>CM062078.1:12875734-14075734 GCA_031163375.1 Conogethes punctiferalis
AAGCCCTGGCTCTCGGAGCAAAAATGGTATAAAACGGAGTTTCGAGACGTGCAGAATTTTGATAAATTTCTCTAATGAGCAGATTCTGCTTACATGGTTTTTGATAGGCTATTTGACTATTAGTTTGCTTGCTATCAATAGAATACTCAATTAATGAGACAATAGCGATGACAATTAATGAGTCTATTAAAAGCATTAGTCTCAGAGTTATCGCAAATTCAAACTTACAAACTTCATTTATAAAAAAAACGTTTCAGGTGTTTGTGGGTCGACCTGCATTGTGGGGACTGACTGTAGGCGGACAAGCCGGGGTTCAAAGAATGCTCTCCATATTCCGTACCGAGCTAGAGTATGCCTTTCAAATAGCTGGTAAGTGTTACTTACCTGTACGTAGGTACGTATTGTTCTTAGATAATAATAAAATTTAAGAAATTGTAAAGGTAGGTAGTGTACCCTTGCGTTTTGCTTGGCTGGTCTTGGCGGGGGCACTAACGTGCTCCTAGATATTAAATAGAGTTTTCGATTGATGTTGTTAATAATGAAGAAAAGGCCTTTAAAATTGAGTTGTTGAAAGCTGTCGTTACACTTGAATACAGTCACAGCAGCCCACGACATCTTGAAATTAATGACGTCATCGTAGAAGTTAATTAAATTACATAATTATTGTCTACTGCTTTAATCAACAGGTTTAGTGATTTAGTTAAGATTTTAATTTGTAAAATGTAATTTTCTCTACAGGGACCCCCAGTGTGCACGATATCACAAGCGATATGGTGCGCCACGAAAACATGTATAGCAAATTATAATTTGGTTAAGTTAAATAATTCATTAATTGTTATTGTTAATCTCTTGTTCCTTGGCCACTTTGTAAGTTTTGATTAAATGCATAAACGCTTGATAAGGGTTTTGCTTTGTCCTTCAGTAACTATGTATTATTAAACTAATTTTATTTAACTACTAGCTGTGCTCGCGACTTCGTCCGCGTGGAATAGTTATTTTTTCCCCGTTTTTTTTTTACATTTTCCATTATTTTTTCGCTCCTAATAGTTGCAGCGTGATGTTATATAGCCTAAAGCCTTCCTCGATAAATGTTCTATTCAACACAAAAAGAATTTTTCAATTCGGACCAGTAGTTCCTGAGATTAGCGCGTTCAAACAAACAAACAAACAAACTCTTCAGCTTTATAATATTAGTTAAGATGTATTAGCTTACGGTAAAGATTAGAGAGCACTTCTGGCGTCATATATTTCTCACGGGGCCTTCTGAAAAGCAGAAAAAATACGTAACATTTTTGTAAATAGAAAGTGGGTAATGATTTAATTAGGTAGGTATATCAATTAAAATGCCCACTTACCCGAAAGTCGCAACCGTACCTATAGATTTCCTACTGGTCAAAGACCTCCCTGCGGTAACCGCATCGAGTATCGTCTCACCGAGACCCTTGACAATATTATAAAAAATAAAGTGGTCAGTACAATCTTTGGAGAAATAGGAAGGTGTGTTAACAATTACTGGAATGGGTTCTTTAGGGATGGAGGGTTTTTCAGCGATGGAATCCTGAGTAAAGGTTTTCTGGGTAGAGGGATTGCGGGTAGCCGTTTTGGATGGAGGTTTAGTTGTAGGTTTCGAAGCCATATTGAAGTCGTAGGATTAGTTAAGACGCAGTTAAATCGCATAGATCGCAGATGTCACAGAAAGTCACAGAGCTCTTCAGCCGCCGGCCTGCCACGCCGTTACGGTGGTTCAGGACGCGACGTTGCCCAGGGGACGCGACGCGGACGCAAGCACGCTCTGCTTTTTCAAAAAGACACGCATTTTTCATTTTTAAATTAGAGCAGAATGACAAATAGCCCGTTAAAATTACGCGTGACGTCAGTGTGAGAGTTTTTTCGCCACTGAGTAACGTCAAAGAAAAAATACCTACGTGTCCAATATGATTTTTTATACCCTGGAAACATTGTAGCGCCACATTAGAAATGCGACACATTTAACGCCCCCATATATTCCTACGTGAGCACGCACACCGAGGAAACATTTGTAGCCGGCGCGCTTTGTGGCGAGCATCATCCGCGCTATAATAATTCAAGATCGAACGTGTTCGTTATATGTGTCACCACATCAAGTAATCGTCATCATAGCATGACGACATGCTGAAAGCGGTGCCACGTTACAACTGAACAAACTTTCGATGTGTGTATGTATATATGTTACCGGAAATGTGTTAAAACCGTCATTGTATACAATTCCTAGGAAATGTTAGTATATAATTCCTAAAATCGCAAAGAAATGTAACAAATTATTTTATTAGACACATTTCCTAGCGAGTTGCAGAACGTTCAGTGAGTTGGTAACCTACATCCAATGGCACCTGCCAAGAATTTAAAAAGTGCCTTTGCAAGAAGAATTACTACACTTCGTGCCATCCCTACTGTATACCCCAGGCAGGTGAGGATGGCTTGGAGCGAAAAGATGTCGGGTCGAAAGGAGGTTGCTCTTTTACGTCCGTTGACACTCGACATGGATTCCCGGTTAATGTTTAACCAAAATGTAAAAATATAAATACTTTACTTACATATAACATAATAAATTGATTTCGTGGTAAATGCACATCACAAATTTTACCTACTAGATAGTTGATTTTATAATTTAAAGATATTGTTGTAACAGAATCATCGTTACCGGATTTACTTAACAAAACGTCTAGATAAAAGTTATTATTCTTATTTTAACAACATACCTATTTTCATTACAAAAAGCATTTTTCCACACATTTCCTAATACGATATTGAAATTACTTATATATGTCACCGGAAAATAGCAAGAATCGTAAGTTGATTAACTTTCGGAATATAACAAACGGTAGTTGAAATGTATTATTTAACGCAATGGATTTCAGTTAGTTGATCAATTTACGGTAGCCTGACAGTCATTTAATAATTTACGATTTTGACACAAGTAAAATCTGAGGACGAATGGGCCAATCGTTGCTCAATGTACCTACTATTTAACGGTGCACTATTACCCGTAACTTAATACACTGTTCCCTGATTGGTTACCGGGATAACGCCACGTGAGCCATTGAACCAATCAACGTTCACCTCACCTTCGTCGGATGATTTTACGGCAAGACCCCGTAAAATGATCATTTACTAAAACATTTCAACTGCCGTTTATTATTTTCCGGAAGTTAATCAACTACCTAGGAAATTGATCAACTTACGATTCTTGCTATTTTCCGGTGACATATAGGTACAATTCCCAGGAAATGTGTATCATATGGTATGTGTGTATTAAATTGTTTTTATAATAAGTAATATTTTCTACATTTCATATACAGTTTCGGAATTGTATACATTTCCTAGGAATTGTGTACAATTCCGAGAATTTATATATTTCCGGTAACAAATACCTACAATATATTTGTTTGTAGTAAATTGTAGCGGGACGATTGTGGCGACGTAAATGTCGATACGTGTACCATGTGGCGCTTGTGTGGGCCTGCCTTACTGTGTAATTATCGTAACCCACTCCACTTGAAAGATCCAGCACGTATTCTGCAGTACTGACTGCTCAATTATGGAGAAGTATATTAGTGTAAAAGATCTGGAAGAAGCTGCAGCCGCACTTTTGCCGAAAGCTGCTCGTGATTACATTAAAAGTGGGGCCACTGATGAAGAGACATTAGCTAATAACAAACAAGCTTTTCGAAGGTACCTAACATTTTTTATCTCGTTTTGTAAATAGGGACCTAATGAGGGAATAACTATCAACGTTTTGTTTGGACGACGCTTACCTACATAGAATATTTACTTAATTGCTGTTAAGTAAATTTTGTATACTTATCTATTTATCTACAATCTATACTTCTATCTTCTTTTACACTTTTATAATAAATCTGTAGAAAGGTCAATTCTGTACATTAAATATATTTTTAAAATAACTATCAGGGGATCAATAGTGATCGATACCTACTGATGCCAAAAATGCAATCAGTAAAGTTTTTGTGTCTTGTATGGCTGTACCTATGTTTGTTATAGAAACAAAAACTACAGAACGGATTTTAACGAAACTTAGTACAATTATTCTTCATACTCCTGGGCAGGTTATAGTACCCCATGCTTTTCATTACGCTGCGATCAATGGGAGCAGAGAAGTGAGAAGAAGTTTGGGAAAACGGAAGAAATTTTTATCTGTATGTTTGAACGCACATCACGCGAAAACTGCATGGAATTGAATGCGGTTTTCACCAATGTATTGCCAGAGGGAGGACTTACTTAAAATGTAGGCACCATTTTATGCAAGTCCGTTATTTTTGAAACCCGATATCCACGCGTGCGACGCCGCTGGCACAGCTAGTATACAATAAATTATTTGTTACAGATTACGTATCCGCCCAAAATGTCTCGTTGGTGTTACTGCCTGCGATTTACGCACCACGGCCTTGCAACAAGAAGTATCGATGCCCGTAGGAATATCTCCTACAGCTTTGCAGAAGATGGCGCATTCAGATGGTGAATTAGCCAATGCAAAAGGTAAAATTTAAAACTTTAAGTGTTGAGAGGAGATTGTTTGACGGAACGCGCAAGACTAAAATTATTCTTGTTGTAGCTGCGGAGGCGGAGGGCACAATTTATACCCTAAGTACAATATCGACAAGTTCTATAGAGGAGGTAGCTCAGGCTGCACCTAATGCCATCAAATGGTTTCAACTTTATATTTACAAGGATAGGTCTGTTAACTTGGTTTATTGCCTCAATGTACTTATATTTATATCTGCAAATTTTAATAAGTCTGCGGTCCTAATAATAATGGATTTATTTTTAGAGAGGTAACAAACAATCTAGTTCTGAGAGCAGAAAAAGCAGGATTCAAAGCGATAGCTTTGACTGTTGATACTCCTTTATCCGGACTCAGACGTGCAGATGTGCGGAATAAATTTACCATACCTAAACATTTAAAGTGAGTCACCTAATATACTAGGTATATGATTCAAAATTAGGGTGTTGTGAAACAATTATCATTTATATTTTAGATTAGCCAACTTTGAAGGTCATTTGTCTACAAAGATTCATCAAACTGGAAAAGGAAGTGGGTTGAATTATTACGTGAAAAATTCATTGGACAAATCATTAACTTGGGATGATATCCGATGGCTGAAGAGGTATGTATTTATGTAATATTCATAAAACACTCAAGACCTTACGGGTTAGACAGCTTTGGTAATTTTTTGTTGTTGGTGCTTATTGAGGAAATAATACCTACCTATTATTCTCTTTTGTCAAGCCAAGTGGTTGTTGATTTTATTTTGTTGCGTTTTATTAACTTTCTCGTAACATTTTTCAAAATTTACTAGTAACCAATAATTTCTAATTCGCAGCATAACAAAATTGCCAATCATAGCAAAGGGTGTCTTACGCGGAGATGACGCGAAGAAGGCGGTCGCAGCTGGGTGTGACGCAATACTTGTTTCCAATCACGGTGCCAGGCAGCTGGATGGGGTGCCAGCGACAGTATGTTCCTTATTATCTATCTATACTATTGCGAGTCTATTATTGAATCCTTATTTGCATATACGAATAGGTACATATTAACGAGTTTATTATAACTTAGTGAACTAAACCCTAAAATGTTTAGATAGGTATGCTTCTTAGCCTGTAACTTAATTAATTTCATTTCAGATTGAAGCATTGCCGGAAATCGTCGAGGCTGTAAAAGATACTAAAGTGGAAGTATATTTAGATGGGGGCGTGACAACGGGAACTGATGTATACAAAGCCCTGGCTCTCGGAGCAAAAATGGTTTATAACGAGTTTAGAGGCGAGCAGAATTTCGATTATATACCTACCTACCTAACTCTTTCCCGTTTTCTTTAATGCGTGGATTCTGCTAATATGCTTTACGATAGGCTATTTGACCATTAGGTTGCATGTTATTAATAGATTCCTCAATTGATGAGACTATGGCGAAAAAAATAGTCTCGCTTTATCACAATTTCAAAATCACAAATGGCATGATTGTCTATAAAACGTTTCAGGTGTTTGTGGGTCGACCTGCATTGTGGGGACTGACTGTAGGCGGACAAGCCGGTGTTCAAAGAATGCTCTCCATATTCCGTACCGAGCTTGAGTATGCCTTTCAAATAGCTGGTAAGAGTTACTTATACCTCTCGCATAAAAAAAACCTACTGTTCTTAGATAATAATAAAATTCGAGAAAAGGTAGGTAGGTTCCCTTGCGTATTGCTTGAGTCGTCTTGACGGGGACACTACCGTGCTCCTAGATATTAAATAGAGTTTTCGATTGATGTTGTTAATAATGAAGAAAAGGCATTTAAAATTGAGTTGTTAAAAGCGTAACACTTGGATACAGTCACAGCAGCCGAAGACATCTTGAAATTAATGACGTCATCCATAAAAGTTAATTAAATTACATATTGTCTACTAAATATTTTTAACTGCTTTAATCAGGATTAGGGTTTAGTGATCAAGGTCGTAATTTGTAAAATCTAATTTTCTCCACAGGGACCCCCAGAGTGCACGATATCACAAGCGACATGGTGCGGCACGAAAACATGTATAGCAAATTATAATTTGGTTGTTACATAATTGATTAATTGTTATTGTTAATCACGTGTTCCTTGGTTACTTTGTAAGTTTTGATTAAATGAGTGAACGCTTGATAAGGGTTTGCTTTGTCCTTCAGTAAAATATTAAATGTTTAGGAAACTTATTTTATTTAACTATTAGCTTACGGTAAAGATTATAGAGGACTTCTGGCGTCATATATTTCTCACGGGGCCACATGGCTTTGGAAATTTTCTGAAAAATAGAAAAAATACATGACATTTTTGTAAATAGATAGAAAGTCGGTAATTAAGTAGGTATATCAATTAAAATGCCCACTTACCCGAAAGTCGCAACCGTATAGATTTAGGCCTAACTTGAGTTTAGATACTGTTTCTTTTAGGTAACTATCGTCTATCACTTTCCGTTTCAGGCTTCCGGTGTCGTCGCAAGTTTTACAAAACTTTGAATCCTTTTTGTAGCAAAGCGTACTATTATCTACCGTCCTTTCACTTGATATAAGGATGTCCCTTTTCCGCATGTAGTTCGTGAAACTGTAACTACAAGCAGGATCGAGATTTTGTTCAGGACAAATTGTGGCATTTGGTCCTTTCATGCTCTCATTTCTATCTTTACTTTTAAATATATTTTTAAATGTTTTCACAAATGTCGTGCACGAGTCATTTATAGCATCAAATAATCTAGAACTCATCGATCTTTGTTTTAGGTCATTTTTAGATTGTTCCATTTGTTTTGCATACAATGAATGTCCTGCTTTATAAATCCTCTTCAAAGGTTTGGACTTAGATTTGTCTATATGTGTTTTATGGTTCTGCATCACTGACATATTTCTCTTCTTGGTGTGTTTTGGAGTAGAAACAAAAATGGGTCTAAAATCAAAATGACTTGGTTCAGCATGAGTCGTCATACTATCCAACAACATACTGTCTCTTGTAGAGCTACTCTCGAACTGACGTATCGAGTCAGGCTCTAATCTCACATCAGCTTTAGCTTCTTGTTGTATATAAACAGAATTTTGTTTGGAGATTGACTTTACTCGCCCTCGTAAATTATTACTATTGATCGGCACAATACTTTTTACGCTTGTATCATGCAACTGTTTCTTGAATAAAAATGAAAAGGACATTTCATTACTGTTAGGTGATTTATCAATCTTAACAGCTTGTGGTTCCAAGACTGGTGCTAAGTTTTCGTTATTTATTCTTTGCTGATAACTAATTTGTTTGTTATTAAACAGTGTGATTCGCTCGCTTGGAGCATTATTTGCGTTGAACTGTTGAATTTCTCTAATGACGTTTTGTATTAGTCTTGTAGTGTCATCGGGTTTCACCACTTCGACTTCCACCATGGAATTAATATCTTTTGTTTTGTTTGTTGTATTGTTATCGATTTTTATTTCTGTACTTAAACCTGCAGTGGTGTAAAAATAGTTACATTTATTAGAAAAAAGACCTGCAAATGCAACAACAGTAGATAGATGTCATAATAGCATTTGTCCTCATTACCTTTTATGCGAGTATTTATATGGTATAAATTTACAACAGCCCATTGACCAATCTGTGGATAAGAAATTTTTTTTTTGATTATGTATTTTGTAAAACCCATATCCTAATTAACATGAACCTACCTTGGTTTGTGTACCGTGTAATGTCTTGTAATATTGTAAATGTCCAAACACGACGTTGTGGAGCTTTTCCAACATATCTTTGGGTGCAAGTTGAATTAACAGATTCAAAAGTTGCATTGTCGTGTCATATTGTAGAGACTCTTTTCTGAAATTACATTTGACTGTTATTTTGTATTCTACGAAATGTTATAGGTCCACTATCGTCATCATTATCAGACTTCGCAGTCCACTGCTGGACGGTGCACACCTAATTGCAAAATAATATATCTACCTAGCTATGTAAAAATATGTACCATGTTTCATTGCTTAAATACATATATTGAAAGAGTTATTAACACTCAGTCACACTTTTTAACACTCAGAGCAGCAAGACTAGGTAATAGAAGTGTTTCGAATACCAACGACTTTCGGTACCTAAATAGGTACCTATGTACCTACAAACGTAACGCATTACACCGGTGCTTTACTGACCTTTTAAAAATCAATACCCCATTTGATTCAAAAAACAACTTCATATTAGATTCGTGATTATTTATTAGACTTTTTAAAGTCCATAATGATTCCACATTTTCATGTACCACACATTTTTCCACACACTGCAAAACAATCCCAGATATAGATAGATGGAAACGATAATATTATGGATGCATGATTGGGTAGGTAATATGTTTACTTTTTCAAATACATGTTGATTTAGGTAACTTACCTACCTACATAATTTGTACCTACCAACGGAATCAAATGTGAGCAGTAATACTGATTTTCAAGCGAATTTCTGCAGCATTCGGCAAGGCAACGGCAAAGAGCGCTCCATGTCTCTTGATGCTAAAAAGTTAAGTATGTTATTAAAGCTTGGAAAGATCAGGCAAAGTCTCATGTGGATTGATTTATCCTCATTTTAACTTATAATATCGTTTCGTAGTCGATTGTTCAATACGCATGCACAAGTTTGGTTGGTTGGTATTGGTATACGTACGAGCATAGCCTTGGTGAACAAATGCGACATTATGGCCAGGCATCCGCTGCTCCGCAGCTTGTGCTGCGCGTGCAGGGCCAGGCTGCGCGCCCGCGAGACTCCGGCGTCTTCCTCAGTGTACACCAATGCCGTTATAAAGTTCAATGTCTTCGCAGTTTTCGACTGGAGACCGCTGCTCAAAATGTTATGAATTTTTTCATACAAGGAATTGGAGGTGATAATCTCCGCTTTATAGGAGTTCTGTGAATTAGCAAAGTTTTATGTAGAGAATTTAATGATCGTAACTAAATATTATTATATTCTATGATACATTGATTAATATTCAGATTGATGTCGGATGTCTCATGTACATACCGTCCAATCTATGTTGATGTAGGCAAGTTAAATTATAGCAAAATGCTTGTCATTTGAATACTAAGTGAACTCACGTTTGATATTATATGAACTGCTAAAATGGAGAATAACTTTACTTGCACTTCAATATCTTGCGTTACATGTAACATTTCCATTATTTTTCTTATGTCACCGTTGTGAGCATTTTCTAAATAGGTGTTGTCCTACAAATCAAATAACCATTAATTAATTGATACATAATGGATGCACAAGAAACATAATAGTTTTCAAAGTAACATTTACCATGTGATTTGTTTGTGTATTTAACATTTTGAATAGGTATGTGTTGATAAATAACTCAAACTTTCGCGCTCGACTATGAAAATAACTTTGCCGCCATTTAGCTCATCAGTCAGCCAATCATGTAACAGGGTAGGGTCCACTATCCAAATAACCTCAAATTTAAAAAAAAAATACGATATACTAAACGACATCATGGAAGTTGTACATAGTGCCTTATTACTTCCATGAACGATATACATACATTGTCGGCTAGTATAACACAATTTTTACTTGTTAAATGGATGTTGGATTTTGTGTAAATCGTAGGCATTGTATTTATTTTTATCTGAAGTGAAGTTGCAAAATAAAAAAAACAAAAGTCAATCAATGTCAAAACTTGTGTTTGTGACGCTACGAGACGAGACGGAGGATAAATAGGTTATGTTGGGAAATATTTTTTTAAGGTTTCCTCTTGAAATGTGGTAAAAAATACGTTAAAACCCTGTTAAATAAATTTAATTAAAATGGATGTTGGAGAGTTACTTTCGTTTAAGGTGAGATATAACTAAATTTCATTGAATTTTTTAAGACTAAAACTATCTATTTACCTATATTCTAACTAAATTGTTTGTGATAGCCTGTCCCTACACCTAAAAGGCCAAATGAAGAGGATAGTGGAGATTCTGACGATGAAAACATCAGAACTTCTAAAATGCGGCGCATGGCAAAATCACGACCTGACCAGTTTATGCAGCAAATAAGTAAAGGTCTCCCCAATGAACCGACAATTACGGACAAGGAAAGAGAAGACATCCTTCGATTTGTAGAAAATGAAGTCACTGAGGTATATCAGTTCTATTCCATTTAACTTCTTGATTGATTCATTGTAAGATTGTTACTACTAACTAGAGATGCGCCGAATATTCGTTTGGTATTCGGTATTCGGCGTATTCGGCATCTTTTCCACTATTTGTATTCGGCCGAATTATTCGGTTTTAGTGCCGAATATATTCGGTTTGAGTATTTCTATATTCTTGGCTACATGACATGGAATAAAACTGAAGACAAGCTTTTTTCTTATGTAAGATTGTTTTTAATCTCATCATCATCATCATCATCAGCCTATTACAGTCCACTGCTGGACATAGGCCTCTCCAGTTGTTCGCCACTTAGAGCAAACATCAGAATTTGGAGGATATACCCATAATCGCCACGCTGGGCAGGCGGGTTGGCGATCGCAGGGCTTAGCTTCTTGCTCCGGTGACGCTGCTGCCCGTTACCGGTCTTTAGTATTTAGCTACGCCTTCAATTGTGATGGTTATACCGCCAACAGTCGGTTGCCAGCGCCTCGTTTGTTATTCGGCAGGATGTACCACGGGCAGGTGAGGTTGGCTTGGAGCGAAAAGATGATAGGCCGCTCCTTACATCCCCTAATCGTTTTTAATCTAACCTACTTATAATAAATCTGTAGAGAGGTCAATTCTGTACATGAAATATATTTTCAAAATAACTATCAGGGAGTGATTAGTGATCGATACTGATGCCAAAAACGCAATCAGTAAAACTTTTGTCTGTCTGTCTGTATGTTCGTTATAGAAAAAAAAACTAAAAACTATTTTAACGAAACTTGATACGATTATTATTCTTCATACTCCTGGACAGGTTATATTATACTAAATATTCATTACGCTACAATCAATACAGTGATGTGAAGTGTTGGGAAAACGGGAGAAATTTTTATCTGCATGTTTGATGGCGCATCACGCGGAAACTACTGCATGGAATTAAATGTGGTTTTCACCAATGTATTTCTAGAGGTCTAACTTAAAATTTATGGAAGTTTTATGGAAGTCCGTTATTTTTGAAACCCGATATTCACGAGTGCGACGCCGCCGGCACAGCTAGTAAGTTAATAAAACTTGCAAAGAACGTGTTAAAAAGCTAATAAATTAAAGCTCTCCCCACCACCAGTCGGTTGCCTCGCCCCTTTACATCTTTATCATCTTCTCGCTGCAAGCCGTCCTTACCTGCCCGTGGTGCATTCTGCTGAATAACGAATGAGGCTCTAGCAACCGACTGGTGGCGATATAACCATCGAGATTGACGGCGTAGCTAAATACCACAGGCCGACGGTGGGCAGCAGCGTCACCAGAGCGAGAAGCTACGCCCTGCGATCGTCAACCCGCCTGCCCAGCTTGGTGATTATGGGTGCAACCTCCAGGTGTTTGCCCAAAGTGGCGAACACCCGGAGAGGCTTATTATGTCCATTGTGTGCACTGCGATAGGCTGATGATGATGAAATGAAAGCAAGTAAACGGCTCGCTCGCAACTTGCCACCAACGACAGACGGCGTGCGCGTTTGAACCTGTTTACGTGGCAAAGCAGTAAAATGGTGAACCGAATAATTCGGCCGAATATCCGGTTCGGTAAAGATTGAACCGAATAGTATTCGGTATTCGGTTATTCGGTGAAACCACTATTCGGCGCATCTCTACTACTAACCATAATAAAAACAATATTTCATACTTATGAAAGACTGTTTTTATTGCAATTAATTCCATCCACAAGTCCATTTTTTAAAGAGTGAATATTATTCAATTCTTTGTGAAAGAAGAATAATAATCATTTATCCAATTTAATTCTCCAGATTAATTCAATTCTTTGTGAAAGATGAATAATGATAAAACCAAAATTTTTATATCTTTTAAAATTAAACTTGCATATTTAAATAAATATTGTCCTAGGGTGAAGTTTTGGATGAAACAGCCGTGAAGAAATTAGTACTGAACTTTGAGAAAAAGGCCCTGAAGAACAGAGAAATGAGAATTAAGTTCCCTGACCAACCTGAGAAATTTATGGACAGTGAAATAGATTTGCATGAAGCATTACAGGTATATATAGCATATTGTATGATGATTTGTTATAATAATACTGAATGAAATATTCAGCACCTGACTTAGAGTTCTGACCAGCCTAGGCTAATTATGAAATAAGCATCCCCTAGATATCAGTCAACTCATGATTTTCCTAAAATTACCAAATATTATTTACAACAGTTTAAAACAGCTTGCCACCCTTTGATCCTGGCACCCGGGCTTCAGTTCAAGCTCAGTCTTATTACCCTGTGAGAAATTCAGGCCCTAAATATTGATTTAGTAAACATTCATCTTTACCTACTGAGAAAGAAACTGCAGTAATACTTACTTTATATGTCATATCTATTTGTTTTATTTTTAGGAACTAAGTGCAGTGGCAACTGTCCCAGACCAATATCCTTTGCTTGTAGAATTGAAATGTGTCAATTCTCTTCTGGAGTTGCTGTCACACGACAACACAGATATATCCACTAAAGTTGTACATCTGCTTCAGGTATGTAATCAAATTCAATTAAATTAATTTTTACAGTCTAAGTGTACTTTTTATAGTAGCTTCCCCTCGCCTGCCTGTGCCAGCATGTAACCTGAACATGTACAGAATTTTAGTCCAGATAATTGTGTATAGATGTTTCTAGTGTGTTTCTGAGAACAGATATTATAAATGCAGACTTTAAATTTTTAACAAAAAAGATATTTAATTTGAAATCACTTTTGACCTTTTTTATCAACTGAACTCTCTGTAGATAGATAATAATATTAACGGCTGTTAATTTTTAGGAGTTGACTGATGTTGATATTTTGAATGAGAGTGAGGAAGGTGCTGAAGAGCTCATCAATGCCCTGGCTGAAGCAGAATGCCCCGCATTGCTTCTACACAACCTTGCAAGACTCGATGAACAGGTTCCAGATGAAAGAGATGCTGTACATAACACACTAGGTAATTGTGGATTATCATAAGTAGTATTTTAATTTTCCTCCTATTTCATTTGACTATCAAGGGATATTGAGTTTAAATATTTTTTCTAGGTATTGTTGAAAACATCACAGAGTTTCGACCAGAAATGTGTTCGGAAGTTGCAAAGCAGGGTTTCTTGCAATGGATTCTTAAAAGACTTAAAGTAAGATATTATCTATATTATTTACCTAAAAATATGTAATATATTTTGCAAAGATATTTTAAAATGTGATAATATAAGTATACCTAAAAAATATTTATGTAATATTTTTTTCAGATGAAAGTACCTTTTGATGGTAACAAATTGTATGCTACGGAGATTTTATCAATTTTGCTGCAGAATACTCCAGAGAACAGGAAATTTTTGGGAGAATTAGACGGGATTGATGTTTTATTACAGCAGCTAGCGGTGAGAAGTAATGCTTGTTTAACAAATTTTCTGTAGAATGTGTGGTTTGTTTTACTAAGGACTTGCCATGACACTCCCAAATTGATTTGACAGTGATATCATAGTAGGGTACAATCTGTTAAATGCTGTTAGAGAATAAAATTGATGTCAAATGCACAAAATATAATAATGATTATTACTGCTTTGGCAACCAGACCAAACAAACTAACGGCCGTATTCACAAACGTTACTAAGCGACGCGCGAACGCACAGTGCCCAAAATCCTATACGTTTTTGGGTACCTGTGCATTCCCGCTACGCATAGTACCGTCTGTGAATACGGCTGTATGTCTTGTACGAGAGCCACTACAAATTGAATACTCACCAACCCAAAGCTGACACGTTGGCCCTATTAATACCGCAGTTCTACAAGCGGCACGACCCGAGCGGCGCGGAGGAGCAGGAGGCGATGGAGAACATGTTCGACGCGCTGTGCTGCGCGCTCATGGAGCCCGCCAACCGCGAGCGCTTCCTGCGCGGCGAGGGCCTGCAGCTCATGAACCTGATGCTCAGGTACGCGCCTCGCCAGGGTGCCGCCGCTAGTCGTCTGCGGACAGAGACGCGCGGATGCGGCCGTGTGCTTCGGCGCTACCCGAGTCCCTGCAAGTTGCTGCCCACGACACACGGAGGGGGCTTAGCGATACTCGCGACAGTTGATTAGCATTCTATGTTAATGATGCGAATACTAGGTTAATTGTTGTTGTAAATAACAATAAATGTAAAGTTGTGATGTATGGTCAGCATAAAAAGTAAATGCAGTCATGAAATTTTTAGTATTATAATTCGTAGTTGGTTGTTTAAACTGGCTCCATAATAGCACTCCATATTTAGTCTCTAGTATCTAAGGCAAATGAGGGGTATATTTTTGAATGTCGAATTGTACACATTGGTCATTCATGGTTCATATTGGTTCGTGGCTTATCCACACCATCCATCCAGGTGACTTTGAGCCATTAGTATTGTAAATTAACTCCTAATTTCTTATTACAGCATTATTTACCACTAATAGGTAAAAATTTTCACCTCTTGTCTGTTTTACCTAAATAAATGTAACAAGTGTCTGTTTCTAAAATGATAGGGAAAAGAAAATGTCCCGCAACGGGTCGCTAAAAGTGCTGGACCACGCGCTGGCCGGGCCCGACGGCCGCGACAACTGCAACAAGTTTGTGGACATCCTCGGCCTGCGCACCGTGTTCCCGCTGTTCATGAAGACGCCCAAACGCAAGAGGCTGTTGACTGTTGATCAGCATGAAGGTAAACGTTGTTTTTAGTGCATGACCGACTGCTTATTCTAGATGTCCTTTTCAGAGTCACGCTTACCGTCCATGCTAATCTGCACCTTATGTGTACGTACATAGCCCTGTTGGGCTTGATCCCTCTTTAGAATTTCTTTGTTTCTTTTACCTATTTTTACCAAACAATAACAAAAGTGGGCATCTTCAATCTGTCACGACCCAGTTTTTGAATTGGGATGATGACTAAAAAATAATTTAATGTCCATCAGATAGATTAATGAAAAATATTGGATACGTATTTTTTATTTTGCCTCTTGTTCAAAAACTTACGAAGATACATTTATTTTAAATGTCACATGACGTCACGTTAGAGTACAAAATATACTCTAACGTGACGTAGTTAGCCCCCACTCCGTAACTTTAATGCGCTATATCTAAGTATTTTCTTGTTATTTCGACAAAACAAAAAATACGGGTCTTATATTTTTTTATTATCTAAGAGACGGACTAATTATTTTCTTCATTTTCATACCTTGTCATCATCCGTATTATACGTGTACTACGGTTGACGGGCGTCGAAGAAATAGTTATCTGAATCATGGAAGGAAGACGCTTAGCCATACGAAATTACAAAAGCCCTAAAGCTTAAGGTCTTATACATAAAACACGAATTCCTACCAAGATTCTGGTAAATATTGTAGGAGGGATGCTATCCCTGCTATTAAGGCAGTAGCTGTGGCTTCCGTCAAGTATAACGTTTTAAGTAGCATTTTTAGCAATCTGGTGTGGATAAATTGACCATTACAGTAACATACTCTTATTTTTATTTCATAGAACATGTCGTATCAATAATATCTTCAATGTTGAGGAATTGTCAAGGCGGTCAAAGACAAAGGTTGCTTGCAAAGTTCACTGAGAATGATTTAGAGAAAGTGGACAGGTTACTGGAGTTACACTTCAAATATATGGACAAAGTAGACAGAACAGAGAAAGAAATGGAGGTAATATAAACTTTCACAATAATTTATTCATGATGCAATTGTAATGTATATTTTTATAACTTCTTTGTATAATTTTTAGCAAGAAGCAGAGGAACTAGATGATGACGCTCAATATTTAAAAAGATTGTCTGGTGGCTTATTCACATTACAACTGATTGATAGAATTATCCTTGAGGTATGTACATTTACAATATGTCTTTTTTATCCTTTTTAACATTACTGATTCATTTCTTCTTTCAATATTTAAAGCTTACTGGTGGCTTATAAAACCATTTTTGACGAAGTGAAAATTTTGACGAAGTAAATGATGCTGTCTCTAAAGTACTACATTGGTTTACAAGTAACAATCTGTTACTAAATGCTAAGAAAACTAAATGTATAAAGTTTTCTATGCCCAATGTCAGACAAGTCAAAACTGTCATTAACATAAATCAAGAACCCATTGATATCGTTAACTCAACAGTGTTCTTAGGTATCACCTTAGACTCAAGATTGCAGTGGGCTCCACATGTTGCTGCCCTGGCAGGACGACTTAGTTCAGCTGCATATGCTGTTAGGAAGATTAGACATTTAACTGATGTCGACACTGCGAGATTGGTTTATTTTAGCTACTTCCATAGTGTTATGTCCTATGGCCTTCTACTGTGGGGCTCAGCGGCAGACATCCAGACCATATTTGTTTTACAAAAGAGAGCTATCAGAGCCATATACAAACTTGGCCCACGTGATTCTCTTAGAGACCTTTTTAAAGAAATAAATATCTTAACTGTCGCTTCCCAATATATCATGGACTGTTTAATCCATGTTTATAAGAACAAGCACAAGCTTCCTAAAAATTCAGATAGTCATAAATTCAATACCAGAAACAGGCACAAGCTAGCTATTCCTAATCTGAGGTTGAATAAATGTGGAAAGTCATTTATAGGGCTTAGCATAAAAATGTTCAATAAATTGCCTCAATGTATAATTGATCTACCCATACAAAAGTTTAAATTATATATTAAAGGATGTCTAATAAAGAAAGGTTATTACAGAATTGAAGACTATTTAAGTGATAAGACTGTATGGTCAACTGCCAAATAAGCGGATGCTGCTCGCCTGCACTTTATCATAAAATTATAACCATTTCATTGGTTGTTTATATAGAGTCATATGTAACTTATATTCTATGTAAGCTACGTCCTTCAGTAATTAATTCATTTATTAGTTTTATGATTTTGCCAAATATTTTATATTGGGGTAACTGGACTAGTCATGCTCACTAAAATGTTTCTGGGGTGGTGGCGCTGTGTGGCGGGTCGTTACACTCCCTCAAATATGGTTGAATGAAGCGATGGCTGGTACACACGTCATACTTGTGAACAGGTGCTGCCTTGGAGACTGGTCTACTCCTGATTGCCCTATATAGAGTATGTTAAGGTTAATTTTTTATTTTTAATCTAATTTATAATTAATTTTATAAGGCCCCAGACTGTATGACGTGGTCGTAGTTAAAAGTATAAATGTGATAATAATATTGTAAACACCATTTTAAAAAGAGCAACTACACGAGTTTCTTGCCGGTATCTTCTCGGTAGAATGCTGCTTTCCGAACCGGTGGTAGCTTCGACGATTTGTAAGTGTTTTTCATAAAAACCTATACAAATAAAGATTATTTTGACTTTGACTTTGACATTTTCAATGATTTTTAGTATACTCAAATGTACGACAATTTTCTGCATAAGAAAGTGCTATGTTTCAAAGAACTTCATAATTTTATTATGACCAAAACATATCACTTAGTCTTTAATATGAACTTAGATTTTTTGTAGACTTGCGACAATTAGACCATGAAAGCAGCTTACTTGGTGCTCCTGCTTATAAACCAGTATGCTTCCAGGTGTGTACCGCCGGACCGTCTACCATAAAGCAGCGTGTACAACGCGTGTTATCTCTTCGCGGTGGCTCTTTGAAAATCATTCGACACGTTATGAGGGGTATGTTTGACAGTTTCTAAGTCATACAAACGCAAATTTAGGTTAGAAGTTCCTACTTTGTATGACTTAGAAATTAATCCTGATCCTTTAAACGACCAGTGAGACTCAATAGTGTGGTAGTTTATTTATAGGCCATGTATAGCCATTGTACTCAAGACGTAACTTTAGATTACTGTCATAAACATAATGTAATATAAGGGGATCATCATCCCACATTGTGTAAGGTAGACCTACCCAAAACCAATTTCCAACAGGTCGAACTCAAATTACTCCATACCAAATACAAATTAGTTGGCTACCTAAATTTGAAATTCTTTCGTAATACCTAATTGTTGTTAAGATGAAAACAAGAAACTCTTCAGATGTTGCCTTGCTACTAACGATCGTGATGACCGAATGATTTCGTTTCGTAGCCTTTGTCCACTGTCTCATAGTACTTATTTAGAGCAGTGGCTTCGTTGCTTTGTGAGATCATCTGGTTGATGATTGGCCGTATACTCTCTTTCCTTTTTCCACCAACCACACCTAATAAGAAACTACAAAAGTAGAAAATGTTATCACTTTGAATCAGTGCAAAGTTACTTATAGTAATTTGTCTATGCAGAGTATGCTGGCAACCTCGGAGACGCCGGAAGCGAAGACTGGAGGCAGCAGGAGCAGCAACACATACTGCAACTGGTCGATAAGTTCTAAACTAAACCACTAGTGTTCATTGAATCCACTTTGTTTTTAAGGAGACGTTGTATAGTGCAGCATATAAGATGTAACATTTTGCATCCATGAAATGTACTGATTCTCCAAAAGACTTATGAAAACACTGAAATAAACAATTTAGATAACTTTATTGAATGTGTATTACTTTTGTTTACAAGTTAAAAATGGTGAACAGTGAACAAAATATAACGTAACATACAACAACATATTTTAAAAATGCATGGTGTAAAAAATGCTCACATTTTTTTTTGTCACAGATAAAAATAAACTTCCGATAATTTGTGCCTCGCTAACGTTCAAATACATTGATTCCTTATAATAAGTAACTTAAATAACTTTATCTACAATAGCCACATTGCGAGATTATTACAATAGGTCCGAAAAATCGTAATAACTCAATACATTTTAAATATATATATCGCAAAACCCCAATTAAATAAATTTCTTTTAAAAAATCTATGCAATATAATAATTTCATTCATGCAAAAAAAGTATACCTATATTGTTTTAGTCATCCTTAGTGGTTTCCAATAAGTAAAAAAACTTAATATACCTATTTGGTCCAAAATAATTCGTAAGGTACAAGAATATGCACAATACAAATGAATAATATTGGTAAAGCAAATGATCAGAATGGTAACATAAATTCAAAAAAACATTCATTAGATTGTGCATAAAACATAGTATACAAACAATAGTTAAGACGTCATATCATAATAATAGTAAAGCATATATCTTAATTTCATTCTACTAGTCACAACCACTCCGCTTTGCACCAGGAACTACCGGACATTGTATGTACGGTCAGCAAACTACTATACAATCTTTGTCACACCCAGATTTAATATGATGTTTTTTTAAGACTATTATTAAGTCCCCATACATCATAATACTGCTTGATAATAATTAAAAAAATAAAATGCTTCTGAATTGTAGGCATTTCCTAAACACAAACTATTCGATCGTAAACATTATTTCTATTCGTGTTAACCTCTAATTATTGTATATGAGTTTGTGATAGGTAATTTGTACTAATTAAAGGATACTTCCTACGGTTATTGGCTATATAGCTATGTGAATTGTGCTAGCATAACGAAAGTAACAAGTAAGTCGCTACTACTAAACACAATCCCGTTACAAATAAACGTCGATACTGAGTAATGCATACTATAAAATTATGTCGTAATGACACGTTCGTTAAATTCCCTATTATTTTATTATAATAAGTAGTATTCACAAATGTATTTTTTAATAATATCTAAACTAACAATTTTATATTAAGGCGGTGTGTAAATTGATTGTCCGTTAAACAGGATAACATATCAACAGTTATATTAATTCGGGCTATAAATCAATCTATTCATAAAGTAATAATATCTAAGACCTGGCCAGAAATATACGTATCAATGATTACTTACTTAGTCCAAATTACGTCATGAATTAGACACATCACACGAGAGTTTGACTTAAACTGCCTTTTCTTTTTCGTTGAGAAAATCTCTGGATAATGGACTATGTTTTAACGGATTCGCGGTAATGTACGTGAGTGTATGTACAGGTACCGCATGACCGACAGTCCGGCAAACAAATGTCTGGGAAAATGTATAGGAAATCGTTTGGTCGTCCGTCATCTGAAGCTAACATCGATTGTTGTACAACTGTGTCTGTAATCTTCATTATAATTTGGCCGTCATAAGCCACGTAGATAAATTCGCTGGAACTTGGCTGACACGCTTTCGCGTGTCTTGATAAAGGACGTATATTTCTGGGCCGGCTTTAATTCTGTAAGGCAACTGTATCTAAGACTTGAAGCTTCTAGTTATAACTGAGTGCAGTCGGTACAGAAGGCACTATGCAGCGGCCGCGCGGAGGCTGGCTAGGGGCAGTCCTTGCTCATCATCTTGGTGAACGCCTTCGGAATGTCCTCGTTGGTCTTGGAGACGGTGCTGCCTCCGAGCAGAGTGGGAGCGGGGATCGTACCAGTCTGGATGCCGTGGGCCGTCTTCAGTAAATCGTAGTTTATTTTCTCGGTTACCACTGAGTCTTTGCTGTGGGGAAACATACAATATGAGTTTTCTAATTTTTCGGCAACTCGTTCTTAACGAGTAACGACAAGATCTTTCCACACTTGTACTGCAGATGCGAGGTTAGTTGGTAGAGAAACAGGCTTCGGGAGAAGCTTTAGTTACTATTGCATCGAGCAGCCATAACGACAATATAACGTCGACGACGACAATATATATGTCACCGGAAAATAGCAAGAATCGTAAGTTGATCAATTTCCTAGGTAGTTGATTAACTTCCGGAAAATAATAAACGGCAGTTGAAATGTATTATTTAACGTATGTATTTTAGTAAATTGATCATTTTACGGGGTCTTGCCGTAAAAACATCCGACGAAGGTGAGGTGAACGTTGATTGGTTCAATGGCTCACGTGGCGTTATCCCGGCAACCAATCAGGGAACAGTGTATTAAGTTACGGGTAATAGTGCACCGTTAAATAGTACATTGAGCAACCATTGGCCCATTTTAGGACGATTTTACTTGTGTCAAAATCGTAAATTATTAAATGACTGTCAGGCTACCGTAAATTGATCAACTAACTGAAATCCATTGCGTTAAATAATACATTTCAACTACCGTTTGTTATATTCCGAAAGTTAATCAACTACCTAGGAAGTTGATCAACTTACGATTCTTGCTATTTTCCGGTGACATATACATATAATAACGCTCTAGCTAGGATTGGGTAACCAACAAGATCAGGCGGAAATGGAAAATGGATCCGAGTCACCTTCAACAGCCAAACTAACAGGTGGATAAGGACAGAACAAAGCAGGCGATAACTCGTGTCGCATGCAAAGATCCACTTCGGGTCGCTGAGCCAGCGAAGTAAGATCAAAACTTACTTGTACTGCGGGTGCGAGGTGACGAACTGGCGCATCCACGAGGCCATAGTGGAGATCTCGCCTGAGGCGCGCTTCTGGATCAGCTTGAGGTACTGCTGCACCGAGCAGTGCGTGTCCGCGTCCACGTCCATGCCCGACAGGTACGACTCGATCAGCGGGATCAGCCCCGGGAACACGCCGTCCTGAGGAACGACACTTGTATTACAACGGGGTTTCTTTAAAAACTACACCGGTCTGTTAGTTCTGCGTCAGTCTCTTTTTTATGACGGAGAGGGTAAACGGGCTTCATGGTCACCCGCTGGTAAGTGATGACTTCAGCTCATAGACACCATAACGCCAGCAACTACTGAAATAAACCTACCGTTTCTAACTGAGCGGCTAGTAACCTTCTAATATTCTGCAGAGGTGTCAAGTTATCGTCACCTGTCTCAAAGCTCTGTTGTAGATTCGAATTTATCGTTTTATGCATTGGCAAATTGCTGTCGAAAAAAACTACCATAGTTACCGAAGTATCCTGAGACTATGGGGGCTGTTTCGATTTACTTTTCCGAGAATACAGCCCCACTTTTTTATTTTTGAGGGGAATGCCACCATACCGCCTCCGGGGGTCGGCATGGTGTGTGGGACTCTCACCTCCCAAAATGGGAGGGGCATACAGCCCCACTGCGCCAACTCTAGCCGGTTGTTGATGCTGTTCCATCGTCTAGTGACCGACGCTATACTGATGCTATAAAAACTAATTAATAAATAAATAAATAATAAATAAATAAATATCAGACAACATCACATACATTGCTCCGATCCCAATGTAAGTAGCTTAAGCACTTGTGTTATGGGTATCAGAACAAGGAAGGTACCACAAATAAATACTTAAATACAAATATAAACACCCAATTAGTCACCTTCCCGTTGACGATCTCGTCGACGGTCATCTCCTCGTAGTGGTCGCGCTCGTCGGGGGCGTGCGGCGCCACGTCGCGCGGCGCGCCCACGTCGCGGCGCCACCAGAAGCGCTGCTGCAGGCACGCGTTGCGTCGCTGCGCGCGCTGCATGTTCTCGTCGACCTGCGCGGGGACACACATCAGTGTGACGATACGCGACATGATGATGTGAGTCATCATCCATGACTGTTTAGGCTAAGAATGACCGATTCTACAAAACACAGATTTTTTAATTCTATGAAAAGTAAGTAGTTGAATCAAGCCGTATCCGGCGACGGCGACACCTAACTATCCATTCTGGACCGTTGTTGTGTGGTGGGTTCTAAATGACTAGCAAAACCGAACTTCATTTGAAGATTCACCGAGGCGCATCCTACCGAATAACAAACGAAGCTCTGGCCACCGATTGGTGGCGGTATAACCGTGTAGTATTTAACTAAATACTACAGGCCGATGACGACGGGGCCAACGTCACCGCAGCGAGCAGCTACGCCTTGTGATCGCCAACTCGCCTGCCCGGCGTGGCCATTATGGGTAAATAACAATAAAAACTAATTTGTTCTGGTCAACAAAGGACCAATTACAAATTCTTACAATAAGTAAAGCCTCCAAATGTCCCAAAGTGGCGAACAGCTGGGTGATGATGCACACAATAGAGCATGCCAACCGAGTCTTATCGTGTATCATTTTTCAACTTATATCGAATACATATGGCAGGTATACAAACCTTGCTAATTGGCATAACAAAGTTGAGCTGGTAGGAGAGTATGACGCGCGTGAGCAGCACCACGAAGCAGACGTAGGCGGCGTTCTCGAAGTCGGTGAGCTGCGCCTCGCACGGGCGGAACTCCACGCGCCAGCCGATCGGCGAGTTGGGCGGCGGCGGCTTGAACCGCATCGTCTGCCAGTTCGTCGACTGGATGTTCTGTAAAACGAAATGTTTAATCCATAGGTACAATGCCACGCTCAAAAGTACATGTACTTTTCTCCTACAACTTACTGCCATGCCGTGCATCCCGCTCTGCTCCCATGTCGGGCTTTTCTTGACAGTAATCTTGTGACAGTAATCAGTAATCGTGAAGCTGAAGAGACATGGGCTGTTTTTCATGTCTAGTTGTTTGAATTTTTGTATAAACCGTGAATGAGCTGGCTCTGAATCTGCGGCAATCTTTCGCACGCCGACGGTCGAGCCCAGCATAGAATCAGTCCCAGCATAAAATTTTATTTTATTCCATAGTTCGAATTCCGGAACTTTTTCCGGTACTTCCGATAAAATGGCATGTCCATATTATAAAATCTAGACGCATGTATATAAAATCAATCTACCTACTCCGACCTCTGATAATAAGTATAGATTATTATTATTATTTCGTGAAATTTTGTACAAGACATTTAAACTGCAAACATTACAGGCTTCCAATTTTAACAACTGATTTAAATAATAATAATAATTGTACTATTCTAAAAAAAGTATTACTTGAAAAAGCAAAGTCAACGCCGCGGGACAAAGTAATAACGTAATAAGGTCGTCAATTGAATTCACCTTATCAAACTATGTCAATGCTGAAATCGAGAACCAGTCGAGTAGCTATGTTATGCATTCACTATCATTAGCGGCGTGACTGGCAAAAAATCCCCAAACGCACGCCGAAATGTTATCGTTGTAACTTAATTGCCGACAGGGGACACAAAAACTGTAGGCTCGAGACCAATATCTTAGTACTCTTTATGAGTAAAATCATTTAAGACTCCATCATCATCATCAGTCCACTGCTGGACATCATTTAAGACTAACGCGACATTTATTACGTAGTACACTCAAAATAAATTATGTACGTATAATAAGTTAAGTTTTTATTGTTTCTCATAACCTATTTAAGAATCACTTTAGCTGTTTATATGACATATAAAATTTTAAAGGAGAATGACTGAAAGTGGTCCAAATACCCACCACTGAAAAGACATGTATCAATTAATAGTCCACTCGTATATAGACTAACTTACAGT
The DNA here is from genome assembly GCA_031163375.1 of Conogethes punctiferalis. Classification (NCBI taxonomy): domain Eukaryota; kingdom Metazoa; phylum Arthropoda; class Insecta; order Lepidoptera; family Crambidae; genus Conogethes; species Conogethes punctiferalis. The sequence continues at coordinate 12,900,600 of CM062078.1, forward strand.
ATGGAAAAAATATGCTGTCAGTAAAAAGTTATGACTATGAAAATTGATAAAGGTGTATTTTTTTGGTTTACTTAATTACTACACGAGCTATTTAAATCTATGGTTTAATTGTGCAAGTAGCTACTATTTATGTGTGCTAATGATGATTCATCGCTAACGCCGTGCAAGCTAACCTAACCTAACTTGTAAGAAGACATAAATAAAACTATTTTAAAAAATATGGATATTGCGTTTGCTTTTTTCCTGGCCTTTGAGAAAAATCGATTTCAGCGAGATGTGCAAAATATGTTTTGGGCAGAGAAATTATAAAGTTATTTTCGCTTAAGAAGGTCAAACATCGTAACTTTTCAATCAATCATAACTTTTTACTGACAGCATATTTTTCGTTGCGGTTTGGTTATAATGTATTTAGTAGGCTATTTTATTACAAAGGTCTCGTTAGTGGTGGACATTTGAACCAAGTTTCATAATTTTTGGTCATTCTCCTTTATTTTTGTGATATAATGGTAATTTAAAATGGTAAATTTATTAATGAAGGATAATGCGCTTCTACGACTAAGCTAATATCAGGAAACAGATAGCAGCGTTTACCTGGGTACAAATAAAACCTACTGCGGTCACCAACTCGCCTGCCAAGTGTGGAGACTAAGGCGAGTCCCTCTCAATTAACAGTTGTCATTAGAGGAAGCCTGTGGCCAGCAGTGAACGTTTCCAGATGAAGAAACTATGTTTTGTTAAGACTCTCCGATATCTGCAATAAAGCCGGCCAACGTAACATGTAAGTATTCCTATGCTAACTGTCGCAGAAACAAACCTCAAAGTGATCGGTGTCGTTCTCGTCGTCCTGGTGGACCTTCTCCGAGAACAGCGAGACGGAGTCGCGTATGAAGAGGTGCGCCACGTGCAGCGCCAGCGGGTGGTCGATGCCGCCCTCGCGCAGCCGCCGGTAGATCGCCGCGTCGTGCACTATTGGAATGTCGTTGTACCTGACGACAAACGGACCGGTTAAGGCAACGACTGACTTGGAAGTCTTGTAAACGGACTCCGTACCCAGGTTGGCAGTAGCAAAGAGAATATGTTCAAGTGGGGTTACACTGATAGATCGGACCTCGCCTCCGACTCCAGAGCATGTTTCATCTGGTCTGCTGTCCCACGTGTGGAGACCTGTTCACTAGCTGAGCTTATGTCCGTGACCGGTGAAGAGCAAAAAGTGTAAGGATCACACTTTTTAATACTACTTCATTTTTCAGCATTGAAAATTTGTAAAACAAAGAAGCACTAATGGAGAAATTGTTTCTACAGAAGTGTTGTGACAACTAGCGAACTAGTATTTATACGCCCACGCCAGATTACCTATAAGTATTTGAACACTGACAACTTTTTTGATTACACCTGTTTTTGCGTCGGGGGTTAAAAAAGATAAGAGAGACAGACAAGAAATCCTATTAGTAGTGGACATATACCTCTTATGTGTCCCACTACGTGCTCGGTGAGTGACCTTTGTAACGACAGCAGCATCCAGATCGCCGGATTTTGGGCTGGTTCGATTTGATGTAGGTGGAGTACCATTAAATCCAAAAGAACAAGACTTACTTCTCATGTTCCGGCGACAGGTAGGAGTCAATGGAGTCGTATCGCGACTTCTGTATGCGGAACTTGTTCTCGTTGAGCGGGTCGAGGCCGCGCTCCTCGCGCGTGCGGCAGTCCACCGAGGCCGAGATGACGTTCCAGCGGCAGTCCACGTCGGTCAGGAAGCCGCGGTACACCGGCGACGCCGCCGACAGCGCCAGCTGAACATTACGGTCACCATTAGCTTTTAGTGCATTTAAGCTTTCGTTTTATGCAAGTAGCGGCAGACGAGCAGACGTGATGCCTGATGGTAAGCAGTCAACACCGCCAATGGATACCCAGATCGAGTTCTGGGGTCGCTGCCGGCCTTGTAAGTTTGAAGAGTCCCCTTTTTCGTACCGAGTCTGTTTAATACTTCATATAAGGCGAAGCGTAGACACTGAAGTCTCTCTCTTCTCCTCAGAAACACGCGTGTGGACACGCCTACAAAAATTAGCTAAGCTAACGTACCGCTACCGTAGCGTATCGCTAAAATGATACATGGCTGACAAAGGCCTCTTGTCTGTCGTATGTCCTGCTGTTACAATACTAGTAATAATACTAATAATTGTCATCATCATCAGCTTGCAGACGCGTACTGCTGGAAATAGGCCCAATGACAATCATGGGTTTTGTTAAGATTGGGTTGTTCAGGGTTTTTAGTTTTAAAAATGCATTCCATTCTTAGTCATTGTAGATCATACGCAGTAAGTCAAAGGAGACATATCTTACTTTTAAAATGACTGACCAGATAAGCCGGCTACTGAGCAATTACGTAATAACGACTTCATTACGTCCTTTATGTAAAAAGCTATTACATATATTACATTAGCTTAATGCACAATTCATATTAATTAAGTAATGTCACAGCCTTGACGTAAATTAAATCTCGTAATCCAGAACAGTATCCGATAATCCTAATTTAATTTGGTATTGTTTTAATTTTTATTTATCAAAGACCAATTAGGTATAATGAAAAGACACGAAGGTGACGGATTTATGGTCCAAAAAATACGCGATCCGTTCAACGAACGATCGTGTTCGTCGATTATTAAAGTACCGAGGGGGCTGGAAAAACATTTTACGGATAATTTTCTGTACAGAAATTAGATTCTTAGAAGCAGTTTGGTTGGAGCACTAGAAATTGGCAGTGATTTATTCTTGTGCAATGGAAAGCACATTAAAATATAAATTTCTTGCATATTTGGCTAATGTCCCTAGATATTGGCCACATTAATCGAAAGGAGGTCCAGAGATTTTGATATTGTCTTTTCAATTTCAGTACCCTTCACGTGCCTTACTTCTCAAAGCCACCAGCCACCTCCTGGGTAGAGAAATAGATAGGTACAATGGAAACTTGGGATGTGCGTTGTGTTGAGTGATACTGTAATATTAACTATTTTATTTACTCGGTTGAAAATAAAGGTAATGTTACTACAACAATGTATGGTTGAACAATAATTCAAAGTCCATTGCACATCCTTTGAGGTGATTTGTGACAAGTCAATTAAGTGACTATGTAAAATAAAACGGATGTCGTCACCTACATTTGCTGACTATTAACAATGTAATGTGTGTCTAAGTATTATGAATCGATATCATAAATGTAAATGTAGGATGACGTTTGAATACCCTAATAAAACATAAAATATGGTTAGTAAAGTAATTATATAATGTAATCCTCTTACAAAATCACGAAGACACTCTAATTTACGTTTATTATTACACATACAAACAATATTGAACATTTATGTTTATGATATTTCAGGATTAGAAACGACTTTCAACTCTCTGAATATTAGTTTAATACGATAAGCCGCCATCCCAATATAGGTATTGACTACATTAGTGATATTGGTTGCAAAAAATCAATGTATGATTAGGGCAACTCTCCAACTACAACGTCTTGCAAGATTATACAGCCATCTTTCCAAAGTAATAACAAAACAACCTGAATTTCATATGAGTGAAGGTTAAACATGCCACTTAGAGAAAACGGAAAAACCTGTCAGACGATGGACAATGTGATGGTGTTCGAATATTTGTTCACATGTTCTTATTTATTACTGTACAAATGTGTACATTATGTATTTCGAAATATGTAAATCAGTCAGTTCTAAATTGACAAATGCAATGAAACAAGTCATCATGACAGAACAATGTAGGTAAGTAGAAGCAGATTGATAAGTCAGATTGAATGCTCACCATTATGGGGCATAGCGGCGCTAGCTGATCGTACAGCGTGCGCGCCTCCACGATGCAGCAGGCCTGGAAGGTGAGCTGCAGGCAGCAGCAGCCCATGCCGAAGCCCATCGCGTCCATGTACACGCAGTCGGGCTGCGCCGCGGTCGGCTCTCTTGCCGAAGAGTCGTCCACTGGGATCTTTGTGTTTACATCTTTATACACTGCAAACAGATTTCAATAGTGCGATTAGTCGGATTATTAACAAACCTCGCTACGTTTTCGTTAAGGTTCTATTACCGACATTTGTCGCAATATTTCTGCAAAATATAAAGATCAAAATGTATAAGCACATAATGTATAGGTGCTTATTGCCAGTAAAAACAGTTGCTCACCTGGTATATTTATTGCTACTTTTTCCCCTCGCCTTTGTCGAATATTTGCAGTAAGAGTTTTGAAACGCGGGTGACCGGGAAAGATGCCTTCGTCCGGAAAGTATAGAGACCTTGTGACTCCACTATCGGGTGTAGGCGGATACGGTGGACTTGTGAAATTAGGGCACCCTAACCTACAAAAAAAAAGTATTTTTAAATGGTTAAGTTACTGTGCTATCTGTTCTCAAGTCAATGTACTTGCACTTACATACATCTAATCTACCTACTTTAGCTGATGGCTAAAAGGAACAACATTCTATCAATATGATCACTGGATATCTGCTATTATAATGGGGCCTCTATCTATCAAATCGCATAATTGTTTATGATTTCGTTAAGTAAAATCAATAGGTAAAAACTTTGACGAGATGCATAAAATAAATTATGAAACGAAGCAAAAATTGAAAGAGTTTGTAGATAATTAGCCTGCTACATAGAAATTGTTAAATATTGTACTAAGAGATCTTCGAATAGTTTTATGGGACATTAAAATCGATGAGAAATTAATTTCGAATAATTTCGATAAAGCGATTAGCCTACTAAGTATAATGACAATCCTAAGTAGAGTCTCTGAGGAGGAAAAATCCACCAATAAATTTGCATTAGGTATACCTACACTTTATTGTTATATTTTTACCTCTCACCGCTCTTGTGATCAACCATCATTATTGAAACAATAAGAAATAATGTGTATTCATTTAAGGCCAAGTTAAAATTGGTCGGATGAATGGATGAAATAAACTAACCTTGGGAAATTAGTGATGCTCATAATAACTTCGCCGTCTTTTAACAATGTGCTAGCCTCCGCCCTGCGGTACTGCATGTTCGCCTCCACTATGTTGAAGTGTGCCAGAAGCCCGCCATAAGGCTTCCCCGGGGTACCTTCCACCATGTAAGCTCCATACTCAGGTCGCCACAGGGATTTTACATCTAGAAACATCATTCGCAAATGACATAATGTACCTAAATTATGATTGATCAATGTTTCTACACAGGACATGAAGTAATTTGCAATTTTAATTACAATGGCTCTGGTAATGTCTTTTCATTCTCTTAAGTTAAAACCCATTGATATTATTCCGATTCTGCTAACTAAAGATATTCAATGAATAGTGAGGACCAGGGACGCATAGTGGATGAGGAAAATAATTTGTTGTATCAATAAATCAACATCAAATATGTAGGGAATTATGGACCACTCATATTAAATCCAACAATATTATCTGAATACATAATGTAATATGCGTTATCAGAAAATGTTAATCATAATATCAAAGCGAGTGTCTTAACGAAACGTTACTCTACGTAATTCAAAAATCTTTTTGTACGAGTGCCGTGTGGTTGTAGTACAGTTTATACAACATGCAACTTGAGATTTCCTTACACTTGAACGAGTTACACCGTTCCTTTTGTTTGGCAAATATAATTTATAACCATGACGGGACGATTAACATTGAAGAAACGTTTTTTGTGACCTAAATGGTTATGCGCAATTTATCAAACTTCCAATTCGTGAGATTTCAAGTCCTGACAACAATTGGTGCAAATTTCTAAAGGGGCAAAATGTAATGAAACGTAATCCTAAAATATAATTTACAAAAACACTAAAAAATTATTTAAAAAAAAAAAATTAAACCGACTTCAAAAAAAACACAAACGACTAAAACTAAAAAGCGATAAGTAACGTAAGTAATTATATCCTTAATACATAATTATTTAAATATTACAATTATCACTTATTTTTGAAGTCGGTGCCAGCCAAACAAATAAATGTATATTGTGTGGATTTGCCGGCCGCGCGCGTCATACAACAACAGTCTACGTTAGGTACCGAGAGCTGGCACCGACTTCAAAAATAAGTGATAATTGTAATATTTAAATAATTATGTATTAAGGATATAATTACTTACGTTACTTATCGCTTTTTAGTTTTAGTCGTTTGTGTTTTTTTTTGAAGTCGGTTTAATTTTAAAAAAAAAAATAATTTTTTAGTTTTAGTCGTTTGTGTTTTTTTTGAAGTCGGTTTAATTTTTTTTAAAAAAATAACTTTATTGCACTATTTTTAGTTGCGTTGATGTGCTGTGACCTTGAGTAAAGGCTAATTAATGTCCTTAAGAGTTTTACTTAGGAATGAAAAATTTTGCTTTAAGTCAAGTGAAGACTTTGCGATCTAGAATCAAGCATATCACTTACCAAATCACCTGCCCTATTAGCCCTGCATAAGTACATACTACTACCTAGTTTAATATCGACCAATGTCAGTACTGTCCCCTAACTCCTAACCGTTAAGGAGTTCTGTGGCTTCATCATCAGCACCAGATGTTGACGCCCGGAAGCATATACCTGAGTAAAATATGATTACGTAACAAAAACACCATATGAGCATACAATTTTCGGTTGTTGCCCTCAATTTCTCCAGGATCCCATCATCAGATCCTGACTTGGTGATAATGGGACCACCTCGGAAGTGTCCTCTGTCGAACTGTCGAAAAATTTTTGAAATCCATCCATAATTGACGGAAATATCGGTGAACATACATAAAAAAAAAAAATTATACATACAGACGAATTGAGAACCTCCTCCTTTTTTCGAAGTCGGTTAAAAAGAGTTTTACATACATCTATTCCATTATATAACAGACCTGCAACTGTAGTGTAATGGAATTTGATTCAGAATCACGAAATTGGGTGTCCTGAACTACCATACAGTTTTTTAAACTGGTAAAAAATACAAAAATCTTATCATTCTTCATTGTTGATTGTAAAACTCATTCTATTTTTGTTTACAAAAGTTCTTAATATTAATGAACATCCTTGATCTCCGTTTGACCTTATCAATATAAATTAAATGAATATGCTGCATACTGTAATCATTATGCTCTTTTCAATTAGTTTTGTTAATGCCTAATCAACGATTTAAAGAACGTGTGCTTAAGAAAATACGAGACCTAACTACGCAACATCGAAAAGTAAACATTAAATATTTAAAAATGTTATTATTACGAATGTGATGGGAACCAATTACCGTAAAGAATCTGGGAAGAGATCATTTCGAGAGACCGACTATACCACGAGAATACATATACCTACTTGCATTGTATTTTTGACAATGTGGATAGACCCAAGATCCATGCCGTTGTAAGGCAACATGAGCGTGGGCAAGCTATTACAAAAAAGGTCGTTACACGGGCCAGGAATCCAGGATGGAGGGTTCTACAGTTAAGTACATAAGTTGGTTGGTACATCCTACCATGCAAATGTTCCTAAATTTTAGGATTCCGGTAAATAGTAGGAGCCTGTTGACCACCAAGGATAAAGTAATGAAGTGCTGGATACTTCAACACCCTGCTAAATGTATATCGATAAGCTGACCTGCGAAGCATCGCTTACACCTCAGCTCCCTTTTGCGTTTGAGCTGGACGAGCCTCTATTGCGATTGCGAGAGAAGTTGCATGCCTTGTGGTTCGTTTGTGGGAGGGAGAGTACGTTCCGGATATTTACAAACCTTAACGAATAAGTACTATGTATAAGAACAAATGTGATTGATCTGTCTGCAACTCCTATCGCACAATTTTAATCCTATCAGCGCCTGGAAAAGTTGCTAGCGTGCTTTTAAATCGCCCGAAAGACATCTGAAAGAATGCTACCAGTTTGGCTTCCGACCGGAATGAGCAACATGCAAAGTGTTATTTTATGTTCATCAACTACAAAAAAAGTAAAGGTCCGGGTAGTTATATCTCCGCTGTTGGTTTTTGGCTTTCGGCTCATTAGACTGCAGCATACCGACACGCAGAGCTGCCTCGCCGTAAACGTTTAACAGACCAACTTCTTTCCCGATCGAAGCAAGAATGCATTTTACCTGCGTTGTTCTTCTTATATAATAAGTGGTGGCATCCGCTTTCGAACTGACATAATTTGACTCGATTTAACGCTCGCATCAAAGTCTAGTATACATTGATCACTAGGATCATGAATGCAGTAGACTTCTGCTTTTTGGCAGAATGTCCAGAAGGCCTCTTATTATTGGAGCTGATGTTTAATTTTGACCCAACTTGTTGTAAGTTCAGCCTGAAGATCAGCGTAAGTAAGTCGGAGCACTCAAAACCATGAGTCACTGGCTATAAAGCTTGGTGATGATGTCCTGAACGAGGTGGATAAATTTCGCTATTTGGAAGGCACTTCAACATTCAAGTGTTATCTTGGCGCTGAAATCAACAGCAGAGTCTGTGCTGCAGAGCATTTGGCAAGCTGTTGATTACTAAGATCTCAGTGCATATGCCAAACCTCCTATGCTCTGCAGATACGTGGTGTGCATATCGCCAGTATGTACTCACTCTGGATCGTATTTATCCGAATGCCTCCATGCCATCATGAAGATCAGACTGAGTGCGAAATATGCTCTGCGAGAATGTGGGCGCGATTGAGGTCTATTTAATGCGTCAGCAACAATGGCGTGGTATCTCGTAGGTACCGCTGAAGGGAGCGGCGAAACGCCTTTCAAATCTGAACTGGAGGAAGGTAAGCGTAAAAACTTGGCAATACTGCGGCCAGTATGGCGCAGGATGGTGAATAGCCAGGTCAGCGCCATTCGAGAAACAGTGTAAAGCTGATCTTGATACTTCAGGCGACCAGGTGAAGGATCGTACACATACTGCCGTTACTTACTGTAACCGCTACGGTTTAATACAAAAACGGTTTAATATTGAAACAGGCTCGGTGGCTTGGTAGTGACCCCTGCCTTCTGAACCAAGAGTTGTGGGTTCGATTCCCACCCGGGACAAACATTCGTGTGATGAACACTTGTGTTTGTTCCGTGTCTGGGTGTAAATATTTGTATTTAAGTATTTATTTGTGGTACCTTCGTTGTTCTGATACCCATGACACAAGTGCTTAAGCTACTTACTTTGGGATCGGAGCAATGTATGTGATGTTGTCTGATATTTATATTTATTTAATAACGTGGCCCAAAATGGTACATAGTTTTGCAGAATATAGGCATTATGAGCCATATTCGAGCGCACGAACGCCAAATCAACAGATAGAAGTCGAGTTTGATTGAATGACCAATGATCTAAATCTTTTTGTTTTAAAGGGGTGGTGATCTATAAAATGTGTTTGCACCTGTGATTTGGATGGAATACCTAAATTAATATACCTATCATTATCTGCATTTTAAGCACAAATTATAAAGCTATTTATAACATAGGTACTATTAAAGTGAATAAGTAGTGTGTATAATTTAAACTGATAGTACAGCCTCCATTATGTTTTATTTAATAAAATAATAATTGTTCCTTTGCAATTTCATGTACTTTATTGACTACTCACGTCAGTACAGCCACATTTATTTAATAGGCTTTTTATACCAGTAAGCTCAATTATATCATTAATAAACTTTTTTCATTAAATATACATAATAATTAATCAGTTTAATTATAGGATTTATAAATTGACAACACTTAAAACTATTAATACACCTAAACTCACACCATGGCCTTGATTCAAATAGTGGCAGTGACTTCGCACTTTTGAACATCTTTATTTATTTTACTTGTCAACTCAGCCTATGAGTCATCACAATATTACACCATAAGAGCTTATTGCACAATATTTACAGACTAATCAGACACATCTATTCCTACAAAAATAACAATATAAAAATAACATGTAGAATTTGATCAAAGTAATTGGTGGTTTATTATGAATTAATGTTCAGTAATGTCTCATGTTGTTCTGTAACTTATTTTAATTTAGATTTTTTCTACATTTTTAATTTCATACAGCTAACAAAGTTTTAATTAAAGATACTGTTACATCACAAACTTTTTAAATTGGATTTAAAGTTCAAAATTGAACTGTAAATCAATTAATATTTTCATAAAACTGATAAAATTTAAATTCTAGAGGACCTTCATATAAAAATAGTTTTTCAATAAATTGTAGAATTTGCAAATGGCAATCAGTAATAATATGGACATCATCATTTTTAATTACAAAAACATCTGCTATCTATCTTTGTTAACAAAATGTATTCATTTCGGTTTTATAATTATAGTAGATTATTTTAATATTAATATCAGCAAAATTAAGTGACTATACAGAGGGTTATCAAATTTTAGCTAGGTATATCACAGAAATTGAGACTTACTTTGCGGATTTTCCAATTCCTTTTCTTGTAATTTCGGGAGTAACTCCTCTGCTCTGAGACTGACTGTGGCTCTCTGGTTTTCATCATCAAATTTAACAATTATGTACTCCACCTTTAATTAAAATAAAATATCTAGAATCTCAAGTTCAAATTTTCAAAAGTTTATTCTTGTAAAATTATTGTTATATATATTATTATTTGTTCAGCAATCTCTAGTTAGCTGCCAGTTATGTTATTAATTTTATCTTGACAGGTGCTAGTTAAAATTTTACAAATTATAAATAAAAACTCCCTACTTACAAGTAACTAGTATGTAAAAAAGTATTACCTCGTCGCCCCACTTGAGAACGTCTCCAGTACGGTCACGCAGTTTGCTGTACAAGTTGATAAACTGTGCAATGCCGTGCTGCCGGACGTGCTCCGCGAGCGCCTTCGTCTCCTCCCAGGAAAGGGGACTGCCCTCAGTCAACAGGCCCATTCTAGCGATTTGAGTCAAATGGTAGCAGAAAATCGGCTTACACAGACTATATACGGCCGATACTTGGAAATATACTTTTCTGACTTGGAAATAAATGTTCATTTACTCCGAGCAAAGACGACTGACAAATTAATGATCGAAACAGGTTTCGTTATCAATATATACCACTTTTTAAATTGGTCACGAGGTCTTATTTACTCAAATATTTTAGGACACACATTCACCCACCTTCCACTTGCAATAATAATTCCAGAACTATGAATTAACAACCGCAATCAGCACACTATCAGTCGCGAAACTCCATCCGACTATTCTGACAAGACAACAAACAAACGTCATTTTATTGTCTGTCACTACCAATTTCTTAATTTGCTATATTCGAGGCCTTTGATCGTTTTTATTTTAGCCTGTTTTAGTTTTGTCAATACGTGGGAGGTCCATATACTGAAAGAAAAAAGTAAAGCATTGTCAATGTCATTTAGCGTTGACGTTGACATGTGGGTTTAATCATTCGTTCGCGTCGTCCGATCAAGTCGCTGCGCTGGTTATTGTTTTATTCACCTCATTTTGTTTTGGCTTGCATTGTATAATTGCGTAAATATTCAAGAAAATGTAAAAAACAAGAATATCTAGTCCCTAAGTTTTTACTGGAACAGTAGAGCAAAAAGTGCTACCATGGTACCAGTTGCAATAGAGGGTTGTAATCAAGGAGCGGAGGGTGGTGGAGCTCGAGGAGGCTCAATATCTCTAGCATTGCTGATAGATTTCATCGTTCAGAGAACTTACGATGAGCTTAGTGTATTGGCCGAGCTGTAAGTACACAAAATAACATTAATATTTTTTTTTTAAGTAGAATTATTATTTGACTCTTTTATTATTATAAATTTTAGGTTGCCTCGAAAGACGGACATGGAGCGCAAAATTGAGATTTATAAGTTCAGTGCCCGTACGCGGCAGTTATTTGTGCGCCTACTGGCCCTGGTCAAGTGGGCAAGCAGTGCAACAAAAGTGGATCGCTCGGCACACATCATGGCTTTCTTAGATAAACAGGCGTTGTTATTTGTGGAGACCGCTGATGTGTTAGCTAGGGTAGCAAGAGAAACCCTTGTACATGCCCGGTAAGTTTATAAACACTCGATTAAATAATAGATTTACAACCTTTAAATGCGAAAAATAATAATACTAATTATCAATTTCTTTGTTAATTATATTGTACATTTGCTAATCATTTTAACAATAAGTTTAATGACTGGAATCATTATGAGGGTTTAAATGTGGACCATGGTTTTAAACATGCCACTCTAATTAAGAGCAGCCATTATATTAAATAAATTGTTTATTTTTTTTTTTTTTCTCTCCACAATACATTACAATATTACAGTTAGAAATTATTCACACAAAAATAACTATATTGTGGGAGACTGGAGTCTGAAGTAGGCAACAAATCTGCCTGTATCTCAGAACACCAGGCCTCCGCCCTCTGACAATGACATGAAGTTGCTAGAGTGTAAAATAATAATATTGCAATTTAAGGATAACAAAATAGTCTAATCTAACATTTTCAAATAAACTTAATGATATTTTTTTTTTACATTACGAAATAGAAAAGTTGTGACGCGCGCGCGTGTGTGTGTGTGTGTCTGTGTGTGTGCGCATGTGTGTGTGTGTGTACGTGTGTGTGTGTTAGTGTGTGTGTGTGTATGTTTGCATATGTGGGTGTGTGATTTGTGTTTTGTGTATGTAAATATGAAAGGATATATTGTAATCCAAAACGTGTGGCATAGTGGTATGAGGAATTATAGTGGTTTGGGTGGTTGTGTGAAACTGTGTATTATCTAGTCAATAAGGTTTTCCGTATCTGAATAACTTAGACTGAGTAACCATGTGGTTAGTTTCTTTTTGCATTCAAATCTTGTATTATTGAAGATATCCAGTATTTTATTCGCTGAGTTATATAACCTGCAAGCGCGGTAACAAAAAAATCTTTTAGTAAATGAGTTTACACTTTCATACTATGAAAGTGTAAACTCATTTAATGATAAATCTCAGAAACCTCTGCAACATGTAGGATGCAATAGCTTACTACGAATGAAAATACAGACAACAGTGAAAGATTTCTTAGTTAGTTATTTTCGGAATGAAAACCGCAACGGGATTGGGGTCAGTTACGGAAATGGATGATTAAAATCCGCTGGCATATTATCATACAAAAAAATTGGATGATTACTTCAGGAATAGCAATAGGCAGGGATGGGAACATAACGGGCACAAGCTGCAGCTAGTATCTATTGCCTTCACATAAATTTACATATATTGTTCCCAGTCTACCAACATTTCACATGGCAGCTGCAGTAGAGGTGCTGACGTTAGGTACATACAGTAGACTACCTGCTGTTATCCGTGAACGACTTGTGCCGCCACCGCTACTGACGCCAGGTGAAAGACGCACCACATTGCGTGCGCTGGCACATGTAGTACGGCAACGACTCACCACAGCCTCATTGCCTAGCGATGTTCGCAATTTGAAGGTTAGAATTGTTAATTTACTTACATAGTTAGTTTGAACGGGACAATTTCTGCAACTTGACATCTGAAGCCTATGTCAAATTCAATTTCGTTTTATGAAAATTGTCATTGGAAGAAGCCTATACACAGCTAAGAAGCATGTACAGCAGTGTATGTCTGCAAGCTGGGGATGTTGATATTTTTCTTTTACTCTCTCTAAAAAGTATATATCTACACACATAACACTCATACTTCTTGTTCTTAGGTGGAAAACGGCAGAGCTACATTCACTGTTGGACAAGAATTTAGTGTATCATTGACTGTAATGGGTGATGCTCCCAATTTGCCTTGGCGCTTGTTGGATATTGCAATTCTCATTCAAGACAGTGAAACGGGTGGTATGTCATTTACTATCTTCTATACTACTTACTACTACATTATATAGGCTAGATTTCATTATGTACTAGCTGTGCCGGCGGCGTCGCACGCGTGGATATCGGGTTTAAAAAATAACGGAGTTCCATAAAATGGTACCTAAAGGTTAAGTTAGACCTCTAGCAATACATTGGTGAAAACCGCATTTAATTCCATGCAGTAGTTTTCGCGTGATGTGCGATCAAACATACAGATAAAAATTTCTCCCGTTTCCCCAACACTTCCCGTCACGGCTCTGCTCCTATTAATTGTAGCGTGATGAAAAGTATATTATAACCTGCCCATGATTATAAAGAACAATCGTACCAAGTTTCGTTAAAATCCATCCAGTAGTTTTTTTTTCTATATCAAACATACAGACAGACAAAAATTTTACTGATTGCATTTTTGGCTTTAGTATCGATCACTAATCACCCCCTGATAGTTATTATGAAAAAATATTTAATGTACAGAATTGACCTCTCTGTAGATTTATTATAAGTATAGATTTGTTTGTAATTGTATTTATTTGTTTACATTGCTGACTAAATGGCCGGCCATAATTTGTCAATACTTGAACTATGAACACAGTTTTATTTAGTAGATCTATATTGGATAATATAGATAAAAATCTGTATCTACCTACTACAAAAACAAAAAGTTTAATTGCATAAAATACATAGTGATAATAATGTAAACTTAACTTGTATGTGAACAAGTAATCTTTATTTACTACAACAAAAATGGCTTTTAATATTTGCCGCTACTGCATGTAGAAAATCAAAGTTTTGAGTTAAGATATTTTTGGGATAAAACACAACTCTGTGTTAAATTTTACAGAAGGAAAGCCTCTTGTGCACACATCGCAGCTGAATTGGCTCCGTGGCGTCGCTCAGGCCCGACTCGCAGCTGCCGGGCTGGGAGGCGCACTTACGGCCTTACGATTCTTCTGTCGTTCTCTGTCATTAGAGCTGCTGTACACACAAACATTGAGATTGTGTCGCGATCGACTCGCGAAGCACTTGCAAGTCGATCGATACATTCCTGGACAAAAACTGCAAGTTTCCTACTGGAGGTAGGTATATATGAAATGAACATTTATATCAGATGTATGTACGTACTTTATATACTTATTTCTTATCCTAATAAAACACTAGTTAAAGCAAGAGCAAAATCATTTTTATGTAATTATGATAAAGGTATACCAAGAGAGTGAAAGGGAATGACATTGTGTAAATGCATTGAGAAAAGTGTACATGGTGGTATTATGAAATCCAGAATAGATGGCACAATGGAACCACGCTCATCCCGTCAACATTTCGCTCACAAAACATCTGCTAAAAGTTGAAACTGATTGCAGATACATGGAAAAGAAAAAAAAAATGTAATTATGATGCTCTCAAAAGGTTACATTACAATACAAGATAATGCAATCTTCTCTCTACAGCTTTTAACCCTATTACGCATCTTAGCTACACGAAGTCTTCTTGTTAGTCTTCATTAGTTTGTGTGCTTGTTTCTACAGAAACACACAAACTACTTTTTCACACTGCTACTTCCGCGTCACGCCACCTAGCGGAGTTGACAACCACTGAACCATACTGGACGTCAAACTCACGCATTGGCCTAGTTGAGAGACAGGACGCGACATTTAGCGACGCAACGTAACGCGACAACCTAAGCTACTGTTTTAATACAATAACTACTTGATATTTTCGCATCACGTCGCGCTGCCGCATTTGTCGTTAACCTAGGACAACGGGCTATCCTGCTTCCGCACTCGCGCAGCTAGCGTTTCAGCGGTTTATCCATAGTTATTGTCTGTAGGGAGCTGGGCTGCGAGCTGGGCTACCGGCTCATCATAGGCGCGGAGGGCTCGTCGCTGTGCGTGTGGCACGTGCCGGCGCTGGCGGGCGGCGAGCGCGTGTGCGCCGCGCTCACGCCGCACGCGCCCTCCATGGAACGGCTGCTGGCGCACACAGTTCACGTACGCTCGCGGCAAAGGCTCAGCGATCTGAAAGTGTTGCTCAACGAGCTCGGGGTGAGTGGACCGGTTACAAGCCATATAAAAAATAATTAGTCTTGTTGCCGAAAAAAATTTAATTAGTCCGTCTTTTAGATTGTTAAAAAATAAAAGACACGTATTTTTTCATTTGTAAATTATACCAAAAATTACAAAGATATAGCCCGTTAAAATTACGCGTGACGTCAAAAAGCGGGCGTTTTTTCACCAGAGTGACGTCAAAGACCCCCACTTCTAAATTTTTAAGTCTTTGTTATTAATTTCTAAATCTTTGTTATTTTTTTTTAAATGAAAAAAGGAAAAATATGTGTCCAATATATTTTTATAATCAAAAATACGGACTTAATATAAAATATAATGTAAAATTTTGACCCCGGAAACATCCCTGTTTGCCATTGTGGTGGAGATATTGGCCAGTTACTGGAATCACGCTGACTTTCGATTACCCTTTGTGCGCCGGAAGCTGTGCTAACAGTGTTGTGTTATCAGTTCAAATTTTCAAATTGCCATACATACTATTACCAAGTCGAGTTACCTAATCAATTGGTGTGGTCGTGTTCAGGTGGAGTGCACAGTGGGCGGGTGGCCGTGCGTGCTGGCGTGCTCGGTGGTGTGGCCGTGCCTGCGCGCGGAGCAGCTGCTGGTGTGCGTGGGCGCACACGGCGGCAGGCTGCGTGCGCGTGTACCCGCCTACCCCGCCTCGCCGCGCATGCCCGACCTGGCGCACGCGCTCACGCAGGCCGACCTGCCGCAGATCAAGGCGCTGCTCACTCAGCTGAGGTACTGCTGTCCGTGGTCACAGACACTGAGTGGCTGGGGAGCGTGGGCGTACTGAACAATGGTCTAGTGCTGCTGTAGTTGGTGTATCATAGGATGTATTATACCATTGTCACAGCTTCATACATTCACCGTAGCCCCTAGGCGCAGGCAGCGCCTTCTCAGTAAGCCGTCGACGCGAACTGAGCGAGCGGCATTCGCTCCCACCAACCACGCACTGAGTCTGATTGGGGACATACTCGCTCAGCATGACGACATTGATTTGTTTGCCGACAGTTGCAGTAAATTATTTGCAAATTTTTATAGAATAATTGATGACATGACTCGGACTTAATTTGTTAATTTAATTTGTTTTTTTGACTACATGTTTATAATATTGACATTTGTACCTACCTAATCTAATATTGTGACATATGTACCTAATTTGACATTTTTGTATAAAATAATTCATTGTTTTGTAATTTCTTGTACGCGTTTTGGAACAATTCTGTAAGCTACAAGTTTAATAAATAAATAAATAAATAAATAAATTCAACTAAAATTTTAAACTCAACAATGAGTTGATAGGATAATACAAATCAACAGAAATACATACAATATTTCGAATGTACATATTGTAAATTTTAAGCCCTTTAAATATGTCACAGGTTCTGGCTAGTGGCGCGTCGCTGCGAAAAAACGTTGCAGCACTTGCCGGCGAGCGTATGCGAGCACCTGCCGTTCCTGCACGGGCAGGACCACCCTCTCAACAAGCTCTCCCCAGACCGGCTTTACGTCACCTTACATCGGCACACTGACCACATACTGGTGAGCGCCCTAGTTAAATTATGCAACTTCTATTGGCGAGCGCCAGCGTGGTGACTAGTCACATTCCACCAAATGACGATTGTCATTGGGGGAAGCCTATGTCCAGTTATGGACTTTCTCTGACTGATGACTGTATTTGTCACCAACAGATAGTGGAAATGAAGGAGGTGGCAGCGGGCAGCACCGCGACTACCAGCAGCAGCACGAACAGCGGCAGCGCGTGCTCCGTCGCGCTATCCTTCCACCTGGCCGGCGCGCGCCGCTGCACCCCCGACGAGTGCGAAGACGAGGTGAGTGGGGCTAAGGTGGGGTGAATGGGGCTAAGGCGGGGTAAGTGGGGCTAAGGCGGGGTGAATGGGGCTAAGGCGGGGTGAGTGGGGCTAAGGCGAGGTGAGTGGGGCTAAGGCGGGCGACACTAGTGCCTTTATCGTAAATTTGAAATAAAACGACTTCAACATTGTGGTAACAATGGGACCAACTAGGAAGTACACTCTTTCAAACAAAAAAATTTTTTTTCTAATTGGTTCACGATTCTCAGAGAAACGGGGTAGCAAACGTACTACAAAAAAAAATCGAATTATCGAATTGAAAACCTCCTCCTTTTTTTGAAGTCGGTTATCAATAGGAATGTTGACAAATAGCTGTATTATACAGATAATAATAAACAAATAAATAACCAAAGACATGCCACGTAGCTTGTACTAGACAACAGATAAACTTACTTAGATACTTTTTTGTGGTAAATAAATACATATTTTACATACATATTAAACGCCCAGACCAATACTAAGAGACATGTTCATAGACACAAATATTTGTACTGTTCCAGTACTTTTCATTGATAAAGCATCAAGCATCACAGCACCTATTTATTATTACAGAGCTCGGCGGTGGCTGCGGTAGCGGGCGGACCGCCCACTGTTGCGCGTGCGTTCTTCAAAATACACTCGTTGGTCGAGTTAGACACGTTTACGCTCACGCACGGACCTTTCACACCTCTGGATACGCCTGGTAAGTCATAAAACTATTTTATCACTGTACTTTGCATGGTTCTGACATAGTCGATGCTTATTTATTGTTGTGATAGAATAGCTGTGTAAGTGCTAAATGGGCGGGGCTAGAGTACTATTGCCACTCGAGCTTTATTTTCCTTTTGACTACATCCGTCGTATATCGTCAACGTTATTAAAACATTGAAGTACGACCCGAATGAAGACGCACCCCGGATCAGCGGCGAGTCCTATCGCCACAATGAAATGGTACATAGGGCCACACATCGATTTATCCGCATCTGTTAAAAGAGCACGATCGAGAATAGATTATTATGCACTGGTAGTAAGTAAAAATTGATAGGGCTTTGGCGACCGCCTTGTGCGGCCTATGTACGGGGGCTTCGCGGAAGTATTGGCAGGGTTTAGAAAATTCGTCCAGGGCAAGGGTAGTTCTAAAACCGGCACTGCTTTGCCTGCCTTGTTGGTTTAGTAATCACAGGCGCCACCTACACATCTACAGAAACCACCTATAGAACACCTTTAGAAAGTTTAAAGTGTGTGTACTGTACATAAATTAACATTAGCCTAGTAGTGCAAAGTAGAGCGTATTTGTCAGGTATTAAAGTGTAGTATCGGTCGGCAGGCATGCAGCCGGGCAAGCGCAAGCTGTCGGGCGGCAACCTGCGCGCGGTGCGCGTGCGACAGCCCGCCTACTTCCTGCCTGAGCTTGCGCACGTCGTGGCCGCCGCCGACGAGCGCGTGCCCTTCGTCAATCTAGCACAGGAGGTAACTAACTATATTGCGTGTCTTTTTAGTATTACGGCCGTATTCACAAACGTTAGTATGCGACGCGCAGAGAACGCACGCGTGCCCAAAAGCCTATAGGGTTTTGGGTACCTGTGCGTTCTTGCGGAGGTTCTCTCGTCTAATTCTAAACAAAGCCGAAGCTTGTATGCAAGCTATGGGTACTAGATAACTGAAAAATGAACTTATATATTTGCTTTGGAAATAGATGTATGAATATTATACATAGCAAACACCCAGGCCAATATATGCACACAAATGTTCACCATTCTTTTTTCTACAACACTAACGGCCGTATTCACAAACGTTGCTATGCAATGCGCGGTCACACAGTGCCCTAAACAAATAGGCTTTGGGTACCTGTGCGTTCGCGAGACGCATAGTAACGTTCGTAAATATTGCCGTAAATAAATGCTTGAGCTAACTATGCGATCAATGTACGTGGTCTTGTCCGAGTTCTGACGTTGCCATTTGGAATGTCAGTTGGCAGCGCGCGGCGTGACGCACGGCGGCGTGCAGCCGGAGTGGTGCGGCTCTGCGCTGGGCATGCGCATCGTGGCGCTGCCGCGGCCCGAGGGCGCCAGCGTGCCGGCCGCCAACGCGCTGCGCGACCGGCTGCTGGCCGCCACCGTGCGCCTCACCACCAAGAACCAGGCCCGCGTGTGGACCGCCGAGATCGTGTTCCACGGCTCGCCCGTGCGCACGCCCAACCCGAAGGAGCAAGGTACCGTACCTGAAACACGGTTCTAGGCACAATACCCTCATCACCAGCCTGTAGGTGTCTACTGCTAGACATAGGCCTCTCCTAATGACAATTGGGATGATGACTAAAAAATAATTTAATGTCCATCAGATAGATTAATGAAAAATATTGGATACGTATTTTTTATTTTGCCTCTTGTTCAAAAACTTACGAAGATACATTGATTTTAAATGTCACATGACGTCACGTTAGAGTACAAAATATACTCTAACGTGACGTAGTTAGCCCCCACTCCGTAACTTTAATGCGCTATATCTAAGTATTTTCTTGTTATTTCGACAAAACAAAAAATACGGGTCTTATATTTTTTTATTATCTAAGAGACGGACTAATTATTTTCTTCATTTTCATACCTTGTCATCATCCGTATTGTCACTACCAAGAACCAGGCGCATGTGATCCGCCGAGATCGTGTTCCATGGCTCGCAGCGAGGTACCTTACCTGACACACGGTTCTAGGCATAATATCCGTCATCATCAGCCTGTAGACGTCCAATGTTGGACATTCATTCTCTCCTAATGACAGTTATCATTTGGGGGATTTGCCGCAGCCAACTGTTTCCAACATCAACAACATTGCCAACCCGCCTGCGAAACGTGGTGACTACACTACACTTGGCGGGCGGGTTAGTGACCGCAGTAGGCCTTATTTGTACCCAGGTAAAAGCTCCTGCCCATTTCCTGATATTCCCTTGTCGTTTTCTACGATACCCACGGGATATGATGGGGTGATTTTATTCTAAATCCGGAAACCACACAGACTTATATAAAAAACGCAATAAATTAAAAAATACTAAACTAGTGAAGGTGGACATCTTGGTACTGATGGTAAATAAAAAGAAAAGTCTAAGTCGCTGTGGAATAAGGCAAGTAACCGAACCAGCTTCTAGTCAGTTACTACCACCACCATCCCGTAAGATGTTGATTCAATCCCAGTTCAAAAGATTTATATGAAAATTTTACTATGTACGTGTTTTGTATAGGGGAGAGGCGCTGCGTATACCTTCAATATGAGCTGGGTACCGACGCGGGCCGCACGGCCGACGCGTTCCTCGCAGACTGGGCCGCTATTGTGCATCTACACACACTGCTTCACGATTTCATGCTGCGACCTGCGCAAGGTATATTAATAGATGGATACCATTCTCCTTACATTACAGCGTCTAAGTTTTGTGTTTCGTTCATATAAATGGAAATTGCATTTAAATCTTAGCATATATATATGTGACTAGCTGTGCTCGCGACTTCGTCCGCGTGGAATTGTTATTTTTTCCCCGTTTTTTTTTTAAATTTTCCATTATTTCTTCGCTCCTAATAGTTGCAGCGTGATGTTATATAGCCTAAAGCCTTCCTCGATAAATGGTCTATTCAACACAAAAAGAATTTTTCAATTCGGACCAGTAGTTCCTGAGATTAGCGCGTTCAAACAAACAAACAAACAAACAAACTCTTCAGCTTTATAATATTAGTTAAGATTAAGATATGTAAAAGGATAATATCCTTATAAATCATCGGCTATGTGTTAAGCTTATTTATGAACTTTATAAAATTTCATTGGAATCCGTTCAGAAGATTTCGCGTGAAAGAGTGACAAATATCTACCCGTTCAAACTTTCACATTTATAGTATTGTGTGTGCTACACAATGAAAGTTTAGATTAGTAGAATGTTATGTGGTGAGTTGAAATTGACTTACGGTAGCAGCAAATTCCTTCAGCAATATAAGTATCGTTATATTTTTCGATTTAAAATTTTTGGTCCTTCGAGTCGTATAAATAATTCGCGACTCAGCTATTGTTAGCCATATTATCTCTTCAGACTAATATAAGTATTACAGAATACGGCCAATTGGACTTATTTAGAGTATATTATGTGTGTGTTTTGTTTAACAAGTTAATCGTTTTGGACACACAGAACGCGAGACGCTGTGGCAGGGCGTGTGCATCCGCTCGTACACGTACCGGTCGCTGGTGGTCGGGTTCGGCGCGTCGCAGCGGGCGACGGCGGTGCTGCAGTGGAGCGCGGCGGCGCAGCGGTACACCGTGGCCACGCCCGCGCACCAGCCCGCCGCCAACGCGCACCACCTGCTGCACCACCACCTCGACCACTACGTCAACTGGTGAGCCGCCACTCGCCTGCCCATCATCATCATCGTCAGCTTTTCGAGGTCCACTGCTGGACATAGGCCTCTCCAATGAGGGTTTTCTGAAAAGAGAAATCCTACAGCACACAAAAGGCGGTTTAAATTAAAACTCATATTTTCTTAGCAACTGACCAATCACATGAATGCTGAACCTGCCTTTTATGTGGTACCATTCTTTTTTCAGAAAACCCTCATTGTTCGCCACTTTGATCGATCTTGTGCTGCCATGTTGCGCAAAGTTGGTCACTCCACCTAGCCTGAGGGCTTCCTACACTACGTTTGTCGAAAAGCGGCCTGCCAATATAAAAGATAACAATCTTTAATATTGGCTTCACACTGGCTAAATACCATAGGCTGATGAAGAGTGAGGAGCTACGCCCTGCTGCAATCGTCAACCGGCCCAGCGTGGCGATTATGGGTAAAGCCGTCGTGTTTGACCAAAAGCGGCGTACAACTGTAGAGGCCTATGTCCAGCAGTGGACTGCAATAGGCTGATGATGACCGTATTGATCATAAATGCCATTCATACGTCACACTAACGTCACGTTATTTTGTCAGGCACAAGGATCTGATGTCGCTGGGCGTGGTGCTGCGCGAGACGTACGCGCCGCTGCTGGCGCTGAGCCGGCTGCCGACGCTGCCGCAGCTCGGGCTGCACCACGTGCGCACGCAGATGCCCACGCCCACCTTCACGCTGCTCGCGCACTCGTGGCGCAAGGTCTGTACCGGCGCAGTGTCCCGCGAGCGCCTGCTGTCGCTCGGCTGGTGCTGCACCACGTGCGCACGCAGATGCCCACGCCCACCTTCACGCTGCTCGCGCACTCGTGGCGCAAGGTCTGTACCGGCGCAGTGTCCCGCGAGCGCCTGCTGTCGCTCGGCTGGTGCTGCACCACGTGCGCACGCAGATGCCCACGCCCACCTTCACGCTGCTCGCGCACTCGTGGCGCAAGGTCTGTACCGGCGCAGTGTCCCGCGAGCGCCTGCTGTCGCTCGGCTGGTGCTGCACCACGTGCGCACGCAGATGCCCACGCCCACCTTCACGCTGCTCGCGCACTCGTGGCGCAAGGTCTGTACCGGCGCAGTGTCCCGCGAGCGCCTGATGTCGCTCGGCTGGTGCTGCACCACGTGCGCACGCAGATGCCCACGCCCACCTTCACGCTGCTCGCGCACTCGTGGCGCAAGGTCTGTACCGGCGCAGTGTCCCGCGAGCGCCTGCTGTCGCTCGGCTGGTGCTGCACCACGTGCGCACGCAGATGCCCACGCCCACCTTCACGCTGCTCGCGCACTCGTGGCGCAAGGTCTGTACCGGCGCAGTGTCCCGCGAGCGCCTGATGTCGCTCGGCTGGTGCTGCACCACGTGCGCACGCAGATGCCCACGCCCACCTTCACGCTGCTCGCGCACTCGTGGCGCAAGGTCTGTACCGGCGCAGTGTCCCGCGAGCGCCTGATGTCGCTCGGCTGATGCTGCGCGAGACGTATCTTACAGCATCTCACCTGCAGGGCGAGTGGTAGGCCCACACAACGTCTCTACGTCGACGCAAGCGGAGAGTTACCTACAGATAGTAGTAGACACAGTGTAGGGCATCGTCGCACTTCGCCACATCAGCACCCTTAGTGACCAAAATACTTACTTTCATCATTGGCTAATGGGCGCTGATCTTAATAACATACTGGGCAATGTCTTGAAATGTAAGTATTAAATTATAAATTATACCGTAACATTTCAACCCTTTCAGTTTCATTGCCATTACAATATATTGGTTTATGAATCTAGACAATGAAAAATCTACTGTAACGTAACAGAGTGCGTTTGTTTCCAGATCCGTATAATATACGCGGGCGCATACTCTCTGGAGGTGGGCATCCGTGGCGGAGGCGTTGTCACAATTCGTGACGGTGCCTACTCCAAATTTGACCGCAGTTCTGTCGTCGACGAGTTTGCGCCGGCTCAAGGACTCAAGGTAAGCAGAAAATTCCCTCCCACATATTCATTCATTTAGCACATACTTGGTAATGTAATTTGTAGATACCAATTATACCATATAAAATAAGTAATATTTATTTGTTACTATACGCAATAATTTATGTAACCAAAATTGATTTTAAACTGGTTTTGTTTGTTGACAGGCATTTTTGTCCCGATATGTTGAGGAGAGCATAAGTTCGAGACTACTAGCAGAAGAAGATAATCCGCCTTCCCCAATGTCGCCTATGCCCACAGGTATGTTTTAAAGCAAATAGGTACTTAATATTAACATTTGCCATTTTCTAAGACCACGCGGCGCGGTGCACTACAGCAAGAGACCAACTAATCGATATCGATAAGGCCGCTTACCGTAAGCCCCTGCCACTTCTTACTACCGTCAATAAGATTGCTTAGCGCTTAAAAACAATGAAGCTGGAACATTTAAAAGTGTGTATTCAATTTGACGTTTTGGGGGCGTGGCTTGCTTTAACTGAGACGCGTAGGTATATTGGGAATCGGGAACTTGGTCCATTATACATTGATTGACATAAATTCACCGCTGCTATTAAAACCTAGCTTGCTACAGATACAACCAGTGCCTAATTACTATGTGCAGGTGGGCTGCGCTTCCCCGCGCCGCTGACGCCGCCGCAGCCGCACACGCCGCACTCTGCGCCCGTCACGCCGCACCCCGCCTCCCCGGCGCAGCACCAGGTACAAACCACATAATGTATTATCACTTCATTCCCAATGTTCATATAACCTGTATGTGATTCTAATAGACGTTTTTTTATTCTATTCTATTTTCTGTGCCATAGATTATAATTTTTTCCGCAATAGCATGAATAAACACCGCGTCATATTTACCTGGTGTTGCGCAACACCAGGAGTCACACCGCGCGGTGTCTATAGGCTGAAGTGATCACTTACC
This sequence comes from Conogethes punctiferalis, assembly GCA_031163375.1. Classification (NCBI taxonomy): domain Eukaryota; kingdom Metazoa; phylum Arthropoda; class Insecta; order Lepidoptera; family Crambidae; genus Conogethes; species Conogethes punctiferalis. Next base: position 12,925,573 of record CM062078.1, read on the forward strand.
ATCAGTTGACCTCCAGGCCCGTTTGCCCCCTTTATCATAAGAAAATTGTAATCCAGATGGGTGGCGGTTCGTTCAACCTGACGTCGCCGCCGGGCGGCGCGGGCGGCGGCGGCGGACCGGGCGTGTCGGCGTCGCCGGCGTCCCCGCTGGCGCCGTCGCCGCTGGCCGCGCCCGCCGCCTCGCCGCACCCGCCGCCCACCTCGCCCTTCACCGCCTGGCCCGGCTCGCCCTCGCTGCCGCGGCCCTCGCCCGGACACCACCCCTCGCCGAGACATCACCTGGACCATAAAGGTACGTACACGAGTTGATATACCTGGCGGTTATCTATGTTGTGGTGACACTTGGGTGCACGATTTTTCGCTCTCTGCTAAGTGGTGAGAACCTTCAAATGGATCGGAACGCGCGATCATAGCAGGGATGTAAAGTGTTGATAATAATATTGTGCATACAAATATTATGTTATATCTTATAGCCAGGCGCGCACTACGAGTTTTTCGCCGCGCGGCAGAAAAAAGCAACGGCATAATGTCGCATTGTAATACTGTACCAATTGTATTGCGCGCGCACTTGACGGCACACGCTACATTGTGCCGCTACATTATTACAATTTTTTATATTAGCACGGCATGACTTTTTTATATTAGCGCGCCTAGTCTATATAGATTATGTAAGAAAATTACTTATCATTAACAAACTTTTGACACTTAATAATCTGGCAAGATAGATCATAATCTAACGGTATTAACAATTTTACCGTGACATATACATATGAATTTAGATATTTTCATTAAATTTCGCTGAAATATAATCATGACCGAATAGTTTTTTTGGGCACAAAAAGTTTGAGTAATCATTTGCCTCTCGTTAATTGGGGTCTGCGCAATATGGTTTCCTCTTCTATTCATCCGTATCAGACGTCATAGTCCCATCTACCCCTACTCAGTCAATTTATCTTTCCTGTAGTCCACCCATCTTTCCTTCGGTCGTTCTCGCCTGTTCCACCCTGTTGATAAACATATAAATAAATAACCCAAGACATGCCACCCTGGGCCTAAGCCGAAGCTTGTACTATGGGTACTAGACAACTGATAAACTTACTTAGATACATTTTTTTTGTAAATAAATACATATTATACATAGAAAACACCCAGACCAATACAAACAGACATGTTCATGAACACAAATGTTTGTACTGTGCGGGAATCGAACCCACGACCCTTGGCTCAGAGGGCAGAGGTCACTACCAAATGAGCCACCGAGCCTGTCATGATCAGGAGAGACAGACGAGACGAGATCAGGATAAACAATGTTAAGTGCGGTTGTTATAATGTGTTGATCGCCTGCAGGTCCACAAGCGACCGGTTCGAGCGCGTGCGCACGCGGCGGCGCGGGCGGGCGCGCGTGGGCAGGCGCGCCGGCCACGCCGCTGCCGGTGGCCAAGCTGGAGACGCTGTGCACGCCGTGCGAGCCGCCGCCGGGAGCGCCGCCCGGCCCGCCGCTGGCGCCGCTGCAGCGCTTCCTCGCCGCCGTCTACATGAAGCGCTCGCTGCAGCGGTTCGTGCAGCAGGAGGAGTTTGTGAGTACAGCGTCGCCGTAGACTAACAGACGACTATCGATAGCTTACAGTCTACCAGCGAATACTATCGCATAAACACAATTCTGTCGATACGTTAGTAGTATGTTATAGTCACAAAGGCTATACTATCGACAGTCCAATCGATAGGATGCCCATTTTCGGATAAAAACTATCGATAGAAAACCTAAAATAGCTCCTGTCGATAGCTCGGCACTACTAGCCACTCGGTGGCCAAGCTGGAGACGCTGTGCATGCTGAAGGAACCCGTCGACACAGCTTAGCTGTTTTATATCAATGAAAAGTCGCCTGGTTTTGTTGACGCTACACCTGGTGACTTATATATTTATTTAAACTTTATTTCACAAAATGGTAAAAAGACGAACTTAATGCTAGGAGCGTTCTCTACCAGTTAACCTTTAGGACATGCAGAGAGCCGATTTATGTGCGGTGAGACTTATGGGAACATAGCAGCGACATGTCTGTTCTATGCAGACCAAAAGATTCCAAAGTAAAATCCTTCCTTCAAAGAAGGAAACATCTCGTTCTTGATTTAAATTCACAGTTAAAGCCTGTCCAGATAACGCGTTTCAAAGATTATACATAGCAATCGCCTGTTTGAATATGGATGGAATGTCTATAGTTCATTCGCGTTAAGAAAATAGTGACTCATCACCGACTGCCGGCCAAGCCACACCCCCTAGCCAATTAAAAATTATAAAAAAATATAGAAATTATAATTTCTAGCGTTTTAATTGGCTAGCGTTTTAACGACTGGTGATGAGTCACTATTTTCTTAACGCGAATGAACTATAGTATCATCATCGCGCCATCCTAACATGGTTTTAGGTCCTAATACCGCACGTATTGTTCCAGCTGACGATGGTGTCTGTGGAGGCGACGAGCATGACGTTCCGCTGTGACTCGGGCGGGCTGGCGGCGCGCGTGGCGCTGCACCCGCAGCACATGCAGTCGCTGCACCTGCAGCTCACGCCGCTGCCCGACAACAAGGACAACTGGTCTGCCGACGACTTGCAGGTACAGGTTACAGGTTGCCATGCCCTGCAGGTGATGTTTGCGGGATGTGCTAACCTCCCGAGCCTTGGATCATAGAACAGAAGAGAGGTAAGGCATAGCGAATCTTCGCTCGAATTGAGCCGCCCATCCGGGGAAGGACCTCCACCGTATAGAATAAATAAATAACCCAAGACATGCCATGCTGGGCCACACACCGCCATCTAGCCCCAAACTAAGCCAAAGCTTGTACTATGGGTACTAGGACAACTGATAAACTTACTTAAATACTTTTTTTTGTAAATAAATACATACTATGCATAGAAAACACCAGACCAATACAAACAGACAATATGTTCATGAACACAAATGTTTCCACTGTGCGGGAATCGAACCCACGACCCTTGGCTCAGAAGGCAGAGGACACTACCAAATGAGCTATCGAGCCAGTCCCTCTATAGAATACCGCAGCCAAATGACTTCCGGGTCGTTTTTCTGCCGGTGAGTAGGGTTTCCGGAGCTCGTGGGGGCCGGCATGGATGTGGCAACTGATCGGTAACTGATCAGTTACTTGCCCGTTGTCACATCGACTTGGGCTTTTCTTTCGCTTTCCATCAGGCGTAGGGAAGCCGTTATGTACTGACTGGCTCGGTGGCTCAATTGGTAGTGACCCCTGCCTTCTGAACCAAGGGTCGTGGGTTCGATTCCCACCCGGGACAAACATTCGTGTGATGAACACTTGTGTTTGTTCCGTATCTGGGTGTTTATATTTGTGTTTAAGTTTTTATTTGTGATACCTTTGTTGTTCTGATACCCATAACACAAGTGCTTAAGCTACTTACTTTGGGATTGGAGCAATGTATGTGATGTTGTCTGATATTTATTTATTTATTATGTCGAGCTTCCATTAAAAAAAGAAGTACGCATAGTCAGCGCAGTCGTCTCCAAGTTGTCTCATTCGGCAGGTAATGGAGAAGTTCTTCGAGCAGCGCGTGGCGGTGGCGCCGTACCGCGCGACGGCGCTGCAGGGCTGGGCGCGCGTGTGGGGCGCGCCGGGCGCCGCGCTGCCGTCGCTGGTGGCGCTCATGCGCGCCGACCTGCACGCGCCGGCGCACGCGCACGCGCCCGCCTGGCAGCTGCACTGGGCGCTGCGCATCCCGCCCGCCGCGCCGCAGATCGTGCCCGCCGGCCAGCCCGCCGTGCTGCTGGCCAAGCACAAGATACTGTTCTTTGTGAGTGGCTCCTTCTGTTTACAGCCCGCCGTCACCGCCGTGCTGCTGGCCAAGCACAAGATACTGTTCTTTGTGAGTGACTCCTTCTGTTTACAGCCCGCCGTGCTGCTGGCCAAGCACAAGATACTGTTCTTTGTGAGTGACTCCTTCTGTTTACAGCCCGCCGTGCTGCTGGCCAAGCACAAGATACTGTTCTTTGTGAGTGGCTCCTTCTGTTTACAGCCCGCCGTGCTGCTGGCCAAGCACAAGATACTGTTCTTTGTGAGTGATTTGTTTGTTAGTCGCGGATGCACCAGCCAGCGCTCCATGCTGCTCGCCGAGCACGAGATACTCTTCTTTGTGAGTGGATCCTTCTGTTTTGTTAATCTGGAATGCACCGGGCAGCCCGCCATGCTGCTCGCCAAGCACAAGATACTCTTCTTTGTGAGTAGCTCCTTCTGTTTTGTTAGTCTGGAATGCACCGGGCAGCACCCTGTACTGCTCGCTAAGCACAAGATACTCTCCTTGTGAGTGGTTTGTTTGTTTGTCGGGAATGCACCGGGACACCTGGGTTGAGTAGGGCTGACTCCTATCTAGCGAAGAATACCCACTAAAGCATTGTTCACACTAAACTTTTACTCTGCCGCTGACTATGAGCGCGCGTAACGCAGTTTTCGCTTTTTCATATATATTTTACAAGATTTTGTTTAGCTTGCAATGTATGTACAAATAATGTACATAATATATTCAAGTAAAATCCTGCGCCGCCCGCGCACCCTAACAAAAACCCAGCTTTGTTTCTACTCATGTAAGGGCCTAAAAACTTTTTGCTCCAAGCCATCCTCACAGACCAATGACGGGCAGCAGCGTCACCGGAGCAAAGAAGCTACGCCCTGCGATCGCCAACCCGCCTGCCCAGCGTGGCGATTATTGGTATATCCTCCAGATGTTTGCCCTAAGTGGCAAACAACTGGAGAGCCTATGTCCAGCAGTGGATTGAAATAGGCTGATGATGATGATGATGTTTCTACTCATACCCTTCAGTGGCTCACTATTATACATGTGACTCAATTCGGCTACGATGAACGAGTAGATATATGCGTATTACGCTATTTAACGAACTTGCACGTTACAGATCTGCCTGACGCGCGGCGACACGCAGCTGGTGCTGCCGCTGGTGTACGACATGCAGTCCAACGTGACGCAGCTGGCCGACAAGCGCGACTCGCAGCCGCACCTCATCGCCGTCAGCCTGCATCTCAAGCGGTAAGTAAATCCCCATCCCCACCAATATCCCCACTAATATTATAAAGGCGAAAGTTTGTGAGTGTGTGTATGAGTGTGTAAGTTTGTTACTTCTTCACGTCTAAACGGCTGAACGGATATGAATGAAATTTGACAGGAGGATAGTGTATGGGCCGGAATAACACATAGGCTAATATTTTTCCCGAAATTCCTACGGGAACGGGATCTACCGCGATGTACCTCTAAAACGGCTCGACTAATCATTATGAAATCCCACTAATATTATAAAGGCGAAAGTTTGCGAATGTGTGAGTGTGTTCAAATTTCAATAAAATTGCTTCTAAAATGTGAACAGGTAAATGGACCTTTTTGTCATTTTTGACACACAATATAATATAACGCAGGTAGCACCGCGGGGCGCAGCTAGTAATAACATAATAACACACGACAGCCACACATCCCCAAACTAAGCCGAAGCTTGTACTTTGGGTACTAGACAACTGATAAACTTATGTACTTAGATACTTTTTTTTGTATTATTTACAAAAAAATATATTTATACATTATATTAAACACTCAGACCAATACAGACATGACCTAAAGAAGAGGTTGCCGATATGCTAGTGCTGCCGTTGGCATACGTATACGATATGATACTGTCATTGGGAAAGTAGCTATACCTCACGCCATTAGCAGGGTGTTCTGTTCATCCTCACACCTCATACTTCTAAGCTCTGCACGGGGGGCTGTGATACCTAGATTCTGGAGGTGTAGTTTGCCTGTGGCAATGGGGATGTGTACTGTCAGTTGATATACTTTTAAGTAGCTGTCAAAACGTGATTACTTCATATTATTTTACAAAGATGTGACGTTACGAATTTTGCTAGCCAATTAAATTAATTGGTTTTAATACGTAGGTATATTATTAAGCAACTAAGGTGATATTATACGTGTCTTCTTTTACTAGAATCGTATTTAGGAATTTACTGCGACTAGTGGTCTCATCGCAATGAGGGCTACCGTTTTTCTGTTCACCAGAGGGCGCCACTGTATAGTAAGGTCTTGAGGCATAGCTGTTAAAGTTTGCTTTATGCATGTGAAAACTGTTTGTTGGATAAAAGAAGGATGACATAAGTTTCCGAAAGGCAAAACTGTTTGTTAACGGTTAATACACAAACCAGTGAACTAGTTTTTCTTTCAGAACGGTAAATTTTACACCTCATTTTCTCGGCCCCGCTTTTAAAGCGCAGACAATCATTGAGCCGTGTGTCATCATAATTATGTTCCAAAATTAATGCCGGCTGTGCCAAAATTGCACAAAATTATTTAATTCTCCGAAATAAACTCGTTTAACCCACAGAACCAATGTAATTTGACATTTCGGAGACCTTACGCTACACTAGCACCTCTCGTGGCGAAGTCACACGCGATAGCCCTCATTTGCCGCCTTGACCAGTAGCAACGCCACTAACCGAGTGGCACGTTTGTACGCAGGTTCAACGAGTTCAACCAATCGCATGAGTGCACGCTGTGGCCGGCGGTGCGCGACTTGCTGACCAACTTCTCGCTGCCGCAGGACGCGCCGCAGCCGCCCGCGCCGCCGCCGCCCTAGCCCGCGCCGCGCGACCTCTACCTCTAGCCCGTGTGCGCGGTACAAGGACCTCACAAGGACTCTAGAGTTATGGACCATAGAGTTATTTTTGTGTCCTTATGTTCATATACGGTGTTTGCTAGGACTACCATAATAGCCCATGTACGCGGTACAAGAACCTTGCAAAGACCTTAGAGTTATGGACCATAGAGTTAATTTCTGTGACCTTATGTTCGTATACGCTGTTTACTAGGACCACCATAATAGCCCATGTACGCAGTACAAGAACCTTGCAAGGACCTTAGAGTTATGGACCATAGAGTCAATTTCTGTGTCCTTATGTTCATATACGGTGTTTGCTAGGACTACCATAATAGCCCATGTACGCGGTACAAGAACCTTGCAAGGACCTTAGAGTTATGGACCATAGAGTTAATTTCTGTGACCTTATGTTCGTATACGCTGTTTACTAGGACTACCATAATAGCCCATGTATGCAGTACAAGAACCTTGCAAGGAGCATACCTTGCTGGTTCTTGTGAGATTACCATAATAGCCTGTGTACGCGGTACAAGGACCATACAGTTATTGTCTGTGTCCTGTTGATATACGGTGTTTACTAGGGCTACCATACCAAGACCGGCCCTCTATTAAATAACTATGTTTTTTAAACCGAGACAATTCGCTTATCGGCCGGGACGCCGGCACACCATGCTTCGAACCGGGACTTATGGCAACCCTAGTATACGCGCTTACGCGTACGTACATAAAACCGGACGGTGCGTACATGGGCTTATTCCGGCTTATACGCTCGGACCAATACTAGTGGGTCTGTATCAGCATACAGTCTGCGACCTTATAAGCGCGTCTTAACTCTTACACGGCGGCGGGCGGTGGCAAGAAAACGAGCATACACGGGCGTTTTATGCGTTCTAAAACCCCATAAAAGGTGCGATTAAGCATATCTCAAATAATTAAGGGTCGTACGTCAATAATTGTTTCCTCTGTTGGTCCCTCTGGAGGTAAGAACGGATGCGTCTGACTCCGTATTTAGAATCGTGAGTGGATAAACGGGGACCCTATTGTTTTTGCCAGCTATAAGTTTCGATTCCCAATCTTTAATTACGGATAAATAATGATGTTTATAGAAACTGTCGGTTAAAAAAATCTCAAAATGTAAATTATGCTAACGAATAATTAAAATACTTTTCAAACCGATGATTGTCCTGTTAATACGATCTCGTCGTGTTATAATTATTATTGTAAATAAGATACGTAAAGTTTTAGTATAAGTTTGGTCAGACGATTTTTACTGTTTTGTATGATGATAAGACTAAAGTGTTATATTATGTACTTATAAACAAATTGGTAACTAAGATAATGCGCTCAAATTATCCTTTGATACGCAAGGACATTTCCGATCTAAATCTGTACATTTAACTTGTAACGAATAAATGTTTAAATTACAACACTGTTTATTATTGTCGAGAATCTCTCGAGAGGACACTGCACAATCTTATTTCCTTTTTATCTTCAATAATTTAACGCACTTTGTTTTTTACGAAGAAAAGTTTAGGACTTTATAAAAATCATTTGATCGTATTCATCAAACTCGTTTACTCTTTGTGGCTTTATGTACTTCCACTTACCTGTAGATTTCTGTAAAAAACATTAGCAAAAATCTATGATATTCTTTACCTTTATGCATCATTGTCAATAGTGACAGAAGTCCAATTATACGCCAAAATGTAGACTTAACTCCGGTTGGGTAACAATCCAATTTAAATTGATAGTATAGTTCAGCAGAATATTTGAAAACAGTATTTTGCAAAATGGCGTCCAATCCTACAAATTCTACGGAAACAATCCTAACCTTTGAGAACAGAAATGTGGTGAGTGGTTATTCCGGTCTTCCATACGAAGGCATACATTCGTCACGGGACGCCTAAAACCCGCTACACAAAGCAACTATTTATTGCTCTGTAATTTCTGTAAAGTATTTGGGTACGTTTAAGCAATTTTGTCGACCGTTAGCATGATTAGCTAAGTTCGGAAAGTGGGTTCTATGAGAAGTGAGTTCGCCAAAAAAATCGGAAGTTACTTTTTTATGACATCAATTTTTATATGATCATGATCCATCGTGCAGATTATTTGCTTGATAAACCTGCTATCATTAAATCGTGCAGTGTATAGCGGGTTCAAAGGGACTTGGCACCATGATACCACATTTACACACACGTCTTGTGGCTCGCACCTCGCGAGATCTATGGTAAGTTAAACGAGCTTGGTGTGTTTACACTCTCGTGAGCGTCTAGTCACACTCTCGCCTCGTGCTTCGTCTCGCCACTCGTACGCGAGTGTAAATGAGCTATAAAATAGTGACCGACAACTCGTAGAGCCAATGGTCCATGGTGTGGTCGACGGCGCACATCCCGGGCATGGACACGGCGACGGGCGGCGGGCCCGCGCATCGCGCCAGCGGCCGGCGGCGCCTGCGCATCGGCACCTTCGTGCTCGGCGCGCTGCTCACCATGCACTGCCGGGTCACCGCCTCGGCGCTCTCCGGAGGATTTTGTAAGTGGCCTACTCATGTATACTCACCTCTAGCGCACGCTATCGCTCTCGCTCTCCTCTAGCGCGCGCTCAGGGCGTGCTTGATCACGAAACACTGAGGCGGCCCACTGGGATCCCTCTTTGTTCCGGTGGTGGGGGCCCGACCAGTACTAAGCCCCCGTGGGATTTATACCCTCTTGACCCATCTCCGAGCAGAGTAGTCAGTACGCAGGAAATAATCACTGAAGGAAGTGTAGGTATACAGTGTATCTATACACAAACACATTTTAGCACTCTCTGTCCCTTCACTCGTATAATCCGATGGCGGTTTGACATGAACGAAAACATGGCGCAGGACCAATGGGGACTGGACTAACTATTTAAATAAGCTGCAAAAAATTACACTTGTTATGAATTTGTATTTTTTATTTTTATCACAAATATTTTGGGCAAATATTTTTATACCTGTATGTTGTGTAAATGCTTTTTTTTTTGTTTAGTTATATTCATTGCTTCTCTGGTGATGGCGGTTGCACTCCTTGCGAATCCGTTACGCCACTTCGAAATATACCTGGGGCAGTGGAGCATCAGTGGACCAGGAAGAGCATTTCGAATTTTACCTATGTTCGATGGTAAGCATTTATAAAATAAGTACGTATAACTTCTCTCTCACACACTTATTTAGGTTTAAATTGGTGGAAAAATAAATATTTTGGTGGGTGTTTAAAACTTTTTGACATATTGACTTGATGACATCATCAATCATCGTATGATAGCCCAGGCGGCCTTATCATCATTACTGAACTGCGTGATAACTCTTTCGGCACGGTTCAATATACGCTTAGCCTTACAAAATATTCCCTAATATTCTATTGGATCTATCACTTACGTTGCATCAAGTCTGTGATCAAGTCATGTAGGTACTTAAAAAATAATAATAGTAAAAAATTAAATTTTGTTAAGAGGAACTGTTCGGTCCAAATCTCAATATACACCTATACATTGTGCAGAAATCTCTCTTCGATGTGTCTAATGTCGCGTTTACACGCTCGCGTTCAATACGACATTCAACGGACACAAACACAAGCACAAGCATGTGAACGGGCTGTTCGTCTGTTTGAATGTGCACGTGCGTGCGCAGTGTGTAGGGCAGGGCTGCTCGCCGAGCTGCTTGTCAGGCTGCTTGCCGGGCTGCGTGGCACGCGTGTAAACCTAGCATTACGTTAAATAGTGTTACGATTAATGTAATTTTTACAGGTATCGGTATAGCGATATGCATCAATGCAATAGTGCGGGCCATTTGCTGCTGTACTATGGCGGCCATAGCGGCCATATATATTTGGCATTCGGTGTCTGATGCAAGGTTGCCTTTCACCTACTGCAGGTAAGATTCATTTATAATACAATAGCTAGATATTTAAGAGCGGATACGCCACCAATTCGTATCTACCGACTGTTAGCTTGAGACTTTACATATTTTATTATCATCTATCAAAAGTGTTATTAAACCTGACCATCTGTGTTTTCAGAGACTTCGAATTAAATACCTATGAACCATTAATGAAAGACCTCAAAATATTTAGGCGACGACAGGTAAACGTCTTTAATTTCTAAGACTTCAGGAGATGATAAATTAGATACAAGTTTAATTCAGTCATTTTGAATATGAATGTACATGTACCTATTTATAGGTAGGTATATGATTGTGTTTCACTGTAATTAATTTTCAGTTCAGATTACTTCGGGAAAAAGAAGAAGCTTTTACCACTATTCGTCCTTCAACAGTCGGATTCTATTATCGTGCTTGGAGAAACGCTTCTTTGGTCAGGTAAATAAGGCCAAAAGGGATTCCTCGTATAGAAAATACATTACCTATTATTTATTACCTATTTATGCTTTTTTCCATTACTACGTAGTGATGGGAATAAAATGAAACGAATCGGAAAACCACGTCAAATACAAGTTTGTAAGGAAACATACTCTGGACGATACCCTCCATTGTTCAATACTCCTGCTTACAACTTTTTCTAGTAAGTGTAATATCTATATATATAAAAGGAGAAACTGACTGACTGACTGACTGACTGACATATCAACGCACAGCCCAAACGGCTAAACGTAGGCACTTGAAATTTGGAAGGGACGTAGCTTAGGTACCGTAGGGGTGCACTAAGAAAGGAATTCCCGAAATTCCCACGGGAACGGGAATTAGCGGGAAAATCCTTTTGTATGAAAAATCTAAACCGCTTAAGTTAGACGCTTGAAATTTGGCATGCAGGTACCTTAGTAAATATAAAGTTTAGTTATGGCTGTATTTTGAGAAATTCCCACGGGAACGGGAGTTAGCGGGAAAAAACTTTTGTATGTATAAATTTAAACACGCGGACGAAGTCGCGGGCAAAAGCTAGTTGTCTATATGAGAGTAGGAATAACTGTCTGACTACATTTAGGAATTAAGAAAGAGCAAGAAATTACCATATTATTATATAAAACAATTTGCAAAATTATACACCATATCAATTCTTTTGTATTACAGCGTGGAAGTGGTTAAACTACGAGAGGATTTAAATTTAATGCAATACAATATCCCATTGCTGATTAGCATAGTAGTGGCTTGGATTTTGATTTGGATGGTGATGCTCAGCGAAAGAATAGCTCACGGTAGGGTAAGTTAAAAAAAATTAGGTAACTAATCTTAACTAATATTATAAAGCTGTGAAGAGTTTGTTTGTTTGAACGCGCTAATCTCGGGAAGTACTGGTCCGATTTAAAAAAATCTTTTTGTGTTGAATATACCATTTATCGAGGAAGGCTTAAAGGGGCCCATATACGGTACGATTCGTCTGTACGATCCGTCGCTTCAGCCCGATCGAAACGACGAATCCATAATGTATATCAAGATCGTTAACGATTTACTAGTACTTTAAAAGTAATGCGATCAATCGTCACGATTTTCATCAGATCGATCGTACAGACGAATCGTACCGTATATGGGCCCCTTTAGGCTATATAACATCACGCTGCAACTATTAGGAGCGAAGAAATAATGGAAAATGTAAAAAAAACGGGGAAAAAATAACTATTCCACGCGGACGAAGTCGCGAGCACAGCTAGTCTGATTATAAACGCTGTTGGTTGTACATTTGATTCATTAGTTTCATTACTATTTGTCATAACAAGCATTTGTCTATATGTTTGTTGTTCTAATAAATAAAAATAAAATGTATAGTGTATAATGGAACTTTACAGCAATATTACCGCACATCCGATTATCCAATACGTAAGTAGGCTATAATCTACACATATCACAACCAACTTGGCAACCTATGATATAGATTTATTAAACTTCTATGTATAAGACAATTATTAATTTATTTGAATAATGTCTCATAAATCTCTGTGTAATCATAAATGTTGCCATTTTAAACATATTCTAGATTTTACATACTAATAGGTAGGTACATAGCTTTAATACTTAATTTAGAATGTCTACCTCTAACTTTAGAGAGGTTCGATACGTGGTAACTTTGTATTAATTAAAACGAAAACTTGCAGCTAATCTGGAACAATATGGTGTCGTGGTTTCTTGTGATCCCGTGCTTGTGGACAGCGGCGCTGGTCATTACAGCCGCCACAAATATCACCGCCATCGAAAGAATTCTACGCAAAGCTTTTCGTCTGGATACCATGGAAATTGTTACTGTATGTGGTTTGTTCAACTATTGTGATTTTTCTTTATCACATGCCTGATAAATACTTCGACTTTTCCATAACGAAGATTTCACGTTAGTTCCTTTGAAAAATATTGTACGCACTCGTTGAAACGTTTGTCGGAGCAAAACATGAGGCGCGTGAAGGCAATGCCCGCGCAAGCCATGTGGGGTCACGTCTTAGTGGTGTACGAAACTGCATACAATTATTATTACGAGCTCGTTCCTTTTCTACTTCTTTGAAAATGGCTTATCGTTTTTGCTCGTATGGCATCAACCCTCATCCCATATCTTGTAAGGCAATTCCAAAAGAAAATGTTAAGATGTTTATGTTCGTTATGTTGCAGGCTATATCTGATGCTTTTCAAGTAGCTATGTATATTCATTCAGCAAGCACAGGCACTGAATTAATACATGGAAAAGGACTAAACCATTATGGTAAACCCTCATGTTAAAATTTACTTTATCAATTTTATAAGATGGTTGCTGTATATCTACATATAAAATGTGTCTTTGTTGGGTTTATGTGTTAATCGGCAGTACCCACCCCAAGACGATTCGCAACATCGACATTACACTAAATCGGTAGTGCGCTCGATCGATGGTGCACCGACAGGATACAAAACCTACGAACCGATCGATGGAACCTTTTAGATACAGCGACAGGTACGAAAATAGACAAATTTTATGAACCAGATCCGTTCTTATCCAGCGTCGGGTCACATCGATCCTTTGTTGAACACGGAGAACGTGTGGCACTCCGGGTTGGTGCTGCTGCTGGCCGCGCTCAACTCGAGCAGCGCCGCCGTCTGCGCGCTCGTCGACTACTCGCAGGTCGCCTTGCAGGAAGCGCACAAGATGCATGAGAGTAAGTACTGCCTTGCTGAGCGTATGCCTCTGTGCCACGGAGCAACAATAAAGATAGACGGCTTAAGCAGTTGAGCACTGCGTTTCCCAACTATGTCCAGACATCATCACTCTAATATTATCAATAGGCTTAGTCTGCTCTTTTGACTACTGGTGTTCTGACGTGCACACAATATTATGGTCTTAATTATTAAAGAAATGCCTATATTTATATAAAATCTGTCGTCAAGGTAAAGAACTATAAACTGCGATCGTAATCGCAGACTATAAACGTATCAAAATGCCAGGTTGTTCGATTTTTCACTTTCCCTGATATAAGAGCTAGTTTCCGAGTACATACATCCCTTTTACATATAATATTAAATTAACATATTGTGCAAGATAGCTGAATCTATAAAATCTGTTTATAATTTTGACAGGTACTATGTGGATAATGCCAATGTATTCGAAGTGTACATCAACAGGAACACATTCACATCTCATGTAAGTTTAATATGAAAAGCGAATATGGGAAAAGAATGAATGTTTCGGTTCAATCTATGACGCTTGTACATATAACGCGTCGTGTAAGGAGCTTTTTGTTTATAGTGCTGGCGATGCTCTAGCCACGTGGAGTGTCTTCTACAGAACGGAAAAACGCCACCAGACACGACGCCACTCTAGTCGCATGCGACGCTATGTCTTCAAAGAAACGCTTTTCCTTAACGCCACCATATTTCGCTTACCCACATTTAAACAACCCTTGCTTGCTTTTGCTTAAAAATAGTCCTTGCCAGTGCACTATGACTCCAGTACACTATGACAGTGTAGCTAATTTTTTTTTCAGAACCACGTTGACATTTGCGGGGTTAACATTTTCATACATGGCTGTAGCTTATGTGTTCCTGAAGACTGCTTTACATACAATATTTGAATATCGAGTGCAACTAGTGTAAGTCTCAATGTTTGCTAATTCATTTAATGCTATATTAAACAGTACTGTACCGTTATTCGAAGCCTATATAATGAGAGTAGCATCCGTTTCCGGTGCGAGTACTAGTCAAGACTTCCGGTTTTAGTCCACGCGTTTTCCCGCCATGCGACACTAGCGCCACCTTATGCAGTTCGATGTTTGTTCGAATAAGATTGCTCATTGGCGTTTTAGTTCCCGGCCGAGACGGTCGTTGTACAAGCTCCGCTAAGCAGCGACCTTCTCGAAAGTACTAGTGGAGAGTTAATTAAATACCTAAGGTATTTATATACTAAATTATGTAAGTAATAATACGAAGTGTTAAAACTGTGAGTATTTTATTACATACTAAGTTTCTAAATTATTAGAAGTGTTAAAACTGTGAGTATTTTACTACATACTAAGTTATTAGAAGTGTTAAAACCTGTGGTTTTACAGATTTTACCTGTGATTTTTAAAACGGTGTTACCGTTCGAAGCCGAACTGTTTTTTCGTTCGGCTTATATATATATTTTAATTAATTCCCGGTTTTTCGTGTGGTGTATGATTTTAGAATGGAAGACGAAAACCAGTCCATGCATGAAGAGAGCAGGCGAGATGAGGACCAGGCAAAAACGACAAGAAAAAGGAGGCGCGCGAATTCTACCTCCGACTCCAGCACCTCTTCAAGTTCAAGTTCATCCTCGAGTGATCGGCACAGACGACGTAAAAGGCGTAAATATCACAAAAATAAAGGGGTAAGTGAAAGCTTGCTTAAACAATTGATCAGTGATGTAACCTTGTTAAAGAAACAAATGTCGCCCGCTACTTATGACAAATGTGGAGACGACTGTATCGATACATTTGTTAGCGGTGAGCTGTATGACTCTGACTGTGCAAACCAACCGTCTACGAGTAACGCAAAGTTGAACCTGGCCATAAATACTAAGATCAAGGAGCCCGCCGTTCCTAGTACTCCCGATTGCATGCTTAGGCAGGTCTTAGACCTGCAACGCTTTGATCACCCCGATTGGAGTAACATACGTTATGCGGACGTACAAAAATCCTGCTTACACTCTCCCGGCTTCACTAACTTGGAGCCGAACGAAGAGGTCAAGCAATACGAGGGTCCCAAGTTCACCGCTAATATGGAAAAAGCCTTTGCTAGCTTAACCTTTGCATTACTGCAACAACGCGAGGCTTTACAGAACGAAATGAATAACTTGTTGTCGTGGATAAATCAGAACGAAATGATATCTTATCCTGATATACACAACAAAATATGTGAGATTTTTACCAAAGGCGAATATTGTAATGCTGCTAATGACACCATGCAGCTGGTATGTGGTCACAGGGCAGAGCTTATTCAGCATCGAAGGGAGAGCATTCTGTCTTCGGTTAAAGATCCGCTTCATAAATCTTCACTCCGCAAAATCCCACCATCGAGCACCAACTTGTTTGAAGCTGAGAAATTCAGTTCGACATTGGTAGCCTCGGGGGGTGTCCGCAAAGTGTTCTGGCAGAAAAATAAGGATCGCAACCCTGCTCCGCAGAACGATCCAGCCACGTCAGCCCCAATACAGGTTCGGAAGAACATTCCAGCCAAAAATGACTTTAGGGGACAGCCAAAGCATGCATCGTTTCGTGGAAAAGGTAAGGTCACAAAAGGACACGGTAATAGGCCCAAAGGAGCCCGGGCATGCTCTCCCTCATCCCACCGGGATAGGAGAGACCAACGAAACAAAAGGAACTGACTCGAACCGAGCATTCCGTGCCGGCCGTCTCCGCCTATTCTACTGCCGCTGGGAGGATCTAGGGGCACCGCCCCATATCCTCAAAATGCTAAATGGTTATCGAATCCCTTTCATAGCCAAACCGCCTCTAAGCTTGCCAAGCTTTCAACGCCAGACACCGCACTCGGTGGAAACATCTGGCATAGTCAAAGAAATGTTGACACAGGGGGTTCTAGAAATAGCAAATCTATCTCCCAGCTTTGTATCTACGATATTTCTTCGTACCAAAGGCGACGGCACGTCACGACCCATTTTCAATCTGAAAAATCTAAACTGGTTTGTTCATCAAGGCAAGTTCAGACTAGTCAATGTCAACCGGGTGCCTCTCTTCCTTCAAGCGAAGGACTGGATGGCAAAAATAGATTTTCAACAGGCATATTTTCATGTACCTGTAGCAGAAAGCCACCGGCGGTTTCTGAGACTAATATATGCCAACAGCCTGCTACAAATGACCTGCCTTCCTTTTGGACTCAGCTCCGCTCCGAAAGCTTTCGCTTCGATAACGAACTGGATCGCTCAAAAGCTAAGGGAACGGGGCATTCGCGTCCTCGTATACCTGGACGACTTCTTCTTGGTAAATCAGCACCCAGACAGGCTGAGCGAGCAAATACAGGCCACACTGGATTTTCTGGAGCATCTGGGCTGGATAATAAACAGAAAGAAGTCGATCCTCGTCCCGAAGCAGGTTATAGAGTTTCTGGGAGTTGTTTGGAATCCATGGCAGAACGTAAAGTACCTGCCAGACAGATTATCCGACAAGCTGGAAGCTCAAATTACCATGATTCTACAAAGAGACAGAGTATCACTGGAAATGCTGCGGGCAGTAATAGGCCTAATGAACTTCGCGAGTTTCGTAATAAGGAGAGGGCGTTTGCATTACCGTGCCTTACAGTCAACAGCCAACAAACTGTTGAAAACCCGAAAACCAAGGAGCGTCCCGCTTCAATCGGAAATGAGGCAAGAACTCCAATGGTGGAAGAATCACTGCAGAACCAGCTCGGTGATTTTTACCCCGTCGGCATCACATTACCTATCAACAGATGCCAGCGACATCGGTTGGGGAGCAATACTGGACAACGAAAGCCTAGCAGGGACATGGCTTCCAACTCAACAGCACCTTCACTGCAACCAGAAGGAAATGATAGCCATTATCAACGTCCTAAAAGACCATGGTCGGCACCTGAGGTCGAAGACTCTCCTGGTCCAATGCGACAATCGGACAGTAGTGGCTTACCTTCGCAACGAAGGTGGAACGAGATCAGTCGCATTGACAGATCTCACTCGGCGCCTGTATCGGATAATAGATCAATTCAATATCCATATGACAATTCATCACTTACCTGGGAATTACAATTGCGACGCCGACCACCTATCGAGGGAAAGAACTACCCCGGAGTGGCATCTTCTACCGCAATTAACGCAAAAAGTCTTTGCCAAGTGGGGCACGCCTGTAATAGACCTGTTCGCCTCCCGTCGAGCACATGTGGTACCAGCATACAGCACACGCGACAGGGGAGATTGCCATGCAGAATTTTACGATGCTTTCAGTCGGAGTTGGAATTTCCCACTCGCCTGGATATTTCCACCACCACACCTCATCCCGAAGGTTCTCGCTCATCTGAACAATGCCGAAGGAATCTTTCTAGTTGTCACCCCAAAGTGGAACAACACGTATTGGAGGCCCGATCTCAAGAGCAGGTCCCTAGCAGCTCCTTTCACAATTCAGAATCTAGACCTAGTACTAGTGGACACTATGACAGGACTACCCCCACCCAGAGTGAAAGAAATGTGTATGGAAGTATGGAAATGTGGGGGTGGAATGAAAGCCTGAAGAACTGGAAGCACGAACAACGAACCCTTTTATCCTCAAGCTGGAGAAAATCTACTCTGAACACCTACCGCTCGGCTTGGAATAGATGGACAACCTGGGCAAGTGCTGAATCTATCAATGCCTATAATCCGTCTGGGCCTGACCTAGCCAAATTTCTAGTTGATCTTCACCAGAAGGAGAACCTTTCTATGAGCACTATTTCGGTTCATAAATCTGTAGTTTCTACCTTTTCCAATCCTGAAAATCGGGAAAAACTGAGCTCACACCCGCTTGTAAGACAAGTTTTAAAAGCCATATCGCTAGCAAGACCAAGGGTTAATAAGCCACCCATCTGGGATACAGATATCTTAATACAGTTTTTGATCAAAAAAGACCCAGAAACGTCAAGTTTATACGAGATTACCAAACTCACGGCCATTTTGCTTTTACTTTGCTCTGGCAGGCGAGTCCATGACCTCACCCTGTTACAAGTGTCGACTGAACATTGCACTGTCACAGATGACTTCATTATTTTAAGACCTAGTTTTGGGTCCAAAACGGATTCAAGCAGTCGCAAACAATCCAGCTGGAAGTTACTAACTAACAGTAATAACAAAGCTCTTTGTCCGGTACACTGGACTAAGAAATTAATCTCCCTTTCCCAGGAAAGACGACTTTTAGCTAAAACGAAAAGCTTGTTCATTACACTTACGGGGCATCCCAAGCCCGCCTCACGAACGATCATAGGCGGCTGGGTAAAGAAAATACTTGAAGAGGCAGGTATACACGCCACACCGGGCAGTGTTAGATCGGCCGTAGCGTCAAAAAGTTGGATGAACAATTTTCCATTGGATGAGATATTATCTAGGGCAAACTGGAGATCGTCAAATACGTTTGCGAAGTATTATAGACGAGAGATTGAAAGCGTACCAACTAATCCTAATTGTGTTACACGCTTATTTGTTCCTGAGGATATATAATTGATTCGATTGTCGTAATTAGATCATCTGTAAAATTTATAATGCTAAAATTGCCTTTACATTATACTTAAAACTAAAATAATTATTACTTTTTCTTTTTGTTATGAAAGTTAATAAAATGTCCTAACTCACTGGCTATTTTCACTATTTATACATTCACATACATATTATTCTAACTAATCACATTGGCGTTGCTTACATAGCGCCACCAGGCGATAATAGACATGTCTCTCATTATATAGGCTTCGAATAACGGTACAGTACTGTTTAATAGCGACATTTTACCTGAAAATAAAATGTTTATTAAACATACTTACCTTATTCGAAGCCTACTTTTAAACCTACCTGGTGACATAAAGAGACAACTTAATGAGCAATCTTATTCGAACAAACATCGAACTGCATAAGGTGGCGCTAGTGTCGCATGGCGGGAAAACGCGTGGACTAAAACCGGAAGTCTTGACTAGTACTCGCACCGGAAACGGATGCTACTCTCATTATATAGGCTTCGAATAAGGTAAGTATGTTTAATAAACATTTTATTTTCAGGTAAAATGTCGCTATTTTATATTTT
Organism: Conogethes punctiferalis; assembly: GCA_031163375.1. NCBI lineage: Eukaryota > Metazoa > Arthropoda > Insecta > Lepidoptera > Crambidae > Conogethes > Conogethes punctiferalis. The sequence goes on from CM062078.1 coordinate 12,945,422, forward strand.
ATAATACAAGCTGTGTACATACCGTAAACCGGGGTCAATAGAAACGCAGGGGTGAATAGAAACAAAATCAAAAAAGTTTTTCTACTTAATGTAGCCAACATTTTTCAAAGAAAAAATATTACTAATTTGTGTTTTTAGAAAACTGCAGTATATTTTTTATTGAAATAGTAACACTGATTTGACATTAGGTTTGGCCAACATATTAAAAAAAGGTTTTGAAGTGAGCTCCTCGAAAGCGCGTAAAATGAAGTCCTGAAAACTTATTAGTTTTTATTGTGAAAATAAGTGTTTTGTGCCAACATATCTTGTTATATATCTTCTTTAGTTTCTTCAGAACCAAATTAATGCTAAAGTAAGTGCGTTAGTGATGCAAATTTCAAAATATTTGTAAAATTGTAAACATGTATGCTTTCTATTTTGAAATGAGGTTAATAGATACGGGGAAGGGGCGAATAGATACGTAGTATGGGGTTATTAGATACGTAGTATGGGTTCAATAGACACGAGAACGGGTTCAATAGAAACGAGAAAGAGGTGAATAGAAAGATATGTGCTAGGGCTGCTACATATTGAAATATGTTTTTTTGTACGATATATAGAGGATTTAGATATTATATTAATGTAATGTAGGTTCTTAAGTTGCTTTTCTCATATACAAACTGCCATAATTATCTGCCAACCCGATAGGGCCGTTACTACTGCTTAATCGTGATGTGGACTTTTAACTATTTTGGGAAAGTGTCATCCCTACCATTTTTTTCTATTCACCCCATATGCCGTTTCTATTGAACCCATTTGCGGGTCAATAGAAACGCCACACATTTTTGCATTTAGAGCAGTAATTAGGGAATAAATTGCCATTTAGATGGCTATAAATCATTAAAACGTCTAAGAGACGTAACATAAGCACAATACTTGTTGTTCGTACTAATAAAAATATCCTTAAAAATAAAGTCAAAGTTCAAAACTGTGTCTATTGACCCCGTTTTACGGTAATTAAAATGGAACTTTTATTCCAGTTTTATTGAGCAAGTGGTGGTATTCTTATTGCTTTTGACTTGCATGGGCCTGAGTTTACTTTTTTCTACTCACGTAAGCTTTCTTTCTCTTTCTAATATGTATAATTATTATCATTCGTGTTTTCTTTTATTCATTACTACTAGTCATCACAATGCCTGCCTATGCGAACTGCTTATCTGACTAGATGAGATTCTGTAGTCTAACCAAATACCACTTCTTATATATGACCAGTTGCGTATCTGACGACATGCGTGTGGTCCCTCCAGGGCGGTATAGCGCTCCTGGAGAGCGTGGAGTCGGTGATGACGGGCGTCGCGATGCCGGCCATCTGCCTGATGGAGCTGGTGGGCATGCTGTACGCGTACCGCAGCCCCGACTTCATCTCGGACATGAACATCGCCACCGAGGACAACGCATGCTCGACGCGCATCGGCACGCAGTGGCAGATAATTCCGTTGCTAACATTGGTATGTTAATGTTATGGTAATAGCAGGGTCCATACAAGTATACAGGTCAGTTATCTAAAGCTCGTTCAACACATTTACACTAGTGTCTGTAAAAAAGCGCGCGGCGTGACGTCGTACTGCATGCGCATCATGAAGAGTCTGTCTGTCTCTCTCTCGTGCGGTATAGCTTACGAGTGTGAAGGAGACAATTTGATAGTTTTACTTTTGCTACTGTTATTGATATGTTGCAATTTCTCTATATACATACAATGTATTAATTAAGTTTTCTTCGTTAACAAATAATTTTACCAAAATGAATGATTATTCAAATCAGCATAAATCAGTTAACTAAAGCTGGCACATTCATTATACTCACACAAGTACATTATATTTTATTTATTTATTGTCGTGTACTAATATAATAAATATTTTGTTTAGGTAGCTTTGGGAATGAAACTATCAGTCCTGTTGAAATCCGAGCTTCCCAAAGATTCGATGTACATTGCACTGGCACCATTGCTTGGAATCATGATTTCCGTTCCTATCCGCGCGTGCTATAATGCCTACGATTTCCTCCGAAACAATAAATTATGAAGATAAGCAAGTAAGGGCATCATGGCCTATCAAGAAGTTTCTTAATAAATTTGTTGGTCGTGTGAATGTAGTGTGCTGTAAAGTAAACGAGTCTGGATTTTAAATAAAAAGACTTTGACTGAAAATAAATGTTTATTGTATCAATCATTTAAAATATTTATAAATATAGATCTTTGTACAACGCACTCGACATGCGTACGCATAATGATTGCCGATACATAAAAATAGCCGCGATGAGACTCTCGCAAAACCTACGAGCGAACGTCGCGACGCGGGCGCGGGCGGCGCGCCGGCCGCCGCCGCCCGGGACGCCGCCCGCTCACAACCGACAACGCACTTTATTAGGAACGCTTCCAATCAACAGCAGAATGATAAGGTAGGTATCGATTACATCACTACTTTAAACCTACAATGCCTATTTCACGATTAAATTAAAATATCACAATATGTACATATTACTCTCGGGAGACTATCTCGAATAATATCAATAAAATATTCCGGCGCGGGGCGGGCCGCTCGCGCCGGCCGATATTCGATTCGAAGCGGCGGTCCGCCGACGATCAGTGGAGATGAGTGATTAATAGGTTACGCGAAATCGACCCGCGGCTCCGGGTCGCGGCGTCGCGACTCGCGCCTATCTACCGGTAGACCAGAGGCACACATAACTATACATAAGGGTTCGTCACACGCTAGTCACCACGTTGCGGGCGAAGGCACTTCTCGGCACTGGGGTTGCGCGGTCAGGCGCGGCTGGTGCGGCGTCAGAAGCGGCGCAGCGCGGCGGCGGCGCCCGCGGCCTTGCGCGTGGGCTGCACCGACAGCGGCGCCACCAGCACGGCGCCGCCCGCGCCCGGGCCCAGCCCGCCCACGCCCATGCCGCCCGCGCCCATCTCCTGCAAGAGACGGGGTACAGGTTACAGGCGAGATGCGGGCGGGCGTTCTCTGCTACGCTCGACATCCGCACTATGGATGAGGTATGAGGGCGCGTTCAGGTCATGGCTCAGTTATACGACCACGCTCTCCCACCGTCATACGTGAAATGCGCGGGCGTGTTTGCTACGAATGCCTAACACACACTACGGGTGAAGTGTAGTTGAATAATTATCACTTTCACTCACTTCTTACTCATACCCATATTGCGAAAGTTATTATACCACCATATAGTTGGTAGCGGGCGACATGAGGCTGCAGCGGACGACGTGTCGCAGCGACATTACTGGTTTCTATGTATTTTTATAAAATTTCCTCCGTAGTTAAGCTAGCAACGGATTCCATAGAAATACATACAAAGTAGTCGCTCCACTGCTGCCGCCTCATCTCGCCCAGTACAAACTTCTACCTTTATATTTCTGTCACAGACAAATCACGTCCCTTTCCCCTTGTTGTATCAATTGCCAAGCCTATTAATATAGTCATTTAATTTGGTCATTAGCCACACTCTGAATGCCGAGAAATGAAATACTCACGTTGATATTGTTACAACTGGCGAGCCTCATCTGCGCGAGCTGCGCGGCGGGCAGGTTGGACGTGGAGCCGAAGGGCGAGATCATCGAGGACACCGCGCGCTTCAGCTTCGACGGCGTCTTGTTGAACGACAGCGCGCGGCCCACCTGCGGCAGACGACAGTCTCACTTACCGACCGAAGTAACGGGGACTGAACAAGAATAGTTTATGACGATTCGGAGTAGTTTAGCATTCGGCATTGTACATGCCATGACGAACTCGCGATCCTCCGTTCTGCTTATAATGAAACGATATGTTCGCGTAACGCTATCAGGGCGAAAAAACGTGCCTAACGAGGCATCGCTCGGGTATTGCTTCAGGAGCATTCAAAATACCACGCTTCATCAGAGACGAGGAAGGGGTAAGATTTTCGTCACCACTCGTCACCCACCAATTTCGCCAAAAATATATACTTGGACATACGATATATCACAGATAGGTATCTATCGATTTATAAATACGAAATTTTAAACCATATTGCCGCGGTTAACGAGCTAAATTTTATATTGGCAGTGTGAATGCAAAATCGATATCATGCTATCTCAATCTGTTATATTTACAAATTAAACTAATAGTTACATCACACGCCTAATTAGTTTAATAAATTTTAATATATTATTTATAAAAGTTAGTAGTTTGTATAAAATTAGTACTATTAATATAATTAGATTTATATACTTTCCATATATTATTATAATACATAGAGATGAAATTATAACTAAGGAATAATAAAACGTACTATGAACGCATCTACATAGACAATGAGGAAGGATTATGGTGCGGTATGAGAAGACGCGGTCCCAAAACCTCAGGTATGGCACGCTCACGAAAACAGTTAATAACAAATGTATGAAGCGAAGCGTTATTTTAACATTCACTCCTCTGAATCTTCCTCCATAACGTAAATCGGCGCACCGATTCGCGGCGCTCCGTCATCCGTCCCAGACAAAATACGCCACAGTGACGCTATGATTCAGGTTAAAGTTTATTAAAAAGCTGACGATGCGTCATCGGAGAAGCAATGACCATTATTATAATATTCACACAACACTGATTCCTGTGTCCACATGGTGGGAAACGGGGCGAAAACGCTACAGGGATGATGCGCGGACCGGCCGAACGAACTACAACACGGTGCTCCCACTCCCGGACGGTGATCGCGACAGGACAACACGAGGGCCGGCCCGGCCGTCGACACAGGAAGCAGCATATCGATTAGTGGGGGAAGGGGGCGAGGAGTGTGGCAGAGAGGCGTCAGACCTGTGCGAGTAAGTGAGCGCGCAATACCCATGTGTCTAGGAGCCCGGCGCCCGGCTCGGCGCGCAGCCAGCCGCCCAGCCCGGCCAGCGCCTCCAGCTACAACACCACACAACGTCAGCGTGACCGCCGCCCACACGCTAGCTACAGCCGTGGGCGCTCTCCGTGCAGGGTGAGCGCCGCAATACGGAACAGTTACTACTTACGCACGTGAATAAATTAGAGCTATAGGCCAAAATGTACAATTTGAAATTGACAGCCCTCCCACCGACCGAGAACCGGTGACTGGCGAGGGACTAATTGTTTTATAATGCGCGATGGCGCCGTGGACGGCACTTGCTATAAAAATGTCACCTCGTTTAGTCACGTTAATTCTCAACCCTATGTTCACCCGATCTCCACGCCAATCTTGAATTTACAATGAGTGACCATGATAGATTATCGTGCGACATATTGAAATATTATCATGCCTTAGTAACATATAGTGTGACGGCGACGAACACTTTTAAAATGGCAGTAACATTCTGTTTCCGTAGTAATAACTTACTGATCAATTTTGTTATTTGTTACTTTTTAAGTACAAGCTAAGCTAAATACATTGTATAATTTAGGTCATGCTCTACAGGAATTGAAATATTAACAATTGAAACTGTAATATTGGTAATTTTAGTTCCTTTCTAATATAGTTCAAACTAAAATTACCACTACATTTATATAGCAGAATCTTAGTATTACGAGTACGTGTATTTATAGTGCAACGTGTGTCGTACCTTGATTCTTGTGCGCGCTGCGAATTTGGACACTTTGGAGAGCGCGCTGAGAGCGAGGTCGCTCGTGTCGATGTCGAGCTGGTGCGACTCCAGGCACGTGAGGAACTTGTCCTGCATCACACCACACACAACTGTCACTGACGGCGATGCCAGACCAATCGATCGCTCACAGTGAGGTGAGGCTCGTCGTCACGCGACCAACAGTCGAGGAGAAATAGAGGCGCGGGCGCACGACGCAACTAAGTTTTCCTTAGAAATGAATAGCAGTGAGCTTACATGAGTCGTGACATACTTGACATAGTCCGAATACTTTTTCAGACAACGACGTAGTGAATGAATCAGATCGTGATAGAAACATAGGCGCCTGCGCATCAACTCGACATAGATCGTCACCGCAACGTGTCCTCAACTTACCAGTGAGCGAGATTAATGCCGATCCTCCCACTTCGATCGATTGATTTGTTTACATCTTCAACTCTTGATAATACGACAGTATAGTACACTTTCATAACAATTCAAACACAAAAATAAATATCTCGAGTGATTTCTGTAATAGTGATCTTGTTAATTAATAATTTACTCACGGCATCAGCTTTGCAGACTGTATTGGCCATTTGTCTACAGAGCTGCCTGAGGAAGTGTGATTTGTCCACGGTGTCGTCCGTGATCATAAACGAGTATAATTTCTCTTTGAGCTCCTGGTTACTCCGGCACATGAGTGCAAACACATTGTGACAGTCTGAAAATACCAAGACAATGTAGAGTTAGTAAAAAATGCCACTGGAGTACTAAATAAATAGGTTTACAGCTATAGTTTCATAAAATATACCTTCTGCTTCCCTAATATCAACAACTCTCTTCACTGTGCTCAAGGGCATCAGCGATATATGCCTGTAGGGTTTGCTGCATCCTATTCTCATTGTGCTTGTGCCGTTCGTAGGACTTTTAGAGTTAAAAGCCTGAAACATAATTCACCATATCAAACAAATTCAATTTTACAAATTAATTATGATAGTAAAATTTAGTTGACAGTAAGGTATTCTGGTTTTAGTTAGTCTTACTTTGGATCTTTTCTTGCACACTTCCATTGTATCAGTAAAGAGAAACAATACGAGATGATCGCCCCGACCGGACAGCTCTTTAGACAGTTCGACCACCTCGCAGCGAGCCACGAAGGTTCGGTGTGAAGAGACGAGGTGGGGCTGAAAAAACAAAATTAATTTATAGATAAACTGAATTTTGACAATAATTTGTGTAAGAAAAATGTTTATTTATTACCACTACTTCTTTATTTACACAATCCCTCACGCTAAAAAACGGCGTATAACATCAAGTAAATTGTGGCTAAGCCCATAACCCACTATGAATAAAAAAATATATCGAAATCGGATATATTTCCAAAGTGTTCTGAAGAATGGCGAAAAAAATAAACGTAAATCGATTATCACACTGCCACGCATCGTATCGCGTGAATACGTTCTAACGTTGCCTGTAAGTATCTCCGTTTTGTAAAGAAAACACGCGAAAAGAGCGGATAAAAATCTTAGCTGGACAGCAGGGCTACATGACGCCATCTATTGGATATTTCATTTTGAAACACCCTCATTGCCAAAGTAGTATGCGTGATCACTTACCGGACACTGCTCGATGTCGTTGTAGATGTCGAACATCTGCAGCTGCCCCTCGGTCTTGCGCTTGTCCTCGTTGATGTGCGACATCACCTCGCGCAGCCCGGCCAGCGCCGACTCCAGCGCGCCGTGGTCCGGGTTGTTTTTGTGCGTATGCTTCAGTATGTCTGCAATGTACGTAACGAATTATAATAAACTAGCAGCCCGTCCCGGCTTCGCACTGGAGACTCATTTTTCTACACCTTCGGTTACATTGTTCAAACTTTACCAAGGATCGCAATGTATTTTCAAAATGAAATGTAGTCTATGTCAAATTGCATGAATGTAGCATTCTATTGGTGAAAGAATTTTTTAAATCGGCCCGGTACTTTTTGAGCCTATTCATTACAAACGTACAAAAATAGGTACAAATCCTTCCTCTTTATAATATTAGTGTAGATAAATATCAGACAACATCACATACATTGCTCCGATCCCAAAGTAAGTACCATAAAGAAGGAAAAAAGTCTGACGTGCAAAAATATTACTAGTGAATCTATTTACAGAAATAAACTATTTTATTTTATAAGCACTTGTGTTATGATTATCAAAACAACGAAAGTACCACAAATATACAGGTACTTAAATACAAATATTAACACCCAGACAAAACAAACACAAATGTTCATCACACGAATGTTTGGTGGGGATCGAACCAACCTTTGGTTCAGAAGGCAGGAATCACAACCATTTGAGCCACCGAGCCAGTCAAAGTCAATTTGGGTCATTCTTCTTTTTTACCGACAATGACCCGTCCTTCGTTCTGATTAGTAGGAATGTTTATAAATTTTATTTGGACTTTCCATTGTCCATAAATATAGATTATCTTATTATACTCAAAATCATAGCGAAATACTTATCGGTTCCCCGATAAGTGATTAACGAATATATTTGATTGTTTTTCAAAAAATACTGTGACAGAGGGGTAAATCGAAATGCTGTCTCCGTTAAAAAGGGCCACTTTGTCACATTTTTTTGTGGAATGTCACTGCACAAAAATATATTATAACAAGATAAAATGAAACATTAAATAGTCCTCTACAGGCACATATTTATATGATGTCTTAAATAATTTATTTCCGTTATGATTTTTAAGAAGTTAAATCCGAAATATCGCGAAAATGCCTGTTTATTGTCGGTAAAAAAGAAGAACGACCCATTTATGTTTATTATTATTCCAATCTGAAGCAGAAAGTATATTCTGCAATATTTTAAATGCTTATGTTTAAATCTGTGTGTGACCTGGCTCTGGTGCCTCGGCGACTCATAATATAGTTTTGTTTTTAAACATGTATGATCTTCAACTTCACGAATATTCCAGTTGCATCTGATGTTTCACTTCAAAGCACTTGGTTTGCGGATGGTTATATAATTTAGTAATATTCGCGCTTCTTATTTTTAGTTTAATATAATTATAAGAATCAAAGTAATTTTTTGTATGATAAATAGATAACACGCATTTGTCCCAAATTATGAGAGCAATTTACTCACCATCGAGTAGTAAACTAACGCTAGGTAAGCGCTGCACTGGTCGTATTAAAAGTTCTTGTAAACTCTGTCGGCCACACTCAGGTCTAGTTTGGCAGATTTTTAGGAATGCATGAAATCTGAAATAGAAAAAACGAGTGTTGTACACAAGTTATATAAATGTGAAAACTTTTTATTAACTGGTTTGCACTTCAGTGCAATTCTTCTAATTATAAGGGATATTGTAGTCTATGAAGGAGTACACTTATCCAGTACACTTATAAATCGGTCGACTCCTTGGACACCAGCTTTATGATTGAGGCAGATTATATTATTCGGGGCACAAAAGGCCCCTTAGAGAAATCCACAGCTTGGGTGTCCGCATCATGAAAGTGAAGGAGAATCGCACTGTAAGGCTTTGGGACTTATTATTTATTTATTTAAACTTTATTTTACAAAATGGTACAAAAGGCGAACTTAATGCTAGGAGCATTCTCTACCAGTCAACCCTTGGGTCATGCAGAGAGCAGATTTGTTTTGTGGTGACGACAACACTTGCATCAAAAAAACATTTATTCTATTCTATATAATGGTGCCTATATTTGCGCCAACTGATAAACATTGTAAAGTTATCTGTACAACTTGCTTAGCAAATGATATACAATAGGGGCCACCATACCTTGGGTTCTCACGGTCGCATTGTTGCAGCATGTCCTTGGTGTTCTCGAAGAAGTTGATGAAGGGCGGGTACGCCTTGAGCATGTCGGGCGTGTACTTGAGCACCAGCCGGCCGATGCTCACCTCCTCGCTCCAGTGCGCCTGGGTGTACCGCAGCTCTTCCAACATACGCCTAAAGAGGGAGCCAGATGATATAGAAATTCTAAGGGTATGTTCAAATGACATTCAATGCGCGTTTTGATAGCGCACGTTTACAACTACATACAATTTTGTTCAGGACTACACACATTAATTTTTCTAGCATCACGCGCTGTCAAAATGTGCGTTGATCAGCTTATTATTTTAACAAGGTCTAACGCCTCGTTTCGTGTTGCCTTGTCAAACGCGATGCGCCGCGTCTCCTTATACGTGATTTCCTCCTACGCTGACGTCTGTCGAGCGTAACTTACTAGTTCTATAAAGTTCTATGCTGCTGAGCACCAGACGACGTCAGCGTTGGAGGAAATCAAGCCTTAAACAAGATCTAAGACTAATACTTCTTCTAAAAGAGTGTTAGAAGCCTAACCTGGCCAAAAATTTGTTGACCTCAAAAAAGCTATGCTACTATGTGATACTTACTGGTGCAATTCATAAATAGGCGGTAAATTTCCAAAAATATTCTTCAGTTCTGTATTATTGAGCAATGCTTGATTTTTCCCATTACTATTGTCGTCGTCGGTCATTTCCTCTAAGGGTTGTTTGAACATCTAAAACAAAGGACCAAATACATGAATATGTATCTATTACCCATGTTAGTGAATCAAATACATATTAAATATATTATGTACTTACTGTGACTATAGTGTGTAATATGCCGACATAATTAGACTCCGTTTGCAGGAGTTCCATAAAGACCTGCTGACGTGGAGACATCAGCTTTCGGACGACATTGTCGGGCACCTCGGATTCTACAAAAATAATGGTGAGTGTCAATTTAAGATTATACTATCTATAAGTCACTATGCCATTTTAGTGGACATTACTGTCAAATCGTCTCCTAAAACGCGCATTGGGCAGACAGTGACTGCACATTTTACTGCTAAAAACCTTTGCCAATTTAAAGGTTGTATTTACCTTGCGGCCGTATGTTTTGGCGCTACCCGTGTCCTTGCAAGTTGCTGCCCACTGGCGACACAGGGATTTAGTTATAGCGCCGGATACACTAGGGAACATTTGTTTCGCAACATGACGCGCGACACTCAATGTACATGACGCTGAAACGTTGCGTGGTGTCCCGCAACATGCCCTGCGTATGTACAATGTCACAGCCGTTGAGGAACATGTTGCTCTATTTGACCCCTAGTATATCCGTGACTCAAGCCTATTCTGGGAGGTGTAAGTCCCACACCCCACGCCGACGTTTTTAATTTTTTTTTATGCAAGAGGCGGCAGACGAGCAAGTGTGACGCCTGATGGTAAGCAGTCGACACCGCCTATGGACATCCGTGCCAAAGCTTTCTCTTCTAGAAAATGAAAAGGTAGCAAAGGGCATGTACCTTCCAGCAGCTGCTTCCCGTCGGGCGAGGGCGTGCAGTCGAGCAGGTTGCCCGAGAGGCTGAGCAGCACCGCGTCGCCGACGGACGTGCGCCGCTTGTGCAGCGCCGAGTCGCAGCCGCGCAGCTTGCGCTTGCGCAGCCGCTGCAGCTGCGCCGGCGTGCCGCCCGCCGCGCCGGCCGCGCCCGCCTCGTCCGCCGCCACCGCCTCCGCCGCGCCCGCCCCGCCCAGCGACGAGCGGCGCGACAACTCGCTCAAATACTGACCGAATACACAAAACCATTTATAACCTTTGACTAGTAATACTTTACATTTTCATAACAAAAACATTACCTTAAATTTTTCAAGGATAAGTACCGCGGCAGCAGGTATATAGATTTTTTTCTATAAATCACGTCTTGAAAATTGTCAGCTAAATATATTTCGATATAGGTATTCCATTAACACAGACCTACATTTTTCAATCAGACATAACATAATATTTTTTATTTTTACTATTACCAGCGAAGATGATTACCAGAATGAATGAATAATGAATGAAATGAATACTATTACCAGATTTGAAAATGAAATGGAATAATAACTATACTATATGTACTTAACGCGCAAAGTGAATGCAAAGTCTAAAGCTATGTAGTGCCGCCAACGTCACGCAGTAATTAAGCGATTATGCTGACACTGATGTGTCAAAAAATATACAGGGGAGATATTTCCACTCTGTACTTTGGCGCCTGCTGCTGCGCTACCTGCTACTCAACTCGTGCGCTATTTGTACATATCGGCATATATTTTCGGCAAAATTTATATTTTAAGCTAATAAGAGGTATCAAGAAAATGTATTATAATTTATATGGTACCGCACTAAAAATATTTAAAAGGTAGAATTACGTAATAAATATAGTGACACACTTACATCCTTGTAAAGATAGTCCTTTTCATCCTGGGCTTCCTCATTCTGGACCGAGGCCCAAAACCATTCGGCCTTGACGACGTGCGCTCGCGGGTTGCACTCGGGCGCCGTCGCCGCGTTGTGCTCGTCCACCACCTGCGGCACAACAAACGTTACCGACACGCACCCCTCCGTCACGCTACTACTACCGCCACCGAGTGTCAACTTGTCGAGCAATCCCTGCCCTATTCGATACATACTAAGTTACAGCGCGTCCCAGGTGCACGCCCTACGAAGCGATTCGATCTGTGGCGACGTGACCGCATTCGTAACCGACATGCATACCAGCGAGAAGGCTACTCGAGACGGAGGTCGGTCCCTCGTAGATCGATCGGACGACAACTACTTCGCGTACAAGCTTAGTCTAATATTTAGTACTGAATTAAATGGTGTTAGTACCGGCAGCGATATTCCATGGCATTGCGATATGGCGCGAGCGTCGCGGATGGGGAGCGGCGCGGCAGGCGGCGGCTGGTCGCGCGACGGCGGGGCGGGCGGGAGGGGGGGGACGCGGCGCAGCTCGGCGCCCGCGCATATGGAGTGGCGGTGCGCTCTCAGCCAGGCGCTCTGCGGCGTCTTGAACACGCCCGACTCGTCCAGCTCGTCGTAGTCGCCCTTCGGCGTCGTGACCTCCGTGCTGTCTACGGTGTCCACTTGCACCGGCGATATATCCAGGTGCATCTCGTCCAGCTCCCTCTTTGGCGTCGAAACGTTTCGCAGATCGGGGGGCAGGTGGCAGGCGTCCACTTCCACGGTGTTCCGATCCGACCTCTTTTCGTACTTCTTCTTCCTCTCGCTTCTGAAGGAGGCGGTGAATGACTTCACGCTCCTTCGCAGTTTCGACGCAGACTTTACTGTTTTGGAGCTGCGTATAGACGCGAATGATATATCGAAAATTCCCGATTGTTTACTGGTATTTATCGAGCAAATGGATGTGTTGTCGTCCTCCCTGATCGGCGAGGAGGTAGAGGCGATGAACTCGCCGGCAGGGTCGGTCGGCCTCACGCTGTCCGGGCTCACCGGCTCGACCGTGATGTCCCCCGTAGTTTTAGACACCGAGTCCTTCTTGGATCTTTTAAATATAGTAGGCCTGTTTTTAAATTTAAACGAATCTTTGATTTTCAGTCTCTTTATCGATTTCCAGTTGCTATCCTCGCCTTTATCCGGGGAGAGGTTTGCATCTACGACGCTAACGTGAAAATTGGAATCGGTAGAATTACGACTCCTCTTTTTGCCAGACGAAATAGTTGTGGTAGATTGCTGCAACTCTTTACTTGTAGTCGAAGTCGGGAGCAACAAGCCTGGTTCGTCTTTAGAGTCTAAATCGCATAAGCTCTTTGTCAAAGAGGAATGCAGAGACCCGGCCTCTGTTAGACAGTCCACCAAGTTAAACACATTGATTGATTTATTTCTAAATACTTCTCTTTTATCTTTGACATTCATTTTATTACTATCATGAGCTACCTGTGATATATCTTTGTTCTCTTTGCCGAAACATTTATATTTACGGAATTCAACTTGTTCAGCATGGGAGGAACTTTTGTGGTCGTCAGTCGAACACAAATCATCAATAAACGATTTTCCTACATAAGTAATACTGCTATCGAGCTGATCTTTGCCAGCTAACTGTTTTTCTCTAATACTGTTTCTGGCTAGTTGTATTCTCTTCTCCCTTTGGTCATGAGATTGTTCATCCGCGGATTCCGAGCTGTGTACGTTAGGACTATTGCGCCGTCCCGAGAGCCTGGCCGACAGCCTGCGGTAGAGCGAGCTCTTAGGAGTGGTTTGAGAGCGGTTAGGAGTGGCTCGGGAAGGCTTTGCGGAGTTAGGTGTGTTGGGGTGAGGTGACAGGATAAGCGAACGACCGAAAGTCTCCCCATTGGCCATTACCTGAAACATGTGTGAAACACACCACGCAATGATGTAATGAAGCCATTCCGATACAAACATGCACGACGGTATTCATTATCGTGACAGAGCCAGTTAAACACAGAGAAAGCAATAGACAAGAGCAAAGACTGATTCCTTTTTAGCGTTCGATTCTAATTTTGATTGTCAGCTGTTTTTGAGTTACATGTTTGTTATATATAAAGGAAGGTTTTGATTGTTCAGAAGTAATTTGCAGGTAGCAAGGAAATAGATGACTGTGACCACAATACAAAAGTAAGTTTTGTGCATCCAAAAGTAAAAAAACATTGATAAACGGAAACAAACATAGTTGTGATGTTATTATTATGATTATGTACACCAAATGAGTGTTCAAGCTAAATGAGGTATGTGCATAACTACGTGACATCGTAAGCGTTTGATACACAAAACGATGATGAAAACTGATTTTTATACAGGTGAATAAACATAACAAAACAATGGGTCGACTTTGCGCCGCACGGTAGGGGACGTGAGGAGAGGGTGGTAAGTAGTCAGCACCCTTACTAATGGTAACCATTTTGTATGACATAAAATAAAAGTGCTCTTCTAGTATAGCATATCAATTTGTGCAAAACATAAAATACATAATAGAGAATCCGGAACAGCGAAACGGGTATTTATAAGATTACGATTTGTAGGACACGTTAACATCGCTTATGTTTGCATAAGTAACCGCTAGAGTGGCATTGACAACTGGGTAATAATTGTTTGTGGGCAAACTGTAAAACAAACAATGGCTGACATTAAACATCCTAAATATAATGTAGTTGTTGGAAGAAGAGGTAGATTACAAAAATTTGTCGACATATCCAAGATAATGAACTACTAGCTAATTTATAATGTCTACAATGTAACTAACTAAGAGTGATTTGTGTTCCCAAGGTGCTACGTGCATGCTGACTTCATAAGGCTAAAATTAGTAACTAATGTAGTATAAAGTTTATAAATAAACAGGTATGCGAAGTTTTCCGATGTTCGGCAATTAAATTAAGTGTAAATATTTTACAGTGCCATTGCCTTTGGTATTGATAAGGAATTTCCTTTTTATACTCTTTTATGTAATTAAAAAATTAAATTGCAATCGACCTGTCGCATTGAAATGAAAGTTGGTATGCATAATGTAATAGGGACAACAATACTATAAAAATGTATAAAAGATTATTGTAACTTTCCAAATGTTACTATTAAGGCATATTTTTGAAACTATAATTTTGACTATTATCTAATTTATCTAGTGATACAAGAAAAGATTCCCTATAGCAGGTTTGTAAATATATCCTTATTACCGCTTCCGTATAGGCAAGAAGTATTCCTATCCCTCTTCATTATAAGATCGAAAGCGCAATCTGCTCAGCACCGCGACATTAGAACGTAACGAGTGTCGACGGGTATGTACATGTGTGAGTAGTGTACAGATCAAAGGTGGGGTGTACTCACGACGTGGGTGCAATCGGGGTCGTCGAGGGGGCACGTGGCGCCCCCGTTGCTGGCCAGCACCTCGGCCATGTGCTGCGTCTCGTCCTCCGGGAAGCCCATGAAGCAGACGCGCGCCCCCGCAAACACTTTCAACTTATGCTCCTTCTGAAAATACCATATGCGGCAGTTCGAATAAGTGGGTTCATGAAATAATCCCTAGTGTCATTATATCTGCTATATCTTTTCTTTAAATGCAACATGGAAATAAGTCAATAGAGAAATTCGTACAGTCAGCATCAAATACTAGGGAGCAGATAAGGTACTCAAATAAACAGTCAAGAATATCTAACACCACGAAAGTTAACATTTTATCAACATCCTAAGCGTGAAATTGGTCAATTTTGACGCAATTGTCAAACTTTAGTTTGACAATTGCGTCATCATAAACATATCAACAATCAAGGTGCTCAACTGTATCTAAGCATCTAACTAAATAGTGGTCGTGGGTATCTGCCGAATCATGCTTAGGCCTGTTAAGTGCCGTTTTAAGCCCGATTGAAAAGACTCAAGACTATAAGAAGAAGGGAACATGTGTGCTAGAAGAGAGTTCCACTGCCTAAAGATCCGGCAGATGTAAGATTTACTCTACTTCATTACTATGAAGACATTAGAACAAGAGTGTCGATGCTGTTTTACGACTGTGTACGAACGCTGATTTGTTTGCATAGTTTTATAATGGCTTCTTAAGACTCCAAGGGTTGTTTTTTTACATAACGCAAACGGGCCTGAAAGTCACACCTGATGGTAAATAGTCATTTTATTATTCCTATAGACACCGGAACACCACTTGTTCTATAAAAGAAAGTTACACATTCACTCACAATGATATCGTCATCAGTGGCCAGGCAGGCGGGGTCCTCGCGGCGGTCCCAGCACGCGTCGACCCACGAGCTGGCCAGCACCGGCAGCCCGAAGCCCGACGCGTACCGGTACTTGTCGCCGGTGGCGGCCGCCGCGATCAGGTGCGTCACCTTGCTCGACATGTCTTTGCGGATCGAGCCGCCCATGTAGTGGATCAGGTTTATCAGGTACGTCTGAAAAAAAATAGAATCTATAGCTACTATACCTTTGCGTTGAAACTCATCTGGCAGCATGGTAGGTAACAGTGTACGGTCGGCGTTTCGCTGTGCTCCATGACTGCTAAATGATAGAAATGAAAAGTACCTATAGATTTAAATTCCCTGCTGCCAGATGTGATTCTCTCTAGTCTACAAATATGAAAAAACACAGTCATTATATTCATTTATCAATCTACTGCTGGACAAGCCTCTCCCAATGTTCGCCATTTTGATCGAACTTGGGCTTCTCGCATCCAGCACTTGCCTGCCGTCCGCGCGTCCTGCGCACATAGTCAACTTCACCTTTTTTTGTGTTACCGGGGAAAATGCATTTTTGCATTCCCTCTGCTTGGGAGAGCAGCGAGGCATGTGGGACTCACCCCGACTCGAAGATGGAAGTGAGGCAGGAAATACCCACTAAAAACCCCTGCCCCTTTGTCATGTGCCTTAAAGGTGGTGTCGAGGGTCCTATGAGTATGCACACCAAGACATCACCGACGCGGCCTGGTCACGACAGGAGGGAGTCGTGGGAGTGGTTCGAAGGGTGAGCCCACTCCCATCCGACGAAGACGGGGGTCCGTGCAATGCCGGCGGCGGTGCCCCCGCACCACCTACCGGCTGGACCCCGTGAGTCGACTTCACCTGGTCTAAGGGCGGCCTACGTGTTGGAAAATGGATGTACATTTATAATTATGTATTTTACCGAAAATAATGTGTACATAATCATCTAATTGTTATTTTTACATTACACGTTAAGAGCGCGCATACAGAATTCGACGTATTTGCGGCGAAACTGGTATTTTCGGGCGAGCTATTATCATAGAAAACGATTTTTTAAAAATAAGAAACATAGTTTTTCATATAGATAAAGTCTTCAAGCAGTGCGTAGGCTAGATAAAATACAACATTTGCTAGTATATTTTTGTTTATCAAAGATCTCCCGTAAGCCGATTCGCAAAAATGCGAGTCAGAGTCAATTTCGAAAGTCTTAATATCAATTGCATTACATACATATGTTTTAAATATATGTTTATACAATAGCTTATATGGTCTTTTAGTGCACTAGACAATAAAACTTTCAAAAATGTGTTATTAAATTGCCCAAAATAATTTTTCAAAATAAGTTCAATTCACACTTTTCAACAGTGTTTTTCTAGTAGAAAACACTGTTTCTTTTAGTTGAAATTTTGTGTAAATGTAAAAGAAGTCTTTCTTAAGTGCACTTAATTATTATTTTATTAATATTCTATGCCTGTTATTTTATACGATTTTTTTAAAAGTGACTATAAAGTCACGCGCGCGACGCTTGCCGATTCAGTCCAAATCGGGTCATCCCAGAGGGAGGACGTGCCGCTCGCTGCTCCGCTCACGCACACATACGCACAACCACTTTTATGAGCGTATACCGCTCTGCGCGGGTGCAACTCCACGAGTTTGATACTTTGTAATATTATTTTTGTATGGAAAATTTATTAAGTTAAAATAATATACTAAATTAATGAAATGATTTAATGTTTAGTCATGAGTATCAAATACAAACATCAGGATTATTATAATTATTGTTATCTACAACCACATATGCTAAATATTTCAAAAAATTAATATGATATTTGTTTATTAGTTCACTAATGAAGTTACAGAGTAAGGCTATTCCAATGATTATTATTATGCTCGTTAACATCAATGGTCAGAAACAACTTCCATGAAGAAACTGATAAGGAGATTCATTTGAGTTGGGAGCATTTAAGGAATCTACGTCACATGTTCACGACTATAAATAAAGGCATACAATGAAGCTGAAAGTCCTAGAAATCCCATAGTCGAGTTATTATTAGTAAAATTATATGTGTAAAGATGGATGATAAAATGTTTGATAGTATGCACGAAATTGATCTATTTAGATTTAGATAAATCGATCTTCGAATCCAATTTTGGAATTGTCGCTTAATTTTTTAGTGTGGAATAAGTGAATCTTTGTGTCACAATAATAACAAGTATCTAAGATTAAAATTAAATCGATCAAAGTGGTCAACAATGCGAGAGGCTAATGTCCAGCAGTGGCCTGTGAGAGGCTGATAACGATATGAGATTACTACTTTCATTCAGATAGTATTAGATAGAAGTAAAAATTATATTTTATAGTTTCAAAATGTAAAACCAAAATGCAATATGATAGTTGTGAAATGTATGGCCATTACGGTTACTAGGGGTGATTTTAGCGAAAAGGCTGGTAAGATACGGATATGTTACGGTAACTTATTTACATACATTACGTTAAAATTACCGGCTACGTATGCTGAATGGTAGTATGGCGACGAGCAGGGCGAGCATGTAACTTGCAGTATGCAAGTCGCAAGGTGCAACGTTGCAAATGAGGGCTACCGTTTTTGTAATCACCAGAGGGCGCCACTGTATAGTGAGGTCTTCGGGCATAGCTGTTAAGGTTTGTTTTATGCATGTGATGACTGTTTGTTCGTTATAAGAAGGAGGCCATAAGTTTCTAAAAGGCAAAACCGTTTGTTAACGGTTAATAAACAAACCAGTGAACTAGCTTTTCTTTCAGACCGCTAATTTTTATACCTCATTTTCTCGGCTCCGCTTTTAAAGCGCAGATAATCACTGAGTCATGTCTCATATTTTCGAAAATGCCAGCTATGCCAAAATTGCACAAAATTATTTTATTTTCCGAAATAAACTCGTTTAACCCACAGAACCTATGTAATTTGACATTTCGGATACCTCACGCTACACTAGCACCTCTGGTGGCGAATTCACACGCGATATGGGCGCCCTCATTAGTGCAGCAGTTTGCCATAATAGGTATTGTTATTTCTTTTATTTGCTTCGTCGCCGTCATTGGAATTATGTTAAATTCGAAATATAAATAAAATAAATAAATAACCCAAGACATGCCACACTGGGCCACACAGCGCCACCTAGCCCCAAACTAAGCCGAAGCTTGTACTATGGGTACTAGACAACTGATAAACTTACTTAGATACATTTTCTTTTGTAAATAAATACATATTATACATAGAAAACACCCAGACCAATACAAACAGACATGTTCATGAACACAAATGTTTGTACTGTGCGGGAATCGAACCCACGACCCTCGGCTCAGAGGGCAGAGGTCATATTATTAAGTAATTAATTAATTCAGTTTAATTTCCAAAATGTCGATTTTGGGGGAAAATGTAGGAGCCAAAATTGTTCGGAAATTGACTCTCTAGAGCTTTGTTTCTTTTCATTCATGCCGTAAAAAGTACAACATAGGAGATAATGATACAGTTTTGAATATGTCGCGGTTTGCGAGTTTTATTTCCAAAATATCGATTTTAGGGGAAAAGGAAGGAACCAAAATTGTTTAAAAATTGATTTTCTACAAGTTTAGTCTTCTTAATTTAGACCGTAAAGTAGAAAATAAATGAGATAATGACAACATTTTTTACTTGCTGTTGTATTTAATTTTAATTTTCAAAATACCGATCCTAGACAATTTTTGAATATATACAAGAGGACTCACCATACCTACCTATTCAGATAGCTCGCCTTTGTAACCTGTCCATTGCATCATTTATAAAATTGCGTAAAAGCAGTATTCTACGCAAGATTTGTGAGTTATACAAAAAACAGCGCTGGTCAGTCGTGATATATTCTTTCAGAATCAGGTTCAGGACACCTATTTTAGAGAACGCTGCAGTAGTCAATGACTCCTTCAATGTAACCCTTAGGATTCGGGTCACGACGAATATTCATCCCGAGAATAAGTGATGGATTGGTCAAGCTGGATAGGAACCAGATTTTAGTTGTTGTAGGCCATCTGGGGTTTCTGCTACGAAACACAAGCACAACTTTCAGCACAAGCATCAGTAGGTATACATGATCTCTGTGATCAGTGCATAGGAGACTTAGGACCTTAATTCAAATTGACAAATTGTTTACAAACTAATATTTTTTGAATGATGGCAACCAGCCTCATTGTGAGATCCATTTCTGCCGAGTGAAAATGAACAAAGTAATTTTTACAAGTTAAAATATAAAACGGGTTAGAGTTATATCGTGGCAACCACGGAGACTGCTCTTTCCTTAAATAATAATACAAACACCTAAACACAGAACTAACACAAATGTTCAGCACACGAATGTTTGTCCTGGATGGGAATCAAACTCACGACCTTTGACTCATGATCAGAAGGCAAGGAAAACACAGTAGGGATTATTGATTTTTATAAAGCAACATTAATAATGTCAATCACTCACACAATACCTTTGGATAGGTAAGTACCTGGTACATATAAAGATAGAAAGACAAAAATATTGTTATATTTTTCTTAAACCTTAATTAATAAACACTTAAGAATAATGTACTCTAAAGTGTTTAAATCAATTTATTGAGTACGCACCTATACTACACTAATAAAATATTTAGCAATAAAAGAATGTTCAAATAATTTAGATGAATAATAAATTGTTAAGTATCAAAATATGTTCGTCCGCCGGAGTTAGCGTCCGACACGCCGCTCACCCACACAGACACAAATGATGTCTATGTGTGTTTCGGAATCGGCTCCCGCGTGCGTTTCGAGTTGCTTAAAATTGTATGCGCGCTCTTAAATCTGCAATTTCTGATAATATCGTACCTAATTATACTGTTGACAACATTGTGCAACAAGTGGACGAAATGTGAAATACAGACGAAAAATAGGTATCTGGCGGCATCAGTCGCAATCCTCATTGGTCATTCTTCCGGTTACAAAGCGTCGATATACTTACAAGCTCATCTTTCTTCCGAAAGCCGGAGAAGCATATGACGGCGCCGCGCATGGCGAACGAGTAGAGCGGCCGCGAATTGGTCGGCGGCGGCTCCTCGCGCGTCGCCAATTGCAGCACCGCCGTCGGCCCTAGCACCCTGCACAACAAGAGAACAAGGTTATGTTAGTTTTGGAGTTCATACATTGCAGTTTGCTGTCGAGATATGTAACTGCAGCCCAAGTTAGGAGCCTGCAGCTAGCATGTCGACACATTTTAAGAGAGGTAGGGCATAGCGAATCTTCGCTCGAATTGAGCCGCCCGTCCGGGGAAGGACCTCCACCCTATAGAATACCGCAGCCAAATGACCTCCTGGTCGTGTTTCTGTCGGTGAATAGGGTTTCCGGAGCTCGGGGGAGGTTAGGGATGGGCCGGCATGGCGGTGGCAACTGACAGGTAACTGACCAGTTACTTGCCCGTTGTCACAGCGACTTGGGCTTCTCTTTCGCTTTCCATCAAGCGTAGTATAAAAAAAAACTGCAGTTGGCTGTCGAGATATTATGTAACTGCAGCCCAAGTTAGGAGCCTGCAGCTAGCACATCGATACATGCCGTCAACGTGCTGTGGACACGTTGGAGTTGCTGGTTCATCGTTTAGTGAGTCTGTAACTTAGGCCTCGCCTCCTCGGGGCAGTCACTGCTTACGCGCCTCGTAAGGAATAGCGAGTTGGAAAATCGACAATGGCAAAATAGAAAAATATGATAAAATAAATAATATTGATGAATATACATATTATTATAGTAATGTTTCAGATAACATAGAGTATGTTAAGTAGACTTTAACTGGTGGAATTATATCAATAATCCTACAAGTCTGAGCTGAATAATAGAAACGTATCATCGAAATGAGTTTTGTCAGCAGGACATTACCTAACGGGAGCGGCTCAGTTCGCTGTACTCGAGCAAAACACTATGATAAGAAATTGTCGTGTAGAGCATAAAACAATTTTGGCGTCTGGGGCTCCGACACTTTACGCCCAGATTGAATAACGTTTTTAAAATGAATAGAGTACCTACTGCAAGATCCTCATAATACAGAAGGAGTCTAGTACAAGTGAAACATCACTGAGCGAAATGAGTCAGCCAGCAGTATAACATAAAGCATGTTTATGTTTATGACATTAGCTGACTAACATGTTTTGCCATTAGGGTAAATTAAAAACAAATAGGTCATTATAGACAGGTCTCAGCTTTTCATTTTGGTAATTGTTTTTAAAGAAAATAATACGAACGAAATATTCTAATGAAAAGTAGTAGTTAGTAGTTATAGTAGAGATTTTGCTTGATTAGCATAAAGAATCATTTCTCTCAATAAAAATTATAATTAAAAATCAGTTATAAAATGCAAAAGTGCAAAATATTTTATTACATGTTTAGCATTAATATTGTTAACATTTGAAAGTTTATTAACTGAAGAATACTCGTAATGCTAAAGAGACTAATATTTTTAAAACACAGCTTCATGTGTTTTATATTGAAGCTAGTACACATAAATCAAATTGAGATTCGTTTCAAGTATAAAAATGTATTGTAAGCGTTATACATCGATACGGAGAAAAACAGATAAAGCAGTGCCAATACAATAAGCGCCCAGAATGTGCTTTGATTTGACGCGTCTGGTACAACCCAAACATCTACAATAAATCATTCATATCGGAAAACTTTTACACTCCATGTACGCGCAGTATTATTATACACAATGTTATTTGAATTATATGTTCCAACGATGAAGATCAGAAGCAAATATCTCGGCAAATAATAAATGTGTGCGAAAAGAAACCTTCAATATAAACACTTCCTGAATTCTAACGAGTAAAGTGGTCAAAATTATGTATGTAAAGTATACATTTAAAGGATTGTACTCTGAACGCATACATAATAACGATAATAGCTCTGAAAGTACTAACAAAATTTGAAGAAGTAAAACAACCTTGGCGAATTACATTCAAATCATTAAATAGCCCAGTAGTTGTTTAGCTCATATCTTCAAACTTTGCTTTTAGTTTAAGAATGTATGTTGTAAAATTTGAAACTAATCAATAGTGGGTAAGTTTAATGTTTAAGAATAAATAACGTTAATCCGTAATTGTAAGATCTATAACACGTGAAGCCAATATCTCAAGTCAAGTCCCGTTACGCTTTGTTAATCGTTGAGTGGAGAACCGTACAAGATAATATTACATTATATCGATCGTAAACAGGCAACTTGAGCACAATATAATATAGTGTATATCCGTAATTAGAATTTTAAGAAGAGTATCAAGTGTAAAAGAATTTGATTCTATTGCGAATGTAAAGTGAATAAAAGAGTACAGTGTCGCAGGCAGGACGCACGTTCTTTTGTTTATAAACCTAAGCCCACAGTTCTGTCACTGCTTGGAAAAGGTCCCCAAACGTTTTTATAGTTCTTTATCTAAAGCCTTGTATCTAAAGGAGCCCAGGGTATGAGAGGCGACGTATCATCATTTCGCTCCAAGCCATCCTCACTTGCCCGTGGAGCGTCTTGCTAACTAAGGAACAAGGCAGCTGGCAACCGACTGGTGGAGGTATAACCATCACGATTGAAGGCGCAGCTAAATACTTCAGGCCGATGACAGGCAGCAGCATTATGGGTATAACCTTCAGGTGTTAGCCCAGAGTGGCGAACACTGAGAGGCCTATGTCCAGCAGTGGGCTGCGATAGGCTGATGAT
This sequence comes from Conogethes punctiferalis, assembly GCA_031163375.1. NCBI lineage: Eukaryota > Metazoa > Arthropoda > Insecta > Lepidoptera > Crambidae > Conogethes > Conogethes punctiferalis. Next base: position 12,969,272 of record CM062078.1, read on the forward strand.
GCTGATAGCCAAAGTAGCTTAATGAAAAGCGAACGAGAGGCAGATGTAAGCAAATCAATCATTTGTCAGTTGCCACCGCCAGGCTAGGTCGTAGGATTATTTTGGTTTATAAACCGTCGGATCCCGAAACGCCACCGAGTCGGTATCGCTTATCACATTTGTTTGTAAGCCCAGGAAACCGGCCAAATCCTGCCTCAAGCGAAAAGTTGACTCAAAAAATGTACTGGTTCGTGTTTAGTGGACCAGCGTAGCTTGGTGTCATACACTACAGCTTTCGTTCTGTATCTTAGACTTAGACTAATCTGGTCTGACGATAACGGCATATCTGTACTGCCAACAATTGCAATACCATGATGGAAGAGCGAGCTGATAAACAACTAAAATTGGTCAACTGTCCTAGTCTACTGAAAAACTACACACAATGCTCCACACATTGATGGCGAAACTACTTACAAGAATTGGAATGTCTTCGTTACCCACCATACTCATCGGATGCCAGAACAACCGATTACGTCTTATTTTTAACTAGCTGTGCCAGCGGCGTCGCTCGCGTGGATATCGGGTTTCAAAAATAACGGACTTCCATATAATACCCATCTATACCTTGTGCCTAAGTTTTAAGTTAGACCTCTAGCAATACATTGGTGAAAACCGCATTCAATTCTATGCAGTAGTTTTCGCGTAATGCGCGTTCAAACATACAGGTTTAAATTTCTCGCGTTTTCCCAACACTTCCCGTCACTGCTCCGCTCCTATTGATTGTAGCGTGATGAAAAGTATCCTATAACCTGCCCAGGAGTATGAAGAATAATTGTACCAAGTTTCGTCAAAATCTGTTCAGTAGTTTTTTTTTCTATAACGAACATACAGACAGACAGACAGACAGACAGACAGACAAAAATTTTACTGATTGCATTTTTGGTATCAGTATCGATCACTTATCACCCCCTGATAGTTATTTTGAAAAAATATTTTATGTACAGAATTGACCTCTCTACAGATTTATTATAAGTATAGATTACTTATTAATCAACAAGCATGTGTGACCCACGTCTCAAAAATATTGGTAATTAGAAGATAAGAGACATGATGATGTAAATCGGCTCAACAATTATCGTTACCATTGGGATAGCTACAACTAACTTTTATTTCAATTCGAGATACCGGACGTATACTAATATAAGACAGAGCTTTATTAATAGGGCGCGCAATTTGTCTCTAACACCATGAATTAAAGCGCCCATGAATGCGGTGGGCGGCCCGTTAGTTGTGAATCGTGACGCTTTCGGGTTTCGTAAAAGTACGATACACGCCAAGCACCCGTCCGCCCGCGCCGCGAGTGCGTGACGTCACGGGATACCGCATTCAAGACTTATCTACGGGTCACTATACAAATAGTTGATGAGTTACATTGGACTTCCATGAAATATGTAAACAATCGTCGTGATCAAATATAGCCACCTTCAATGAAACGTAAGGACAGGTGCCCGCGAATCTAACGAGTGACACATTATTACAGGTCAGTTAACTATTTTTATTGTAAAACCTATAGTTTTATTATTCTATCTAACCACAATAGTCACGTTCATATTATAAGTCCGCTCATATTATAAGCGAATAAGAATTAAATAGACATTGAAAGGTAATTTAGCGCCTTTAATATTTGCAAACTTCATACAAGTCCACATTTCAAACAGTAAATGCTCACTATGCTTATTGTTATTTACTATGGTTCTCCACTAAATAAATGTCACAGCCTATTTTTTGTAATCTATGCACAAATTTTCATATCACATGGTCGGAAGTTCATTTCCGTTCAGGAATTCATTCATCTCTTCCCTTGGGCGTCGTGGTGCCTTATCATTGTGGAATATAGTAAATTGCATTGTATAAAAATTATCTTACGGGTCGCATTTTATCAAAGCCGGCTCAGGAGTCTTCGGCTCGAGGTGTGCGATGAGCTCATGCGGGGGCTCCTCTTCCTCCGGCGTGGGCGGCAACCGCGTGGGCCCCATCACTACCACACTCGCTTTCGATCAGCAACTAGTCCGAAACACATTTGCAATACACCGTGCACACTCACTATCTTCCATCGTCTCATCCGACACTAACACTTCCAGCACATTGTGAGACTCGATCGTCGTAGGTCGTTCGATTCCGCACAGGATAAACGCAATCGTTTAAAAGTCGTGTTAATTCGGTAAAAGAAACGAAACATTTATCGCGATCCAAGCGCAAACAAAGGCGCAGACGGCATGCGCGTTATGCGTTTCACGTTAGATTGAAAAACATTTGGGAGGAATGTGAGGCCGAAAATAGCGAGGAGCGTCGCGCGGCCGCAAGGGCGACCCTCGCGCAGCGCGCCGCGACGCCTGCCCGCGGCGCCCGCGCTCACAACACACCTTTATTTACAGCCTTCCATGAAATACACTCACCCAACGACCGCTTTATGAGTGGAATCGTCGCGTGTGTATAAACAACCCCGAGTTCGTTTCAGGGTGAGGTAACGACCATGTTTTACAGCACCGTGTACCTACACCAGTAACATTCCTATATGTCTTTGTCACTCGTGCAGCGGTGATGTCCAAGTACCTACCTAAACCATCGGATATCACCCAAATTTATAGAACTTGAAATTTTTATTGATTTTGTATACTATACTAATTACCTAAAGGCTTTCAAGCTGCTTGTGGGGCTTCCAGGTGGCGTACACGACATTATATTAATTAATGTTTATAATTCTACAAGATAGTCGAGACCAATAATATCCGTTACCCATCCGGAGCTCAACTGCGGCACTCGGCACTTGACTGTGCAATCGAGCATTCAAAACGTAACCAATCTTCAGGGATTAGGAAACTTTTTATCGGTCGTAGAAGACAGAATAAAATTAAAGTTCTTGAAATCGGTTAAAAATTCTGTTAACAGATTTTATTGAATATTTTTATTACTTCTAGGAAGTATTAGGGGATGTTCTTGGTTCGAAATGCCAAGAATCAATTGGATTTACATGAATTAGCTGACCACGAGAAAAAGATCGTCAATTTTCTCTGAAATGTTTTTTCACTATCAATAATAAAATTATATTCTGTAAACTGTTATTAAAACTGAGCCTTTCTAAGACGTTATGTGGAGTTTGTTGTTATTTTTACAAATAACTGTGAGTCAGACATCCTCGGAAGAGTGATAAGTTGCCTGCCCAAAGTTTAATTTCCAACAAAGTAAACAAGCGCCAGCCAGGGAAGGTACGAAACAATAAACAATTAAATCTCATCAACACCGTTCAACCAGTATAATGTACCAAATGCAGTACTTCAAACGGAATACAACATATCAGAATTTCTGCTGCAGCATTCCTGGTATGATCAATTATAATCCAGGCGCCCGACCGAATTGTATCTACTAACTATAGGTACTTTACATTCGTTCCAGCGTATAATGAACGCAAATGAACACAATCGACGATAAGGAGCAATCCCAATCGGCGCTCATAAATCATTTACAAACATGATACTGGTCTTGAACGATATTGGAATGGAAGCAAGCTAAAAAACCGACGAATACTATAAGACAGTGAACTGGGATACGTGAAATACTGTTATTACCGCATACATTAGTTCGTGACAAACGACAATAATAAAAACAGGTGAAGTGATTAGTGTAGGGGTGAATGTGAGGGGTAAATTTAGCCCAGAGATCGTACACACGCGACAGTACTGTGGACGGAGGCGGCGTCGTTTATAGAGCTCGTAAATCGCGCTAAGCCGGCCATCAGCACGGGCACAACAGGCTAGTCGCTAGCATTTTGATACCTAACGAATTCGTCAAGTTGTAACTCTCCGTAGAATAGCTGACTCACTGCTCGTAAACGCATCTTTAGACCCATTTTACTTTATAAACAAGTTTCATTTAACAATATAAGATGGACATCAATAAAGTTCCGGACGTGCGTATCCATCAATCATCATAGTAATCGACGCAGCCAAGTGCGAACAACACCCACGTTTGTTCCGTTTTCACCATTACAACGTAGTTACACTACATCAACCCCTGAGATCTTTCGCAAAAAGAAACTTAATTATCAAGACGGTACATGTTAATGAGTACGTTAATAGATTTAGGAGGACGTCATTCGTGGCGTATGCTTCGTGCTATAGTATCCGAGCATTTATAAGAATGTAGGAAAGCAACACAAAAAGGCGACGATGTAAACGCGTAACAAAGCATCCGTCACGCTTCGTACAGTCGCGACCGCCTCCCGCGCCGCGCCGCACTCCGAGCCAAAATAAATGTCAATAACAATCCTTGTCGTTACAGCCACTGTATTCAACAATTAGTGACTTACCAAAAGAATTGGCTTCATTTGTTCCAACTCATTAGGTGTCCAAGACAAACATTCGGCAATGTGTAAACTACTGAATGCTGTTTTCTCAAGGATAGCTTTGCGTAAGTGCTAATATTTGTATGTCATGATTGGTAATACACGACCTTATCAGCAACTACAGATGTAACATGGATTTTAAATATCACAATCAACAATATAGCTTTTGTCGTCCACAAAATATGTGTACTTTTGATACACTTGAACGTATTAAAATCACAATATTATTCATCATAGTTCATAATAAATATTGATGTTGTCAGATACATTATGATTAATTCATTTAATGCCGCACCAGGCATAGAAGGTGCCACAGCGGCGATTGACTTGTAGGACGTGACGAACATATTACACTGCATCAGGCGCAAATAGGCGAAAGACTTTACCCTAAGCCCTGAGGTATTACATGATCTTGTATTGGGTGGGTCTAACGTTAAGTACAATTTGTTTGAGTTTTTAAAGGGATTTATGCATAGTAATGTAATGTAAGGTGCAAAACTGGTATGCTCGGGTTTACCTTCTTAATAGATTGTAGAACTCACCTTTTATATCTAGTTATCTTGCCTGAGTGTATACGGCAGTTTTGCCGAAGTCACTTCACGGGTCTTTTACCCATAAAGAGAATTCGGTCTTCGGTCCCGTCGACGCCACACTTGACGCGACATGCGACGCCCAGCGTCTCCTTAACCGAGGCCTAAGGGTCACGCTAACGATTCGCGGGGCGATAGGTTCCACTATGATACGTCGTATTAAACATCCAGACTCGTGACTCGCGCGTATCAGTGCAGGCGCAAGCTGTAAACGTGACTCCTAAACTCTGAAATAGCTCTTAGTATAAGAGACCCCGCAAACCACAGACATTCTATCAGCCGATAGTTTGGTTGGGCTCATAATCAGTATGAAGATGTATGCAAGTCCGCATACTACAACCGGGTGATCTTCATTCAGATTATGAGCCCGAGCAAACTATCGGCTGATAGAATGTTTGCGGTTTGGACACCCACCTGGGGTCTTAGAGACACCCACCTGTATTTAGCTCTGTGTGCTGCGTCGAACAGTTCCCCCTCGAAGGGCTTGGTGACGAGGTAGGAGGGCGGTGCCGGGGGCGGCAGCGGCGACGGCAGCGCGTCCGGCCTCGGCGCCGCCGCCACCGCGCCGAGCCGCTCGCACGCCGCCCGCACCCGCTCGCACTCTATGCACACTTCATTTAGGTACACCACCGGCGTTGGCGTACCTGATGTTAACAACAAACATAAGTCTTAGTAGGTACATTCAATATTATAGGGTCAATTCGAACACACGAACCTCCAGCTCAAGACAGAATGACTACAGAATGGGCCAATGGACTGCTCTCCTTAACTATTGTTTGGCCTATCTAAAAAATGAGGTGAGCAGTATTACTTTATACGAGGTGCGAGTCAATGACGTTTTGTAACCTTCCGCCCGTTTAAACCAGTTGCTCCCGCATGTAGAGGCGAATAGGGATGATAAGTGGCGAGGATTGGAGAGAAGACGGAGAGTAGTTTAAATGTCCAACAACCACCACGTTGTAGCAACTAGGAAATTTTATTTCATTTTGCCTCTAGCGTTTAAACAGTCATTGAGATTAAGATCGAACATTGCGTCACCATGAACACAACAGTTATAAACGGCTTTGTTTTTATTGTACTCGTACCTACATGAATCGTTCGTTGGTTCATCCATATGATAGTGATCCTGTCTTTGGGAGCCCGGGATCGCAGGTTCAATTCTAACCCGCGTTACTTAGTGAACTCTTTGTAATGGACAGTATACCAACTCTGGTTTTTTATTTTTAACTTTATCAGAGAGACTTCTAAAAAATCACCTGATCTCGGTCTTTCATTCCTAATGGCGGGGACAACGGGAATAAAACCACTTATTTATTATAAAATCTAACAAACAAACATTGAACACCCTCTAGCACATTCTAACACGCTAATTCTATGAAACAACAAAACTGATTAATTTGCATACGTAATCATATAAATCTAGTCGAAAAAACTTAAATGTAAAGAAAATGAATTGTTGACGCAAATTAATTCGAGTGACGCAGGTTTACTTGCAATCACAATAAGCGCCAACTAAATATAGTTGGTACGAATTCCAAAGAAGGAAATTTAATGTATCGCGTAAGGAAGTCGTGAGCCATAAAACCGATTTATCTGATTACGACAAATTTGCGTCGAAAAGAAACAGATACTGACTTCCAGCGCCTCCTTTGATCCTTCAAGTATCCGCCTCGACAAACAAGCAATATACAAATGCGGCCTAAACTAAACGGAGACTGCAACTCAGCACGCATCGGGCATCGGCATTCGTGCTAAACATTGATTTATCATAATCATGAAAATCCTTTATAGCTATAAGCATCCTCCTCCTAAAGTTGATATAAAGGGTTTGCAGTTTGCTAATGTATATTGTAATCAACTTATGGGTAGATACTGGGTGGATACCTAAGTATGTGCCTACGTAGCTGTAGGTACGTAATGATTTATTATTTACTGACACAGGCACTTTACAGATGCCGCCTGAAGTATCTTCTACGATGTCACACTGATATGAAGGCACTTGAGATAAGGAGCAAAAATACTCAAACATAGGTACTATATGATAGTAAGATGTTGTTATAATAAATGTTAATTAAGTAGGTTATGATTTAAATTTGCTACTGTTTAAAATAAATAGACTTTTACTTTAAGGAGATGATGAATAATTGTAACATCAGACATATAAATTCATGAAACTATATACCTATCTATATAGGGTGTCCTACCGAACAAAACGCAATCTGTAGTAAATAAACCAAACTTTCCTATTTTGCTATCATTTACATTTAGCGTTATTGTTCAATCAATGGTATAAAACTTAATATTGGAAGCTCGTAACTGCTTCGTTATCTATGTTGTAAATAAAAAGCAATCGCAGTTTATGTACACACGAACAATATTTCGAACGTTTCAAGTCATCAATTTGTATTTTCCTTTTTTAGGATTCTGTAGTTCACGTCTCTAATAGTTTCGTCATGTCCGACCGTCAAGATACGACGATAATAACGGAATATCAAATAATTACCGACCTAATCTACAAACTTTACACATTGCAGACAATTTGCCAATGTAGGAAGATGTAAATCATTGGTCGATAATTTCTTACGTAGGTATGTGTAACTCGCCTATAAACCGTGTAAGCTGTAATGTTGTTAATGCATCAAAATTACCCGATTCAGTATACAGGTAATTTTTTTTACAAATTACTCAAGAACAAATTGCGTTTAGAATGATAAACAAAAGCATTTAATATTCAGCAGCAGAAAATGTTTCGTCAGTAACATCTGTTTACACGTCGTTGGTGTCTGTAAACTGGCGCAGACGATCAGTCGAATTAGAAACGTAATAATCTGTGACCTTTTGGGATGCCTTCACACGTTAATGGTTCAGGGTCGGTGAGTCACGCTTGCGACATAGGGAACACCCGGCTCTCTTGGCATCTAGCGCTACCCTCAGCGGACGTTTCACAAAGTATCTAATTACGACGTTGCTTATTCATATTTTAAATAAAGTATCCCAAAATTGCTCCACATTTTAGGACAACACATTATGGGTACCTACTTCAGTTGTTAGCAAGTCCAAAGGAAGCAGTGATTTGGTGTCTGTTGAAAGATGTGTATTTCAGGATTAGATTAGATACATAAATAAAACCATGCAGAAATCTTAGTTAATAAATGAATCCAATGTCTGAAACATAATGCAATCTAGATAAGGTGCAGCCACAGGGTGCAGCATACGCTTCGTCGCCATTGCACGTAATGTAGGTATGTAGCCCTTCGGTTTTAACGCTTTGACATAATATTCAATACAAGTTTGTTGATAAATGTCATGACACCTATTATAACAAAATAAAAGCACCAGTTACCCTGGATTCGTAACTAAAGTTTTCCATGTATGTGTATGTCAGGCGTAAAGATCGAACAAATTAGGTGTTGACAGACTACTTTGGTAAGTGTTTAACCAATATAAGTTTTTAAAATTTGATCTGACGGAAATCGAACCAAGGGCTTTCCACACTATGGGTGAACGCCTTATTAAATGCACCACCCTGATATTCAATGATAAACATGTACATATTTTTAAAATTGAAAGGTTTGTTATGATAGTAAATCATTGGAAGTGACAAATGATTCAGTTGTAGATATGGTCTGGAAGCACAGCATGCCACAACCCGTAGGCACTCACATCCTCCAGCGAGGTATGTCCGCAGTTGCTCTACCAACGCTAGCATAGTTGGCATGCGTGCCTTGTACCACGCTTTACGCCATCTGCAAAAGCGGCGACTTTCAAATAACAATGAATAAAATCCACCAATCAATAAAAACAGAGTAAAACATTGGCTAAGTTGGATATCATACAGAAATTTTCTGGGTAGTAAGGATAATATAAAAGCCAAAACCATGCCTAGTAATGTTCACAATCAAATTGAATTCTAACAAAATCAATTATTTTCTGCCTGCCAACAGTTATTCAATTGAAGGGGCAGCTCACCACACCATGTATATGGATGGGGCAAAAGATGCATGTTCATGTAGGTATATTTGCAGTTTATTTATTGATATTTATTGACTCCTTATCTGTTCAGCATGCTGTCAAGGTCATTCCGGTTACCAGTATCACTATTAAGATCAATGGTCACTAGGTACTTATAAAATTTATTAGAGATAATATTTCATTACATTTAGATTCTAATGTCAACATAAGTTAATGTACATGATGCAAAATAAACTTCTTTCTAATAATTACAAGAATGAGAACATAATTAAAAATAATCTACATAGGATAAAAATTAATCCCTATTTCTCTTGGTCACACCATCATAATGTGAACAGCTGGACCAATTTCACTTATTTTTTTTATTGTCTCTGTTAATCAGGAGAAGGTTCTTATGAAAGAAAAATAATTAAAAAATGTGTGAAGTCCAGGCAAAGTTTAAAAAGTGAATAATGGGTGGTTCAAAGTCTGCCTGGTCTTAGCTAGTGTTTTATATTTTCAAAAAAGAGATGTCCATGATGAGAACCATGATGCAATATTTAACATTCTTCAGCATTGATACATTGCAGCAGTATTCCAAATGACACTAACAGTGTCAGTTGGAGACACAAGCTGCATTAACTTTCTTTACAATTTTACTGAGTTGTGCAAATGTACGAGTCATATTCATTGTCCATCTCCTGTGTGTGTGGCACAAGCCAGGGGCACTGAACAGACCAGTAAGGATAATATTTCTTCATCAACATCCATTAAAATAAACAACAAATGATGCCCAGGTGTAGCAATGGTGACTATCTCCGGTTACAGCTACAGGGCACAAACTTCTAAAGTTTCCTGTAAAGGTGTGCTGTGTTAGCAACAAAAATGTCTATGTTTAAGTACCTTAAACAATATACTTCTTACTTCCTTCTTAAATTTTTCATTAAACTTCAAAAATGTCTGTATATTATCATATGTTTTGATAATTAGTAGGTACTGAAGACAAGTTACACCTGAAGAAGGTAAGGATTAATATGCTATGTGTAATGGGGAAAACTGAAAATCCCCTGGGACAATATAATTGCTGTCAATACAAAATGTGACTTATTATAAGGTGACCCAACTGCATCAGGCCAGAGAAAAGCCCTTATTTCAAGCTTATCAATTTGACTGGCTCGGTGGCTCAATTGAAGTGACCCCTGCCTTCTGAACCGAGGGTTGTGGGTTCGATTCCCACCCGGGACAAACATTCTTGTGATGAATACTTGTGTTTGTTCTGTGTCCTGGTGTTTACAACTTGTATTTATGTATTTATTTGTGGTACCTTCGTTGTTCTGATACCCATAACACAAGTGCATAAGTGACTTACTTTGGGATTAGAGCAATGTATGTGATGTTGTCTGATATTTATTTATTTAATTGTTCACATTTAAATTAATCACCAGGTGATTTGGCATAATCTTCATATGCATGGAAATACTTCCACTAGGAATATACCTAAATAACTATAAGCCAACATCACATACATTTACCTAATCTTCAGCACTTAAATTGGCTTCAACAAACATAAAAAAATGAGAATGACCATGGAGAAAGTTTTGTATCAGATTTATGTAATACTTAGATGGTAAAACACATCTACACATGTGCATCTTTTTTTAAGTATCATAATACAGTGACGCTATTTCAACCTATAAGTTTATTTAACTGAATCACTACATAACTCAAATCTTGAAGAAAATGTTAAATACACATTTTTCCATATGATGGTAGTATTATAGCCCAATAGAACACCAATTTAGAGTAGCTTTATTTGTAAAAAAAAGGTTTGTTTTGACTAAGAACACAGAGACACCTATAGCAATAATTAATAAGCCAAATGCTGCCCATGAACAATATTTTACATGAAAGTGAAAAATAAACCGATACAAAATATTAGAATTGCACATGGATGACACAAGGATGCATGAACAGCTTTAGGAATGTTAAAAGTGAAAACAATATTGTAATATTTGCAAAACATCACTAGTCTGCACAAAAGTAATAATTTTAAAATCCAGCATACCATATATTTTCTATTGATAGAGTTCTTTTTTTTTTGCTGAATTAGTCCATATATATAACACCTGAACAATGTGGCTATGTAATGTAGAAAACATCAACACAAGTCACCTGTTATAAATAAACAAACAAATCTTTCTACTTGATAGTTTACACAACATATCTCCTGATATGTTGTGTAAACTATCAATAAGAATTCATCATAATTATTTAATGTATTTCAGAAATATTCTTAATTAAGTGATGGTTCCTGTTAAGCAACTCTATGTTAACTCTAACATATACCTAAGTTACTTTGTGGTATGTAAGGTGACATGCTTTATTATCATTATGTGCATTCTTGTAAGAATTTGTTTTCAATAAGACTTGCAGGTAGCTTAGAGGTTAGACTACATAAAACACAGGTCGCAAACACTTGCTGCAAAGTCATTATAGCAATTAATATAATAATACCATTGAATATAAAACTACTTTATATGACATAGTATACTCGGAATGGGGTGTTAATTTTTATTATAGTATCACATGAATATAGTATATTCTGAATTTGACTTTCCCAAAAGAACGGAAAATATAATAGCTGTATATAATGGTAATAGATCACATAATGTAGAACTGTAGGTGTTATAATATACTCCAATATATCCTCTTTAAACAGTGCACAAGTTAGTTAGTGTCGGTTTCGGATAATTATGTATGTTTTGTAACCAATGTGGACTTAAATTTAGTGGGGTTAATAATATTGTAGACTCAAAATAAACTAACGTAACAAGTCTTCATTTTATCAGTCTGAGCCAACCAATAATAATGTTAAAGAGAATTATGTAAATATTTTATTTGATTTTTCTTTATATCTTACTTCAGATTCAAAGTAAGCCAAAAAGAGTGCTAGCATATTGGTAAAAATGCAATGTTCACATAAAAATTGCGACGATTTAACTTGTTGTTTACATTTTGAGTGTCATTAATTTGGTCTAATACTGACTTGCTATACATTGAAATAAAGCAAAACAACTAGGTAATCAATCAATACGTTAAAAATTAAACACTTGCCATTATTTTCTTGAATTTTGTCAGTTGTAGCGGTGCTTCCTGTTTGTGTCATGCCCTTAGACAATTCGTCCATCTTGCCGTACACTCGTTCGTTACATCAATCATTAAAATCACAACACAAATTACAATGAATTAACGTCGAAGCATTATAAATCACTGTCAGTTTAGTTAAATTCAGTCTTTTTTAATTAGAGCCAGTTTTATCCATTTCAAACACATTTCTAAAAATTCAGCAGCACGTAAAGCCAAACGAACGAACTGAAGTTTGTGAAACCATAGACAATATAGAAGAGAAGCATGCTAATAGGTAACTGACAGTTTTGATGTGCAACGGTTTTAAACAGCGGCAATGGTAAACGCGAACACAGCCACATACAGACAAACCGCAAGGATCTTTTGGAAAATAGGCCTAAATTTCTTGTATGAAACTTAGGGATTATTATCTCAATTAATTTAATATAAAAAATTCGCTTCCCACACTAGCTTCGCTTCGCGTAAATAATAATAATGCGTTGTTTGTCAGATAAACATATTTACTCGCGACATTTTTTATGATAAATGATAATTAAAATATGTTTTACAAAGTCGTAGTACATTATTTTGTTCTTATTTATTTATTTATTTAAATAAGGTACACCAACAGTATTATGAACATAAACATTGTAGTTGTAAATTATACAGAAAAAATGGCATGAAATATAAAGTAGCAACACAAACAAAAAACATAACAAGACTTTACAGTAGAACAAAAATTTAACACGAGACAATTAAAACAGAAGGTACACAAATCAAAACAATTTGACATAACTTAATCAATTCATAATTCTTTAATCAATACTTTTCGCAGGTCACGCGATTTAAGAAAGTTTTTGGTAATTTTTTCGCACCTCGACTTACATTATTGGAGTTTTAGTCTAGATTCCTAATTTTTTGAAAATGTACTATAGCTTAAGTTCACTGGAGATAGTGTAGCTTTCCAACAAAGATAGAATTATTCAAATCGGTTCAGTAATTTCAGTGCATACAATGCAAAAAAAAGAATCAAATCTTTCCTCTATGTATTGGAGTAGAAGTGTAGACAAAACACCTGACTGTAAATTAAAAAAGGAAAACAAGACCCACATGAATATAGTTTATTCAAATTCTAAAACCAAGCAGGAAGTCGAAAGTCTCGCAGGCGGGAACGGGGGAAATAGGAACTTATAAAAATATTTTTTTTATTATTAGTTTAGAAATCGAACTTTACTTTAGTTTTACCAAGTAATGTTTTTCTGTTACTATTCTGTATAAGAAGAGTTGCAAATGTTTAATGTAATAATGATGCAATAAACTCCATGATTTCGATCGAAATGATACCCAAATGAACCACTGTGCGCTAGTGACATTGACATGAGGGCGCTTCTGTGAAATAGAAATATCATCATCTTTGGAATAAATACGACGGCTTCAGTTCCAATTTGGGCCATGCATGGGCGTATAATACATCCATGGAGCCATGCGCTAAAAGATCCTTGTCTATCGGTACAAGAACTTTTAGCATGAAAGTAAAATATTTATCCAAAAGAGAAATTTTAAAGCACAAATTTTTGATTCGCCGCAATAGTCAATCACTTCCACTGGTTAGAAGCCATAGAGCTTGATGGACTTTTTTTTTTTTTTTTTTTTTTTTTTTTTTTTTTTTTTTTTTTTAAATGGCTCTGCACTGAGGTTGTGCATTTTGCCAGTGTCAAGTTAGGGAAACGACAAGAAAAAAAGGAAAAGCGGAGAATTTGGAATGGGGATCAGCAGGAAGGTTATAAACATAATTACACGGAAGGTTTAAACATAAATACATATATAATAGAAAAATAAATACGTATTTACAATTTAATATCATTAAGAAATATAAAGGAGGCCAAACTTTTATAAACAGACATATTATTTGAGGACAGGAGAGATGTGATATTGGTGGGAAAGGGAACATTTAAGGAAATTAAATCTTGCCACAAATGGCAACGGTTAAGCAAAGGACAAGAAAAGAAAATGTGGTTTAAATTCAGTCTCTGCTCCACACTCACACTTCGCATCAGCGATAATACGCAGCTTAGCAAGGTGTTCTGGACTTTTTGTTTTGAACACTTCTATAAAGATAAATATTTTAAAATATTCCTTGGGAGTTGAAGAAGTTGAGTAAAAGAAGCTTGATATTTCTGGCCGTATTTCTTGTCGTCTATAATAGTCTATGGTATTACAGCACGTGTTTTCTTTATAAAAGAAATAAAATGTCTAGACGACGTTTCGTCGTTCGTTTCGTGTTTTTTTAGAAATGTCAAGCGTTTCGTCAAACATTTGTGTGGTTTATTAGGATTTTAATGTTGTCTCGATAACAAATCTTGTCTGGAAGAGTATTTGATAAGATAAAATTGTTATGAACATTTGCATAGTGATAAACATTACAATGGTGTAAGACAATGGTAAATAATTAAACTCAAATCACTTCTAGTGTCTGTTGCTTAGCATTTGGCAGGATGGAACATTACGGTCTTTCACATATTTTATATGAGCCAGATAAATATAATCCAGATACTTTGGACCTGCTAGTCGATGAAGAAGCACGAGAATACTGGCTGAACACTTGTGAGAAACTGGTAGAAAAATATGTGAACTTTGCGCTTTCCAACACGGAAGATCCGACTGTAGAAATAAGAGCTCTTAAATTTAAAACGTGCTATGTAGAAGCCCTAAAAGAACTTCGAATAAATCCTCTGTAAGTGTTTTAAACATAGCTAAATATATCCGAAATAATAGCAGGCTTTTCTTTGCATTGGGTTGCTCCTACATGTATTTATGTTTCATGTTACAAAATGCTTTAGATATTTTAGGAATAAATCATTCAAAATTTTAATCTTACAGTAGATTTGGACATTAAATTCTATATTCTAGTTTATTTAGTTCTTTGAAAAGCTTGCATATTGTTTCTGTGGAAATTTTCAAGCATAAAATTTATTATTCCCTAATTTGTTGAGTGCATTGAGTCTAGTAACTGGTATACTTTGATTTCAGTGCGCATGGTCAATTGACCATAAGATTACTTTTAGATGTGAATGAGACATGTCTCAGATCTCAAGGTTTCTTTGATCTGTGGAAACAGCAAAAGAAATATGAAAATGAGGGAGCACTTGCAACCCTTGGCTCACGGTTGGCCGAGATAGATGCATTGTCTGATAACAAACAACGCTGGACTGAACTGTGTAGGGGTGTTCTAGCAGGTTGGTCTACTTAGTTGCTTTATTAAATCCTTTTTTTAATAACACAAAATCAGTTAACTAATGAATTTAAACATAGTTCTGGTCTGTCAAAATTTATGCATTCATTTGAATAAATGAGAAGATTAAAAGTCTTAAAGACAATAAGGAAACTTATTTTGTGAGCTGGACACCAAGAGAAAGGTTTTACATAACAGCTATAAACAATATCACATGTGTATGCCTTGGGTGTATAGGTGTCCTACTAGTACCACTTTGTTTCACATATTTCCTAACGAAAAGTTACAAAATGGTGATTTGTATGTATTGATTATTGAATTATCTTTCAGGCAATATGTTTGATTGGGGAGCACAGGCAGTGACAGATATTATAGATCTTGGCCTATATGAAGCTTTACAGAAAATTCAGAAGAGACCATGGCTGTATGATGGATTGGATAAGTGGCTTGATAAGCTGGAGGTAATACAGTAATAATAAATGTGTATTTATCTATGTTAAAAGAACTTGATTTGATTCCGAATCCTGTTCGTAGTCCATTTTGGCTTTCCCTAACTACAATTTTTTATGAAGATTGTATTTAACAACTTAAACTGCTAACCAATCTCATCATTGATGGCATCAACTTGATGCCAATGCAACTTGAAGAGCCAGCTATAATAATCTAGGATGTCATGCAGCTAAAGCTGCCACTTTTAAGGCATTCTTATTCTTAAAACTGTCCAATCTAACTTACAATAGCAAAGCTAAGCCTGTGGGTCGGTACTATTGTAACAACAAAAAGTGTAAAGATGATGAAGAACTGCACTGTAGTCTGTATTTTTTTTTTCTTTTTTCAGAAAACAGTGCATCACTGTGCTGCAGTATTCGTAGATAACAGTGGAGTGGACATAGTCTTGGGCATATTACCCTTTGTGAGAGCTTTGCTTCTTAGAGGAACTTCAGTTATACTTTGTGCTAATGAATGGCCTGCTCTGAATGATGTTACTAATGTTGAGTTAGAAGACATCTTGCAGCAAGCTTCTGTGATCTGTCCAGTGCTGTCAGCAGCTTTAGCCACTGGTGATTTAGTTGTAAGGTCAAGTGGACAAAGAGGTCCATGTCTTGATCTTAGAACAATCAGTGTAGGTAAGTGAATTACAATGGGATTATATAAATGGCTATTATGCATAGAGCTATAAAGGCTATTAAAATCTCAAGGGGGAAAACAAACTTGTAAAGGAGGCAATGGTCTAGGTTGTCTAAAGCCTTTTAACCTAGCTAGAACAATTAAGTAAAAAAGTATTTATTTGTTTTTCAGGATTATGCACAGAGATGAGAGTGCGGGGTGTGGATTTAATTGTATTAGAAGGAATGGGCAGAGCTCTACATACAAATCTGAATGCCCGTCTAGCTGTTGATTCACTTAAACTAGCAGTAGTAAAAAATGCTTGGCTAGCGCAAAGGCTCGGCGGGCCACTGTTTTCAGTAATTTTTATTTATGAAGAGAAACCTTCCCAGACATAGAATTATCTTGTAAAAAAATTATTTTACAGCTACATATGTGACTCCCAGTATTCTTATAGAGTAAGCAATCATCAATGCGAATATCTAATTCCTTTTGCATTCATGTTTTCGAATGCCCAACTATGTGTTGACATCATAATAGTGTTTTTCTGAATATATTGAGTGTTACCCTGATACAAGTCTTGATTTATTTTTAGACACCTATTTTTCAAAGAAAGAAAAATTTGTGTTAGATCTGTTATTACCTGCAAGCATTTAACTTATGTATGAAAAATGAATTTGTTCTTCAGTCTCGTTATGAATTAAGGTTACCTAGGTACTCATGCAACTTAGATATCTAGTCTTACTTAAATAAAATTCGATGTTTTCAGGAATCCATCTATCATTTATTAAATAAAAATGACCCATCATATTACATCTATAGTATACTAAAAGTAAAAGGTCGTGTCCACTTCAATAGTTCATTAAAGTAGCTGAAATGCAGAGCTATGTATACTGAATCTTGAATGCAAGATAACTGTATAGTGAACACAGTAATGTACATAGGGTATAAAAAATGTTACCTAAATGCTAATAAATCATAATAACATTAACACTTCCACTTTGTGATCCTCTACACGGGTGTGACATTTCTATATAAATACCATTTATAAAATGGTCATATGAAGTTAATTTCATGAAATCAGCAATTTGTAAATTACTTCATCTTATATGTTAATGACATTTTACTATTTAAAATTAGGATCTGTTTAACCAAGCAATGACTTTGAACAACAAGTAAGCCATTCCAATAGCATAGGCTATCTTTTCCTTCTGCTGCCTTTGCAACTGTTCTGCTTCAATAGACATCACACGTCGGTTCAATTTGACAATCTGTCTTCGTAAGTGAACAAGTTCTTCAGCAGTAGAGAGACCTTCACCACTACCCATGGGAGGAGTTGGATCTCTGAAATTATCAATTATTTTCTTGTCATTGTTCATAATAGTTATTTTAGAAGCATAACCAATGAGATTTTTTATGAAATAAAGTAGGTTGAGTATTAACCTATTGTTTACCTCAACACAAGGCGTGATTCAGTCATAGTAGACTCATTGAAGTTGTCTGGACGAGGAGTAGTAGACCTTGCCCCATCTCCCTGAGATCTTATGGTCCTGATATTCCTTGGGGGTGAGCTTGGCATACCCATAGGGAAATCATCAGCTGATGGGAAGTAGTGTTGGTCAAGAGTAATCACACGCGGAGGTGTGCTCACTCTAATCATTCCAGGATCAGTGGGTAACACTGCATTATCCAACTGAATTTCACGAGGAGTTGCTTTTGTTCCTGCCAAGGAGATAAGTTTTAAAGTTATTCTTGAATAATAGGACAATATTTATTTCTGAATTATTGACTTTCAGGGCAGTTTTGTCATTTTTGTGGAGTAGGACGTAAACGTATGGCGACATGTACTTTTAGTGATAGTTGTGAATTAGTCATTTGCACAACTTATAAAAACATAAGCAGCATTTGGAACATAGTTTGAAGAATTACACATAGCTCAATATTACTAAATATGATAATGCTTCAGCATTAAATCCTGTTTTCACTTTGTTATCTAAGTATAATAATGGCATTGAATTATTAAATTAATCTGTAAATCAATTTTTTTTCCAACTCTTACCCATGTGTTGATCCTGGCCAACAACAAGTATCCTCTCTGGAACCTTCATATCAAACTTTTCATTGGCATAGTCCCAGCCTGTGACTAGGCCATTGGGTGCACTTTCGTCATCCACAATATCACCAGTAGCCTGAAAAGTTAATTATTGGAGTCTATTAGCTTATGATCTTTTAATGTATATATAATACTAGCGATCCGACCTTGCTTCACTACAGTATAATACATGTAAACCTTTTTCTTGAATCAGTTTATCTATTTAAAAAATCTACATCAAAATCCGTTGTGTAGTTTTAAAGTTCTATGCATATACAGGGACAGACATGAAAAGCGACTTTGTTTTGATAATGAGACATAAATGAGGAATACGAGTCACTGATTCAAAACAAAAGTGTCCATGTGTTAACTAAGACCTTGAACCTAAATTGACAGTTCAAAATCTCATTGACCTCTATACAATATATTCTCTTGAAATTTAGGATAAAATCATTATCCATAATAATCTTTTTGTTCACAAATACATAATTTCCTTTAAAATGTCTTCATTTGGGTGATCTATTTACTCTATTGCACAATAAAAATAGTGGACAAAAAGTGGACCTCCACAGGCATTATCTATCAGTCAATCATAGGGCTAACAAGAAACAAATGAGGAGGCAGTGAGTTTCCTACAAATTGATACGAAGTTTGTACTTGCAAGTATAAGCTCAATAATTCATTACATACATTTTTAGTTAAAAATTACAATATGCATGCCCCAAATGCTCATTTTGGTTGTCTTTCTTCTAAACCAATGGGTGTGAGTTGGATTACCATCCGGCACAAGCATTCGTGTGTGAACACTTGTATTTATTCTGTATCTGGATGTTAATGTTGTATTGTAGGTACCTATATTATTTTATGATATGGTGATTCAGTTTTCCATAACGAAAGACTGGTTAACACAAGTGCTAATATAAGCTATTGCTAGTATAGCATCAAGTCATAATATCATGTTATCAGATATTTTTACTATATTTAAAAAATATCATTATGTTAAATTAGAAATAATTGGATGTTATTAAACTTTAAATAATATAAATAAGAAACATTCTACGTTAATTATGAACACAATTGTGATTGCGAAGAATAGTTGGTCAGAGTTTACCTTGATTCTTTGTGGCACAGTCATATTGTGGCTTATGAGCCGAGCGTAGGCTTCGTCTGAGGTGTACTGCATTTTAGCTCTGGGAACCTAAATACGTAATCACATATTTTTAGACTGTTTGAAAACTCATTTTATGGGCAATATTACAACATAAGTCTCTATATGAACATGCACTCCAAAATAAGTTAATGCAATTTAATTAAAAATATTTCCATGCACTTTAGATTTGTAGGTATTTGTAAGTCTACCATCGCTCATCTTTTTTTACAGTTACTTTGTCATAATTCGGTGAAACTGTTTAATTTACTAACCAGATAATTTAAATTTAATCTGATTTTTTTTAGCTATTACATTTGTATGAAACAAAATAAGAAAGATCTATGTAGTTAAAAAATATTAAATTCGATTCACTGCCTGCCTGACAGTCCCACGTTGATTGATAGTGATGTGGTAAAGTGAGTGAAGAGACGAGTAAGCGAATAACAAATAAACAAAAAACCGGATCAATTGATGTTTTATTCACATTTGGTTTTTTTCTCAGATGTACTATAAGACTTCCACATCTATCATCACGGTCAATCATCATAGTCATAGTTTCAGTGTAAAAATAATTTTGTAAATAAAAAAGGAATATTCCGAATAACCCAGGGTATAGAAGAATCTGTAACTGTTGATTTTTATGTATATAAAAGTGAAATTAATTTTATTCCGAATATTTTTATTTCTTCCTTAAATCTTATACCTTTTTCGACCAAAAGAAATCTTTTCTTTCCGCGCATCATTGCGGCTGTTTCATCTAAATCAGTTGATACCCGATAATCGTTCTAAATGTTATTACATACATTACGCGATAGGCAGAGCGGTTAGGTAGCTATATAGGCAGCTCGATCGCCCTAAATCGTTACACTAAAGCACTTATTACACCACACGTTATTCAGGGACCCTAACTCTGAATAATAAGATTTAGGGTAAGGGTCCCGATTTAGGACGATCGGGCTATAGCCACCTGACCTATCTGCCTATTGCGTAACGTAATAACATTAAGGGCGACTATCGCATATCTACTGATTTAGGGACTGATTTTCAGTGTAGTGTAATAAGCGCAGCACTAACTAGGGGCCCCGCCCACCCGGTATTCAGTGCCCTGAATTTAGGGTGGTGTAATAAACTTTTACCCTAAATCTTATTAGACTACCCTTATTCAGAGTTAGGGTCCCTGAATACCGGGTGGTGTAATAACTGCTTTAGATCTGTGCTAGCTTTGCAAGTCAGATTTTAGCACTCAAATTCAAGCAGAATGACAAGAAACAACTAGTGATTGTGATTGGTCATTCAATGACTAGAGTTACTAACAACCAATGGGAATGAAGTGAGTGAGGAACACTATAGTAAACGAAAGCAGCTTTTGGGTGCACCGTGTTCATCTGTCATTGGTAGTTGGTCTCTTCCAGTGATGACTTTATTTACGAATTTGCTTGGCGATTTTGATTATTAAATTAAAAAGAACTATAAATAATAAAGTTAGCTACGTGTCATTAAAATGTATTTGTGATATTAAATTGAAAAAAATATAACACTCTTAATACATCCGGACATCTTTTGTTTCGCTATCATGAGATCCACCGGCTTGTTATTTTCTATAGTTACTTTGGCCTACGTTTCATATTCTTTGGCGACCAATAATGATCCACCGAAACGTGATGAGAAGAAAGCGAAGTCTGTGACTTCTTTTGTAAGCGCCAAATGGGAATCTACGCCGATTGTGTTGGAGCTGGCAGAGTACCTCTCCGGCGAGAGTTCGGATTTGTTCTGGTCTTTTGTTGATGAAATTAACTCGTTAAAATCTAGTCTTGATAGCTTGGGTAAGTTATTTTAACCTTTATATAACGAAATGTTGTATATTTTATTAAGCAGTGCACATGATATACTTACTCATATTTCTTACAGCAACTGATAAAGAAGTGTATGATGCCTGCATTGGTGTTGCAAGCACACTGCTGGCTCCGGCCCAGCTGCGACTTGCTAAGCTGGCTCTGTCCATGCATACTACATCCCCAACAGTTCGAATGTTTGATCAGATTTCTACACAAAATGAAGCTAAAAGTGTGCAGTGTGACACATTTGTGTCCATTGCTTCACGAAAAATCTGTGATAATGATGTGTTAAGAGATGTCCTTAAGACATACAATAACTATAATCCAGTAAGTATATTTTTTATTAAGAATCTCTGCATATTATTTTTACCAACATCTGAATCAACTACTATAAGGATGTAATTATTAAAACATTGAATTTTAATAGCAACCTAAAACACAGTTTTCTTATATATGATATAAATATAGAATAACAACATTAGAATAATACATAACTAATATTATTAAAGTGGTTTGATTGGAGTTAAAACAAATGTAGTGAGTTGATATTCTAGGAATTAACATTGATGTTATGTGACATCCAATATGTCTGTGTATTCTGGTGCAAAATCCAGTTCCCATATCAAGTGTTTTTTTTCAGGAGAAGATTTGTGGTTGAGAGTTCAAAGATTTATATAACATTAAAATTAAAAAATTAATGAACATAAATTGTTTGCTATTAACTTCTGTCAGGATTTTCTGTATGCTAAAACAAGTGAAACTGACATTTTAAACCTTGAAATATGAATTATATTGTAATTACAGTTACCACAATAAGGTTTAAATAACATCAATTTCCTGTTGCATCAAATTGAAGGTCTTTTCTAGTTTAAGCAATTTATGTATTTTCACATTTCATTTAAATTTTAGGAAGAACATCGACTAGAGACTTATTTATTAGATCATGCATATCCAGGCAGTGATAACAAGAGTTTGACAGCCATTCTGTATGGGGAGCTTGGCATGAAAGACTTTGCTGTCAAACACAAGATATTAGCAGCTTATGCAGATAGAGGAGCCATTAACTATGTTGTGAGGTGGAATGTGAAGGTATGTTAAAAAATTATACTTTATACACTAATGATATTTGTAATGATCATCTTTAAGCAATTAATTGCAGAAAATTTTCTTCAGGGTAAGTGTGCTCCATCATAAACTGCAATATTACCATCAGGTGAATTGCAGTCAATCACACACCCATTTCTAATAAAAAAAGAGTCAGTCTTCAATAATTGTCACTAATGATTATTTCACGGCCGTATTCATAAACGTTACCATGCGTCGCGGGAATGCACAGGTATCAAAAAACGTATAGGATTTTGGGCACTGTGCGTCCGCGCGTCGCATAGTAACGTTTGTGAATACGACCATCAGTTTATTAACTTAATCTCAAAAACAATTAAGTCAGGCTTACTCCAAACCAGACTGTTATATGCTCATTTTTTCTATATGACGATGATGGCTGAAGATGGCCAGAGCGGCCTTGTCATCATCACCAGACTTTTGGGGGAGCGGAAGGCTCTCACCCCTAGAAATTAAGTAACGTTGCTGAGGGTGCCCACTGTGGGGGCATTTAACAAAGTCAAATGTTTAAAGAAGTTTACATTTGATGAATCTTTATACAAGTGGATGTTGGCTGGTGTATATTGTAAATAATAAAATATTTCTGTAATGATTTGCTCCTGGGCCAGCTGATCAAATAAGACACCTATTCTAAAAGTTATGGGTAATAATAAATAAGTCACACAAACATTACTAGATAATGCCCGGACACACAGTGCCCAAAACCCTATAGGATTTTGGGTACCTGTTTGCGTTCGCGTGATCCATAGTAAAATTTGTGAATATGGCTGTTAGTAAATTTAAAATAAAGGAGGACATAATCATTTAGTTATATAATAAATATTTTTCATTTTACAATTAAGCCTCGAGGCAGGCCCAAGCTGCGCCTTTCTGGGTATGGAGTGGAACTTCAGCTGAAGAGTACTGAATACAAAAGTCAAGATGACTCCACACCGAAAGAGACTGAGAGTGGAGAAGCTACTACACCTTCTGAGGAAGAAGATGAAAACGACCCACAAAATCAAATTGATGGATTCAATTTTGGGCGTCTAAAGTGAGTATTTCTTATTTAGAAAACAGAATAGTCACTATTTTGTATGGGCCAATTCATCGACACTTACAGAGAAACATCGCAGTGAAGGAAAATGAATAATGGTTTTTTTGGATGTGTTAAGGTGTAACCTGACCAATTTGATCAATTGTCCACTGATAAAAGAATCAATTGGTCAATGTCGATCTATAGTTTCTTCTGATCTATAGATCGACGTCGACCAAGTGTGTCTTCGATAGATTGGTTTGTTACCCCCTTAATGTAGTTATAAAAAATGTTATGGTTACTTCTATATCCTATTGGTATTTGTTATATAAATGGAGTTTGATAACACATGTTAAAATCGGACCTAATTGTTTAGGAACCTGTTCCCGGCATTGCGTACGCAACTGGAGCGTTTTCGGCAGCATCTCTCCGAGTCGAGCGAAGAGTTGGCGCCGCTCAAAGTATGGCAGATGCAGGCGTTGAGCATGCAGGCCGCGGCTGCCGTGGTGGACGCCAACGACGACGGGGGAGACGAGGCGCTCAAAGTGCTTACGTCTATCGCACAGAACTTTCCTATGCAGGTATATAATATTCCCTTTGATACATAAGACGCCATGGATGGCAGTCACACTGGGCCATACAACGCCATCTAGTGCCTAACCAAGATGCCCTAAAGAAGATAAAGACCTCTGCCTTCTGAACCAAGGGTCGTGGGTTCGATTCCCGCACAGTACCTACAAACATTTGTGTTCATGAACATGTCAGTTTGTAATGGTCTGGGTATAATATGTATTTATTTACAAAAAAAAGTATCTAAGTAAGTTTATCAGTTGTCTAGGGCCCATAGTACAAGCTTCGGTATGGGGCTAGATGGCTTTGTGTGGCCCAGCGTGGCATGTCTTGGGTTAAATATTATTTTATTGCATGGGGAAAATTCAAATATAATAAATAATAATAATCATCTTTTATAAAATAATACAGCTACAGTTTGTGTTACTATAGATACTGCACTAGGCTCGCAGGCCTGTATCGCAGTATCTAATGGTGGTTAACTTTTAATTTTTTTTTATATGGGTGTATGGGTGACCAAAATTTGACACCGATTTCCTCCGTGCTTCGGAAGGCACGTTAAGCTGTTGGTCCCGGGTGCTATCTTTACCAACTCAGATAGCAGTCGTTACATCATATCAGAGATGATGATAACTCTGACGCCTAAACTGGGGATGGGTATAGCTTACCCTAAGTGTTGCGGAGGTCTGATGGCAGTCGCTCTGTGTAAAAGCTTAGCCCTCGCCAAAATCTCTCAGTTTGGGAAGCCGACCCTGAGACAATCGGGAAAAAGGCTAGGAGGATGATGATGATGGGTGTGTGTGTTTATATGCTCATATTTTCAAATTGTTTGCGTAGACAAAGTCCCTAATCCACGTGAACGTGCCGCGCTCGTTCCGCGACGAGATCCTGTTCAACCAAGACATCTGGGCGTCGTCGATGGGCCTGCGCTCCGCGGAGCCGCTGCTGCTGGTCTCCGGCGCGCAGTACGACGCCGAGGACGTCGACGTGATGACGCTGCTCGCCGCCATACGGGAGGACATCGGACCAATGAACATATTGCACGCCTTAGGTACGTCGTCTATTTGATATCATCAAATAAAAAAAATTATATATGTATTCGTATGTATATTTTTTATTTTTATGTATGTATAAATATGTTTCTGTTCATTGAAATAAAATATTGTTTCGTTTATGGCTAAAAATCCAAATTATTTCGTAAACTACTGTTTCGTAAGTCATGTGTAATCCTCCAGTCTGTGGCAGATAGTCAACATCAGTCTTATTACACACACAGGTCTATCCAAGAAGCTAATAAACACACTGATGTCTCTGGAGCTGGGCGAGTCGTTCACGTGGGAGGAGTACGGGCTGGACATGCGCGACACCGCGATCACGTGGCTCAACGACCTGGAGACGGACGAGCGGTACCGCCGCTGGCCCTCCTCGTACATGGAGCTGCTGCGCCCGACCTACCCGGGCATGCTGAGGAACCTGAGGAGGAACATTTATAACTATGTGAGTGATCAGTGGGACGTAAGGGAGCGACCCATCATCTTTTCGCTTCAAGCCAACCTCACCTGCACATAGTGCATCCTGCCGAATAACAAACGAGGCGCTGGTAACCGACTGGTGGCGGTATAACCTTCACGATTGGAGGCGTAGCTAAATACCACAGGCCGATGAATGACGGGCAGCAGCGTCGAAAGGCTACGCCCTGCGATCGCCAATCCGCCTGCCCAGCGTAGCGATTATGGGTATATCCTCCAGATGTTTGTCCTAAGTGGCGAACAACTGGAGAGGCCTATGTCCAGCAGTGAACTGCGATGGGCTGATGATGATGATGAAGAGCGATCAGTGCCGGTTTATACTCCCACCCTATACTATATTTTAACGAAACTTGGTACAATTATTTTTCATACTCCTTGGTACAATTACTTTTCATCACACTATGATCAATATGAGCAGAGCCGTGAAGAGAAATGTTGGGAAAACCGGAGAAATTTTTATCTGTATGTTTGAACCGTGCATCGCGCAAAAACTACGAACGCATGGAATTGAATGCGGTTTTCACCAATGTATTGCTAGAGGTCTAATTTAAAATTTTGACACCATTTCATGGGAGTCCGTTATTTTTGAAACCCGATATCCACGCGTGCGTCGTCGCTGGCACAGCTAGTATTACATAAGTATTAGAGACGATGCCCATTAGACCGTTCCGTCACCGACCAACACCGTCGCGTGCCATGCACGGACAGTTAAGAATTGTCTTACAAACGGGTAGAGAACGCCGTCGATCCGTTCAGTGGGCGAGGTAGACCGTGCCGTATTATTTTCGTGTCTGACACGTTCATAGCACGGTCATGGTATGATACGGTGTAGTGGGCAGAAACCTTTATTGTTGTAGGTGATCGTGATAGACCCGACGTCGGCCGCGTCGCTGCCGCCGCTGCGGCTGGGCGAGACGCTGCTGAAGCACGCGACGCCGGTGCGCGTGGGCGTGGTGCTGGCGCCGCGCTGCGCGGACGCCGCGCTGGGCGCCGCCGTGCGCTCCGCCTTCAACTACGTCGCGCAGGAGAGGAACTCCAACAAGGAGGCGTATTATTTCCTCACTCAGGTTAGTTTTAGCGCGTTAACAAACCAAATAAGCCTAGGAAACTAGTGCTGCCGTAATACGGAAAAAGGGCGCATCTGTAACATTTTCGTCAAGATTGAGTTATGTAGTTTTCATCACTTCAGCCCATAGATAAATAATAAATAACCCAAGACATGCCACGCTGGGCCACCCAGCGCCACCTAGCCCCAAACAAAGCCGAAGCTTGTACTATGGGTACTAGACAACTGATAAACTTACTTAGATATTTTTTTTTGTAAATAAATACATATTATACATAGAAAACACCCAGACCAATACAAACAGACATGCTCATGAACACAAATGTTTGTACTGTGCAAAGTCAAAGTCAAAGTCAAAATACCTTTATTCACATAGACTTAAAATAAGCACTTATGAATCGTCAAGTAAAAAATAATGTAGAAATACAAAAAGTAAAGTAAGAATGTGAATAAAAGCAATTTAAAAGAAGCTACCGCCGTGTTCGGAAAGTAGATTTCTACCGAGAAGAAACGGCAAGAAACTCGGTAGTTACTCTTTTTAAATCGCCAATTGTGCGGGAATCGAACCCACGACCCTTGGCTCAGAGGGCAGAGGCCATTACCAAATGAGCCACCGAGCCTGTCGATACCGCAACCGCATAGATACCGCAACACCACCACCTTGAGAAATCTATAGGCTCGCTTTTTGAAGTCATATCCACTAAGAAAAATTGCAGCCGGAAGCTGATTCCAGTTGCACGTGGCAGATAATTGCGACGCACCGTGGAAGACCTCCAACTATCAAGATGATAAGGATGAAATCTAGAATTAGTGCGAGATGTACAATGATGAAAAATAGTTAAAATTAAAATTATATAGGTTGAAATAGCATAACAACATGATACTAAGAAAAAAAGATGCACATGTGTAGATGCGTTTTACCATCTAAGTATTACATAAATCGTTAAGGCGATGTGGCAGTATAATCTATAATATTTTTTTTACCATTTTCAACTGTTTGCGCCCTTTTCCACAATACGACGTAAATGTGTTGTGGTCGATTGGTGGGCTTCACTCAAAAGGACTTATTGAAAACCAGCGCGGTGGTTTATATACTAAGGGAGGCCCTTTAATTTGGATGTCGCCGTAACGCTGTGACCGGTATTCTAGTTTTGTCATCATCATCATCAGCCCACATCAGTCCACTGCTGGACATAGGCCTCTCCCAAGGCTCGCCACTGTGCTCGATTTTGGGCTTCTCGCATCCAGCACTTGCCAGCCGTCCTGCGCAAATCGTCACTCCAACTGGCCTGAGGGCGTCCTACACTACGTTTGCCGAGACGCGGTCTCCACTCCAGAACTCGTTTACCCCAACGGTTATCGGTTCTGCGGCTGATGTGGCCAGCCCACTTCAGCTTACTGATCCGGTGAGCTATGTCGGTAACTTTGGTTCTCTGCCGGATCACCTCATTCTAAAATCTAGTTTTGTGTTTACGTGTAATGTGTGTTTTTACTTTGTGCTTTTGTCCATGTGCTGTTGGGATGTCCAAATAAGTAATTAAACTGTTTTCTTGACTACAGTTACTCAGCCCGCAAGAAGATGAGGAGTTTAATATAGAATATGTGAAGAAACAACTGAAGAAATACGCCGGTTCCACTGCTGACTTGAATGAAATCATC
This sequence comes from Conogethes punctiferalis, assembly GCA_031163375.1. Taxonomy (NCBI): domain Eukaryota; kingdom Metazoa; phylum Arthropoda; class Insecta; order Lepidoptera; family Crambidae; genus Conogethes; species Conogethes punctiferalis. The sequence continues at coordinate 12,997,697 of CM062078.1, forward strand.
TCTGAAGATTCCGAATACAATTTTGGTAGTCAATTAGCAGAAGAATTTGTCTCCAAAATCGGAAATAACAAATACCCGCAGGTAAAATAACTCTTGCAACCGCCTATCTGATACATTCACACCCCTGATCGTTTGATCTAAATTTAATTTGTATAGTATAGTAAGTACTAAAATCTTGAAGACAATGAAAGCCTATTTTTAAAATAGATTTCTTAGGTCCATTAAAATGTTTCACTCACATACATTATGCAAGAATGCTCTAAAACATCTGGCAGTGGCTACAATGTTACTGCCATAATTTAAACCTTGCCAAATTGTAATAGATCAAGTCACTGAATTTTAATTTATTAATGGATTCATTAAATAATTTTCTTTCCTAGGTATTAATAAACGGGGTCCCATTGACGGATGAAGGGTCAACTCCTGTGACCTCGTCTGTGGAACTGCTAGAAGAGGCGCTCGTGACGTCATTGTCGCGTCACACCGGCCGGCTCCAGCGCGCTGTGTTCAGAGGAGAGCTCTCAGACTCTGATGACGCCATAGATTACCTGATGAAGCAGCCACATGTGATGCCCAGGTGAGTCTTTACATTTGTATGTATATATTGATATAATATGATTTGTAACTGCAAGTAGCGGAAAACGATACCATGATATAATCATGTGATGAACATTTGTGTTTGTTGTGTCTGGGTCGTATGCATTTAAGTATACATTTGTGATACTTTCATTGTTCTGATACCCAAGTGCTAACACAAGTGCTTAAGCTACTTACTTTGGGTCCAGAGCAATATATGTGATATTAATTGATATTTATTTATTATTATTTTACTTTATACATACTCTGAACCTAAACTTTTTTTATACCTCCATCATGTGAATATTCATTAGCTATAGATAATTTTGTTACAGATTGAACCGCCGCGTTCTCAGCTCGGAGACTTCCCAGTATTTAGACTTATCTGGAACAGCCTCTCCACCAGAACTGTTTACTGAAGATAAAATACAACGACTGCTGCATTTAAGTGGTAATTATTAGTGACTGAAGTGGCAGTGGGCTGGCCACATCAGCCGCGAAACCGACAACCGTTGGGGTAAACGAGTTCTGGAGTGGAGACGGCGTCTCGGCAAACGTAATGTAGGACGTCCTAGGCTAGGTGGAGTGACGATTTGTGCAGGACGGCTGGCAAGTGCTGGATGCGAGAAGCCCGGGACCGTACAAGGTGGTGAACATTGGGAGAGGCCTATGTCCAGCAGTGGACTTATACAGACTGATCATCATCATCAGTCTGTATTAGTGACTGGTCTGCTATAGTCTATTCACCGGGACAAGTTGGTACGGAACGTTAACGTAACGGGACGGGACGAAGATTAGTCGAAGTTAAAAGATAAAGGGCGCGTTCAGACGCGCGTGGTCATCTGTCCTCTTCATTTGCACACAGTTTAGCTATGCCTTACTTACCATCAATCATTATTTGTATACTGGTTCCGTCAGAACCTTCATCGAATCTATACAAAATTGCAAACCGATATGTCAACCGCGTGCCTGCTTGTAAATGGAAAGTTGGTTGATGTGTAATGTTGATAAACTTTCTCAGTTTAGAAGGTCATGAAGCCATGTTGTGTTACCTACTTAATATTTGAATTCTATCAGGTCGGGATGCTCTCGCGACCGCATTGCCTCTTCTAAGGTACTTCACGAAGCCTGGCAAGCCGGACAAGATCACCCAAACCATTTGGGTGGCTGGTGACCTCAACAAAAAGGAGTCCAGGGAACTGTTGCGCAATGCGTTGACTTACATGGTGAGTAAGTCTTCATCATACATGAAGTTTGTGGTCAATTTCTGTAGTTGCCTCACACGGTTATTCCGTAGCATTATGAAGTTTCTGTCTCTGTTTGCATGGGAAAGGTAGAGGGCAAAAGAAGAGGCAGAAGTCCTAAAGGTGGTTTAACTAAATAGCAACCGATCTGGGCAGACCTATCGTGAGGCAGCATTTCGCGAAGCGACTGAGCGTAACCGCCGACAATTAGCCGATCAATCACGATCCTCATTTGTGAGGTAAGGACGGAGAAGGTGGATTCCAGTTTACCTATAATTTTTTTTTATGCGAGAGGCGGCAGACGAGCAAGTTTGATGCCTGATGGTAAGCAGTCGGCACCGCCCACGGACACCCCGAACTCCTTTAATTCACGATTACTCCTCTAATGAGCCTTAGCCCTCACCAACCAGGTGTTTGTACTGATTCTGAGGCCGATTTGGCCATCATCGTAGTCATTTAGAAAAAAATAATAAAAAATCACGATCCTCATTAGTGAAAGAACAATGGGGAAGATAGATTTCAGTTTACCTATAACACACCATCGCATATCGCGAAGAAAACAGCGCGCGAAAATGGATCCTATGCCCAGAAACTAAGGTTCTCTTTTGGTTGCAGCGCGAGTCGGGCGGCGTCCGCGTGGCGTTCCTGCCCAACGTGGAGGGCTCGGGCGTGGACCAGTCGCTCAACAAGGTCGTGCTGGCCGCGCTCACCGCGCTCGACGCGCCGCGCGCCACCAAGTATGTCACCGAACTGTTGGATGACGAAGGCTGCCACGAGAGGCAAGATTGTGATATACTCGTGAGTACCTCACATACACGCCTTTGTAGTTTAAGCACTTTAAGGTTAGGGGTTCTTACCCCTTCATTCTCCTTCCGCACTCCGGTCACAGTCCGGTCCTAAAGCCGCCTGGGCTGTCATCATAAGTCATTTAGAATAAAAAATTAAAGATCACTTTTAATAGATGAGAATAAAAAGTTACGTCTCGACCAGTACAAGTGTGACAGGATCCAGTGTGACACATGACAATAAACGCCCCTGAAACCGTCTCGATGATTTCGTAGTACCATAATCTAGGACCATTAAAAGCCCGTTAAAAGAGCGGATCATTGCTGCACAGCGCGGCAGATGCAACTGCGTACTGAGGTAGACATCTAATTAAGACAAGGTCTGTTTTAGAAATAAAATTTTAACATATTCATAAGGTTTTACTAACACTTTACGGATCCTAGTTACCTGAAATGAATGTTTTCTATTTATGTTTATTTCTTTAACTAATTTCCCTGGTTCCGTGTCCTGTGCCCTACGTCAGCCGGAGCTGGTCCCGGCGCTGAACAAGTACTCGTGGGTGCTGAAGGCGACGCGCGTGGTGTGCGCCCGCAGCCTGCGCCTGCGCGCCGGCGCACGCGCACTCGTGCACAACGCGAGGCTCATCGGACCCCTGCACGACCACGAGCGGTTCTCGCTCGACGACTTCACGCTGCTGGAGCGGTGAGTCATCATCATCATCATAAACATCATCATCAGCCTTTCGCAGTCGCGCGCCGGCGCACGCGCGCTCGTGCACAACGCGAGGCTCAACGGGTCCCTGCACAACCACGAGCGGTTCTCGCTGGACGCCTTCACGCTGCTGGAGCGGTGAGTCATCATCATCATCATAAACATCATAATCATCAGCCTGTCGCAGTCGTGCGCCGGCGCACGCGCACTCGTGCACAACGCGAGGCTCATAGGGTCCCTGCACGACCACGAGCGGTTCTCGCTCGACGACTTCACGCTGCTGGAGCGGTGAGTCATCATCATCATCATAAACATCATCATCAGCCTTTCGCAGTCGCGCGCCGGCGCACGCGCGCTCGTGCACAACGCGAGGCTCAACGGGTCCCTGCACAACCACGAGCGGTTCTCGCTGGACGCCTTCACGCTGCTGGAGCGGTGAGTCATCATCATCATCATAAACATCATAATCATCAGCCTGTCGCAGTCGTGCGCCGGCGCACGCGCACTCGTGCACAACGCGAGGCTCATAGGGTCCCTGCACGACCACGAGCGGTTCTCGCTCGACGACTTCACGCTGCTGGAGCGGTGAGTCATCATCATCATCATAAACATCATCATCAGCCTTTCGCAGTCGCGCGCCGGCGCACGCGCGCTCGTGCACAACGCGAGGCTCATCGGGTCCCTGCACAACCACGAGCGGTTCTCGCTGGACGCCTTCACGCTGCTGGAGCGGTGAGTCATCATCATCATCATAAACATCATCATCAGCCTTTCGCAGTCGCGCGCCGGCGCACGCGCGCTCGTGCACAACGCGAGGCTCATCGGGTCCCTGCACAACCACGAGCGGTTCTCGCTGGACGCCTTCACGCTGCTGGAGCGGTGAGTCATCATCATCATCATAAACATCATAATCATCAGCCTGTCGCAGTCGTGCGCCGGCGCACGCGCACTCGTGCACAACGCGAGGCTCATCGGACCCCTGCACGACCACGAGCGGTTCTCGCTCGACGACTTCACGCTGCTGGAGCGGTGAGTCATCATCATCATCATCATAAATATCATCATCAGCCTGTCGCAGTCGCGCGCCGGCGCACGCGCGCTCGTGCACAACGCGAGGCTCATCGGGCCCCTGCACAACCACGAGCGGTTCCCGCTGGACGCCTTCACGCTGGAGCGATGAGACTCATCATCATCATCAACCTTTCGCAGTCCACTGCTAGATATAGACTTTCATCTTTAAACAGGGATCGACGATGAAAAGACTCCACGTAGTTTCCCAAAACGCTGATCAGCCTAGATAAATTTTTCAATTCACTGAGATGATGTTAAGTGAAAATAGCGTCCTCAAATGTCTGCCCGGTAAGACACGCTATAAATAGTCCTAGAAAGCTCCAAAGGTTATCAGTCCTGTGAGTGATATGGCCAGTCCAATGCCATTTCAGCTTACTAATCCTGTTAACCTGAGGTGACCTAGGTCCTCTGTTGGATTGTCTCATTTCGGATCCGATTCGATTTGAGATCCGATTATGAGGGTGAAGAATAGTAAGTGCATAGATCTGTGTTTGCGCACACACTCATGCACTTTAATATCTCTTGCACACTTGGCTGTTTCCTTGGAGTTTCCGATGACATTTTTATTATGAAGCATGAATGATGTCCTGCCTTCAGGGCCTTTGTTTAACGAGGTTTCGTTTGTACAAACAGATACGTCGGCCAAGTTTATGGTGACAAGATAGCGGAGGTATTAGACAAGAAGAAATCTTCTACCAACGACGTCAACGATGATGACGGTTAGTAAAATTAATTAAATATTTTAAATATTTATTATATTAATGTAATAATCTAATAAGCAGACGAATAGGTCACGCCTACTGTTGATGTTGAAGTGATGACGTCATTACCTAATTGGGAATCACAGTGCTTAGGCCGTCTCATCTTAGTACTTTTCGCCAGTAGTTGCGGGTGTCCATGGGCGGTGTCGACTGCTTACCATCAGGCATTACATTTACTCGACTGCCGCCTCTTGCATCGTCCGCATGATAGAAAGCATTGTATCGACCTTGCCTACAATCAGCTTTGCCGGTCGCTGACCTCGATGCGGGAAAGGCTCCGGTGGCGTTCCGGGGCGGCTGTAGGACCGGCTTCTCGACCGACACCCCCGGGGGGCATGACGGGGGGGGAGGATGGGAGGGTGAGAGAGAGAGATACGGGGGCGAGGGCCCTACAGCGCCGAGGATAGAACAGGAGCCTTCTATAGAGGTCAGTACCGGCCCGCAGCATGTAGAAGGTCGATCAAGTATATCAGATTTATTACAATACATAGGCTATTTGATAATTTGCTTGATTATAGACTGACATTTCCCACTTCAACTGAAACCCCATTCAAGACACATTTGTTAAAAAAATCTTTGTTAAGTTTTATAACAGTCTCCTAGTTATGACAATTTCTAATTCACCAATTAAAATGCTAGCTTTTAAAATATCGCTTGCTTTATAAGCATTATAAACAAGCACCTGCACTGACCAAATAAGCAACTGTCGATTCCGGACTTAGAATAGGATCACCCCATCTCATCTTATAGGACTCCTCAAAAGGTCGACTAAGGGAATAACAGGAAATAAGCAGTAGAGTTTACCTGCGAAAAAAGAAAACAGCCTGGTATCCAGGTCCAGCAGTCTGGTATTCAGTTGTCCGTACCTAAATACCAGAGGACGATTATGGATAGCAGTATCACCGGTGCAAGGAGCTACGCCCTGCGATCGCTAACCCGCCTGCCAGCGGGGCGATTGTGGGTAAAGTCTCCAGATGTTTGACCAAAGTGGCGTACTACTATAGAGGCCTATATCTAGCAGTGGCTGATGATGATGAAGCAAGCACCTTTGTCACCAAACTGGTCTGTTCAGATCGTAGCTGTGTTGGACCCCGCGTCGTCGGCGGCGCAGCGCCTCGCGCCGCTGCTGCTGGTGTTGCGCAAGGTGGTCAACTGTCGCCTCAAGCTGTTCCTCAACCCGCAAGACAAGAACTCCGATATGCCGCTCAAGAGGTAACAGTTACATTAAACATTTACAGGAAATAGTATACAGCTAAAGTATTTATGTAATTTTTAATAAAAAATAATTTCTAAAAGACTTTTTAAAAGTTTTGTTGAGAAACATTAGAGGCCGGTTCAGCCGTATCGAGGTTATTTTCTAGTTAAGTCGGTTCGTTTTTATCATGAAGTGATTTTTTTAAGTTAGTATCCGACCTTTCGCAGCTTCTACCGTTACGTGTTAGACGCGGAGCTCCAGTTCACGTCGTCGGGTGCGCTCACCGGCGGGCCGCTGGCGCGGTTCTCGCGTCTGCCGCACGCGCCGTTGCTGTCGCTGGAACTTCGCACGCCGCCCAACTGGCTGGTCGAGTGCGTCAAGTCGGTCTACGACCTGGACAACATCCGGCTGGCCGACGTGGACACCGTGGTGCACAGGTACCGTGGAACACTTCCAACTATACCAGTCCGTACCACGGAGTAAACACAAGGAGGAGACGGCCGGAGCAACTGTGCACTGTGATTCTCTCTCAACTAGGTCCCGACGGCGGGATCACTTCATAATTAGTAAAATAATTTTGGTGTATTTTCTGGCCGGCATCAATTAATCTCAATAGCCAAGTGGCGGATATCAAGACATAAAGGGACAAATAGAAAATATCGACTTCGAAATAAATCTGGCAGCGTGATATCGCACTAAACTGTCCCTTGAAGTTCGCAAAGATTCGTCTGGAATTAAAATACATGCTACAAAAATAACATCATTCCCTAATTGCTATGTATCACTTCCTTACAGTGAATTCGAGCTGGAGTACCTCCTGTTAGAAGGCCACGCGTGGGATACGACGTTGGGCACACCGCCGCGCGGGCTGCAGCTGATCCTGGGCACCCGCGAGCGGCCCGAGCGCATGGACACCATCGTCATGGCCAACCTGGGCTACTTCCAGCTTAAGGCCAACCCTGGTGCCTGGATACTGCGCCTGCGCCCCGGACGCTCCGAGGAGATCTACGAGATTGTTGGGTGAGTGGCCAGTTATCGCATGTACCTACACCTTCGTCAAGGCCAACCTGGGCTACTTCCAGCTCAAAGCCAACCCTGGTGCCTGGATACTGCGCCTACGTCCTGGACGCTCCGAGGAGATCTACGAGATTGTTGGGTGAGTGGCCTGTTACTATGGAGCGCTTGGACACCATCGTCATGGCCAACCTGGGCTACTTCCAGCTCAAAGCCAACCCTGGTGCCTGGATACTGCGCCTACGTCCTGGACGCTCCGAGGAGATCTATGAGATTGTTGGGAGAATGGTCAGTTACTATGGAGCGTATGGACACGATCGTTATGGCCAACTTGGGCTACTTCCAGCTTAAAGTCAACCCTGGCTCTTGCATACTGCGCCTGCGCCCCGGACATGAGTTTCCTTCCTCTAAAAATAAATAATATAAAATAAATAAATAACCCCAGACATGCCACGCTGGGCCACACAGCGGCGTCTAGCCCCAAACTAAGCCGAAGCTTGTACTATGGGTACTAAACAACTGATAAACTTACTTAAATACTTTTTTTTAATAAATAAATATTATACATAGAAAACAGACCAATACAAACAGACATGTTCATGAACACAAATGTTTGCACTGTGCGGGAATCGAACCCACGACTCTTGGCTCAGAAGGCAGAGGTTACTAGCAAATGAGCCATCGAGCCAGTCAACAATCATGGGTTCTTTAGGCAGGGCGTGAAACGGCATCTCAGTGGGCCTTCAGGATGAGGGTGACAGGCGCAATGGGTTTGTTCTATTATGCCTGTCGACCTAACTTTTGGACCTCACGGCCGCTTACAATCAGGTGGAGTGAGGTCATCCTGAAAGCTCTTCTTATAAAAGAAACTGCTGACCGCTAACGTTAAAGCGATCCGCGTTTCGGAGTTTTGGTGTCACTAAATAAAATTATGTCTAATGTTTGACATAGGCACGAGAACACAGACACACCGGTGGGCACCGAGGACATCCAGGTGCTGATGAGCTCGTTCCGCAGCCACGTGATCAAGCTGCGCGTCAGCAAGAAGCCGGACAAGCAGCACCTCGAGCTGCTCGTCGAGAACGACGAGAACAACGCCGGCGGCATTTGGAACTCTATCGCTAGGTTAGTAAGGTCCTCATTGGTGCACGGAATAGAGAACATCTTTATTTCATTACTAGCTGTGCCAGCGACTTCGTCCGCGTGGAATAGTTTCTTGGGTAGTGATTTTAATGACCGCCAGTGCCTGGCAGCTGGCAGCGGCGCGGCGCAGATCTCGGCGCGCTTTATATACCCGCGCAAACGTACAGCAGGCTCGACGTGATTAGTTAAATGGGCGTAACTTTTTTATTTATGGACCGATTAACATGAAACAAACACTAAATGTTAAGGGAAGCTTCCAGCAATATATTAGTGAAAACCGCATCTTAATCGGATACGCGGTTTCTGAGATTAGCGTGCACAAACATACAGACATACAGACAAACAGACAAACCGACAAACAGACAAAAATTCTAAAAATCATTGTTTTGGGTACTATTGCATTAATAAAGGCCTCCCATAATATTTTTTCACAAATATCTTCCATGTACAGACAGCGATTCGTTACATTTTTATTATATGTATAGAAGAAGAAGATTTCATAAAGACTATTTTTTTATGGTAGCTCGATATAATAGTTTCCCTACGCTTGATGGAAAGCGAAAGAGAAGCCCTAGTCGCTGTGACAAAGGGCAAGTAACGGGTTAGTCATCTTTCAGTTGTCACCGCCATACCGGCCCAACCCTAACCCTTCACGAGTCCCGGAAATCCTACTCACCGGCAAAAACACGACCCGAAGATTTGGATGCGGTATTCTATAGGGTGGAAGTCCTTCCCCGGACGGGCAGCTCAATAGGGAATATGCATGAAAAATAGTTTCATGTATTTACCAATTAATCGAAAAATTGATAAAATTATACTACGAACAGTGAAAACAAAATCAAAATTGGCTGAAAAATGGGCGAGATACAGTCGTTGAAAGTAACTATATCCGTCTCTGTCACGCGAAACAGATTTTTCTATGGAGATTGTATGGCGCGCACGGTACGTGACGTCATCCGCCGCGTCGGATCTCTCTGTCTAAGCAATAACTTTAACGCTTTATAACTCGCTTAATAGAAAAGATAGTTTAAAAATTCTTCGACATTTATGTATTTGGAAGATAAAAGATCTCAATAAATCCATAAAAAAAAGTCATGCATATTCCCTATTCGAGCGAAGATTCGCTATGCCCTATCTCTTAATTAATTACCAACAAAGTGTCATCATATTAATTAATGGCTTCGCAGGGAATGCATGCAGACCCATGCATTTTAGTTTCCCGATTGTACGTTAAAAATAGGCTCATACAGTGCTTGGAACAGGAAACTTCCTTTACCAATTAATCATCGAAATACCTGTTACCTAAGCTATGTTTTACTGTCGCTCAGTTCGTTCGGAGGCGGCGAGGAGCAGGAGGCGCAAGACACGACCATAAACGTGTTCTCGGTCGCGTCCGGGCACCTGTACGAGCGCTTCCTGCGCATCATGATGCTGTCCGTGCTCAAGCACACCAAGTCTCCGGTCAAGTTCTGGTTCCTCAAGAACTACTTAAGCCCATCGCTCAAGGTTCGTGATACCGTTTTGTTACCTAAGTTTGGACGATGTAGTTAATTATTGGTATTGAACCCTTTTGACCAAAGTAGCGAGCAACTGCAGAGGCCTATGTCCAGCAGTGACCTGCGATAGGCTGATGATGAAACGACTTAATTAAACAAGAAGATTACATACACGATGTAATGAAGCGACCTATTACGTTTTCGTTCCAACCCATTCTCACCTGCACGTGGTGCATCCTGCCGAACAACAAACGAGGCTCTGGCAAACCGACTGGTGGCAGTAAAACCATCACGATAGAAAGCGTAGCTAAATACCACAGGCCGATGACGGGCTGCAGCGTCACCGGAGCAAGAAGCTACGCCCTGCGATCGCCAATCCGCCTGCCCAGCGTGGCGATTATGGGTATATCCTCCAAGTGTTTGCCCTAAGTGGCGAATAACTGGAGAGGCCTATGTCCAGCAGTGGTCTGCGATAGGCTGATGACGATGATGATGAATTAACCAAGTGCCCGTCCCCGCAGGACATCCTGCCGTACATGGCGCAGGAGTACGGGTTCGAGTACGAGCTGGTGCAGTACCAGTGGCCGCGCTGGCTGCAGCGGCAGCGCGACCGGCAGCGCACCATCTGGGGTTACAAGATCCTGTTCCTCGACGTGCTGTTCCCGCTGCACGTCAAGAAGATCATATTCGTTGATGCTGATCAGGTACGAACTGCTTTCTTCACTAATCACTAAATAGTATATAACGAAAGTCGCTTCTTTGTGTCCGTCTCGTACCTATGCTTAGATCTGTAAAATTACTCAACAGATTTTGATGCGGTTTTTATAGTTAGAGGGATTCAAGAGGAAGGTTCCTGTGCATATTATAGTATTGCACCCGTTAGTTAATAAATAGATAAATAACCTAAGGCATGCTGTCGCGGACAGAACGACTTTTATATATGTTCATTATGTAAATAGTTTTGTAGAGATCGTGTCGATTATACTGTGTTTCAATGACTGATGTTCTGAATATCCGCAGGACAACAAAGAACGGATACTTTTCCTTATTCATTTTCAGGCAGAATTTAAGTCAAAGTCAAAGTCAAAATAATCTTTATTTGTATAGGTTTCTATGAAAAACACTTACAAATCGTCGAAGCTACCAAACACTAAAACAGTGTGATAGTCTATATATTTTATTTATTAATAAAAAAGAATGCTCATGCAGTGCCAGTTAAAACATATACCACCTGTCGTTCGGTGGTCGTGGCGTCAACTATCGTTGTAAAATCTTGCGCGTCGACACTTATTTAGAAGATACTTCTCCGCGGACCTTTATACCAAATCGTAACGCGGATACGTATACATTTTTAACGATCCACATCCAGCACATCACTAGTTACAAAACAAGACCTTAACATTATTCTTATTAGTATTCTTATCGTAGATCGTCCGGGCTGACTTGAAAGAACTAGTCGAGCTAGACTTGGGAGGAGCTCCGTACGGATACACGCCATTCTGTGACAGCAGGAGAGAAATGGAAGGGTTCAGGTGAGCGTGTTTTTAGTAAAATTATTTTTTCTGTAGTTGCCACTTACCAGACTGATAGCTATAGTTTAATAGTGTGCATGGAGTGTTTATGGTTTGAAATCACGATATTTAAACATTCTGATAACATGTTACAGAACCAATAAAACTTTCATTCAATTTGACAGTCCCCACCACCTAATACAGGGCGTTTCTTCTAAGGTGTCAAGCCGGCGCGAGCGCGCGATTTTTTATTTATATTGGGGTTAAATCAATAGGTATGGCACCCTACTATAAGCTCGCGCCAGCTTGACCTTAGAGGAAACAATCTGTATATACTCGTAGCACATAGTGAATACGCTATTATGTAGTGTGTTGACTCACAGCGGCTGATTTTGTTCTTATGCCTTAATCCTTGTAGGATCCAATATAATAGATTCCTTTACATCATTAACAACATAGCTTTACCTTGCCATGTCCAGGTTCTGGAAGCAAGGCTACTGGCGCAACCACCTGCAGGGGCGCAGCTACCACATCAGCGCGCTGTACGTGGTGGACCTCAAGCGCTTCCGGCGCATCGCCGCCGGCGACCGCCTGCGCGGACAGTACCAGGCGCTCAGCCAGGACCCCAACAGCTTGTCCAACTTAGGTGAGAACGTGACTGCGCGGACAGTACCAGGCGCTCAGCCAGGACCCCAACAGCTTGTCCAACTTAGGTGAGAACGTGACTGCGCGGACAGTACCAGGCGCTCAGCCAGGACCCCAACAGCTTGTCCAACTTAGGTGAGAACGTGACTGCGCGGACAGTACCAGGCGCTCAGCCAGGACCCCAACAGCTTGTCCAACTTAGGTGAGAACGTGACTGCGCGGACAGTACCAGGCGCTCAGCCAGGACCCCAACAGCTTGTCCAACTTAGGTGAGAACGTGACTGCGCGGACAGTACCAGGCGCTCAGCCAGGACCCCAACAGCTTGTCCAACTTAGGTGAGAACGTGACTGCGCGGACAGTACCAGGCGCTCAGCCAGGACCCCAACAGCTTGTCCAACTTAGGTGAGAACGTGACTGCGCGGACAGTACCAGGCGCTCAGCCAGGACCCCAACAGCTTGTCCAACTTAGGTGAGAACGTGACTGCGCGGACAGTACCAGGCGCTCAGCCAGGACCCCAACAGCTTGTCCAACTTAGGTGAGAACGTGACTGCGCGGACAGTACCAGGCGCTCAGCCAGGACCCCAACAGCTTGTCCAACTTAGGTGAGAACGTGACTGCGCGGACAGTACCAGGCGCTCAGCCAGGACCCCAACAGCTTGTCCAACTTAGGTGAGAACGTGACTGCGCGGACAGTACCAGGCGCTCAGCCAGGACCCCAACAGCTTGTCCAACTTAGGTGAGAACCGTGACGCGCCTCACAAGGCTATTCTTTTTCTTCTCGAGACGATGTGTGTGGGACTCACACCTCCCAGACTGGGAGGGCATACCCACTGAACCCCCCTGTCTCGTCAGTGGGCAGCAGCTTGCAGGGACTCGGGTAGCGCCGAAGCATAGGGCCGCATCCCTGTCAGCCGCAGATGATAAGAGGCCGGCACTCCTGGCCTACTAGCCCATGTCATACAAATCAGTTAACTAATACCTGCACGTTCACAGTACTCACACCTATTTAATTTCACTATAGAGTAGCAAAAGAAAAACTAGCTGTCCCCTTCACACTCATAAGCTAGATCGCGCGCGAGAGAGACAGGCAGACTTTTCATGATGCGCATCCAGTTCGACGTCATGCCGCGCGCTTATTCACACATAAACACTAGTGTAAATGGATGTAAGGGAGCGGCCTATCATCTTTTCGCTCCAAGCCAACCTCATCTACCCGTGGTGCATCCTACCGAATATCAAACGGGGCGCTGGCAATCAATTGGAGGCGGTATAACCATCACATTGGAAGGCGTAACTGAATGACAGAGACCGATAACGGGCAGCAGCGTCACCGGTGCGAGAAGCTACGCCCTGCGATCGCCAACCCGCTTGCCCAGCGTGGCGAATAAGGGTATATCCACCAGATGTTTGCCCTAAGTGGCGAACAACTGGAGAGGCCTATGTCCAGCAGTGGACTGCTATAGGCTGATGATGATGATGAGTGTAAATGTGTTGAACGTGCCAGCTTTAATTATCTGAACTGTACTGCACATCTCTGTAAACATTGTCTGCAAATATTGCTTCAAAATAGATCTTACAAGCAGTACCGTCGTTAAAATTATGATAATAGTGGACTTTCGACCGGGTTAACGCTAATGATCGCATCTAATTTAAAAGTGCCCTATTGCAGATCAAGACTTGCCGAACAACATGATACACCAGGTGGCGATCAAATCGCTGCCCCAGGAGTGGCTCTGGTGCGAGACCTGGTGTGACGATAGCTCCAAGAAATACGCTAAAACTATTGATTTGGTAAGTATCATAATTTATCGACCATCGTTAATGGGCCTGTTTCCCTAAAAACTGTAATTAGTCCGTCTTTTAGATTGTTCAAAAATAAAAGACACGTATTTTTTCATTTGTAAATTAGACCATAAATAACAAAGATATAGCCCGTTAAAATTACGCGTGACGTCACAGAGTGGGAGGTTTTTCGCCACTAAATAACGTCAAAGACCCCCACTCCTAAATTTTGATGACTTGTATCTTTGTTATTTTTTGTTTAAATGAAAAAAGGAAAAATACGTGTCTAATATATTTTTATAATCTAAAATACGGACTAAATATAATGTAATTATTTTGACCCTGGAAACATCCCCATGAGCATATTGTCATCCACTGCTGAACGCATACCGCTCTCAAGAGAACGCCAACGATTCCGATTCGTTTATCTTCATCTCTATCCGGGCCATCTTTATCAATGAAAGTTATAGTTACAAAATTGGCAGTGGCTGGGTAGGGGTAGCCAGTGGTAGAGAAATGTCGCTCGAATTAGCCACTAGCATGACCGCTTCTCAGGCACAGCCAAGCGTATGGCGCACCCTGAGCGCAGCCGTTAATACGGCGCGGCCGCTGTAGGCTGTTTCGTACTGAAACAGGGGATTTATCATATTTCTTACAATTTTAGTTTGAGTTTAGTTTTATTCTTTGTTCAGTAGTGCGTGTGGTTTCCAGATTTAGAATAGAACCTCCCCATGTTATACCGCGGGCGTCGTTGAAGACGACTAAGGGAATCTCGGGAAACGAGCAACAACATTTACCTGGTTTACAGATTCATTGTCATTGTATTTGCAGCAGCGGACATTTTATAGGTTGATGATGATGATGTTCAGCAGTGGACAGATCAAGGCTATTTATTAGTTGACTAGCTGTGCCAGCGGCGTCAACGTCAACAAGACTTCCATAAAATGGTCCCTACATTTCAAGTTAGAGTTTGTTAGGTATACAATACAACCGACTGGTGGCGGTATAACCATCACAATTGAAGGCATAGCTAAATACCACAGACCGATGACGGGCAGCAGCGTCACCGGAGCGAGAAGCTACGCCCTGCGATCGCCAAACCGCCTGCCCAGCGTGGCGATTATGGGTATATACCCATATCCTCCAGATGTTGGCCCTAAGTGGCGAACAACTGGAGAGGCCTATGTCCAGCAGTGGACTGCAATAGGCTGATGATGAGGTATACAATGGTGAAAACCGCATTCAATTCCATGCCGTCGTTTTTGATGTACATTTAATAGACAGAATTGATCCTACCTGATAACACAAGAATTGATAATCTGAAAGTATTTAATAACAGAATCCGATTACAAAACACTCATTCAACCAGAGAGAGAAAAAGTAATAATTGGCGGGAGCTCTATGACAGCTGTCAGTGTCAAACTTCAACTGTCAACGTTAGTGCGGTGACTCTTGAGCGTGGCGAATAGTGCTGTGCCGCAGCTGTTGATTATTCTCCTCTAACACTACAGGTTTATAATAAGTATAGATTGTGGAGTTCGTAATGTGTGTCGTGTGCGCAGTGCAACAACCCGCAGACGAAGGAGGCGAAGCTGTCGGCGGCGATGCGCATCGTGCCCGAGTGGCGCGAGTACGACGCCGAGGTCAAGGCGCTGCAGGCGCGCGTGCGCCGCGGCCTCTACCAGGCCGCCGACCACGACCAGGTAAACGCACCGAGTATTTCACTAGGGAATCTGCTTTATTTAGCCCGGCCGTACACGGACTGGTTCAAGCAGTTGAGAGCGATTGCCCAAGCGCTATTGATTTTGTATATGTCACCAGTAAATAACAAGACTCGTAAGTTGATCAATTTCCTAGGTAGTTGATTAACTAAATAATTAACGGCAGTTGATATGTATTATTTAACGTATGTATTTTAGTAAATTGATCTATTTACGGGGTTTTGCCGTTAAATCATTCGACGAAAGCGAGGTGAACGTTGATTGGTTAAATGACTCACGTGGTGTTATCCCGTCAACCAATCAGGGAACAGTGTATTAATTAAGTGGCGGGTAATGGTGCACCGTTAAATAGTACATTGAGCAATGATTGGCCCATTTCAGGACGATTTTACTTGTGTCATAATTATTAAAATTATAGATAGAAATAGATGTTAATTATTGCACATCACACAGTAGACTTAAAACAAGTATAATATACATTTACTAATATACTGACTAGCGCGGTGGCTAAATTGGTAGTGACCTCTGCCTTCTGAGACAAGGGTCGTGGGTTCGATCCCCGCACATTACAAACATTTGTGTGCATGAACATGACTGTATTGGTCTGGGTGTTTTCTATGTATATATAATATGTATTTATTTACAAAAAAAATGTATCTAAGTTTATCAGTTGTCTAGTACCCATAGTACATGCTTCGGCTTAGTTTAGGGCTCGATGGCGCTGTGTGGCCCAGCGTACCATGTCTTGGATTATTTATTTATTTTATTTGTTGTACAATATAGACGATCTATAAGCGATCTCTCCCAGATAACCTTTGGGTATCGACGTTTTAACCAATATTTTACTTGCAGGAAATCGATACAAGAATAGACGAGGAGAATACGTCAACCGAAAGTCAAATAAGTAAGTTTTTATTTCAATGTTTTTCTTAGTAATTATTATTTCGGATAAAAGACGTTTACTACAAAGTACACATTTGTTACAGAAAAAGAACAAGAGAAACACACGGAGTTATGATGAACTAAAGAGGTTATGATATTAGTTCTTAAATGTTATTCCAATTTTTGTTGAATGATTTGTAAGTGTATGCGCCTAATGTGCTCAATTTGCGTTGGAACGTGTGTGTGGCAAGAGACGACTGATGCCCATGACACTGGAGTGGGTGGTATAGTGTAGCTTTAAGTTTAAAAAAAAATCTAGTTAAAACCATTTTAACTAGGACTGTCGACCTAACTTTTTGGCCCCTCACGACGGCTTACCATCAGGTGGAGTGAGGTCATCCTGAAAGCTCTTCTTATATAAAAAAAAAACTAGCACTTGCTACATCACGTGTATTTTGTAATAGTAGTGTGGATTATAATTCTCTTGTAGTTTGCGTTCACACCGAAGGCGCTACGGCTTTTGAGCCGAGGCCGAGTATGGCTCTACGCGCCGCGTACGCGTTGAGTTACATTAATAACTGAACATATACCGTATTCACAAACGTTACTATACGACGCGCGGACGCATAGTGCTCCAAAAATCTTAGTCTCTGTACGAGCCTAAAGTATAACTATTATTGTTTATTGGTTATTTACATCGACTAAGATATAGACACAACTTCTACGGCTTCAAAAGTGTCTTGTGAACATTCAACTTGAGATCTTGCGTGCACACATTTTTCAAAATTAATTGATGTGTCGTGAGAAACGATAAAATATCGTAATATAATAATAGCCAAAAATTATTCAAAATAATTATTGAATTGTAGTACAACTATAAGGGCATCATTTCAGAAAATTATAGTCTATAGTACACTACTACTACTAGTGTACTTTGTACTAAAATAATGGGCTCTTGCAACTCGAGATAATAGGTAATGGTGTATTTGTAAATCAATGGAAATATCAATAAACATTACGCTCATACAGAAACTAAGCTTGTTTACTGTCTGCACTGACAATACGTTTGATGTAACAGCAAACTATTCGATTTTGTTTAGAAAACTAACGTAACTATACACCGTCAAAAAGTCTGCATTTAAATTTGATATACGTACCACTACTCCATGGCACTTGTGTGTTCAGATAGGAATGTGTAAGTTTTGGTTGTTTACTATTTCCTAGTCTCGAAGTATTTTTTACGGTGGCAGTGCAATTTTCACAATTCAATTAATACTTTTATCGGTACATATTATACAGAAACACACTCTTAGAGAGCACTTAATGATCTTTTACGTTAAAATGGCGGGACAAAAATTACTGTCGACTAATTTTAAATAAATAAACAATTAGTTACATTTAAAATACTGATGCATAGTAGTGTTGCGATCAAGTACCAATTGAAACCAAAAAGAAAAATCTGTACGGTGATTTATTTAGAAGTTTACCTAGTTCATTTTAAAAGGCGTGCCATTTTAATGTAGAAGTTTGTTTATATACTAATGAGTAGTAATATGCAGGTCATAATTGAAAATAATGTTTTTTTTAGAGTTAATCGCCATCAAAACTTCTTATATTATAAATAAGCTAAGAGAAAATGATGTGATTTTTATAGCTTGTAAGCGATCCTACCGAATTTTTGTACATTATACATCGGTTGAGTTTATTTTTTTAGTTCTCATAATTGTTTTGTCCGATATAATTATATATTTACATTTTGCAATAAATTTTATTTTCTGTCTGTAGTACATTCTGGTACCTACCTACTCGTATATTTGAAATTTGGATTTAAGATAACAATGATAGGTGAACAAATTGTATTTGCAAACAATCTGTATATTGAATGTAAAACCACCGGCCGCCTTGTTACAGTCGCGCTCCGGGCGGAGTTTGTATCACTAGTAAATTATAGAGCTCACGTGCGATTTCCTGTAAATAAATTACCTATGTCAAAATGCTTTATCTTATTTTAGTCTTTACACTTTATACTATTCCTAGAACACCGTTTCATTATAGTACCAATTAAATAACTTATGAGAATAGATGTTTAGAGGTTTTTAGGACAGGTGGGTAATTTGTTTGAGGCTTAAAAAAACTACCAATTCTAAGTACCAATTTATTTACAACGAAGGTTTTTTATAAATTATTACATCTTAAGATTAACGGTAAGAATACAATACTGGCATAAAAGATTGTGTACACTTAATGAAATCGTTGCTAAAATCTATCCAAGAGATCAAACTGAAAACAAACATTCCTATGTATGACGATTCTCTATAACACTTGAAATACACTTAGCGCTCTAACTTCATTAAATAATAATATTTTAATTAGATCTACGAGTAGGTATTATGTACTGAAGACAGCATATTTTTGTAACTACATATTTATTCATTCCTGTTTAGACGAAAATAACAACGTGATACTCTATGTGACATTGTGATTGATAGATAGACTACATACTCGTATATTGTGAAATAGGAAATCCACATTTTATTAATATATTGTACCTACATATTCATAGAATGAGTCTAGGTTCCATTTTTAAATATCTCGGAAGTTTTTTTTGGAATGTTTTAATTGATAGTGGGAATATGCACGTACTAAATGGTATTAAACGGCGATTTATTTAGTTACTCGGTTTTATAACCGTTTGGCGTTTAATGGTACAACAAAATTTGGCATGTACCTAACAAAAAGCTACCTACACTGTTTTAAACTTCTGTTTCAAAATCGCCGTTTATCACCGTGTAGCACATAACAGTCTCCACATTGACAAGACCTAATCACATACCCACAAGATTGCTCTACAGTGTCTGATATACATACATAGTTTCATTGTTTTTCGATACATTTAGATTTCAACTTCTACCATAAGACAACATAGCTACAAAATAAATACGTGAAAAATTCGTAATCGCAGAATATTGTCTTAATTTCAAATATTTACATTCAAAACTGAATCTACAAATAGTGAAAAACTACACCTATTTGTGCGAAGCAATATTTATAGCATCATAGTACCTGAACTACAATATATTTACCATAACACGTTATTGTCGAGATACTTTAAAAAGATTAAAATTTTCGATATGTTTTAAAACAACAGTCTTTAAATAAATAGAGAAATAATTGCTGCATGCTAAGTACTGCAAGATGTCAGGTTATTACATTTATATTTATTATACTACAGCTAATTTTATAGTGAAATATCAATAATACATACCTAATTATAGAGATATTTTACACGGCATCGCTCTTTTAACTTGAAAATGACTAGTTGTCATAACTACAAAAATATGATTTTGGTGTAAATACTCTTTGGTTACTAATCTGCAAAACAAGATTATATTAAAATAAAAACACGTGAACGTTAAGTTTAGTTAAATCAAACACATAATAATGCACGACGGAAGGGTAAGTATTAAAAAGTACATCCCTACATAATCAATAAATATTACTTTCTGAAATTATATTTAATCTAGGTCTGGATGTTATTCTAGGTAGATATTGTAACTGGCGATTTAGGTGGGTAGCATAATACAGGGATTCGTTTTCAAATTATAAGTTACCGATTAGACTTAATCACATTATAGAATGTTTTGAATGTAGATGGTTTAAGAAGTACTGTCATTCCACAAGTAGGTACCTACTGCCGAATCAAATGGACTACGTAACCAAATAAGGCCAAACAATCGCAGTAACTACTTCGGGTAGGCTTCGTTGTCCGATAAAATCCCGGATCCGAATCGACTATGCCGTTTGTGTACAGTAGTGTTGCTCGATAGGTTTCATCTGACAGCTCTATCAATAGGATTATCGGTAGTATTTATACTTTAGAACTGGGCAATAGGTACTATCGCATGAAGGAAATAATATAGGTCACGGAGAATAAACTACTGATCGTTCTAGACTATCGATAGATTTTTATTTATGAGTTTACCAATATCGATCGACCGTTTATTATAATCGTGACCGACAACACTATAAATTGTATTTCTTTCAAGCTGTAGGAACAGACTTGTCCCTACGAAAAGTGGAAGTACTTCGGCCGAGCTTACTCGGGGACCGCGGCCTAATGGAACATCTTGGTTTTTCGATATAATGAACCGCGATGAAAACTTCGTATGCGCGTTGTAGGTCTTCTATAGAATTTGTATAGAGAAATAGGGAACGTGCACATCGAGGGTGCTGCCAACTGGTGTTATAAATTTGAATGTTTTACCCTAGTTTACACTACGTATTGCTGCTTATAGTTTGTGCATGGTCCCTATTTCGTTCAGTATGAAGAAGGAGATTGCGTGCTGCGGAAAGTACGTCGCCATTAGTAGGCGGACTAATGCTTGTGTGTTGTAGCGATATGGTGATAGATGTCGCTACCTGTCGCTACAAATCGATTGTATTGCTTGGTTCTAAGCTATCAATACTATCCAGAGGCTGTCGAATGTCGATACAGTTGATATGAAGTCAGGTATCGATAGAGTATCTATAGCCTATCGATCGACAACACTAGAGTGCAGCTACCATGACACTGGGTGGCATAGGCGGCTAGTTGCAGTAGTGGTCCTCGGTGGTGACGCGGCACAGCTGGCAGTCGACGCGGCAGCACCAGTGATACTAATATACTGACTAGCGCGGTGGCTAAATTGGTAGTGACCTCTGCCTTCTGAGACAAGGGTCGTGGGTTCGATCCCCGCACATTACAAACATTTGTGTGCATGAACATGACTGTATTGGTCTGGGTGTTTTCTATGTATATATAATATGTATTTATTTACAAAAAAAATGTATCTAAGTTTATCAGTTGTCTAGTACCCATAGTACATGCTTCGGCTTAGTTTAGGGCTCGATGGCGCTGTGTGGCCCAGCGTACCATGTCTTGGATTATTTATTTATTTTATTTGTTGTACAATATAGACGATCTATAAGCGATCTCTCCCAGATAACCTTTGGGTATCGACGTTTTAACCAATATTTTACTTGCAGGAAATCGATACAAGAATAGACGAGGAGAATACGTCAACCGAAAGTCAAATAAGTAAGTTTTTATTTCAATGTTTTTCTTAGTAATTATTATTTCGGATAAAAGACGTTTACTACAAAGTACACATTTGTTACAGAAAAAGAACAAGAGAAACACACGGAGTTATGATGAACTAAAGAGGTTATGATATTAGTTCTTAAATGTTATTCCAATTTTTGTTGAATGATTTGTAAGTGTATGCGCCTAATGTGCTCAATTTGCGTTGGAACGTGTGTGTGGCAAGAGACGACTGATGCCCATGACACTGGAGTGGGTGGTATAGTGTAGCTTTAAGTTTAAAAAAAAATCTAGTTAAAACCATTTTAACTAGGACTGTCGACCTAACTTTTTGGCCCCTCACGACGGCTTACCATCAGGTGGAGTGAGGTCATCCTGAAAGCTCTTCTTATATAAAAAAAAAACTAGCACTTGCTACATCACGTGTATTTTGTAATAGTAGTGTGGATTATAATTCTCTTGTAGTTTGCGTTCACACCGAAGGCGCTACGGCTTTTGAGCCGAGGCCGAGTATGGCTCTACGCGCCGCGTACGCGTTGAGTTACATTAATAACTGAACATATACCGTATTCACAAACGTTACTATACGACGCGCGGACGCATAGTGCTCCAAAAATCTTGTCTCTGTACGAGCCTAAAGTATAACTATTATTGTTTATTGGTTATTTACATCGACTAAGATATAGACACAACTTCTACGGCTTCAAAAGTGTCTTGTGAACATTCAACTTGAGATCTTGCGTGCACACATTTTTCAAAATTAATTGATGTGTCGTGAGAAACGATAAAATATCGTAATATAATAATAGCCAAAAATTATTCAAAATAATTATTGAATTGTAGTACAACTATAAGGGCATCATTTCAGAAAATTATAGTCTATAGTACACTACTACTACTAGTGTACTTTGTACTAAAATAATGGGCTCTTGCAACTCGAGATAATAGGTAATGGTGTATTTGTAAATCAATGGAAATATCAATAAACATTACGCTCATACAGAAACTAAGCTTGTTTACTGTCTGCACTGACAATACGTTTGATGTAACAGCAAACTATTCGATTTTGTTTAGAAAACTAACGTAACTATACACCGTCAAAAAGTCTGCATTTAAATTTGATATACGTACCACTACTCCATGGCACTTGTGTGTTCAGATAGGAATGTGTAAGTTTTGGTTGTTTACTATTTCCTAGTCTCGAAGTATTTTTTACGGTGGCAGTGCAATTTTCACAATTCAATTAATACTTTTATCGGTACATATTATACAGAAACACACTCTTAGAGAGCACTTAATGATCTTTTACGTTAAAATGGCGGGACAAAAATTACTGTCGACTAATTTTAAATAAATAAACAATTAGTTACATTTAAAATACTGATGCATAGTAGTGTTGCGATCAAGTACCAATTGAAACCAAAAAGAAAAATCTGTACGGTGATTTATTTAGAAGTTTACCTAGTTCATTTTAAAAGGCGTGCCATTTTAATGTAGAAGTTTGTTTATATACTAATGAGTAGTAATATGCAGGTCATAATTGAAAATAATGTTTTTTTTAGAGTTAATCGCCATCAAAACTTCTTATATTATAAATAAGCTAAGAGAAAATGATGTGATTTTTATAGCTTGTAAGCGATCCTACCGAATTTTTGTACATTATACATCGGTTGAGTTTATTTTTTTAGTTCTCATAATTGTTTTGTCCGATATAATTATATATTTACATTTTGCAATAAATTTTATTTTCTGTCTGTAGTACATTCTGGTACCTACCTACTCGTATATTTGAAATTTGGATTTAAGATAACAATGATAGGTGAACAAATTGTATTTGCAAACAATCTGTATATTGAATGTAAAACCACCGGCCGCCTTGTTACAGTCGCGCTCCGGGCGGAGTTTGTATCACTAGTAAATTATAGAGCTCACGTGCGATTTCCTGTAAATAAATTACCTATGTCAAAATGCTTTATCTTATTTTAGTCTTTACACTTTATACTATTCCTAGAACACCGTTTCATTATAGTACCAATTAAATAACTTATGAGAATAGATGTTTAGAGGTTTTTAGGACAGGTGGGTAATTTGTTTGAGGCTTAAAAAAACTACCAATTCTAAGTACCAATTTATTTACAACGAAGGTTTTTTATAAATTATTACATCTTAAGATTAACGGTAAGAATACAATACTGGCATAAAAGATTGTGTACACTTAATGAAATCGTTGCTAAAATCTATCCAAGAGATCAAACTGAAAACAAACATTCCTATGTATGACGATTCTCTATAACACTTGAAATACACTTAGCGCTCTAACTTCATTAAATAATAATATTTTAATTAGATCTACGAGTAGGTATTATGTACTGAAGACAGCATATTTTTGTAACTACATATTTATTCATTCCTGTTTAGACGAAAATAACAACGTGATACTCTATGTGACATTGTGATTGATAGATAGACTACATACTCGTATATTGTGAAATAGGAAATCCACATTTTATTAATATATTGTACCTACATATTCATAGAATGAGTCTAGGTTCCATTTTTAAATATCTCGGAAGTTTTTTTTGGAATGTTTTAATTGATAGTGGGAATATGCACGTACTAAATGGTATTAAACGGCGATTTATTTAGTTACTCGGTTTTATAACCGTTTGGCGTTTAATGGTACAACAAAATTTGGCATGTACCTAACAAAAAGCTACCTACACTGTTTTAAACTTCTGTTTCAAAATCGCCGTTTATCACCGTGTAGCACATAACAGTCTCCACATTGACAAGACCTAATCACATACCCACAAGATTGCTCTACAGTGTCTGATATACATACATAGTTTCATTGTTTTTCGATACATTTAGATTTCAACTTCTACCTTAAGACAACATAGCTACAAAATAAATACGTGAAAAATTCGTAATCGCAGAATATTGTCTAAATTTCAAATATTTACATTCAAAACTGAATCTACAAATAGTGAAAAACTACACCTATTTGTGCGAAGCAATATTTATAGCATCATAGTACCTGAACTACAATATATTTACCATAACACGTTATTGTCGAGATACTTTAAAAAGATTAAAATTTTCGATATGTTTTAAAACAACAGTCTTTAAATAAATAGAGAAATAATTGCTGCATGCTAAGTACTGCAAGATGTCAGGTTATTACATTTATATTTATTATACTACAGCTAATTTTATAGTGAAATATCAATAATACATACCTAATTATAGAGATATTTTACACGGCATCGCTCTTTTAACTTGAAAATGACTAGTTGTCATAACTACAAAAATATGATTTTGGTGTAAATACTCTTTGGTTACTAATCTGCAAAACAAGATTATATTAAAATAAAAACACGTGAACGTTAAGTTTAGTTAAATCAAACACATAATAATGCACGACGGAAGGGTAAGTATTAAAAAGTACATCCCTACATAATCAATAAATATTACTTTCTGAAATTATATTTAATCTAGGTCTGGATGTTATTCTAGGTAGATATTGTAACTGGCGATTTAGGTGGGTAGCATAATACAGGGATTCGTTTTCAAATTATAAGTTACCGATTAGACTTAATCACATTATAGAATGTTTTGAATGTAGATGGTTTAAGAAGTACTGTCATTCCACAAGTAGGTACCTACTGCCGAATCAAATGGACTACGTAACCAAATAAGGCCAAACAATCGCAGTAACTACTTCGGGTAGGCTTCGTTGTCCGATAAAATCCCGGATCCGAATCGACTATGCCGTTTGTGTACAGTAGTGTTGCTCGATAGGTTTCATCTGACAGCTCTATCAATAGGATTATCGGTAGTATTTATACTTTAGAACTGGGCAATAGGTACTATCGCATGAAGGAAATAATATAGGTCACGGAGAATAAACTACTGATCGTTCTAGACTATCGATAGATTTTTATTTATGAGTTTACCAATATCGAACGACCGTTTATTATAATCGTGACCGACAACACTATAAATTGTATTTCTTTCAAGCTGTAGGAACAGACTTGTCCCTACGAAAAGTGGAAGTACTTCGGCCGAGCTTACTCGGGGACCGCGGCCTAATGGAACATCTTGGTTTTTCGATATAATGAACCGCGATGAAAACTTCGTATGCGCGTTGTAGGTCTTCTATAGAATTTGTATAGAGAAATAGGGAACGTGCACATCGAGGGTGCTGCCAACTGGTGTTATAAATTTGAATGTTTTACCCTAGTTTACACTACGTATTGCTGCTTATAGTTTGTGCATGGTCCCTATTTCGTTCAGTATGAAGAAGGAGATTGCGTGCTGCGGAAAGTACGTCGCCATTAGTAGGCGGACTAATGCTTGTGTGTTGTAGCGATATGGTGATAGATGTCGCTACCTGTCGCTACAAATCGATTGTATTGCTTGGTTCTAAGCTATCAATACTATCCAGAGGCTGTCGAATGTCGATACAGTTGATATGAAGTCAGGTATCGATAGAGTATCTATAGCCTATCGATCGACAACACTAGAGTGCAGCTACCATGACACTGGGTGGCATAGGCGGCTAGTTGCAGTAGTGGTCCTCGGTGGTGACGCGGCACAGCTGGCAGTCGACGCGGCAGCACCAGTGGTAGCGGCAGCGGCAGCGCTCCAGCCGCGACACGCGCACGGCGCGCCGCCCGCGCCCGCAGCACAGCCGCCCGCAGCCGCCCGCCGCGCTGCCCGCGCTCGCGTTGCACTTCCTGCGCACGGACATTACCAAAGGTCAGTTACGAACTTATAAAAGGATGACATGAATCCGACGGATTGAATGCTCGAAGAAACCGAATCTCGAAGCGTCATTTGTCATTTAGAATAGATTCAGGCATTTCATTTCGAAAAGGAGACCCGCCCACTTTCGGCGCAATTTTGGACTCTATTTACGATCAGTCTCTTATTCTGAAAACAGTGCGGGCCGGGCGCGCAGTAGTAGCAGCGCTATATCCGCTGCCCGTGTATGTGAGCGACGTGACGTGCACTCACCTGCCGTGGGTGCCGGGCGCGCCGGCGGCGGGGTCGGGCTCGCAGTAGTCGGGGCTGGGTGTGACGTAGCGCAGGCGCGGCCGAGCGCGGGCCGCCCGGCGGCGCGGGCGCAGCGGGCCGGCGCGGGCCGCCTCTGCCGCCAGCGCGGCGCCCACGCGCGCCAGCGGCGGCAGCGCGCGCCAGCACGTGCGCACCGAGCACGAGCCCGACACGCCGTGGCACGTGCACTTGGTGCGCATGCCCGCTGACACCGCCTGAAAGCACCGCACTTTTTACACTTACGGCCAGGGCCCGGGCACACGGCTGCGTCAATTGCGCCCACTACGTCTACAAGGGAAAATTACTGGAACGATGAAATGAATATTCGCAATACGCGCCGCGGCGCGGCGGTGCGCGCGCCACGGGGGTGCGCGAAGGCAGTCTAGCCCTTAGGAACTGTGAGTTCCGAACGCGGTGCGGCGACCATGACGACAAATTTCTATAAATCCATAAAAACCTCATGCATATTTCTTATTAGATTGCTAACCTCAATTTATTGGTTTTGGAACAATGCCGTATATGCGTTCCGTTATGCATACCGGTTTATTCATGCTATCTAAGCGTGAAAAAAACTGCGTTTTTTGCTACGAATATTTAAAACAATTTTACCTACCAATTGACAAAAACTTAAATAATTTAACCAATATAAGTAATCACTGACCTTCCTTCCAAACCGGCCATTTAGTAAGTTGGCGGAAGCGATGAGCGGGCGCAAGCGCTCCAAGCGCGTGCGCAGGTCCACCTGCGGGTCAAAGCGCGGGTCGTCCGCCGCCATGCGGTACTCGATGTTGCGGTAGCGCGAGCCTCTGTCTTCGTACTCGTATCTGTACACCAAGGTTCCGTTAATATACGAGGATGGTTTGGCATGTGGGTGACATTGATGGGTATGGTCGTCGTAAAAAAATATACTTACAAATACTTTGCGCAACTATTTGTATATTTGTTTACGAACCAAAGTATACTTATACTATCATATCTTTTTTGTTTAAAGAGGGTTATGCGTTAGGCAACTTCATTTATTTTAAAAATGCCATGTAACAGGCTCACTCTTCTACACCCCCCTGTGTCATGTCACCAGTGAGCAGGGAATTGCAGGGATTCCCTGTCCTTGCTTGCTGCTTAAGTCGGACGTTTCATGTTGATTCTTGCAGAGCGCGACGTTGAGGCTAGTTTACATTTTTGTATAAGTTTTGTATGGATTATGTATGGAAAATTAGTACAAGATTACCTAGATCTGAACCTTTTCCTCGTGGGCCTGCCCCGGCGCGGCGACCTCGGCAGGCGTTTCCTGCCGCGCCTGCCCTTCCTGCCCTTCTTAGGAGCGGCGGTGATGTTAGCAGGTGCAGGCTGGTCGTCCACCAGGATCACCACGGGCGCCGCGGTGGTCGGCTCCGGGACGCTGGTCGTGCTAACTTCGGTCGTTGTCATCTCGATTTCTTCGAATAGATCTTCCACTTTTCCGTCACGAACGTCTATTTCGTGCGCGTCTAGGAATTGTTTGGCAAATCTAGAAGAGAATTGCTTGTATGTAATAGTATTTAAGTAGAATTTGTAGTTATAATACTTATATCCTTTTGTCTTAGTCACCGCACACGTTGCCTGATGTTCCCTTATTATCTTAACATGTGCCCCCTCCTCGACTTATAAACTTGAGTCTATTATCTCTATCCTTTTCAACATAATATATTAATTAATAACTATGCAAATATATCGATATACTTAATTACTTCCCTATCCTAATATTAGATTGTAGTATGTTCCTTTCTACCATTTCACATTCTATGTAATGTAATAATATAAATGTATGTTTATTAACCTATGTTTTTTTCTTATAACCTAGTAGCATCAAGGCAGAAAAATTGACGTGTCTCTCTAAACACTTGTCATTGGCGTATTAACTCTACACGCGTGATAAGAGTCCATATTATAAAAAAAACTTTGTATATTATTACCTCTCAGCCCACTGGTAGTTGTCGCCGCACCCGCCCCACTTGAAGCGCGCGTGCGGCTCGGGCGTGACGTGCGCCTGGCGCGGCGGGCGCGGAGGCGCGCGCGGCGGCGCGGCGCACGAGCACGCCGGCAGCGCGCCCGCCGCGCACGCGCGCGCCACCGACCACACCAGCGCCGCCGCCGACATCGCGTACACGTATGCCTGCTCGCGGGTGCCTGATCAAAACGGTACTTATATAGGCTGGTTTTAGTGTCATACCGACCGTCAGTACGGATCGCTCCGCGCAGACAGTCTATATATATGAGCTTGAGGGAGCATCTGCCGTACGGACCCCTCCGTATTAGGTACTCTAAAACGCTCATATAGATCTGTCTGCGCGGAGCGATCCGTACTGACGGTCCGCGTGACACTAAAACCAGCCATAGGTTACTAGCTGTCTTCTTCGTGTGGAATAAAGTTTCATCCCCTATTTAAGAGAGGTAGGGCATAGCGAACCTTTGCTCGAATTGAGCTGCCCGTCCGGGGAAGGACCTCCACGGTCCACCCTATAGAATACCGCAGCCAAATGACCTCCGGGTCGTGTTTCTGCTGGTGAGTAGGGTCTCCGGAGCTCGTGGGGGGTTAGGGTTGGGCCGGCATGGCAGTGGCAACTGACAGGTAACTAACCAGTTACTTGCCAGTTGTCAAAGAGACTTGGGCTTCTCTTTCGGTTTCCATCAGGCGTAGGGAAACCATTATGTCGAGCTACTATAAAAAAAGGAAATTTTTTTTTATCCCTTTGGGGGTAGAATTGATCAAAATCCTTTATTAGCGGATGCCTACGTTATAACATCTACCTGCATGCCTAATTTCAGCCCGATCCGTGTTCCTAGTCTGGGTGTTCTACATATACATATGTACCTCCATTTGTTGATCCTTATTTTCCAATCTATAACACAAGTGCGAAGTTAGGTACTTATTAAAGGATCTGATCAATGAATGTGATGTCTGATTGTAATGCGGCCGCGCCGCCATCCTTTATGACAATACATGGATTTCCTTTTCTTTTTCACACGGTCTGCTTATTTTGGCGCCCAACGTGGGGCCTCTTCTGATACTCCTAATGGGTGTCGAAATAAGGTTTTTTTTTACTAAAAAATCTGTGTTTTTTTTACTAAGTAATCTTTATTAAATCATGTATTTCGGTTTCCTCTTACGTACAGGTCGGACTAACTTCAGGGTGAAGCTATTGACTCGCATAATCATCCTTTCTGAGGCCAGTTTCTGAGGACAGTAGCAAATAGGTCCGTGTGCGCAGATATAAGGTAAATCGATAGTATGATTGCATAATTAAAGGTCCGCGTTACTACATAATATGTTCGAAAGCTATTCAGTCTTTCCGGAACAGATTTCTGGCTGACGTTGCTTTGATGGATTGGATTGTTGATGTAATCTTTGGGCGATCTGATGTTCTCCGTGTTTTTTTTCATTATAGGACATCCGGAAAATGTTGAAAAGCAAAAAAGATGCGATCTATAATTGCGAATAATCTAATCGTGCAATCACGATAAGGCCCGCACGCGCGGTCCTCAGGCCGCGGACAATGGCGGCTTATCGCGCGGGCCGCGTGAGTGCACCGCGGCGCAACCCGCGCCCGCTCCCGCCCGCGCCTCTACACGCTTGATTCATGCGTGTAATTAAATCTTTTGTCCGTCTCGCTCAACTCAACCCTCGTCGCTGATCGCATTGTAACTTCAGTCTTTGAAGCTTTCCCAATTTAACAGACCAAAGATAACTTTTCAGGAGAAAAGTTCGCCCGTATCAATAAGGATTTGCCAATTGATTTATGTTTTCTATTTCAACTCGGAAAGTCGTTTCTTCTTATTGTTTACGGGTTGTAGTTCGGTAACGAGTTTCAGCTTCGCGACTACCCACTTGTTAAAACTAATAAATATTGGGTTATATGCGGATTGCTAAAATAAGCTATTTGTGACTGAAATAACGGAGCGAAGTTGTTTTGCTGTTACATGCAACCCTCTTCTTTACCTTCTTAACATAATTGCACGGATTTTCCCTGTGAATCGTCTTCATTTGAATAACATAGCAGTTTTATGGCAGCACTTTATGTCCGTATAGGCACATGCAATAACTTTTCCTTGTACCATAGTATTATTATATTCTATTTTCCTACTTTCCAAGAAAGTGGAGTAGGTAGTAGTGGGGTTCAAACATTTACCATATTTCAAATAGTTCATCCGGATTGGATTTGTAGCGTTATGAAAGAGAATTACTATATCAGTGTAATCATTTTCTAAGTAATTTGCCTTTTGTGACATTGTTGGGTCATTTAACGTTCATCCGTTCATTCAGACGATTCAGTGGCTGGGTAACTCGCATAATATTTGCAATAAGACAAAAGATCCCACATTAAGAATCTTATTCCATAATTTTGCGGATGAGCAACTTGTACATAGGGCTCACATAAAGAGTTTAGAGCCTTAATGAAAAGTTATTCCCCGTTCATTACCGCGGCAACCGCAGACGTTATTCGCTTCGTAAAACTTTTAATTAAAATGTATCAAGTCGGGAACAGTCGAAAGATTCCTAACGGTTTTGTTTGTAGCCGACAACGTTCCGTGTCAATTAATTTCCTAAAGTGGGTAGACGGTCGGCGAAGTGGTGACCAAAAACAATGCTCCGCATTTTGTAGGCGGCATCCGGCCAACAATGTCTCGACGACGCTAAAACTAGAAAAAGTTCCCCAACGCCATTGTTTGTCGTCTTTCCTATTCCTAACTTTTTAGATAGTTGTTTTTCACTGTCGCCGTTGAAACACTGATTGTGTGCGAGTGATGCGAAAAGGAAAGATGATTCTTGTCTTGTACTTATCTTGGGTTTTTCGTTCGCTCGACATAGCCTTTTCAAAGGCCTTCAACTCTGTTTGCCTATTTATTTACTCGATTTTGAAAGGTCAACGTTTAAGTTTGCTTATTACAACAAATAGGTACCTTCTTACACAAAAGGATGAATACTTTTTGTATCTGTCATGTTAGGAATTTGTAGGATGGTTTTGATTTATTTATCAGCATGTTTTGTATTGAAGTGTAGAGTATCTATAAGTAAGTATGGGTATATTAAGCAATTAATAATATCCTTTTTTGCTACATAATCCTATTTGATAATTCTCCAAGAAAGAAGCTATATCGTTTGGCCAAATCCCATATGATTAACCAAAAAGCTTATTATGTAAGGGGTATCACCAAGGGGAACAGCTACTACAAAAGCTCGGCGTCTTTAATCAGATTTTGTCTAAATATTAAAGATGGATATTTAAATTGATGTGACTTGTTTTCATCGTTCTCGATTATAAGGTGATCTAGGGATATTATGAGGCAGGATCGATATGCAGGTGCGGGGGCGTCACGGCGTCACGACATGTTTCTCTTCGTGCCGTCTCGAGTTGGGGTATCGTCGCGTGACGTCTTCGGTTATTTAATAATTTTCCTCCCGCTCTCGTCGTAGCCTTGCCGTTAAGTACGATATTTTCATGTCTCACAACTTCCGCATACTTTTAAAAATACACTGCTGCAGTCCGAAAACACGCAGGTATTATGTAATGATGATTCACAGTCGTCATAACAAAACACGAGCTGTTATTACATTATGTGGATGCTTTGGGCACTGTATCTCCAAAAACAATACCGCGACAGTCGGAAATGGAGAAATTAACAGTTCCGATTTATAAATTGTTAAAACCATGGGAATCTTGGTAATGCGGTCAGAAACAAAGGAGTAATTTAAAAATTAATTGCCCGCGAAGCAATAAATATACCGTGGACGTGACATGTAAATAAAAAGAGCGGTCGCGTCCGGGCGCGGCTGAAAGGGGCCGCCGTCACGGCAGCGCGCCCGCACAATGCCCCCACTGATTTAAAAGACTCGACAAACTTGCCTTCCCTTATCTTTCATTATTGTCGGAACTCCTAGTCGTTCTAGACGGCCAGGGCCCATTAGGACAATGTAAGTACTAAGTAAATTTAATGTACCTACTCCAGTTGATAAACGCTACGGATTATTTGCCCGGAACTGGATGGCACGATAGCGCAGTAAACTTTTAGAAATGTTGTGGATGTAAGTGATAAGTATTTATAGTCTTTAAAATTACTACATTTAGACATCTGTTAGCAAATTTTGATTCATACTTAAACAGTAATAATAAGGTCCGAGATAGCTAAGGTAACTTAACTGTAGGTTGGTACTGCTTTGGTCGCAGCATAGGCCTTCTTAAATTATTCCTATTTTTCGAGACAGAGATGAATTTATGATAGGTTCAAAGGTTTTTGAACCTATCATAAATTCATCTCTGTCTGAATATACCTACATAATGTCCTTTAGTTCATATTTCTAAAAAGCCCACCTGTTAGCAGATCAGGCGTGTACTTGGGCGCCAGCTCGACGGAGGAGCAGTTCCAGCGCTCGCCGGCGTGCGCGGTGAGGCAGGCGGCGCGCGCCAGCCGGGCCGCCGCCGCCACGTGCGGCATGGCCGCGGGCTGCCGCCGGCACGCGCGCGCCTGCGAGCCCCATAGCGCGCCGCCGCCGCGCGCCTCCGCGCACTCGCTCTCACTCCAGTTGCCGACGCTCCCGTGCAACGCTCTGACCAACAAACGCACATTGTCACTATCCACCCGAACCCAAAAGGAAAATAAAGGCTGGTTGCATAGTCACGCTGACGTCACTTTTGCTCGCGGGACACTGGGAAACAGACCGCGCCGCGACATAAGCGCCACTATGCAACCACCCTTACGTTTATGACAACTTACCTCTGTTCTGAAATGTAACTGATTATGGTGGGACATTTATAAATGACTTAGACAAAGCAAGCGTTGCCTCAGTTTATTTATTCAAAAATAAATTAATCGATTAAATGGCAGTGCTGTAATACATTGATAAATGTTATGCGTGCTATGATGTAGTAAGTTACAACGACACTATTTGGGCGTCTTCGATCTGTGATCCGACGAAGACATGGAGTGCGGCGGGTCGTAGCGACGCGCGGAGTCCGGCCGCTGGCCGCGCTGGAAGGCCTCGCACATTTCGTAAAGGTAGTTGGGGAGGAAGTCGGCCGTCTCGCCGTCTCTGCGCCGAAGCAGGCGGTACGCATCACGCAACGTGGGCTTCGGCGCCAACCGCAGCTCGAGCTCGACCGCCGACGGAAAATGAGCTGCCAGCGAGTAAACGATTTCCAGGTCTGATGGCGGCGGAGTCAAGTGCCTATAATTGGATACCTTATGTAAAAAATACTCAGACATACTCATTCTCGATGAATTCGTCTCGTCATACTTTCCTAGTTTCATATCGTACAGCACGGATTTCTGTCTATCTGGACCCCAGAATTCTTGTTCGAACGCACTATAAAAGCCTTCGACATCCTTAAACTCGTGTCTGAAACATCGAGCCCACATCAGCGGGACGCCGTCGAGACATGATATAATGAACGGTAGCTGCTTGTCTGGTGTCATGTTGAGTTCAGAAATATAATACTTTACAGTTTCTATAAAATCCATAGGGTGTGTGTCGCCGGTGTCGTCAAAGTTGGGTCTCTTGTTCAAGGTGGCGACGATCCAGTCGCTTAATTCATCGGGCGACAGCTGCAGGAGCGGTTTGCCCGTACTGTCACTTTTCTCGTCATCTATTTCCTCAATTTTTGGACGGTCTGCTCTTGACGTGGAAGGTCTGTCAAATCCCGTTTCTGCTTTTCCCAAATTTGGAAGGGACATGTGGCTTCGCAATCTTGATGAGGGCATATCCCGAAATACGTCCTCTTGGCTGGAGAAACGGACGCCGAAGCCGAGGGTTGTGGGTTTGTACATGCTTCCGTATAGCATCGAAGGCTCTTTTTTAGGAACAGGATCTGGTTTCCTTTCTTTAGATACGTTTGATGATATCTTATCGACCATTTCCGATAGGTTTGTTACTGATGACTTGATCTGACGCAAGTCAACGAACAAACTCATTTTATGGCATAGAGCCTCTTCATTATTCCCAACAAGTAGGGTTATTTAAATTCGTGTTGTGCTGTAACAAAATATTTTGATTTATTTATATGTTTGCGTCTCTTCTCTTCGTACTATTCATTCTATAGGTATACTTGCTAGGTACACCTTCTATAAAAGCCCGTGTGGTAGTTTTAAATCCTACATTGAAACACTTACACTACTTGTGTATGCAAATATTTCGCAATTTTAGTATTTGTTACATAGGTACTCAACCTACAAAATAAATACTGTGTTACATACGATACGCTCTAAGCTTATTTTGTGCAATACTTGTATTATAGTATCGTGGAATAAGCTCTTAATTTAATAGTCAACTAACTAATATAAGACATTAAACATTGTGTTCAGAACCTAAATTAAGTATGTTTGTTTTATGCGTCTTGTTACTATGTGCTGTAAAAATGGTGGCAAATACAAAGTGCATGGTGCGTGCGTATCGAGTTGGCAGTTGAGGCGAGCTTACGTGCGGCGGCGGCGGGCTGGGAAGTGGTACTACCCGCGCCGAGGGATGCCCCCGCGTACTTGCCGCTTTTTATACACAGTTTACGTTACGATAACTGGGTTATCGTAGACGGAATATTAAATTCCATTGACGTTTCGCTCTGCCTGCCAAGGACACGCGTTACCGTCTGTTGTCAGGGGAGCTTTGTCCCAGTGTTAGACTCGCTCCAAATATTGCGCAACTAACTTTACACACAGCCGATCTAATACAACGTACCAATGTAATAATTTTGGGTTTGTTACCAAACCGATTGGATGAACGGTTATCGCTGCCGTGAGAGTTATGAATACTGAATTCGAGTACTAATGAAAAACCCACTTTGGAGCTTTGTGAGTCATGAAGCCAACTAATTAGAAGTTGTATAGGGCCCCTAAATTGCTTTCTCGTTATTTATGCATTAGATTTGCGCAGCCGGCACTGAACGCACTCAATCAATTCTAAATTTTCCCTTGTGCATGTTAATTACTGTAAAACGATGGATCGTTGATAAGGTCAACTATGAATACAATCAAATTGAATTTTTGGTAAAAAAAGCGCTATGCCTCGCTCATAAATCAATTCGTGTCGGATGTTTACAAACTTTAACAATAGATTAAAAGACTACATACATTATTTATTTATTATTTGGTATTTATATTTTAATTAGTTCATTAATACACAAGAACGTGGTTGATGATAATAATAATATTTAAACAACAGAGTTTAGTGGAGCTTATGGGGCATGGGCATTAGAGAGAAACCTAAATTAGGACTCGATTAGGAAAACTCAGGAATAACTTATTAATTACCTAATTATGGGGCCATTCTTTTGATAAATATCTGTACTACCTACTAGGTAATATATAAGTCGCGTCGTCGTATGCATCACCCACATCACCACTAACCCAGAGTATACGTTAAACCATTTTGTAATAATACAATGGGGTTACAGCCAAACAAATGTCGAACACTGTTGGCATGAATAATTGGCCCGTTTCGCTAGGAAAGCCGATATCTGTGTGCTCGGGGGATGGGGCGCACGCGACGCGCGGCGCTGACGCCGGCAGCTTTTACAACCACTGACTGTACTCTAGTTGCTAGGCTGGCATGCAAGCGACAATCATCGCAATATAATGCACCCCGTCCTATACATACTGGCAGTAAATACAGTCTACCGGACTTTTTTCACCACTCTGCGAGTCAATTGACAAACTCCGTAGCACATTATGTTAAGACATTCGCTGAAAGTCAGATGAATGGGCTAGGTCTGGGTGTTTTGCTAGAAGACCTCATTCTTAGGTAACGTCTGGTAGTCATGGAACCTTATGAATAACCTTATTTCGAGATGAGACGATTCTGTGTATTGAATGTGTAAAGATATTTATTTGTTTGTACAAGATTTGGAATATCATTCCATAAATTTTGTATTTCATTATTTATTCATCGTCGTCATTCGTCCAGTAGTTTCGAAGGTTACTGTCAGTTTGTCTAAACGTACAAACGTTTCTTTACCCCTCTACGCCATACCTTTTTATTCATGACTCAGTAAGTAAGAGTTATTATAACATTTATAATCCATTTTCTTGCCTCTTTTATTATTATAAAGGCTCCACAGCTCCGCCTTACATCATTATCGTAGCTAGGTAGACAGAATTATGGCCGACTGTACCACTCAACTCATACGTACAAGTGTTTAGCTCCATGTTTCATACGGTGCTACGGATACGTTACGAGCGCGAAGCTTCCGTAGTCGTAGTTAGAACATTGAGACGCAGTGGATATGTCATAATCTACCGTATGTTTGTGAATTTATCGGTTACGAACCAAACAATAGGTCGAGTATTACGCAAATATGTTACATGAAAAAGTACTAAAGATAAATAAAATATATTATCATATAGTCACGGTGCTACGAAACGGTTCATTGCATAGAGCAGTCTTAATTTGCTTTTCTTTATGAAGAATCTTGGTTCATAATCTTTGAGACATAGCTTGATGTTGTGAGAACAGACCTTTCGCAGCCACGATCAACGACGTCAATGCGCGATGAGGCCGTGCTTTGGCGGTCGATCGGGTACCCAACGGCACAATTGTTTAATCGCATTGACGTCATTCGCATATTTAATATAAACCTAAAGTTTAGCTAGTAGGTACGTACTACGGCGTCAGGGCAGTAATGCAGCGCGCTCCGAGTCGACAAACGAGCAAATGCCGGTCATTGCTGGGTTTCGGCGGCGTGACGGCCCGCACAACTACGTAATAGCATTAAATTAGCAATGACTCCGGACATCGAGTCACGGTGCTACGGGCACAAAGCTTCCGTAGCCGTGTCTCTATTATGGTTAATTCATGTGGAATGCGATTGTTCCGTCCGCGGCCTGGTGCCGGGGGCATTATCGCATTCGTCACGCCGCGCACGTGTACGTTGGATCTAATAAAATAATTCCCGTATCGAATTTACGCGTCTATCTCGATCTAGTAGACAAAGAACCGCACGGAGGGGTGGGGAATTCGCTTTGTCATAACTGGTCGAGCCATACAAAAGATCGCTGAGCTTTTTCATGGCCCGCTTTGTATTTCGTGTATGCAGATAATTTTAAAATGATCCGTCATGTTACTACAAAGTTTCTATTATTATTGCTAAAAGGGTCATATGCAATTCGCCATTCAAACTCGAATTTAGGACGCGTAGATTAAATGGGACAAAAGAGCCATTGTAACGAAAATGTTCGGCAAAGTAAATGCGAATGTAAATATGTAAGATCTACATTTCATTGTAATTAATTTGTCAGTATGGTGTAGCCTGCAGCCAAATCGCTTACCGTTTATTATTCAATTTCACTTTCCATAAACACGTTTCGAAATGGTTACCCGCGTTTCGGGTGCAAAAATTCGTGGCCGCAAAATGAATTCTAAATAGCTGGCTGCGTCCGATAGCCGTGAAAATTCGCTTTAAAAAGCTCGTCTAAGCGTCGACAAAAACGTGTTACAAGGGGCATTACCGCTGACGGGGCTGCAGCGGTGGCTGATTCCGCTTTAATGATGATTAAATGCAGTATGATTGTCGCAGCGTGGTGCGTGCGCCCGCCCCGCCTCGGACCTGTGCCCGGTTGCACCGCATACGAACTTTAAAGGAAACTACGCCGATACAAGGTACGTGACTTTCGTGTAGCGATTTACTAGTCGCAGGGGTTGATTGATCTGTTCAGTTGAACCCAACGTCGTTAGTTCGGTAGTTTCTGAAGGCTTACCGTTTGGACTTAGGCACAGCTGTTTAGTTTCAGGCGGGTGGAGTTTTGTCAGGTGTTGCGTTCTGTTTAGGTAAGTATTTAACTGTTTTAAATGAGGAATAGTTTCTCAACTGTTTAAGCTAGAAAATAATAAGTAAATGCCGCGTAAATATTTTTGTCTGACTGCGAGGACTATCTAGGACTAAACATTCGTGGTATCGAATGAGTTTTTTCTTTAAATAGGTATTAATCATTTTTATCTGAATGGAAATTTCAAATTTATGTTAAATTAATACGACTTCACCTAACTAATTTTAGGAAATACCTAACGTTATTCGCAGAACGTCATAAATTGTAGCAAACATCAAAACATTCATGCGTAATCTGTCGGCATTTCGGCCACACTCCCCGCGTCTGTTCGGAATGTCGAAACGCCGAGTCATTTCCAAGCCCTCATCAATGTGCCGGAGTATTTTCTCTGCGACAAGTCTGGCTGATTGTGTATATGAGCGAAAGAAATCTCGATTTGTAACAATCAGACGCAAGGGGCAGGCACCCGCCGGCGCTGCAAGTCGCCACGGTTCATTAAACACGGGACAATGATACCCTAATTATGAGCCATTCGACACAGGCACATACACAGTATAACTAATCGCTGTTATTAATCAAGATTAAAAGCTTTAATTTAGTGAGCCGCCCTTTCGAAACGCCTCAGACGTTTTTTACGCTGGCCTAAAAGCGGATCTCTAGCAACTTACATATTTGGGCTTTCGGTTCAGGTAGATGGTTTATTAATGTCTTATCCTTTCGATGAATGAACTGGAAATTATTTAATATTTGGTTCGTTGGAGAAATGAGAAGATTTTTGGGTTTTGTGAGAATTTCGTGCACACTTTAATAAACGATCTTAAGATTAATTAAAATAAGTAACATAGATCAAAAGGCTTAAGTAAAGTAGACTTAAGAAAATCAAAGCTCTACTATTCATTTCGAAAGTCTGACTATAAGTTATAGGAATGAGTTTATTTTACGACTGCGAAACTTGTGTTGAACTTTATTCTTCAGCTAATTTAATCTACCCGAGAACTTTATTGGCAGTCTAGTTGTACCTATTTTATGTACTTATAACTAGTTGTTATATTATGTGCTTAAAAGGTAGGTCGATATTCAGGTTTAGTATCTACTTAAGCACATTATAAACGTAGCTTACTTAGCTACCTAGGTTACTCTACTAACGTACCTAAATGTAAACTATAATAACATTTGGTGCAATCACCTTATTTTGATTTATTTGTCTTCTGTATTATTTTATTCGAATTCCAATCTATCATAGTCTATGGACGTACTACGATTAATTGTAGGTACGTATTTTGGGCAATAAATTGAGACGTTATCACAAATGGTAACACTCCGTCGATGTTGCCAAATCACCCGATAAACAAAAGATTTCCGCCGCCGACTTTACTGTCCAAGTCTCCTGGCAATCGTTCCGAATGGGGACACATCAGCTTTAGATAGGTAATGTACGAACACAAAATAGTTTAGCTATAATAACAACCTTCTAAATTTAACTACAGCAAATACATCCCAATTAAATACTATATTATGCAGGACACGCGTAGGTTTGATCTGCAAATAATGAAACAAAGCGAAACTGAACCTGTTAAAGTAAATGTACGGTATTACCATAAAACGTACAGCGATTACAATAGAATATAATATGAGGGCTCGGGCCGCACGTAAAACGGGAACAATGCGTGAATACCTATTAGTTTAATTACGTATAATATTCAATGCGGATTCCAAACACGCGTCGACAAATCCCTTTCACGTTTTGAATGTAGGTAAAACGGCCATCAAGCAGGGACTCAAATAATTGAAACAAATGTAGGGATTATTCGACAAATTGTCCAATACAACGGCGATTTGTCTAAGTCGTCACGTTGGGCCGAACAATTGTTACATTTTATTGTTGTAAATGTGAGATCGCCTTGTGGGCGAGACACGTTAAACTTTCAGTTAAAATACGAGTAGGTACGTGTGGGTACCTACTTATTACAGTTTTGGGGTACTCTGAAGTAAACTCCCCATATCACTTAGACGCACTTAATAAAATGATTTAGGTAAATGCAAGTAGGTACTTTAGTTAGTTGATGTATTTCAATTTACCGAAGTTATTTCCGACACTTGGAAGTTGTGTGCCGCGTTTAGTCTGACAAGAAGCTTCAATAAATCTTGTCAAATTAATCCTATGTTCGCAGAAGTGTTGCAGATTTGCATTTATAACGTTTGGCCGTTTTTTTGCAAGCGCGAGGGGAGTTGGGTAGCGTGTCGTGCCTTATCTCGCTAATAGCTAAATAAGTGTCTGCAGCCGTGACAAATAAAATTAATTTTTAATTTGAAATATGCTAGCAGTTTAAGGGGAATGTGGGAGTGGACTGTGGGCCGTGTGGTCCGTAACCGTAACGTAATTTTACCTGCGTACGATTATTGTTGCTACCTATGTGCAATTCTTTCTTTTGTGTTTTGTCAAACGTTTGAATTTTTATTTATGGTTCTACTAAGTACGAACGAACATGTTATTTGGTGTTATTTTCTAAAAGACAGTATCTCATTAGAATATTATGTCGTTTAGAATTACTAGACTAGACTTTCTTTCTTTATTTACACAATAAACAGCCAAATTATTAAGAAGATAATGGTTTTTTTTTGCATAGCGTGTTGAGATCGTTTTGAATCAGCTTATAATTATGTAAGTCCATCAAGATCGATTTGAGTGGCTTAGGTAGGTATGTGCTTTTTCTACATATCTGATCCTACTGTACTACTAAACACCGACATCTGTATAAAATAAAGAACATAATATTGTAGCAAATACTTTGAGAGTAACACAATGTTAACTTGTGTTAGAATGTGGCTATACGATAACAATAAAAAGTGTCGAAATGGCAGGACAAGCGGTAGGCGGGGACGTGATTGTAGGGCGGGCGGTGACTCACGTGTCGACGCGGCACCCAGCAAACGTTAAATCACTTACATTTGAACCTTTATCTCAATGCAATAAGGTGCATTGCACCTCTAAGTAAAGTCACCACAAGTACCATCAATAAAATGTATACATATGCTCGTTGAGAGCATTTGTATCATTACAATAAGGTTCAGTGTAGAATGATGTTACTATTCATGTTACTGCTTTTATAATGCATTGATGTGTAATGGTGAGACCGCGTGTCGCCCTGTGATCTTTCCAACAACTTACAGCATGATGCATGTACATTTTCTACCCTTAATTCCTCGAGTTAGATCTAACATGATAATGGTTTTTTAAACAAAATAAAATACCACCTGTGTTGAAGTGTGGTTCCGCTAGGAAATTATTAGTTTACAATATACATACATTCATACTTATTAAACGTTTCGAATCCCTTATTTTATAATATTTAACAGTAGGCACCTGACGACTAGAACAAACGAAGTTAATCAGCCTCCGCTATCAAAAAGAAACAATTAGATAGACCTATTCATTTCAGTTGGTTTAACTAAATATAAAAACTTCATTAAAGAACAAGATTAAACTAGAAACTCTTCCATTGAGCTGAGTAGATTAATGAGGCGTACTTCAAAGAGCCCGCCGACGCCGTCGATACGGCCGAGCAAGAAGTTGCGACTAAAATAAAAATGTACGAGCCCGCGAGGATGTCGGTAATTTATGAATTTGTCAGGACAACTGAACATCGCCGTCGGCGTAAATAAAGACCGCTGCGGCGCGGATAAATTTGTGTCAGATCAAATGAATCGTGCACATCTCGATTTGTTGCGCTTATTGGGCAGTCGGTAAGTAAGCACGAGGATGTGTTGTATCGTTGCATGGCCGGGCGGCGGGCGAAAACAATCGCAACTCGACTGCGACAACTGCGTGAATCGACTGTTTGA
Source organism: Conogethes punctiferalis (assembly GCA_031163375.1). Taxonomy (NCBI): domain Eukaryota; kingdom Metazoa; phylum Arthropoda; class Insecta; order Lepidoptera; family Crambidae; genus Conogethes; species Conogethes punctiferalis. Next base: position 13,040,005 of record CM062078.1, read on the forward strand.
CTTTCAGAGATAAGATACATTGAGAATACGATGCTGTTCGATGGGGCCGATCTATTTGGGGAGGGTGATTGATTTGGCTTTATGATTGGATGCGTATAAGGTAAACGCTCCTATTACGGAGGTATTTCGCAACATTCGAAACTAGGAGACAAAAATAAGCATTTGTAAGTATTTCTAAATGTGCAAAACCACTTCATCGTCAAAAGTGGTTATTATATTTTGTATTTCTATTGATTTTGTGTTTCTTTTGATGTTAGTTTTTTTTTAAAAAAATATTTAAATAGCCGAGTCGATTGTTCCTAATTCGGAGGTATAATTTCGGTCAGTGCCTATTACGGCGGTAAACGGTTCCTAATTCGGAGGGTCAGAAACAAATAATGTTACGTACATTAAATAATATAAAATATGTATTAGTAAAGTAAATTGTATGTAAGGAATGTAAGGGAGCGACCTATCACCTTATCGTTCCAAGCCATCCTCACCTGCCCGTGGTGCATCCTGCCGAACAACAAACGAGGCTCTGGCAAACCGACTGGTGGCGGTTAAACCATCACGATAGAAGGCGTAGCTAAAAACCACAGGCCGATGACGGGCAGCAGCGTCATCGGAGCAAGAAGCTACGCCCTGCGATCGCCAACCCGCCTGCCCAGCGTGGCGATTATGGGTATGTCCTCCAGGAGTTTGCTTTAGATGGCGAACAACTGGAGAGGCCTATGTCCAGCAGTGGACTGCAATAGGCTGATGATGGTGATGAAAGTAAATTGTAATGTTTTAATTCATTGATTTGATAACATTGATTCTCTTTTAATAAAATTTTCAAATATAGCAGGGATGTATGAATCACTTGAATTTTCCTTATTCTCCAGAACCTCTAAATTCTAACAGTGACGTATTAAAAAAGATCTCGTTGAAACGAATTATTATTACTATATACAATAAACTACTCGTAGTAAGTATAAATGATACATTTTTGGAAAATAGGTTTTATACCCCGGTTCAAAGGTCAAAAGTAATAATATTTTTTCTAGATACCTAATACAACTTTGGTTTTGATGCAACACTTAACACAACTGTACTATTCTCCATACTATGATGGGCATTTTTCTCTTTAAATAACATTATTTACATACATTGTTAAGTTTTTATCGATTTTGGTTTTATAAAATAAGAATCCATAAAACATTATAGAAAACTTTTTATTTATTTACTGAACCCTAAAACTTGAAATTTTATATTTTATGAATAGCGCCATAATAGGAACCCATGTAACCTAATACGGAGGTACCTGAAAATGACTACCACCGTAATAGGAACACTACTCGTGTTATAATGTTCCTAATTCTGACCCATCAAAATTTCGATAAACAAAAGAGTGTTAATGCATAATCACACGATAACAGTTTTTTGGCTCAGTGTGTTAAATTTTAGTCAACAGTTATACAAAATAAACGATTTGTGATCAATTAAAATACAGCTTTTTATTTTACCGCTTCTAAGAAACCAACATTTTATGCTCAACAATTTTCATATTTAACTAGATTTCTAAGAAAGATAGCATACCGCAGAATATGGTCCTTAATTTAAGAGATTAATGATTATTTTAATAAAACTTGGAACTAATTCAATAAGTTAATAAATTAAAAGTTATAAACAATTAAACATGTCCAGTATATTTCCTAATTCGGAGGTATACCACCGTATTAGGATCAACCTATAAAATTTGTATCCTTTTACGGTGGTATTTTGTTTCTTATTTTTTTGGGTAAACATGAGTTTAAAATATGAATTAAGCTATTTAAATAGCTGCTGTAATAGTAGGAAAATGCAATAAATAACACACAAACGAATTTGAACGGGTTATAAATACGAAAAACTTAGTTTATAAATATTGGTGTACTTTCATTTGATGTTGCGCGTTTGTATGAAAACCTCTCTCACATCGATGTCGTTACACTAATTGATTGATTTTGTTGTGTTGTATATGTGCTATACTTGCAAAATTCGGTCAACTGATGAAGGAATAGATTTGGAATAAATAGTATACATTTTGGTGCACTTATACTGAATAAAATAGAAATAAAACTCGAAAATAGAAATACCACCGTAATAGGAACCGATTTCGACTACCTCCGTGATAGGGACACTTACCTTACGCATTTTCCAATCATTAGATAGAAATCTATCCTAAATAATTTAGTCTGACATGGGGTTTGACCGGGGATCCTCTGGCTAGAATTTTGTACTAGCTAGCTCAAGCTATGATACCTACTTCTAACTCTTTTTAAAGATAAAAAATGCATTGAGCCGCAGTTGTCATTATGGTCATTTAAATTCACAATGGCAAGCAATGGTATAGTTATATCTGTTGCCGACTTATTGTTTTGTTTTTAAAAAGAAAATAAATTAGTTGTCATCGTAAAATTGGCGTTTGTAAATTTCACCTTTTGTATTTTATCACCAACATTGACGGTACCTGTGCACGGTACTAACTAGATCAATGGCTATTTTACTTGAAGGTAGGTGTCCATACCTACTTAAGTCTGAGCTAAAATAAAGTACGCTCTATGAATGTGGACTTAAGCATAACTTTGAAACGGATCGCCAAAGAACTCCGTCCAGTGTAGCGCTCCGTCTCAAAAGCCTAGGGAAGATCCAAAGTTGTCGGGCGAACTATAAGGTTACACGTGTGATGATTTTTAATATTTGTCTAATTATTGCCCTCGTTATTTAGTATGTTTTGTAAGAATTAAGTGGCAACACTGGTTTGTCACATTGACAGTTGACAGCGCGCCTCTCTGGCGGCAAAATAGGCGGGGAAAAATGGAGGGGAAAGCTGTGCTGGGGGGACGGACGTTGCAAGCCGGCATTCGATTAGCAGCATTGACCGAGGATAGTCGTCGAGGGAAATCTATGTTCGACGGTAGTCTTATAGTTCAGGTAGTGATGTGATAAGTTGTGATACCTTTATACCATTCGACAGATTGAAGTTATTATATTTCAGAAGCGGCATGATACCTGCAGCCTACAAGGTACGGAGTAGAAATACTCTTAAAATTATTTAATTAATATTAATATACGAGATATTAATATAGACAAGATATTAAAGGCCGTCACTGTAATTTTTCATTAAATTCAGCTTTTATTTTTCTCTTCTCTTCATTTCCATAATGATGCCGTCACGAACATTTGGTTGGGGCTACTCCCTAACAATGTTACTTGGCGGTAGTATTGAGTGTTTAAAATAATATGGCGATTGGATTACGCCACCACTGACAACAGCTTGAATAATATTTGATCAAGGCTACTCTTTGATAGTGCTATTCTTGTTGGTCTGCCTGAAATAATTTGTCGCGAATTCTATTTGGTCAAGGCAACTCCTTGATAATAGTCCGCGACGGATTCTCTGGCAAACGTCGGTGCTAGAATATTTATATTTATTGCATAAGTGTTTTCTGGAGCAGACCGCAACTTGAGTAATGTTCGAACAAGGCAACTCTTTGTTAATGTTACTCTTGTAAGCCTGATAGGGTTTATCGCACGACCCATTTGGTTAAGGCTACTCTTTGACAATGTTGGTCTGCGATAAAACGTTAGACTGCGGTCTGTATTAGAAAAAACTAGACGTTTGGTTGAAATTGCGCCGTTAATTGAAAAGATAAGTTTTATGAAGAGAGGAGAAAGTTAACCTTTAGAATAGGAAGAGTAATTTATCGATAATAATAACAACTTCATTGAATATAAAACACTGAGTTACATTTTGTATATCACAACTGGAAAAAAACAGTATTTTATGCTTGCTACCGCCAGATATCGCTCGTCCGACTAATTAACAATGCCTATCGCGTCATAGGAATCTGAGCGTTAAGTGTAGCCTAGAATGAGGTCAAAATGCTATGTGTCAGTACAGACTAATTGTAAGCGGCGCATTAACTTTTTATGTGTCCATTTGCTTACTTATGCGATAATGCGATACACAAATTATTATAACACAAGCTAGGCTGAGCCTGTATTATACGTACGTATTAATTCCTTCCCAATGTCTTTTAGTAAATACAACGATATAGGTATACTAATGAAAGTTGATATATTTGATTTGGTTATTTCTGGCCTTAGTGTTGAGTAAATGGGGCCTATGTTAGTTTAAAATATGTATGTTCAAAGATTACTTCGCTAAGATTGGATACGCTTCTCAAAATTTAAGGCTATAAATGTCGTGGACAAAACGTTACATGTACAAGAGAAGGCTATGTATGCCACTACCCGCAAGTAATCTAATTTATATGTGTGAAGAGAGGGGTGTTAAAGGTCTGATTTTACTGAAACTGCTACCGCACCAGATTCTCTTGTACACACACACACACACACAGGCACACACACAGACACACACACACACACACACACACACACACACACACACACACACACACACACACACACACACACACACACACACACACACACACACACACACACACACACACACTTACTTTAAAAATATATGAATATCATTATGTAATTTTTAGTATGTACACAATGAAGTACTTATTCAGCTTTTAGCTCTTAATACTTGAGCCGGTATGGTTTGAGCCTAATGACCTGAAACATGTGTATTCAATTGCCTAGGCCAGGCATCCGTCTCATCACACAATATGTCACAAGTTTTATTATAGCCTGTTAAATTTAATGTACCCTGTGAAGAGAAATAAAGACTCACGCACACGCACACACACACTCACACACAACACACAATCTGATGTTATATTGATTAAATTTGTATTTTTAAAGAAATCTGTAACAACAGAGCCAAGGCCAATAGGCCTACATATACTAATTGATGAAATCTAATGGATACGCTGTTGATTTCGAATAAATGAATAAATATTATATTAAACAAGTAATTGGAGGCTATGTATGTCTCTACGGAGCTATGTATGTTCCACAAGTAATTGAAGGCTATGTATGTCTCGACGGAGCTATGTATGTTCCACAAGTAATTGGAGGCTATGTATGTCTCTACGGAGCTATGTATGTTCCACAAGTAATTTGAGGCTATGTATGTCTCTACGGAGCTATGTATGTTCCACGAGTAATTGGAGGCTATGTAAGTCTCTACGGAGCTATGTATGTTCCACAAGTAATTGTAGTTTATTTATGTCCTTAAATAAGAAAAGACGCCCCTAAGAAGCTATGTATGTTTAATGATATTTGAGTCCTTGGATGCCAATACAGAACTATGTTTTCCACTACTATACAAAATTGGTTACGGAAACTAAACTATGAGGATACAGAATCAATATTATCAGACGTAAAGTAAGCTAAGTTCATATACCCACATACACACCCGCGTCACTCTCACGCATACACACACACAAACGCACATACACTCACACAAATGCGGAACCCAATAAATGCTAGCTTTCCTCGATCAACAGGTGGGACCTGGAGGCCTGAAATGCAGGGTCGCCCTAGATTAGGCTCCAGATTACACGCTAAATAAATAATTTAATTTAATGATTCAGTGCTAATGAATTTTACCAATTATAATTTAACTATAATTCTTTATCTATACTTATAATAAATCTGTAGAGAGGTCAATTCTGTACATAAAATATTTTTTCAAAATAACTATCAGGGGGTGATAAGTGATCGATACTGATACCAAAAATGCAATCAGTAAAATTTTTGTCTGTCTGTCTGTCTGTCTGTCTGTCTGTCTGTCTGTATGTTCGTTATAGAAAAAAAAACTACTGAACAGATTTTGACGAAACTTGGTACAATTATTCTTCATACTCCTGGGCAGGTTATAGGATACTTTTCATCACGCTACAATCAATAGGAGCGGATCAGTGACGGGAAGTGTTGGGAAAACGCGAGAAATTTAAACCTGTATGTTTGAACGCGCATTACGCGAAAACTACTGCATAGAATTGAATGCGGTTTTCACCAATGTATTGCTAGAGGTCTAACTTAAAACTTAGGCACAAGGTATAGATGGGTATTATATGGAAGTCCGTTATTTTTGAAACCCGATATCCACGCAAGCGACGCCGCTGGCACAGCTAGTTTCAAATAATTGCATACATTAGATGGCATTCCTAAACTACTTGTCAGTTCGATAACAGGGATGTAGATGATGTTGTAGGTTATTAATTTAATCTTTATTTCACAAAGTAGGTAGACAATGTGTTCTGGAATGGATTATGTCGGCGGTGTAATTTTCTCTTGCACAAATAATGGCAACTGACGACATGATGACTACTCCGCCTAGTAAAGTCCAAAGAGCCCAAGACACAAGCAGCAGAGGGGACCATTGGTGGATGTCGATGCAGGCCAACAGCTCGTCGTAACCATGTGATGTTGTCCGTTGTCATCAGGGAAGTCTTGGTGGCTCGTAGTATAACTTTATTAATTTTTTTACATTCGACTGTACTTAAACCTATGTAAGTACATCTATGCTCGTAGATTGACACTATCAAGAACCCGGGGCGGTTGACTTGTTTTTGTTTTAATATTATTCTTTTTATTTTTGCATATAAGACATTCATTCACTACAGAGATACATGAAGAGAGAATTTAAAACTGGGCTGTGCCAGTATCAACTTGTTAAAATTAGTGAGTAGCATCGAAATGAATAGGTACTATTGAATTTCTAAATTTAGAACCTGCGTAGGTATATTTCATTTTAGTGCAAGATTTATGATCATTGGCATTTCTTAAGTAAGGATGTTGATCTCCAATGTATTCTTTTAAATGGGTACCTATACTTGAATGGTTCCCTAAGTGAAGCATGTTAGGTTTAGACTAGGCTTCGTCTACGCACGAGACGTGTGGTCCTCTTATGCGAGGCAAAAATTAACCTATGTATGTCGGCGGACGGTGCCTCCGTCGCATGGGCCGTCGTTGTGGTGCCGAGGGTCGTATAGATAGAATAAACAGTCTTTGTTGCACAAAAGACATTTCGGACATAACAAAGGACAGCTTAGGCAGTTTTGTCGCTTGTAGCGATCTGTACCAGATAACATTTAGGCAGAGGAAGGAAGTTTTAAAAGCCACGGGCAATCTAGTACAATATCATCCAATGTTACTATTAAGTACTTTATAAATGGGCAAGCCAATTGCATAGTTATACGAAGTAAAATAAACATAATCTATAGACATCATTAAAAAAAATCTATGGATATAGCATATTAAATTGATGTGGCATTCGTATTTACACTTAAACACACACGTATACAATACATTCGCATACATATAAGTACATACACTCTCCGGCGCAACAGGCACGATGGGTACAACACAAACCTACCTAACTGGGGTGGAAAACTAAGGTTTGCCCCCCCTATTGTTATTAATATAAAACCGGACCTACCAGTTCATTTCATATAGATAGATTTAAAGTTATAAATTGTAATTGTTCCTGCGATACAGGCCTTGAGGCTAGTACAGCGACAGCTGACAATTATTTTTAAGGATTTTGTTATATATTTGGTTTAGCTCATTTGAGTTGTATGCAGAACGATTTGTATTATTGGATAAACATTTTTATTTTTACACAACACATGTAGGTACACGTACGTAATTATTATTTATATTAATAAAAAAAGCGGTAACGTTCTAACTATAGAAATGTAGGGCACTAGGTACTCTAGTCCACTTATAGCAACTCGATATCTAAGTGTGGCGTATTGTTTACTTTCACATGCGTCAAAATATTTCATGAACTGTTCCCGCAATACGAGTATTAATTAATGGACTTGCCTCTAAGAGAAGAATTTATTTATTTGCTAGAATGCGGTACATATTATTACAGATGATATGTATAATGGAGAACTAAACACATTCACTCTTCAGAGTTGTCAAATGAAATAAATTATTAGATTGGATACATAATTGAAATAAATTGTAACATGCCAAATTAAATTGATTATTAAATTGAGTATATACAAGTGAAATAAATTATTATACGTCAAGATAACTAAATTATTAGAACACCTCTTTGTACTACCGGAATAACATTTACCATATTTTCAAAATATCATTAAAATTGAATTAAACAAAGCAAGTCACACGTGTGGTATAAAACAAGGTTGAATAAGCCATATTCTAAGCATACCTATACTTTAAAAGAAAACTTACTAATTGTTATATCATTTGCGTTCATGGGTAACTTATTATATAATTTGACAGCTATTGACCGACTGTTCCTTGAACGCATAGCTGTTTTCATTAAAAGCATGATTAATTTAATTGAACGTTAGACGTCTATCTCTAGGAGTACGTGGAATGTCATACAGAGTCTTAAATAGCTCTGGGTGAGTTTTAACCTCGTACATATAAGCAAGGGACAGTGAGTACTTTCAATTGTTTGAACAAAGTCTAGTGAAATAAAACTGTCTGCTGGGTAACAAATAACTTTGGGGTTTGAGGTTTTCTAAGAGGAGGTGAAGGGAGATTTGGTTAATGGTGGACATGTAGGCAGTTAAAGGTTTGAAATTGGGAGGATCATTAACTTTCAGTAAAACACTTTAATGATTATGTTCCAACATTGGGACAATGTCACTGAATTTCATTGGGCTTGGGATAAGACCTGAATTTACGTATCTACTCATTAAATTGGTTATTAATTATAGCTAATGTAGGGAAATGGTGTGAATAATTTATTTTAAGACCATCATGGGAGATCATCGGTCTTTACGAACTTTATTTCTTGAAGGGTGTATGTAGATAGGTAATCTATATGGGATGTCTACTACTTGTTTATGGATAAGCTTGTTAAAAAAAAAGGTCACGCTATATCCCTGTGATCATTACAGTTACGATTTTTTCTAATACGATGAATTACAATTTGATCTTCCTGTCATAGTGAGTGACCTAAACCATTAATCTCAGTAAACCAAATCAAATTCTTTGTTTGTCAGAACAGGTTACAATAAAATAAACAAATAGTTATAGTTGGGTCTGCCTATAAAGGCGTACAAATATATTTGGTGTCGGAAAAATCTTCTGACCACCGAGAGATAAGACACAACACAAGGAAAAATATTGTTATTTATTTGGCCTACCTACGTGTGAACGTACTTAGTTGCCACGGACGATTGCAGGGGTTGGTAAGTCTGAACGTCGTGGCCAGTTTTCAGTTGGACTTGACACAGTGGATTGGTCAGTTTTCAGTGCTGCACAGTGGCCTCTCCCAATGGTCACCACTTTGATCATACACCGTCAAATTTATTTTGTATCTTGCATCAAGGCTTTGACCATGAACTGTAAACAAAACTACCTTATTTATATCAAATATCATCACAAGGTTTCTTTTTGGTGCCAATGTGTATTCCTTATTCTCCTTGTAACACGTTAGTGGAGATGTTATTAGTAAAGTATTTGAATCTAGAGCAGCGTCTAGTAGCGGCTAGTTAGGCTTCTCTTTTTCTTTCGTACACTTATGTCTATCTTGTATATAGGCACAGTAAATAGTTAAGTGTGGTGTACCTAATATTAGTTTTTATTAATTTCAGTTTTATTTATATATATAAAAATATATATACATCTAGCTGTTCTACTATTTATTTTAAGACATTTGTTCAATTGTTCCTGTCACATGTTAGTCTCAAATGGGCATACTTTGAAAACTGTGTTAATCAATTAGAATACCGATTAACACAGTTTTCAATCAATCAGCACCGAATGTGATGATTTTATACTTGCCCGTTAATGATTAAAACTGATGTGGTATACATATTTTACCAGGAAATGCAAGGGGTTGTAATTTAACAGTAATTTGTTGTTATAAGTCAAACTGTTTTTGTGTTATTCATTTTGTTGTAATATCGGGTTCTCATTTTATTTATTGAGATGGCGCTTTAGCACTATTGGTTGAATCATATTAAGTGGTTGTTTCGATTGGCTGTCCTTGAATAAATAAATAATTATGTAGTGGTGCGTCGGGAGACGGCACGTTGTCGGATGGCCGAATGTGATGATTTTTAATATTTGTCTAATTATTGCCCTCGTTATTTAGTATGTTTTGTAAGAATTAAGTGGCAACACTGGTTTGTCACATTGACAGTTGACAGCGCGCCTCTCTGGCGGCAAAATAGGCGGGGAAAAATGGAGGGGAAAGCTGTGCTGGGGGGACGGACGTTGCAAGCCGGCATTCGATTAGCAGCATTGACCGAGGATAGTCGTCGAGGGAAATCTATGTTCGACGGTAGTCTTATAGTTCAGGTAGTGATGTGATAAGTTGTGATACCTTTATACCATTCGACAGATTGAAGTTATTATACACGTGTAATTTTACCCGTAAAGTTTTGCCTTCGTGAAGCCGTAAACAACTGTCGAACTAAGCCTGCGACTTGAAATATGGCTCACTTTGTTAAAATATAAGTAAACCTCTTTATGTTATATGAATAAAATTCTTTAGGTTTCATAATTAAGAGCGAAGTCGAGTCTGACGGAGTTTAACAACGCGACAGTGACGAAAAATCTACGAAGGATAGGATAACGTCCTGTTTCTCTACAACTCCTCTACCTTTATCATAGCTTTTAGCATTAAGCTTAGCATTGATGGAAAAATGTATAATAACTGGTAAAAACTACAACTGGGGATGTGCCATGTACCTATCTGAGAACCAAGGATATTTAATAAAGTTCGTTTTATCATTTTGTACCTACCTATTATACTCGTAGTACGGTTAGTAAATTTCTTTATCAAAGTTTCAAGAGGAGAAAGTACCTACTTACTTGTTATAATAAGCACACAGAAGTGCCATTCTCAGCAATATTATGGAATAAGGAAAAGTAGTTTTCATGTTACAGAAAAATATGAAATCCGAGGAAATGTGTTGAACACTGTGCATTAAAATAAATCTGAGAAAGTGGCTCGTATTTCATCTTCGCCCGCAGGCATACGGCTGGCACCTACACGCCGCTGAAGGGGGAATTCAATAAAAATCACAATCGTAAAAACTAAGACGGGTAGCCATATAAAAATACCTAAGAAAGCATTAAGAGCCGTCCCCTAATAATAGGTACCGCCAGATGCAAGAGACGGCCGCCTGGAAAAGTCACAGTGGGAACTCGACCGAGGGAAATTATTTTTTCGGTCTGCCACACACGGCCCTTGCCAACTCAGCGAGAACAGGGCTTCACGGCCATCTCCGAACCTTTCGCTCAAGCCCCGACCTCACAACGGTTACTTATTCATACGCAGGTGGAATATTGGTTTTTCTATTTGGGAGATTTGAAGCAAAAGACGGTCCATATCATGTCAGCGTTACACATTACAATAGATAACCCTGCCTGGTAAAAGATATTTGGATCTATAAAAGGCGTGCGTGGTGTAGATTTGGAGATAGGTTAGCTTTAGCTACCGAAGTAAGTTTAGTTTTTATGGGTGAAATATTTATTTCAGCAGTCATGTTTATTCATACCTAATTTTTTAGGTGATTAAGTAGGTACCTATAATATTTTTATTAAAACATTCCTATACTAAAAATAATATACGAAATATGGACATATATATATATATTACAGGTGCGGCTACACGTCGTGGGCAAATAGGTATCTCTGAAATAAATCCTTTGCAGAGATCTAATCTAACAATCCAAATTACTTATGTATTTCAATTTCTCTAATCCGACCCGCAAAGGCTTGAATACAAAACAATTATTCTATATGTTTCGGTAGAATCAATTAAGTACTTATACGTACCTACATAAGTAAGGTATTACTTAAATATTCATTGACCGCATTATACCTAATAGTGAAGATAAAATTTATCTGCCCAATAGGTATATCGAAAATATTTTCCAGAAAAGGTATATCATGATCATTATAGGAGCATTACTCGCTCAGAGTTTAATGCCAAAAATCATTATAAAGATTAATTGTTTTTCAATTGATTTATAAATAAAACCATTTTAGTTAGGTTGTTTTTACACGTGGAATTTATAAATGGGCCGTGATTAATCTATTTGTATCTAGTTGATTGTTTTTATCGGTCTCTACTGTAACAAACATTATACAGTAGGGCGATTCCCACAAAGTGAGCATTTTTGGCTCATTGGTCTGGCGCGATTTTTTTTTAGATATTTGTAGGTTTTACTACTTCATACTAAAGATGGATTAATTAGAAGCCGAACTATGTAAAAGGCGTCATTATTGAAGGCTCGGGTGAGAAGATATAGGCCTTTGAATTTTGGTGCTGCCAGGTAAATGAGATCAAAGCCAGGTAACTGTGAAAATGGGTCCATAAAAATTTGATGTGTGCAGATAAATGAGATTTATTGGTATATTTTTGATATCATAATGACGATAGGCAGGAGCAATATACGTACCTAATATTTGTCTATCAAGACGCCATCAGTATTTTTCCTTACAACTTTGATTACGCTAGTATGTAATGTGCCTAGGTATGTAATATTTCATGGAATTGATAGGTATAGTCGGTTACAGCATTGATCTCAGTAATCGGCTTACAACGAAAGCCGCGCTGTGGGAGCCTAATCGTGAAATAATTGCAACGATTGTTGAAAATCGGGTTGGAGGGCTGGGATTTTCCGGGATATTTCCGGGTGTAATCTGAGCGCACAATTGCGGGTGCAGCCGAACTGCGCGCTCATTAGTGCAATGTTCAATTAGGGAGCGCTGAGCGCCGAGCGCCGATGGACGGGCTGCTCCGCGCGTCGGCGTCGCTCAGCCGTGCGCTTAGGGTCTGCCTCCAATACTAAATGTGACGGAGAAGCTTCACTGTCACATTTTGTAATCAGCATTTAAAAAAGAATGACAACAGAGCTGTTAGGTTAAAGATGCGTCGGTGATTGAAAGCGGTTTATCTAACGGGTAAGAAATTTGACTAGCTGGAGGGCTAATTTGGTAGTGGGGAGGAGGAGGCTCCCCGCCTCTGAACCTGGTTCGATTTCCACCAGGGACAAACATGCGTGTGATGAATTTGTTTCGTGTATGGGTGTTTATATTTGTATTTAAGTATATATTTGTGGTATGTACCTTCGTTACTCTGTTACCCATAACACGAGTGCTCAAGCTGCTTACTTTGGGATCGGAACAATGGATGTGATGTTGTTTGTTAAGATAGGTACCTTTCTTTAGTACCCAACTAGTATGGATTAGCAAAAAATAGCATCTTGATAAGTACAGCGACATGTACCTAGGTGTGATGGAGCTATAGTTACCTATACTCGTAAGGCATGTTTTTAATGTGTAACTTCAACATACAGCTACTACTACTACATGTAACATGCCCAGTTATGAATAAAAAATTATCAATTTGGATTATAGCATCGCTGAGTAGTGGAATATCGGCTATAAACCCGAATGACCTCACGCAGATTTAACACGAATAATTATTGGGAATATTATGTGGGGGGTAATTATATTGTTATTTCAAGTTGTTAACATGGGATAATAATAATGAAATGGATTATTAAAACTAGCGCAAGTCTAGAAAAAGTCATTAAAATACGAGTAGGTAGGTATATAGTGATTAGAAATAATTATTTTCGCAATATTTAAGATGCCTATATAATAATGTTTAAGTAAGTACTGTAAGGCAGGAGCTTAAGTTACATAGGTACTTGATTATCCTTATGATCATTAATACATACCTACTTACTTTTGGTTTAATAACTACACAATAACTCGTACTTGGTAATACGTACCCGCTACTTACCTACTCGGGAACACGAGTAGGTAGATAACTTATAGAACGAGTAAAGATTTTATTGCTAGATACATATGTAGCGGTTCCATTATGTAACCCTTACAAATCACAGGGGAAGGTTTCAATTATCTAGGGAAGTCGGTGCGTAAGTACTAAGTGGGGTCTGGGCTATAAGTCTTTGTGATCATTTCAGTCTTTTTGTTGATAGGTTTCGATAATTGCTTTACTTCACGAACTTATGCATATAAAAATCTATTGGTATTTTATTTATACACGACCTAGACGTATTTTTGAAGCTTCTCGATTGAAGCTGCATTCGGAATCCGGTGGTAGTTTAATTCCTTTTAATTTACTGTAAGTATCTACTTATTCAATTCAGTATTGACGGTTTATAAGTCCTTGTCTCAAACCTATGTAAATAAAGAGGTTTTGATGTGATTTGAAGGAATCTCAAGGTACCGGACTTAAATCTTCGGGTAATACGGGATACCTACAAGCCAAGATGCCTTATAGGCTTCTAGGCAATAGTTTGTAGCACTATCTTGAGATGCGAGATGACTGTGGTGGTATAGAATTAAAAGTACAATTAGCCACTTATGAGAGTAAAGATTGTTCAGTCACTTGACGTCATGGATATGGATGCAGTCGTCAATAATGGTCGTGCGGATACGGTCGGCGTTTTTGTTCTAATTTTTACATGGATGTAACATAAATAGGAGTCCGTGTGAACCGATTGTGACGCGTAAGTAGAGATCACAGCCGCCGACCATGGCTGTTTGAGTGCCGACGGACGGGCGCGGAGAGAGCCGTGTCAATACACCGACGTTCACCAGACTCTACCCGGTGATCGATGCTCACTGTTTATTTGTTTAATGTCATACTACACGGCTTACAGACTTCCATATAGTGAATGAAGTATGTAAACACTTTTTCTCTAGAACTATGTTTACCGTAAAAATTTCCGTCTGGCACCAACTGCGCTTCTGTGGTTGGAAAATGGGCATCCGGAGAAAACATTATCCTTTGCATTTTGTGCAGTTTTCATTGGGTTTTGCTGATTTATTTATGATTGTAGGTATTTAGAGCCTGGGAATACAGCTAGGTAGTTCCTTCACCTTCTTCGTAAACCCCCAGAAAATATTTATGACCTTTATCAGACGCGATATTTTTTAAAGTGATTTACCGACTTACTTAATAATTAATTTCAATTGAAGTTTGTGTAAAACTGAGCGCCTGAACTAGGGTAGCATGGTTTGATGTCAGCCTTTGGCTGCCGGTCGCAAATGTTCCCAGGTCCTATCCACCTCCACATTTCAAGGGCCGTAAAACAATAACTTGTCGACAGTATCTGGAATAGGTACCTAATCGGAATTTACGTTAGATTAGGTTTCTAACATTTTATGATCCGCGGGAGTCGAGAAAATAAATGATAAGGTATAAGTATACCTACCTAATTCTGACCACGCAATTTACGCCTACCATCTATCTGGTCGTAAGTTTGTATCTTTTATGTTGAAGAAAGTACAGTCAACAACAAAAGAAAGGTATTGAACACAAAAATAAATTTTAGTTAAATAAGGAGGTAGGTATATTCGGTAGAGACTTACCTTATTAAAGTATGAAAAGCCCTTATTTGGTTCAAGTCACTCGTCCCCAGAGATTTAATGAATTAAAAATAAAAGGACCTACATAATTAGCATCTACAAAACACATAAATAAAATTTTATTTTAAAATTTAAAATGGTGATGTAACTGAAATATTTTGAAAATGTAACGGTGCAAAATGCTAAAGAGCAACTTCAACTTTTGCACTTGTTGAATAAGTTCACTAAATCACAAAAAACTCAAATCAATGCTCACAAACCAATGCTACTATACCATCCAAGAGTATTTCGAGAATAAATTAAAATAAGTAGAAGATTTAATTTCATGTCTGCGATAAATATTTATGTTCTCCTCTATATTTAGTTGATAATATTATTTAATCTCATTTCTATGTTTAACTAATATTAACTATTATTTTACTTAAAAAGTGTTAATGTTCCAACACCATATTAATGTTGCTATACCCTTACAGGGTCTATGTTGTATTAGTTAGTAAGTATACCCTGTATGTACACTATCTATGAACATGGTGCAATAAATATATTCTATTCTATTCTAAATTTCTGGTAGGTAGGTTAGACCGCCAGCTTTTTAAAGCTTGGATACCTAGTTTAATTACATATTTTATGTAAATGTGTACTTACTTATATAGATATAAATATTAATTTAAGCAGCATTATTGTAAATTAGAAATAAATACACACGCCGATATGTGATTTTAATTGAATAAAATAATTATAATTCATTAAGAGATAATAAGAGACAAAAAATAATAATACTTACAGCCATCGGATCCCCTCAGTCGAATTTAGCAAAAACACAAAGAATAAAACCAAAATAAAACAACGCATCACAAAACAATTGTTGAAATGGCGTAAGAGGTTTACAGCCAGGTTTCAAAAGTTTAACTTAAAAAAAAAACAAAAAATGCGCGTATATTTTGGCGGGAAGCGATTCCCGGTGCGCGTATCCGCGTACGGTGCGGCCGGAGCGCGGCGTGCGTCGCGCGTCTCGCGGGCTTGCTCTGAGCTGCGTCCGCGACAGAATGGTGCGACCGCCGCCATCGCCGGCCCGCCGCGCGGACAGTGGTCAGGCCGTCAGGCGAGCGCGCCGCCGCCGCGCCGCCTCGCTGACCCGGCAAAGACTAGCGCTTCAGACAACAGAACTGAAGCCGCTGTGGTGGCAAAACATTTTGTTACGTATGCAATCTGTACCATCTAGACTATGTAAAACATGTATCAAAATTCTGGACGATGGACAATAAAAAAAATTATGTGTTTAATCCAAACAAACGAGTATCATTTAAAAGTATTTTTATTCACCTAATTCAGCAGTTTAATTTTGTACTTAAATCAGATATTTTCAAATAAGTAGGCCATAAAAAATTGTGGAGTTGTCCTATTATGCCTGTAGTGTAGACCATAAAAGTTGGATTTCACGACGACTTAGGTACCATCAGGTGGAGTGAGGTCATCCTGATGAACTCTTTTTATTTAAAAAAATATCAGTAATTTTAATGTCTTATGATTTTTAAAAATCTACTTATTTTGGAATAAATACTCCATGTTATCGCCAAAGAAAATATTAAGAGTAAGTAGTTGTATCTACCTAGGTACTATTATGTACGTTTATCGTCGAATAAGATAAGCTTGAATTGCGTTTCGTTATCTTGTAGGTACTGGCACACAAACAATACTCTTAGAGAGTCCGTGTGAGTAGGCATAATATAGAGCACGGTGGTAGCAAGTGCCCTCTCGTACTCCCGAGCGCGGCGGGCGGGCGGGCGGCCACGCGCGCTCCCCACGCGAGCGGTACAACCCACTTATCAATTCAGTCGAGTGGGCATTCATTCATTGTGAAGCATTGTGTCTATGCGCGGATTCGGTACTTATTTGACCGTTCACATTCTGCTGTACCGAAGCCAATATAAAAAGTTTAAGGAATTTTTCCATTTCATAAGTAATATTGACCAATAAAAGACACAATTGGCAATTATCACTAATGTCCTTCTATTTAATGTCTAAACTACGATTACGAGTCGAATTAAGAAACTTTATTTTCTTAGTGTCTAATTGCTTTACAGGTTTACTATTTCAATGACATGTGTACCTACCTACTTACACAATAAGGGCCTTGATTTACCAATCCTATTTTATGTTGTTAATTGCTCTGTTTTGTCTAAATATTTAAATAATGTTCTTGCGTCCATAGAACTAAATTAAGTACTGAGATTCAGAAATAATAAACAAATTGTTTTAAATTTATTTATTCATTTATACTTACATAAAACAATTTAGACAATTGCTTATTCTATATACTTCAAAATGTTTGTGCAGTATGGGTTATTGGAATCTTATGGGGAATATTATTATATAGGTAGTCTATTTGCATTAAGGCGTCGAGTCAGCGTCATAATGTAAAAGGATTTTTTAAAAATAAATTATCCAATTATTATTTAACATTCATCAATAGAAAAAACTTAACGTCCGTACATCGTTACATCTTTGTTATTCGTAAAACAAACAAATGTATCTAATTGTCATATTTTAAAAGATACAATCAGCAGTTGGAAATGTTTGATAGTAAATAAAAAGGTAATATAACTTTTAATTATTCTTAATAAAAACATTAAAAAAAAAATTATACATACAGACGAATTGAGAACCTCCTCCTTTTTTCGAAGTCGGTTAAAAAAACAACATAATAATTAATATTAAAGTTAACATTCAGAAGCATATTATTCATCTCATCATCATTCTTAAGCTAATTAACTCTACATCATCATCACATGAAGGTCAGTTGCTGTTGTTATTGTGCGCGTCGATATGCGAATAACACAAATTAATTTCATGGTATAAAATTCCAAAATCCATTTACTACTCGGGTCTTATTCAAGACATATACTAGGAACGTTAGGCATTGTAAGGCGACTATCAGTGCTATACCGATAGCCCTGTGTAGGCATATTTCAAATCGGCCCTTAAACCGACATCTATTGCGATGCGTATCTATTGCTACGGAAATGTATTGTGTACATTTTATTACTATGGTACATATTATATGTATTATGACTTGGTATGGTAAGCTATTGCGTAACTCAACTGTTTGTAATAATCGCGTTTCGAAAGGACGATATCAGTTATTGCAAAGGCAATAGTGCCTACATGAGTCCTCAAATAAATATACCTTCTCAGTGGAAACATTTCAAATTTGTCATTTTAATCAAAAATAAAATAAACAAAAAGAAAATATTCTTTCTAACTCCAGTCACGATTGCTTTCGAATGTCCTAGCTTTCCGTCATACTACAGAATATCGTCACAGTATGAATCTGAATAGATAAACAGATTTCGCAGCACACCGCTATTCTCAGTCATATTTCAATTTTGATTGATACAAAGTAAAATAAACTGTGCGTGTCTATTTCCTATATCTTTATCTTTCTTAGCAACATGTTAGTTTGGTTGTTGCCAACCAACCAATTCAATTAACTTGTTAAATTCTGGATCGGCTAATTTAATAAGTCCGTCAGTTAGTCTCACGACACATAATTTTTTACTAGTTAAGTATTTACCGGATGCTGTAAAATCAATATGTTGTTAATAGGTATGTATTATCATTTAGCGTGTTAGACACACAATACAAAGGTCTTATGCCAAATATAGAGAAATAAATAGTACAGACGGCCACACATCATCAACCTTTGACAGATCTCTCAAATTTCACCAAACAATTTTCAACTAAGTGTCTAATGCACAGAGCATGCATCCATTATGCATCGCCATATTTTGATACATTTGTGTGTTGGGTGGCCGTGTGTACATGTGTACACACATACCTACACAGGTATATGTCAATATTTTAAAAACTATTATAAATGCATATGACAGTAACAAAGGATAAAGGTGCAACAGATGACAGGCAAAGTACGTTACTATACCTTGTGTACCTACTGTAGTAATAAAATCATGTTGTGTGACGTAATTTGTGGATGGCCCCTTCAAAATTATCACCAAACTATTATCAAACATAATGCTTGAAATATTTACGCCACGCCTGTGTTACAATAAGAGTTTACCAATAAAATGTCTTTTAAATGAGAACAGGTGAACAATAGCTTAACAACTTTTTGAATTCTAGGACAAATCGTTTGCAACCGACGCAAAACGCACTACGCGCAGAACCAAGCAGGCAGCAACACAAATAAACAGTTTAAATAACAATTGGAATAAGTATTACCATATTCTCTTAATACAAATTCAAGTATTTACTATGGAAACTTATTGTATGGTACACATTTTTTGTAAGTACCTCCAGACAACATGGGAAACAAAAATAAGCTTAAATAGGTTTTAAATATTGCCGAATAGTTGGATTAGTTGTCATACCAAAACTGGGGAAATACACAAAATCTGCAGTAGGAAACTGTTGACATGACATTTGTGTAGCGCGCAACGCTAATCTATCGGATACTTTGGTCATCAGGATCACAGAGACGCGAGCGGTTATAACCGATGGTGAGGGTTTTAGGTGGCTATGTCACTGAGGTTTCTTGGGCTGTATTGCACTGATGCCATCTAGCGGATGATTTTGGTAAACACTCATTAGGTTAACAAAGACGCGAGCGGTCGTATATTCGGGTGCGGGTTACAGGCAGCTATGTTACTAGGGATCGCGCGGGCTGATGCCATCTAGCGGACGCTTTTAGTAAATTTATTAGGATCACAGAGACGCGAATACTCGTAACCGGAGGGTGCGGGGCGGAGTCACTGCGGCTTCCTGCGCGTGTACTGCTTGATGATGGTGAAGCTGAAGGTGCGCGGCTGTCAGGCGAGGTGAGACAGGTCGTCCAGCTCGGGCGGCGGCTGGGGACCCCCACCGCCTGACCCCGGGCCCGCCCCGCGAGCGAACACGGGCTTTGCCACCACCGACACCGGAGCCTGTCGCAGCACAACAATTCTTCGTTACTGGTTGTTTTTTTTTATACCACTATGATCGCAAACAAGCCTACGGCCCGCCTGATGCGGCGGCGCCTTGAGCGGTTACCGCAGCCTATGAACTTCTGTAACACCAGGGGTACCACACGTGGGTTTCCAACCCTACGGTTGGTGTCTAAGACCTACCGCATATAAAACTTTTACGTCGACTCAACTGTTATGTCGAGTTGTGTAATTCTTGCAATTTCCACACAATTAATGCAACTGCATGCAACTTTTTATTTGAAGGATGGAGATGAGCAAACAAACACAATGGAATACAGAGCATTAGATCGATAGTTGACTAACTTTATAAATAAACATTTTTATTATTATATATTATTATTTTTATATATATATATATATATATCCTCCAGATGTTTGCCCTAAGCGGCGCACACCTCGAGATGCCTATGTCCAGCAGTGGACTGCGATAAGCTGATGATGACGATGATCATTGCGCGCGACGCCCTGCGATCACCAACCGTGGTTGCCACTCGCCACGACCGCCCAGCAGCGTGGCGATTATGGGTACATCCTCCAAATGTTTGCCCTAAGCGGCGAACAACTGGAGAGGCCTATGTCCAGCAGTGGACTGCGACGCGGATGATGAGTATGATCCATGCGCGCGACGCCCTGCGATCACCAACCGTGGTCTCCAATCGCCACGACCACCCAGCGTAGCGATTATGGGTACATCCTCCAGATGTTTGCGCTAAGCGGCGAACAACTGGAGTGGCCTATGTCCAGCAGTGGACTGCTATAAGTTGATGATGACTATGATCCTTGCGCGCGACGCCCTGCGATCACCAACCGTGGTTGCCAACAGCCACGACCGCCCAGCGTGGCGATTATGGGCACATCCTCCAAATGTTTGCCCTAAGCGGCGAACAACTGGAGAGGCCTATGTCCAGCAGTGAGCTGATGATGAACATGATCCTTGACGGAGCTGGCTGACCTGAGCGTGGTGCGGCTGCGGCGAGGGCTGCGCGTGCTGCACCAGCACCACCTTCTGCGCCGCGCCGCCGCCCGCCGCCGCCGGGCCGCTCGTCACCACCACCGACTGCGCACCACACCGCGTGCGTCAGCGACCGGTCCCCTACGTAGCTTCGAACGCCGTTGTTGCGAAGCTCACTGCTTCGATTTTTTTTCCACTGCCTCATTGGTTCGAAAGTCAAGTCAAGTCAAAATAATCTTTATTTGTATAGGTTTAAAAAAAAAACACTTACAAATCTTCGAAGCTACCACCGGTTCGGAAAGCAGCATTCCACCGAGAAGATACCGGCAACAAACTGGCGAGAATCTCGGCGCTTATGGACTCGAATGATGTAGTCGCGAAAGACGCTGATTCGAATAATATCCTCACTGCCTCATGTCGAATGCTTGTGAGTTTGATTTATTACTTTATAAGTCCAAATGTGTGTAAAAAATATTCATCTAGTAATTAAAAGGACAGCATATTCCGAGTCAATCAACAATTATTAGTATGTATTAACAAAAAAGATGAAAGTAAAAGAACCAGCATACTATTGAATGAGCGTCTTTCGCAACTACATCATTGGAGTCCATGAGCTTTCGAACCAATGAGGCAGTGGAAAACAAATCTAAACAGTGAGTTTCGCAACAACGGCGTTCGAAGCTACGTAGGGGACACGTCAGCGACATACGACTAACTACGTCATTTACGGACGTAGTTAAGCAAAAACGTTTCAATCCACAGGTTACACGAACTTGAGTTAATATGACAAATCCTTTTATTTTAACACTATTTTTTAATTATTTAACAGAATTTCAGCTTTCAATTCATACCTAAACTCATAAAGTGGATTGAAACGTTTTTGCTAATCTACGTCCAATTTGCGATCGAACAATGGATATCATTTACGGGGGGAGAAGGTATTATTTCTGACTGTTAACTAGGGGCAGAATTTGCACTATAAATGACATACGAGTAAAGAGGAAATTGATGGCGTAGCTAAATACCACAGCCTGATGACGGGCAGCAGCGTCACGAGAGCGAGGCGCTACGTCCTGCGATCGCCAACCCGCCTGCCCAGCGTGGCGATTATGGGTAAATACTCCAGATGTTTGCCCAAAGTGGCGAACAACTGGAGAGGCCTATGTCCTGCAGTGGACTGCGATATGCTGATGATGAGTAAAGAGGAGATTGCAATGACTAAACGTATAATAGGGAATATGTATAGAAAATAATAATGAATTTACTAATTTATCGTAAACAAAATTATACTATATACAGTAAAAATAAAATCAAAATTGGCGGAAAAATTGACGAGATACAGGCGTTTATATCAAATAATTATATCCGTCCTCTGACGAAAACTGATTTTTCCGTGGAGTCATACAGATTGAATGCAACGTAACGTCATTCTCTCCCGCTCCGTGGCGGGAACATACCTTTATATGAGCTTTTGATGCGTCTACAAAGGGGGTAAAAGAGGGTTAACGCACAAACAGTTGGCTGTGTGTAGTGCTAAATTTTGGCGTATTTCAGATGAGAAATTTAAAACAGAACTTATTAACTGTATGTAGGTACGTTTTAAATGACGCACTACATACTAAAACTACAAAGCTACTCAATTACGTTTCTAATTTGACTGATCATGAACGCAGGTTTAGGGAAGCACTAATTTTTTTTTTCAACTCTTCATACCATTACTAAATTCGACACATACTCTTTTCTACGTTAATCGCACTTTAGAGTGATGTTTAAATACTTTATTTGTGTAGATTGCATAGTCAATCAGTCATGCGTAATTTAAAAATCATAATAGTATCAACATGCCAGTATACATACTTAGTCATACATTAATGACGCATACTTTGCATTTAATGACCATTGAACTGCATATATTTTTTACCGCCATTCAACATAAAAAGTAGTCATAATAAGTCAAAAAATAAGAGAAAAATAAATTGCACCTTTTCACAAATTTGAAACAAATTATATTTGCCTTATTACAAGTTTCAGTAATTATTTGGCAAATATGCTAGCAATAACTACTACATGTGTTCGAACATAGGCAATACCTGCACATTTTGGCTTCGCATGATGGTGGGCTGTGAACTGTGCACGACGATGTGCCCTGTGCCGCTGGCTGGCTGCGCCTGAGTGCGTTAAAATAATAATAATGTCGTCCATTATTTAAAAAACGGTTATACGCTTTATATGATGCTTGCACAAAATTCGCTTTTAAGTTGTGACGAACTGTATAAGAAAATGTTTTAACTCTTTCTGCTTAGCCCAATGGTTGACTGGTAGAGAATGCCTGGAAAGAAACGCGTCATTAAGTCCGCCTTTTGTACAATTTTTTTATGTGCAAGGGGCCGTTCAAGTATTACGTAAGCACTATGGGGGGGCGGGGGGGTCTATGATTTGCTTATTTTGGATGACATGGGGGGTGGGGGGGTCTAGATGATGATTACGTCATCTTTATTTATTTTCTTTTTAACACAAATGGCAAATCCTCACATTCTGTTTGCTTGAAAACGAAACGTATTTTCGGGGAATTACCTACGAATTACCTACGAATAAATCCATACGTTTAGTAAGGTTGCCGAGCTGTGACAAAAAATCGATCTTAGGAATCGATTCGAACCGGTGCCTTGAAGATCGATTCCAAAAAGAAAACGATGATATAAGATAGATCTATTAAAAATCGATTTTACCACTTTGGAAGAGTCTCTCGCGCAAACTATTCATCTGAGAAAAAAATGATGTTAGAAACCTCAACATCATTTTCAAATACCTATCCATAAATACCCCACACGTATGGGTTTGAGAAAAAAAAATTTTTTGAGTTTCAGTTCCATGTATGGGAAACCCCAAAAATTTTAGATTTTTTTCTGATTTTACTTTAAAATCTTAATGCGGTTAACAGAATACACCTACGTACCAAATTTTAATAATGTAGCTCTTATAGTTTCGGAATAAACTGGCTGTGACATACGGACGGACAGACAGACAGACAGACAGACATGACGAATCTATAAGGGTCCCGTTTTTGCCATTTTGGCTACGGAACCCTAAAAACCCATATTTCTAAAACTTTGCATTTTACGAATTTCATGTACAGGACATAAATTGTTGCAAATGATGTCACTAATACGATGACATTGAAAAAAACCGGCCAAGTGCGAGTCGGACTCGCGCACGTAGGGTTCCGTACGACTGATTGAATGAAAAAAATTAGGTAATTTAATTTATGATGTTTAAAAAAAAACTACTGTCTAGATTTCATTAAAACTAATTTCGTTAGTAGTTTACATACTTAGTAATACACATCATATATTTTTTTCAGTTTTATAGTGTTCATATTTTAGAAGTTACGGGGGGGGGGGGGGGGGACGACACATTTTACCACTTTGGAAGAGTCTCTCGCGCAAACTATTCATCTGAGAAAAAAAATGATGTTACAAACCTCAACATCATTTTTAAATACCTATCCATAGATACCCCACACGTATGGGTTTGATGAAAAAAAAATTTTTGAGTTTCAGTTCCATGTATGGGGACCCCCAAAAATTTTGGATTTTTTTCTGATTTTACTTTAAAATCTTAATGCGGTTAACAGAATACATCTACGTACCAAATTTTAATAATATAGCTCTTAAGGAGTCTGCCCACTACACCGTATCATACCATGGCCGTGCTATGAACGTGTCAGACAAAAAAGTATTCTTTGTATTGAAAACTATGAGACGATGCCCATTAGACCGTTCCGTCACCGACCAGCACCGTCGCGTGCCATGCACGGACAGTTCAGAATTGTCGGCGAGAATATTTTGCCGGTGGCGGTACGCTCCGCGCACGGCACGCGACGGTGCCAAACCGATGCGCGCCGGCAGCAAAACGGTGATAATACGGGTTATAACCGCGTATAAGGACCGTTATAAACGCGTCTCAAATGCCAAACGGCGAACGGCTTCCTATGAATAGTCACACAAATTACGGGTGGGCAACATACGGGTTGCATACGGACACCATACCGGCATCATACGGGCATCATACGGGTTGCATACGGACACCATACCGGCATCATACCCGTATGATGCCCGCATCATACGGGCATTAAACGCCGTCGACTCGTTTCAGTGGGCAAAGCAAGCCGTATCGTATTACCTTCCGTGCTTGACACGTTCATAGCACGGTCATGGTATGGTACGGTGTAGTGGGCAGAGTCCTTTATAGTTTCGGAATAAACTGGCTGTGACATACGGACGGACAGACAGACAGACAGACATGACGAATCTATAAGGGTCCCGTTTTTGCCATTTTGGCTACGGAACCCTAAAAAGGAAGTATTTTTTTCTTGAAAATAAAATTGAAAATTTTTCTTAGTCCCGATTTCTCCACCATTGTATAAGGCTTGAGGGCAAAACACTTAAAACTCTCACCTTAAATCCTCCCTTTTTTCGATGTCATCGTATTCGTGATAACATTTGCAACAATTTTTGTCCTGTACATGAAATTCGCAAAATGCATAGTTTTCGAGAAAAATGCATATAAAGAAAAAAAGCACCAATATCTCGGAAAATTTGCATTTTACGAATTTTATCTACAGGACAAAAAACATTTATTTTATCCATATTTATACATAGAACTAAAAAAAATTAGCTTACTTGAAATTCAATTTTTGGTCAATATTTTTAAGTCCTTAATCCCATAGTGCCCTTAGGGGCAAAAATTTTTTTGCAAAAAAATTCTAAAAATGTTTACGTAAGCATGGGGGGAGGGGGTAAGAGCTTTGCTTACTTTTGCTGACAAGGGGGGTGGGGGGGGTAAAAAACTGTAATAAATCTGCTTACGTAATACTTGAACGTCCCCCAATAAAGATTAAATAAATAAATAAAATGGCCGACGAGTTCGAATGCAGGAGGAGAAACTATGAAAACCAGCGCTGTGGCGTGGTTTCTGAATTTAGAAAAGGACCACCCCATCCCATCCCATCCTGTGGGTGCCGTAGAAACGACTTAGGGAAAATCGGGAAACTGGCAGCAGCGTTTACCAGGGTACAAATAATACCTACTGCGGTCACCAACCCGCCTGCCAAGCGTCCAGCAGTGGACTGCAATAGGCTGATGATGGTAGGTGGTGTACCTGCGGAGGCTTCTGCTGCGAGGCGACGATGACGAACTTCTGCGGCGGCGGCGTCCCCGGCGCCGGGGACTGCGGTGCGCCCGCGCTCAGTACCACGCTGCGCCCCGCGCCTCCCACAACACCGGACTCTGCGACAAACGGTGTTACATTAAACTAAACCGTAACTACACCGTAAACCGTGACTTGACGTAAGTTGAACTATGAATATTATTCAGTATTCATAGTTCAAGTTACGGTTTAGTTCGGGACTAGATGGCGGTATGCATCAAAATGGCGGGTGTACCATAGCGAATTCACCGTCTATTATAACACCGCTCAAGTCAAAAATTAGAGGTCTTCACATTTAAATGCCTTCAGATGGAACTGCTCGTCATGTAATCTGCTTCTAAATCATGTAATATGACCAAAAGTTACACATCTGCGCATGTCGCGCGCATCTGCGCAACTTTTGGTCACATGGTATAGGTTTCAGCCAATCAGAAGCCGTACTTTGAAAAGTAGTAACAGCGCAGACGGTCGGCCTGTCACACTGGACAGATTTTTCGTCTCCTGTGAAGTTGGTAAAAATGCCTTGTGCGGTACTTTTAGCTAAGGGGACGCTATCTATCTACCTA
This sequence comes from Conogethes punctiferalis, assembly GCA_031163375.1. Classification (NCBI taxonomy): domain Eukaryota; kingdom Metazoa; phylum Arthropoda; class Insecta; order Lepidoptera; family Crambidae; genus Conogethes; species Conogethes punctiferalis. The sequence continues at coordinate 13,066,992 of CM062078.1, forward strand.
TCACCAGCACCATGGCCAAGAGCGCAGCTAGCTCACGTGTCGCTGCAGACGCGACGCTACAGTCAGCAGTACTCACCGGCGCCCTTGGGCTGCAGCGAGGGTGAAGGCGAGGACGAGGCACGAGGGGCGGCGTGCACGTCACCAGTACCACGAGCGCAGCTAGCTCACGTGTCGCAACAGTTATCAGTGCTCACCGGCGCCCTTGGGCTGCAGCGACGGCGAGGGCGAAGGCGAGGGCGAGGCGGGCGGCGCGGGCGCAGGCACGAGCGGCGGCGTGCACGTCACCACGGCCACGAGCGCAGCTAGCTCACGTGTCGCTACAGTTATCAGTGCTCACCAGCGCCCTTGGACTGCAGCGACGGCGAGGGCGAAGGCGAGGGCGAGGCGGGCGGCGCGGGCGCAGGCACGAGCGGCGGCGTGCACGTCACCACGGCCACCGCGCCGCCGCCGCCGCCGCCCGCCGGCGACGAGCGCAGCTTGCTCACGTTCTGTTGCAGGCTAGGCCCCAGGTACCCGTAGTCGCGTCTGTGGAAACATGTACCTATGTCAGCGTATCATTGTAAATAGCAGCTTAATTAAAAATTCAAAAAAAATAAAAAGCCCCTAACGCAATCATCGGCTATCTTAAAAACTGCTGGACCTATTTCGAGCAAACATACATACGCAACACTATTAAAATGACCTTCTTCTTAATAAAAAAAATCAAAATCTTTTTCACCCGTTCGGGAGTTACGATGCTTTACACAGACACGCACACACAGGCGGACACAAACACATGAAACAAAAAGAGGGGTTATAAATCCTCTTTTTGTGAGGTCGCAAAAATTCATTTGTGAATTTACGCAGTATTTACGAATTATCACAATCATTTTGGCAAGCATCACACTGCACTGTGCACGGTTGGATAGAATCTTCAGCGTGTGGTAAGATCGTCTTATGCTAAGACACATCCTAAGAAGAATCCAGAACGCTTCGATGTTCATTGATAGTAGTTTAATAATTTCAAAGCATACCCTAATTGCGGTTTATGTAAGCTTAAGTGGCTGTTTGTGGAAATGGGTACAAGTGAACCTTTATGTATTAACTTCCAATAAAAAGTAGTGTTTAATTAATCACTATAATAAATACACATAACGTCCTATACACATCATGCGAAGGCCATTGGAACCCATATGGGAATTGCTTCTAAACTCGCAAAACATATTTAATGTTTATTACGTTTACGAATAACGAAGCTCTTAGTAAGATTAATATCGATTGCCGACAGTCAGCGTTCAGTTTCATGGCCTATCACGCAATGCCCGGAACACAAAGTAGAATATAATTAAAGAGACGATCCACGATACCCAAGGGAATTAAATTAAAAATTTAATTCCGATTTAATAATGCTATTTCTGAGAGACATGTTTCTGGCTGCTAGTTACGGGTAATAACAATAGATTTTATATTCTGTCGGAATTGCAGTTAACGTGAAAATATTAATAAGGGGATACATAACCGGTACTTTCGTTTTGCTACGGCAACCAAAGTAGTCAATTAGCCATGGATAGCGCGCAGTCGCGACCAAAAAGGTATTTTATTTATATTTGTTTTTGCTCTATACAGACTAGTTAATGAGTTATTTTAATAACTAAATAGCTTATTACTCAGCCAGCCCGACACTCTCCAGGATATCTTCGGCAGGCTAAACGGCCTGCTGAGACCACACTGAGATGTTATAACAAATTCGGCCCACCCCACGCAAAATAGGCGCTTAGACGTCAAGTTGCGGAAACCGGCCAGTTCTTTTAAACTAGCTTATTACTACAAATAGATTCATTAGTAATAATTTTGCACTGTGTTTCGTGTTCACTTTGTAGATTTTCAGAAAAACACATAGCAACAAAGTAAATGATAGTCTATTTTAATACATCGACGTCTGCTGTTGACGGTACATATCGATATGTAGAGTACAGTTCTTGGATGACATGACGGAATCATAAAATACAGTTCTGCGTGCACCAATCCATTTCGCGGATTTTTGCGCGATTTATTTTCAAGGAAAAGCGAGTCAAACCGAGGCCCAATCGCTTCATCACACGACACGCGAAAGTTAAAAAATGGGATATCTCCGCCGGAATGTTCTCTCATTCATGTTTTACTTCGTAACTGTAATCGATACGACTGTTGAGGAACGTACTAAGTTACTTTATTCCGAAATAATGAGGTGGAAGCTAAATGAACGACTCAACTTTATGTTGAGTTTTGTTTGTTATATTGAGGTACTTGATACAAATAAGGCCTATGCTCAAATAAGGCCTATACTTCGAAAAGTCGTTTAAAATTATATTTACGTCAAAAATAGTTCACACACACATATACGACAGCATTACGACTCGGCCAACAGTGGGCAAGAGCCCCGGTCGCGCTCACAACGACAGCAATGGCCAGTTGTTTGTCAACGATGGGTGTTTTCATTGCGCGTTATTAATTTGTCGTCATCTGTATCGAATTTTAATAAATTATTCTACGAAGTTTTGTTTCAATTAATGTTTGCGGATCAAAATATAACTCATCAAAAAGGTAACTATTATTTTAAATTGTAATTTTTGAATATGCGAATTATTTACTGCTTAAAATATTTATGAAGTATGATGTACTAAATAAAGCCTACATTTTTAATAGGCCTTATTTCAGACCCTAGGCCTTAATGGGAAACCTGCTGAATTTGGACTTTATTAAGTTTATTTACAGATTGATCATTTCAGTATGTCTCCTCCAAGACTCCTCTAAGTACTAGTACTTATTATCAGTAAGACTGGTTAATGTTCCTAAGGAAAATATGCTGTTTAAGGCCTTATTTAGTTACCTTGCTTTATTAAGGCCTATCAAAATATTTTTTACTTTTAATATTTTATAATATTTTTTGGAAGACATGTTCATTTGCTAATTTTTGTTTGCATGGATAAGGTTTTTTTAATATTATTCTTCATTTCTTGTTGATATATGACTTCAAGTCCGACTAGCAATTGAAGCAAAATATTTAGTAAAATAACTTAAAAAGTTCTATAAAGATCTCATGGAAACGCTTGATAAACGGCTAAGAAAAACATATTTTATGTAATTAATACTCTAATAACAATATTCTAAATTTCAGTATATATTTAAGTATATAGGCTTTATTACGTCACTATGTTTTTATAAGGCCTAAGGCTAAGGTTCCAGAATTACCTCTTTTTAAGTGATTATTGATAAAAAATTATAATATGTTTTCTTAAATAATTAAAATTTATAAACCAATTAATGATGCCTTGCTTTTATTTTTCACCTTATTCAAATAATTAATCATGAAAACAGTGGTTAAAATTAGGTAGGCCTTATTTGTATCACTTACAAACAAAAATATATGTAACACACAATTTAATATTACAAATATAATGTAACGTCATTTGAAATTAAACAGTTTCCTAATCATTAAAAATCAAACTTAAGTTACTTCTTTGGAACTAAAAGAAAGCAAAATCCTTGGTTTTTCATACTACGAGTATCTATCTATACTTATAATAAATCTGTAGAGAAGTCATGGAATATATTTTCAAAATAACTATCAGTTGGTGATTAGTAATCCGATACTGATGCCGAAAATGCAATCAGTAAAATTTTTGTCTGTCTGTATGTTCGTTATAGAAAAAAAAACTACTGGACGGATTTTAATTAAACTTGGTACGATTATTCTTCATACTCCTGGGCAGGTTATAGTACACTTTTCATCACGCTACAATCAATAGGAGCAGAGCAGTGACGGGAAGTGTTGGGAAAACGGGAGAAATTTTTATCTGCATGTTTGATCGCGCTTCACGCGAGAACTACTGCATGGAATTGAATGCGGTTTTCCCCAATGTATTGCTAGAGGTCTAACTTAGGCACTAGGTATAGGTATAGATAGGTATTCTATAGAAGTCCGTTATTTTTGAAACCCGATATTCACACGTGCAACGCCGACGGCACAGCTAGTTTCAAATATATTTTCGGCTCAGAGACGCGAGGCCCTTTGCACCGCGAAGCCAAGGGCGCTCCAGGCAGGGTCCATCTGCTACACTATAGTTCATTAGCTACATTCTCTGACTTTACATTTGATCTGAGCTAGTATCTCGTTGTCCGCGTGTTCTCCGGATTTAGAATAGGAACGCCTCATCCCGTGAATTTCGTAGAGGACGGCTAAGAGCAGTCGCAACCGCTTCTATAGATCACAGCGCGGTCGCGGCTTGAAGCAGTCGGTCTCGACTGCTTGAAGCAGTCCGGGTACGGCCGTTCTAAGGGAACATCAGAACACGGAGCAGCACACAGAAGAGCAACTTTTCAGCTTTCCATTCAACGTTTTTGAAATTGACTTGACTGCCAGCGGACGTTTCCCAGAGTAATCGGACCCCCAGTGCAAAAAAGTTTATAAGTCAAAAATGTAGATTTTTCAGTACTCCCAAAAAACTGAATTTATGGACGTAACTACGTTTTCTAGACGTAGAATAATCTTTCTTAAATAAAAAAAGGACAAAGAATATATTATTGCATGATTTTGACTACATCATCATCAGCCTAACACAGTCCACTGCTGGACATAGGCCTCTCCAGTTGTTCGCCACTTAGAGCAAACATCTGGAGGATATACCCATAACCGCCACGCTGGGCAGGCGAGTTGGCGATCGCAGGGCGTAGCTTCTTGCTCCGGTGACGCTGCTGCCCGTCACCGGTCTTTAGTATTTAGCTACGCCTTCAATTGTGATGGTTATACCGCCACCAGTCGGTTGCCAGCGCCTCGTTTGTTATTCGGCAGGATGCACCACGGGCAGGTGAGGTTGGCTTGGAGCGAAAAGATGATAGGCCGCTCCCTTACATCTCTTTTTGACTTGATCAGGTATTATTAAAATAATCGACAATTCGTAGTAAGATAACTTATGCTTTTATTCCAGTGAGGCTGCGGAATGAGCAATGCTACTCACTTGTAGTCGTCGGGCAGGTCGGGCGGCTGGCGCAGCTGGCGCACGACGGGCGCGAGCACCTTGAGCAGCTGGTGCTTGAGGTTGCCGGCCGCCAGCCGGTCCGCGCCGCCCAGCCCGCTCAGCGCGCCCTCCACGCGCTCGCCCAGCCAGCGCACGCGCGGCAGGATGAACACCTGCGACGCGAGCCAGCTTAGTACCACCTTTTTTTTTTTTTCTCGCGGGGAATCCCTTCGGACCGTCGCCGTCGGCCACGGGGAGGCGGACGGCGGTGTGCTGTGCAAGTTATCAGCTAAACCCCGCGGTGATCACCAGCACCACAGTTTTGGAGGAGTCGGGATGCACTGTGGTGACTCGACACGGCTCCTCCAATAGAGCTTAGTACCACCTCACCCATCCCGAGTACGGCTGCCAGGCCATAAAATGTAAACGAGTGCGCACTACACAAGGTGACTTTTTAATCACTATCCAAATTTTTTCTGGGCATTAGGCATCGTTAATAGAGCCCATTTATGCAAAAAAAAAATTGGTAAAATTTTTACAACAAATTCATTGTCCCGAACCAATTATAAATTTCACATGGTTGCCATTTCGTAGTACTTGCGGTAATACCGTTTTACCTTTAATTCGTGTACTATTGATATTTATCGTTTTGTGTACTAAATATTTACGCCAGAAATGGTAACCATGCGAAATTTATAATGGATTCAGGACAATAACTTTGTTGTGAAAATATTAACTATATTTATTTTTGCAGCAATATGCTCTAATAACGATACCTAATGCCCAGAAAAAATTTGGATAGTGATTAAAAAATCACCTTGGCCAGGCCTAACATTTTGTCCTAAAAGCCGGACATCATCATCAGCCTATTACAGTCCACAGCAGGACATAGGCCTCTCCAGTTGTTCGCTTAGAGCAAACATCTGGAGGATATACCCAGAATCGCCACGCTGGGCAGGCGTGTTGGCGATCGCAGGGCGTAGCTTCTCGCTCCAGCAACGCTACTGCCCGTCACCGGTCTTTAGTATTTAGCTACGCCTTCAATTGTGATGGTTATACCGCCACCAATCGGTTGCCAGCGCCTCGTGTGTTATTCGGCAGGATGCACCACGGGCAGGTGACGTTGGCTTGGAGCGAAAACATTATAGGCCGCTCCCTTACATCCAAGCCGGACATCCGGATCCAAGCCAGATAGCCGGACATATTTTTTTTTACAGTTACAGTTTTTTTACCCTTACAGTTTTATGCTAGAGTAAAGGTTGCATTATCAGTGTCATGCACTATGTCGGTATTTACAACTTCACAGCGCCATTTAGCCATATCAAAAATAAAAAACTAACCTTCACCACTTCTGGGCCGAGCTCGGCCAGCCCTTGGACGGCGCCGTAGAGCGACGCGAGCGGCGTCTTCTCGGACTCCTTCATGCTCGCCATCGACGGGCCCACGCCTGTCTCGTTATTGGTTTGCGATGGACACTGCAGAGCCTTCGCGAACAACCTTCAAAAAATTATCTTTATCACTTCTCTAGATTTACGGGAAAAATTACTCACCAAAGAATCATGATGAAATCATCATATTGTTATAATGGATTCCGAGCTATTTAGCAAGAGCAACCGGGAAAGCTGGAATGTAGTTTACTTAACCTATTGAACATGGTCTCTTTTATGAAATAACTTGATTACCGATCCTTTGCTAATGGATATTGACAATTTAATTAAGGCAATTGAAACATACTAGAGCTATTCTGCTTCTTATTAGCCATAAATCAAGCGATCATTTTAGTATGGGCATTGACCTATCCCAGAAGTGTGATAGCCAAAGTTACGGCGAGAATTGTCACGATGTTCCCAAAAATGTCGCCGAAGCAACCGAAACATACCTTGTTACTCTAGTCTGCAGATTATTGGTAGATGTGTTGAAAGTTTTACATATCTGTGCCATGAGACGCGCGGCGAAATCACGCAGTGCCCAGTGGTTGTCCATCTCGGGACGCAGGCAGAGCTGGCGCGAGACTATGCACGTCGACACCGAGGGGATCAGTTCATGTAACTGTTGGGAAACTTATCACTTATAATATTTGCTATTTGTAAAATTATAGGCATCATACATATTCATTTATAACATTCGTTACTATATAAATATGTGCTTATCTTAAAGTTAGGCTATAAGTACATTGGTGTTTGTATGTACAAATTTGCATGCTTGGTAAAATGAATAGACTTTCATATGCACACATTTTTTTTGGAAATACATAAACATATTCTATACAAATTAAAGAAATTCAATTCCAAGATCTAATAACTTCGAAATGATAAATGAATAGAATAATTTCTATTCTACATTATCATAGGGCCCTGACAACAACAAAAACATCAAAATTAACCCTGCTGTGATATTCACAGTGCCTATTGTCACTCGGGTTTGGAAAACTTTTAATAAACATTGAGGCAGTTTCCTAGACAGATCTTTCTGAACGCATTTTTTGCCCCCTTATTTTGTAGATTTTTCAAACTACTACTATTACAACTCTTGTTTGTACTTACATATTTTTCCAAGTAAAGGGATTGGTTATCGAGCAACGCCTTCACCATCCTCATCAAATATATGAGCAGAGCAAGGTTATTCTGCACCACATTCACCTTTACACCCTCTGAGATGAATGTGCACATACGAGGCAGCATCTCGTGCAGCCCGGGGTCACATGCCAAGGATTGTAAAGCTTCCTGTAAAAAAATTACATTGGTTTTATGAAAAAAAAAACACTTCACTTTAGAATGCTGCATAAAAATTATTGCTTGCAACAAAGAGATTGTGTTATCAGATATTTATAGAAGTGTAGAAATAAAACATTAAAAAGAGTATGCCAATAACTTGAACATTTTTACATAAAAAAAAAAACCAGCCAAATGCGAGTCAGCCTCGCTCACATAGGGTTCCGTACCACTATTAGATTATGTTATTTAGATGTCTAAATAATTTTTATTCTTTACTAGCTGTGCCGGCGGCGTCGCACGCGTGGATGTCGGGTTTCATAAATAACGGACTTCCATAAAATGGTATCTGAATTTTAAGTTAGCCCTCTAGAAATACATTGGTGAAAACCGCATTTAATTCCATGCAGTAGTTTTCGCGTGATGCGACAGATAAAAATTTCTCCCGTTTTCTCAACACTTCCCGTCACTACTCTGCTCCTATTCATTGTAGCGTGATGAAAAGTATACTATAACCTGCCCAGGAGTATGAAGAATAATTGTACCAAGTTTCGTTAAATTCCGTCCAGTAGTTTTTTTTTCTATTACGAACATACAGACAGACAGACAGAAAGACAGACAGACAGACAAAAATTTTACTGATTGCAGTTTTGGCATCAGTATCGATTACTAATCACCCCCTGATAGTTATTTTGAAAATATATTTCATGTACAGAATTGACTTCTCTACAGATTTATTATAAGTATAGATGATATGATAAATGTAAAAATAATTTAATATGATGTATATTACCATGCAAACTACCAAAACAATTACTTGAATGAGATCTAATTATTAGTTTTCTAGTGAGCCCACAAGATAATAACAAGCCTTACCGCTCGTCTTCCTTCATCACTGCCAACGCAGGCCTCTGTTATTTCCTTGTAGTACAGTTGCTGCTCCACACTGAGCTCATGTGTTGCTAGCTGCTTGACATAGACAGATTCAGATGCCTTCAGCCTTGCAGCCTTCCCACACATAGGTTTACCTTCAAGTTGAAATAAATATTAGTCAAGGATTACTGTAATAGTGATGATGATGATGATAGCCCTTTTAATCCGAGACTAGAGAATGTCCCTTATCTCGGCGTGCCTTTTGGCATAGGCCTCCTCCAGCTACTGTAATAGTAATCACTGCTAAAGTAGTAGTTTTCAAGGAATCCTTGAAAGAAATATGGTGAATGTCAAGATGGCAGGCATTGCAGAATATGGAGCACAGTTTGAGTGAAATATGGTATTTCATGCAAACTGTGCTCAATATTTGATGGTGGTTTTGTTCTATTATGTGCCCTCATTTCGAATTTTGTGCTCCAGTGGATAAAGAAAAAAACATATTTATTAGTGGTCCTGCCAATTTGATATTGATATTTGATATATAATCATGACATTATCCATTACATAAAATCAATGCAGCATTTTATAAAGCACTTTCAAAGAAATGGCACACTTCAAAAGCTATTTGATGCTGTCAGAGCAGAAATGACAATAGATGGAGCAGATGAGTCTTGGAATTGGAATGGACACCGCTTTTGCATGCACACAAAATAGGAGCACAGAGTTGCAAAAAATGGTCTGTTCTATGTTCTTATCAGTACTCATAAAGTACCTATCTAAAAGTATATCTGTGTATGAAATTTTAACAAAATTCATTCGGTAGATAAAGCATGATGAAAAGATTATTATTAGTTGGGATACCATACCTGCAGCATCTTTATTGGTAGGTTTACTAAGTTTAGTAATTGGGTCTACAGACTCCAATTTCTGTGCTTCCTTTGACAATGGTGGAGGATTCTCTGGAACAGTAGGCTGCACACCATCTACACTTAACCAATGTGCTCTGACAGAAACATCCAATGGAACCTTTGGAGGTGGGGCAGACAATATTTCAGACAAGTCTATTTCCTTTTCCTCAATGAAGTGTAATTCTCTACCGCCACCAGATGCAAATCTGAATGGTAATGAGTCCGGTTGAATGAAGCCATACTGTGCCTGAAATTTTCAAGACAGAAAATATAAATCTTATCTTAACTAATATTATAAAGCTGAAGAGTTTGTTTGTTTGTTTCGACTAAACTACTGGTCCGAATTGAAAAATTATTTTTGTGTTGAATAGACCATTTATCGAGGAAGGCTTTAGGCTATATAACATCACGCTAAAACTATTAGGAGCGAAGAAATAATGGGAAATGTAAAAAAAAAATGGGGAAAAAATAACTATTCCACACAGACGAAGTCGCGAGCACAGCTAGTAAATTATAAATCTTAGTTGTACCAAAATAAAAATACTACTGATTTGTACATGTAGACCAACTTCGAGCATTGAATTACCTCAACACACACACACACACACTCACCTCAATGTTTTTAGTTTTTAAAGTGTGGTCTACATCCGTAGTTGACAACTTTTGCCTCTTGGAATGGTGCATGAACTTCATGGCATCTTGAACTATAACCTTGAGGCGATATGAAACATCATCAGCCAACTCCTTGGCGGCATCATCTCCCAGATTTGCAATTCCTACACTTTCTGCTATAACTTTCATTGAATCAAGGGATAAAGTGGACCCATAAGCGAACTCGGAGTCGCCCATTTTATATACGAGAAATTGTTTACCCCTTTCACATTTAGAAAATTTTGATATTAATTAACAAAACTCGGATTGATTAGAATAATTGGGTAAGAAGTTCTAGTTACGCCAAGGGTGTCAATATTTATATTTATACAACAAAATTAGTACTTAACACTGCACAATGCCCGACAATGTTTGATTGACTTGTGATTTGACATTTTTGACATGACAAATGACAATTGACAACCATTATTTTTTTTATTTCACCACTGAAAGTACTGAAACACTTACACCACCCGGTATTCAGGGCACGGCACACCTTGACTCTAGGAAAGGAGTTATTACACCACCCGGTATTCAGGTACCCTAACTCTGAATAAGGGTGGTCTAATAAGATTTAGGGGCTGCGCAGACGACAGACTTTTTGTGCGATAGAGTCTGCGTCTGAGACATTTTGGGGCTGCGCAAACAGCTCTGCCGACAGAAATCTGTCGCGGATATTTCACAGACTCAACGCACCTCTTCGTTCATTCTGTCGGCAGAGCTGTAGGGACCTAGATGCTCTTTTTAAATGTCTCAGACGCAGACTCTATCGCACAAAAAGTCTGTCGTCTGCGCAGCCCCTTAAAAAGAGCATCTAGGTCCCTACAGCTCTGCCGACAGAATGATCGAAGATGTGTGTTGAGTCTGTGAAATATCCGCGACAGATTTTTGCGCGTGGTGTGCGTTACTGCATAAAATTGCATCACAGACTAAAAAGTGCGTCACGGATAGTCTGTCGTCTGCGCTGCCCCTTAGGGTAAGTGTCCCGATTTAGGGCGATCGGACTGCCTAGCTACCTAACCGTTCTGCCTATCGACTAATGTAATACCTAATCTTTAAACCTTTAGTGCGATTATCGCGTATCAACTGATACAGGGGCCGATTTTCAGAGTGGTAGTGAAATAAGTTAGTGCGGCGCTTATTACACTACACTGAAAATCGGCCCCTAAATCAGTTGATAGGCGATAATCGCCCTAAATATTATTGCATACGCAATAGGCAGAGCGGTTAGGTAGCTAGGCAGCCCGATTACTGAAGCACTTATTACACGACCCTAAACTCAGGGCACTGAATACCGGGTGGGCGGGGACCCTAGTTATCATCATCATCATCAGCCTGTTACAGTCCACTGCTGGACATAGGCTTCTCCAGTTGTTCGCCACTTAGAGCAAACATCTGGAGGATATACCCATAATCGCCACGCTGGGCAGGCGGGTTGGCGATCGCAGGGCGTAGCTTCTTGCTCCGGTGACGCTGCTGCCCGTCACCGGTCTGTGGTATTTAGCTACGCCTTCAATTGTGATGGTTATACCGCCACCACTCGGTTGCCAGCGCCTCGTTTGTTATTCGGCAGGATGCACCACGGGCAGGTGAGGTTAGCTTGGAGCGAAAAGATGATAGGCCGCTCCCTTACATCCCTAGTTAGTGCGGCGCTTATTAGACTACAATAAATATCGGTCCCTAAATCAGTTGATACGTGAATGTCGAGAGAGTTGGACGTATTTACATCATGCCGCCGTCACTATCGAAACATCAAAAAGTTGCTGTAGTAATCATGGCAGTACTCGCAACTAATTTTGACTTTCGGGAGACATTTTTTCAAAATTCCTGGAGATAGGTATATGACAATACCTTGAGAAAAGTTCGGGAGATGTTATTTTTGCTATGAATGATGATTACTATAATGATGATGATTAATATAACTAAAATTTTTCCCATTCAGTTGGAGCTTGGAGAGCAAAAAAAAGGTCGTCCTTCTATGGAAACCGTTGAGGTTTTGCTCCGTTTGGTCATATTTATACAATAAAGGAGGCAAAAAAGAATCGGAAGTAAAATAAAAATCAATAAAAATAAACTAAAACCTGGTAACCCTGAACACGCACGACCACTCTACGCCATGGCCGGCGCGACACTGAAGCACTTATTACACCACCCTAAATTCAGGGCACTGAATACCGGGTGGGCGGGGACCCTAGTTAGTGCGGCGCTTATTACACTACAATGAATATCGGTCCCTAAATCAGTTGATATGCGATAATCGCCCTTAATGTTATTACGTTACGCGATAGGCAGAGCGGTCAGGTAGCTAGTCAGCCCGATCGTCCTAAAACGGGACCCTTACCCTAAATCTTATTAGACCACCCTTATTCAGAGTTAGGGTCCCTAAATAACGTGTGGTGTAATAAGTGCTTAAGCTCCCTAACCGCCCTAAGTGTTATTACACTACCCTTTCGGCAGAGCGGTAAGGGAGCAAGGCAGACCGGGTCGACCCGGTCGCCCTAATGTCCCTAATTACTCCCTGAATCCTATTAGACCGCATTGATTCAGGGTCAGGGTCGCTGAATTTAGGGTCGTCTAATAACTGCTTTACTCCCTGAATCCTATTAGACCCATAGAAGTAATATATGTACGAAGTACTTGATACTTCCATGATTAGACCGCACTGATTCAGGGTCAGGGTCCCTGAATTTAGGGTAGTGTAATAGGCCTTTGAGTAATAAAAAATTAACTTGGTGCTAATCTACACTATCTACACTAATATTATAAAGAGGAAAACTTTGTTTGTTTGGTTGTAATGAATAGGCTCAAAAACTACTGGACCGTTTTTAAAAATTCTTTCACCATTCGAAAGCTACATTATCCACGAGTAACATGGGCACAATTTTATTTTGGAAAAAAAAACTTTACGCGGACGAAGTCGCGGGCGGAAAGCTAGTATTTTATATATTAGACGCTAGACTATTCACAGATATTTATTTAACTATATCTTCATATTTAAAGCACAAAATACCATTTTACCTGAACGAATAAATCGATTCCAAGACAAGAAAGATAGTTGTTCAAATAACACTTAAATCTTATGTTGGTAGAACTATTTAAAAATGTTGATAATGTTGGCAATACTGAATTAAAAATGACGAACAGCGATTGCCGATCTTTTACCCCACGCGAGTTCATTTTGTGCTTGTAATAAACGGTCTGAAATTAAAAACAGTTCTGTGATTGCTTGTGAAAATGTATAGAAATAAAAAAGATGTTGATAAGCACGTGGAGAACTTGATATCTAAATTATCAGTGAAAGAGGTATGAACGATAACGTGCGCAAGCTGACTCGTCTTCTTTTCAAGGGTTATGGGTCTTGTCTATTAAAATAACTATGTTCTTTTCAGTTTAAAACGCGAGCATATTCTATTGCTCGTCTTTATTACGAAGTGGGTGACTACACAAGCTGCCAGAGGTATGTCGAGCAATATCTTACGCAGAAGGACAACAATGCGGCGGCGTACAAACTTCTTGGACAAGCGTTACAAAAATTAGGACATAAGGAGAAAGCTCTAGAAATATATAAAACATCTCTTGATATAGACCCAACTCAAACGAGCACTATCCTGGACAGTAAGTATCTTTATTTATTTTACTATGATTGATTATGCAATGTTATATTATTAAAGCTTTTCATGAATTTTTGTTTGTATTGTAGATTTCTATCAATGTGTTTTACTTGTATTTGGCAAAGATCATGTAACACTAAATTTTTAAATTTACCTACCTACTTCTATTGTAAATCATACTGAAAATGTTGGTCAGAGTGTAGGTCAAAATGTTGACTGCCATAAACTCGTTTTTAATTGACCTGGTACCTACATAATTATTAGTTATAATAATATTAAAGGATTTCATGAATTTTTATTTGTTTTGTAGATTTCTATCAATGTGTTTTACTTGTATTTTGCAAGGATCATGTAACACAAAATTTTTAAATTTACCTACTTCTATTGTAAATCATACTGAAAATTTTGACTGCCATAAACTCGTTTTTAATTATTTAAGGACAGAATTAATATTTACCATTGGTAAATATCAATATTGCTTGTAATGTATAGAGTGGAAAAACAATACATCACAGACAATCAATCTGGTCATATACTACTATAGGTAACTAGTAATTTGGTTAAACAATTTTGCTTATTTTTATTTAGTGTTAATTACATACCCTACACCTACTGTACCTATATTTATGATATAATTTGGTACCTATTTATGCTAAATAAAAGTTTTCTAGGTTTTTTGCACCAATTAAAAGTTTATATTGGAATCATTCCTCTAAGATACACTTTCCTCATAAATACACTTTTGAAAAATCCCTGCTTTTGCTCCTGTAAGATACTCTTTTTTTTTAACCATTATCAATCTTTCCTCTTAGATATGTCACCACAAAATAGCAAGAATCGTAAGTTGGTCAATTTCCTAGGTAGTTGATCAATTTTCGGAATATAACAAACGGTAGTTGAAATGTATTATTTAACTCAATGGATTTCAGTTAATTGATCAACTTACGGTAGCCTGGCAGTAATTTACGATTTTGACACAAGTAAAATCATCCTCAAATGGGCCAATCGTTGCTCAATGTACTATTTAATAGTGCACTAACACCCTTTCTTAATACACTTTTCCCTGATTGGTTGCCGGGATAACCCCACGTAAGCCATTGAACCAATCAACATACACCTCACCTTCGTCAGATGATTTAATGGCAAGAACCCGTAAAATGAACAATTTACTAAAATACATACGTTAAATAATACATTTCAACTGCCGTTTATTATTTTCATCGGAAGTTAATCACCTACCTAGTGACATATGTAACTCACAACAATGAATAAATCTGGAATACCTATTTGTTCTTTTTTTACAATAAATTTAATGATATGGTTTTTATGATATTATAGTTTTGAATATTTTGTATTGTTTTAGTCTGCGAGCTGCTTGTTGATGATGAGGTGACCATAGACCCTGGACGTGCTAGATACTGGTGTGAAAAGGCTGAAGCTATCTTTCCGAGACATCCAATAACCTTCAGACTCCGTGAAAGGCTTGTTACCATGTCTAATCCTGACTCTGAGGCGTTAGTTGAACTGTTGACAACTGAATTGGCTGTGAGGCCTAAGGACGCTTTACTCCATGCACGTCTTCTCAAGCATTATCTACACACTAACCAAATCAAAAAAGCAATTGATCATAGCTGTAATGTTGAATTTGGGGGAAGAACCTTTCACAACAACTTTGCTTGGTATGAAACTTTAGCAGAGCTTCTCAAGCATAACTCCCATAATGCAAATGATTGGCTTTATCAGCTACTGTTATTAACAGTCAGAGAGCGCATGTGTGTCTTAAGTTTAACTGAAACACCTAGTGGCCCATCAAAAAGTTTGGCCGAGTCCAATGAACTTTTGTTCCTCTACGATCAGGATATGGAGAATGTAGCCAAAGCAGGAGCAGCACCAGGTTTTGGCGAATTTCATACAACGTTATTGCAACATCACAGAAGCCAATTTGCATTCCATGCGGCCACTTTCTTATTGAAGAAAGCTAAAAAAGATCAAATTAGCTGGCGCGATGCCACTCTATTTGCAGCACCATTAATGTTACTTGCATGGCATTCTGAGCCTGTTAATCGTAAAGTGCACTGGCTTACAAATGCGCCTGAAAAACAGCAGCAGGCTGTAAATCGTTGGTATTTTGAAGGAGTTTATAGGTGTTCACAAGCTGGACATTACTTGATTGTTAATGGCCAAGATAAAAGTCAATCCTTTATTGATCGTATATCTCAATGCTGCTCAGGAACTCACTGGAGGGATAAATTGTATGAAAAGCTATTTACTACTAGAAATCAATTAAAGAAGATCAAATCATCTCATTTTGTCTCGTCAAATGCCTTGAGCACTCCTACTTTAAGACTGCCACGCAGAATTGAAGTTGAAGCTTATGACACTGATGCTCAACTAGAATATGCTAATTCTTTACACCATTTCGTCTGGATATTGTCAAATTACAAGAACCTTGCACATTTTAAGTGTAACTTGTTTGATTCTCTGTCTCCTAGTGCGTCAAATTATGGACCTGAATCTTTGAATAAATTGGATATTCATGCTTTCCTTTACTGCGCTGCCCTGACATCAAAGCCGCAAAAACTTAATGAAATGTCATACGTTTCGGCAGACAAACCTGCCATTCTTCCTGCTATCATTACTGACCTGTTATGTCTCATACCTCAACTTAAGTGGTGGGACTGTGCATACAAGTTTAGTCAGAATGAGTTAGGGACAGAACTGACTGATATTCGTTCAACTTTAAGCAGAGGTATTGAAGTTGTAAGATGTATAGACAATCATGGACTAGATCCCGAAATACTGTGCAATTTGGGCCGCATATTTAGCGAACGTGCCACGCTTACAACTGCTGTTGATGAAAAAAATAATCTAGAGAAGAGAGCTGGTGTATACTATTCTTCGGCTATACCACTTTTAGAGAAATTAAAAAGCAAAATAGTAATTAAACTGCCAGAGAAGAGATTATTTGATTACACACATAAAGAACTTAATACCAAAGAATTAAATTCATTATTAGAAGAAAGCAAATTGTTTGTAGCAATGAATCATATAAATGACAGTGAATATGACAAAGCCATTGAACTTCTTTCTACCTTAAAATCTCCTGAAGCTTGCTACCATCTAAGCCAAACATACAAACAACTTGCTTTAGAAGAGAATAGTCCAAAAGACAAGTTTGTTACATTGATAACTAAAGCTAAAAGTATCGCTTATAAAACCATGGATAGTCTGAAACTAAATGAAGCCTACAAAAACAATCCCTTATATTCTGACACTCGAGAATTAATAGATGAGCTAGAAACATTGATAAACAAAATAGACCCAGATTTGTCAGCTTCTATTTCTAATGATGTTGATGGAAAGTATTCATCTGATGAAAATGGTTCATTAGTTGGTAATGAACATTTAGTAGTTAGAAGTAGTCATAATGTATTCCGCAACCTGAGTTCAACACCAAAGGCAGTAAATAAGAATGCGACGGCATATCGCACAGCGGTAGATTCACACATTCTGGAGAGCACACAATTAGATCACCGATTTTTGGAGAGAATAGAAACAGAAATAAAAAACTTGCAGAAAAGAGACAATACAATTAACGATTTTATGGACCAAACTAAGAGATGGTTTGATGAGAATCGAAAATTGGGTATTGAAATTATCAGCACTATTCATACTAATATACAAAATACCACGGATCAATTTAAACTTTTGAAAATATCTGTTGACCAAGTTAAAGATCAAACAGATGAATGCAGAAATGAATGCAAAGATGTGGGTGAATTGAAAAAACAGATAGCTGAAATGAAAAAAGAAATAAACAAATTGAAAAAGGCCTCGTCTGAACCAAATATTGATGAAAATGATTTATATAATTTAGAAGACGAGTATCGAACCGGCGAGAACGCTTGTAACTTTGCTACTCAACTTCCATTTCCACCTCAAGTGATGCCACAATTTAACCAGCGACTAGTCCCGCCTTTCCCCGTTCCGCCAAATCCTTATCAACTTTATGGGCAAAACTTGTACAATTTGTACAGTCAATATTCTCAGTTTGGCCAACCGGCCCAAGTCCCTGGAGCTCCCCAAATTTTCGATCCTACTAGAGCTCAAATGAACTATTCAGGGGTATACCCGACTCCAGAACAAATGTATCTAGATGTATCTCAACTCGTGCCTCCCTCTGTGTCTGGTGTATCCGCGGCCTCTGCTGTTAGTACAGCCCCGGTCATTCCGTCATTACCGCCGGTTTCATCTATTCCACCAGTACCGACAGTGACCGTGCCTTCTGTACCGGCAGTAACTTCGTCAAAAGTTGTGTCTCATGTAGAGTCAAAGGAGACACCAAAATCATTGCCAGTAAATGTCGTTATTACATCTTCGGATCCCCTGCCGACGTGCACCACAACTCCTGCACCAATTTTGAGTGTGACAATACCATCCAAACACATTAAAGGAACACCTCATAATTATCAAATACCAATGCCATCAACAACGGAAACTAAGATTATGTCACCACCAGTCTTTAGTTTTCCTTCTGCTGCTAACAAAGGGAATATGAATACATCTGGTAGCACGTTAAATTATTGGAGTCAATCAGCTGTCTTTAAAACTGCATCAAATATGAGTGCAACTCCTACCACTAATGCCTCAGATTCGTTATTATTTTCGAAATTGAACGAGACATTGGATAATTCTAAAAGCGTAGTTGATGGTGTCGTTACTGGCCAATCTCCCAATACCAGTCTTAACAAATCCAGAACTCTCTCTGAGAGAAGCAACACATCAGTTGAAAACTATGATCCCTGTCCTGACTTTCAACCAATTATACCTCTGCCAGCCGAGGTTAAGGTAACTACAGGAGAAGAAGACGAAAGTGTTATATTTAATTCCAGAGCTAAATTATTCCGTTTTGTTGATAAACAGTGGAAAGAAAGGGGTATAGGAGAGATGAAATTGTTAAAACATAAACTGACTGGAAAAGTACGAGTTCTGATGAGAAGAGAACAAATACACAAAATATGTGCCAATCACATTATTACGCCTGAAATGGAAATAAAACAAATGAAAAATGAGACTAAAGCTTACATTTGGGTTGCTAACGACTTTGCTGACGAAACTGTCGTTCTTGAAAAATTCTGTATTCGATTCAAGACGGCAGATATTGCACAACAGTTCTATGAAAAATTTGAACAGGCGCGAAAAGAAGTATCTGCTACTAATATCAGCACTCCTAAATCGGACTCAAATAGTAAACGCGAATCAGTCGTAATACCACCGAATCAAGCATCTACACCAATTAAAAATGAAGCAACTCCAAGTAACACACCACAGACTAATAAGCCTGGTTTCACTGTAGGTGGTTTTACATTCAGTAGTACCCCTACTTTTAAACCTGTACAAGATGAAAATAAACCCGATACTAAGCCAGTTGAAACACCAACTACTAAGGCAAATATATTTAGTGGGCTAAGCTTTAAAACAAGTACTAGCAGCCCATTTAGCAATATATTCGGTGCTGTTAATACAAACACCACCAGCTCACCCCAGGCTCAGGAGTCTTCAAATAAATTAAATAACTCTGATACGGTTGAAGAATATGAGCCAAATGTAGACTTCCAGCCGGTTGTACCACTGCCTGCTTTAGTTGATCAGAAGACTGGGGAAGAAGATGAGAATATTTTGTTTGAACACCGAGCAAAGCTGTTAAGATTTGATGCTGCAACAAAAGAATGGAAAGAGCGAGGCCTTGGTAACATTAAGTTATTAGTACATAAAGATAGCAATCAGAAAATAAGGCTTTTGATGAGACGCGAACAAATTATGAAAGTGTGTTGTAATCATGGCCTAACTAAAGAAATGGCATTCCAAAAAATGCCTAATATGGATAAAGCCGTTACATGGTGTGCTAAAGATTTTTCGGATGGAGAATTAGTATCCGAGACATTCTGTTTGCGCTTTAAAACTGTACAAGCTTGTGATGATTTTATTGAGGCAGTGAAGTCTGCCCAGACTAAAATGGGAGATAATAGTAAGGCCGCAAAGGAAGAGCAGAATGCTGCAAAACAAAGCACCCAGGTTGGATTTGGAGATAAATTTAAGCCAAAAGCTGGGTCATGGCATTGTGATACATGCTACACTAACAATTTGGAAACTTTCGAAAAATGTGCTTGCTGTGAACAGCCAAAACCTCAAAGTTTAAGCAATGATGCCAATTCTACTAAATCAACCAGTAAACCAACGCTGTTTGGTACTCCGACCGGCCCTACTGCGGTTATCGCTGCTTCAACTAGTTGGGGTGACGCATTTAAACCAAAACCCGGGTCATGGGAATGCAAAGATTGCTTAGTTCGTAATGAAGCCGCAGCACAGAATTGTTCAGCTTGCAATAGTCCTAAGGATCCTACTGCTGCAAAATCTGGCGGGATACAACTTGTGTCTGATAATGCTCCTAAGTTTACATTTGGGATACCAGCTAGTGTCCAAACAAAGAATGAGACACCAATAAATGCACCTGCAGTGCTGGGCTGGGGTAATAATACATTTAAAACAGCAAATTACAACCAAGTCTCCGGAGCATCCAGCAGTCCACAAGGTGGTGTTAATGCTGCTACACAAAAGCAACCAACATCACTTTTTGATTCCCTTAATTTTACACCGGCTCAGACAAATGAACAGAAATCGGCGCCAGCGACATCTATATTTGATGGTACTGGGGGCCATACATTTAAATTTGGCATTCCCTCAACTCAAGAAACTACTTCTAATGTTGTTAGTTTTGGTGAACAGAAAAGCAAATCTGCTGATAGCGAAAAACCACTTAATTTTAGTGTAAAGAAAAATGATGAATCTGACAAAACTGTTACTCCTAAACCATCTTTGCTGCCAACACCAAAGACGGATACCGGCAGTGCCCCATTTGGTGTTAAAGAAAGTGGTACATTCGATTTCGTTTTTAAACCCAAAACACCACCTAAGGGAAAAAGTCCTGTGAAGTCACCAAAGAGTCAAAAAGATGATGAGAGTGATGATAATGAGTATGCATCTGAAGATGAAGGTCATCATATTCATTTTAGTCCTGTCATTCCAATGCCTGATAAGGTAAGTTGTGTATTATGTGGGAGTTTTAAAATAATGTCTTCAATATAGTTAGGTTGATTTCACATTTTCCTTTGTTTTTTTTCTAGGTTGCAGTAGTAACGGGAGAAGAGAATGAAGTCGAATTATATGGCCATAGAGCGAAGTTGTTCAGATTCTTTTCTGGAGAATGGAAAGAGCGTGGAATTGGTGTTGTAAAAATTTTACAGCATAAGGATACAGGAAAATTGAGGTAGAAGCATATACTATTTATTGCTTGCTGTAATTAATTAATTAGCTTTTATCCAGACATAATATCTGTTTGCTGAATATTATAAACATCTTCCAACTTATTCCAGACTTCTCTGTCTGTTGCCGGTCTGGTCCACATTGCTCCTGCAACTTTTGGTGTCGTTTTTTGCTGTAATTATTCTTTCAAGAAAGATATATGTATTTAATAACATTAATTTAATTTTTCAGAGTTGTAATGCGTCGCGAACAAGTTTTGAAAATCTGCCTCAATCATGCCCTGACTCCCGAAATTGTATATACAACAAAAGATGATAAAACTTGGCTGTTTGCTGCAAACGATTTTAGTGAAGGAGAAATAAGTTTGCAAAAGTTCTGCTTGAGATTTAAAAGCAAAGAAATTGCATCAGAGTTTAAAGATGCAATTGACAAGGCTAGATCTAATACATCAGAAACCTCAGTTAAATCCGATACACTAGTGAGTAAAAAAGAAGCGGACGGTGATGAAGTAATCTTTGTTAGTGAAACACTAGCAACCACTGAAGAAAAAGAAAAAGCGAAAAAATTAATGTTACCCGAGAACTTTTTTACATACATGACTAAGGAACCATGCAAAGGATGTCGCGGCTGCAAATCGGAGGATGACGACACAGAATCAAAGAACAAAGAACCAATAATAAACAAGCCGTTAGCGGCGACAGCTGCCTTATCCACGCCTGTAAAGTCATCAACCCCTTCAACGTTCTTCAGCCCCACTAATTCATTATATGGTACTCCTAGCAATTTTGATAAAACTGATGTGACATCGTTCCGAACGCCTTTAGGTGCTATCGGCTCAAATACTAAAACGACTACCCCTGCATCCGCCGGTGATAATACCATCACTAATGACTCGAAAAATAAAGAAAATAGCTTTATATCTACTCCTGTTTTTGGTGGATTTGATAAACCCGCTACTACTTTATTTGGAACATCACAAAATAAACCTACCACTTTATTTGGATATGGCGATACACCAACAACTACAGCCCCCAAATCTTCTTTGCTAGCGGCTCCAAAGTTAAATACTTTGAACACTTCTGGAGATGATAAACAGAATACCGATCCGAAATCTTTGTTCGGAACTGCACAAAACAATTCCATTTTTGGGAATGCTAGCCCTACTTTTGGTGGATTAGGTACAGCAACATCAATAAATAAGTCAATATTTAGTTTCTCTTCGGGAGATAAATCTGAGGAGTCTGACAAATCTGAAGTGAAATCAATATTTGGTGAAGATCAAAAACCCGTTAATCTATTTAGTGGTGGTCAAGGTAGTTTGTTTGGACCAGGATCATTAACAAACAACCAAACGAAGCCGGTCGGATCTATTTTCGGGGCCACCAGTATGAACTTCGGATCTAACGATCAATCACATGGTTTTGGCACTGGGAAATCTATTTTTGGTAATAATGACAAATGGACATTTAAATCGGCGGCTGACCAGAAAAAGCCAGAGGAGACTGTCACTCAAGAGGCAGTTAAAAAAACAGATAGTTCTAAACCTAAAGAAGAGGACAAAAAGGAGTCTCCTTTCAAAGTAGACAATTCTTTGAGTTTTGCTGCTTTATCGTCCGGCGGTACTGGCTTCAACATACAAAGTGAGTGTGGAATTTTTAAATGGAATATGAAGTTGTGAAGTACTTTTGGTAACAGATATGCTGAAGTTGTGATTACATTTCAGAAAACACTGACTTCAAATGGGAGGGCGCCGGTCAACAGTTATTCGCAAGCGCGTCGAAAGCAGCCGCTGGGGATAAATCTAAGAATGACAGCGCCGGAGACGAGGCTGCGGCGGGCGCTGATGAGGAGTACGACCCTCACTACGAGCCCATTGTACCTCTTCCTGATAAAATTGTTGTCACTACCGGTGAGGAAGACGAGGTATGTTGCGTATTTTATTTTTAACCGACTTCAAAAAAAGGAGGAGGTTCTCAATTCGTCTGTATGTATAATATTTTTTTTTTTTTTTTTTTATGTATGTTCACCGATATTTCCGTCAATTATGGATGGATTTCAAAAATTTTTCGACAGTTCGACAGAGGACACTTCCGAGGTGGTCCCATTATCACCAAGTCAGGATCTGATGATGGGATCCTGGAGAAATTGAGGGCAACAACCGAAAATGTTATGTTTTGTCGATGATAAAAGTTTCTTATTTCTTAAAATTGTATGCTCATATGGTGTTTTTGTTACGTAATCATATTTTACTCAGGTATATGCTTCCGGGCGTCAACATCTGTTGCTGATGATGAAGCCACAGAACTCCTTAACGGTTAGGAGTTAGGGGACAGTACTAACATTGGTCGATATTAAACTAGGTAGTAGTATGTACTAATGCAGGGCTAATAGGGCAGGTGATTTGGTAAGTGATATGCTTGATTCTAGATCGCATAGTCTTCAATTGACTTGAAGCAAAATTTTTCATTCCTAAGTAAAACTCTTAAGGATTCCCTTATTCATTAATTAGCCTTTACTCAAGGTCACAGTACATCAACGCAACTAAAAATAGTGAAATAAAATTATTTTTTAAAAAAAATTAAACCGACTTCAAAAAAAACACAAACGACTAAAACTAAAAAGCGATAAATAACTTAAGTAATTCTATCCTTAATACATAATTATTTAAATATTACAATTATCACTTATTTTTGAAGTCGGTGCCAGCCAAACAAATAAATGTATATTGTCGTGTGGATTTGCCGGCCGCGCGCGTCATACAACAACAGTCTACGTTAGGTACCAAGAGCTGGCACCGACTTCAAAAATAAGTGATAATTGTAATATTTAAATAATTATGTATTAAGGATAGAACTACTTCAGGCAGTGGCGTAACTATAGGGTGGCAAACCGGTAAAATCTCATAGGCCTCCGACCCTACAGGACACCACCTAAGAGGCTGTAAGCTCTGTAATGACCTTCACTGGTACTTCATAGAATTTGCCATGGACTTCAGATGGTATAGTTACGCCGCTAACTTCAGGGTACATATTATTTAACTTATAGCACATGAAACCAACTTTAGATACTCCACTTGCCATTTACTAAGCCAAAGCTTTGTTTATAGGAAAAAATATTTGGTGAACGGTGCAAATTGTACCGGTATGACGAGAAAACCCGCGAATGGAAAGAGCGCGGTGTTGGCGAGATGAAGCTTCTTTACCACCCCGAGAGGAAGACGTATCGGCTGCTGCTTCGACGGGAACAGGTATTTATCACTTTTATCGCGCCATCTGGTGGATTTCTTTTTTCTGAAAACCCTCATTGTCATTGGAGGAGGCGTGTATGTCTAGAATTGGACGTCTGCAGCTTGATGATGAAAAGTACATATACACAAACAGGGGAATAAATGACTCACGATGATTTAATCACACATTGCTACTGTTCGTAGGTCCACAAGGCAGTTCTAAACATGCTGGTGTATATGGACCTGGAGCTGCTGCCGATGAAGAACTCGGACCGCGCGTGGACGTGGCCGGGCATCAACTACGCGGAGACGGCTGCCGGCGAGCAGGAGACCTTGGCCGTAAGGTTTAAGTCCGTTGACTTGGCCACAGAGTTCCGCGATAAAGTCGTGCAGTGCGTTCGGGTGAGGAATATAAACATATCTTATATAGACATATTTTATTTATTAGGAATAACAAATAGTTACACAATACATGGATTTTAAGAGAAGACTACCTAATGAGGCAAATGCATAATCGACACTAACTATAAAAATAATAGTGTGAGTTATGTACATTCACAAATTGCAAAATTTACTAAAATATTATGTATATTTCTTGCCATTCTCAAAACAGCGGCGGCGCGCTTATAGCCCTGCTAGGCTTTCCCGCCCGCGCTACACCTTCGATACAATGGGGTAGGGGGACAAGAGTGTTTATATGTGCATAGCAGGGGTGTCACTCATTGCGAAAATTTGCTCTATTCCCAGTTTCCCTCGAATGCTTCCCCCAATAGGGGAAACTTGGATTTTTTGTTGCATCTTCCCCCGAATTTATAATCGCATTGATTATAATGGTCTCACAATGTACATCTTGATCTCATCAGTGTCCTTTGGATTTGTTATCACAATCGGTTGTAACCCTCGAAGCCCCAAAGCAAAAAGTAGCATTTCCCTCCCGCCACTGATGCTAGAGGTTGTTTTTTTTTCTTCTAGAAAATGCAAGCATCAGCCGCGCAAGCGATAAGAGAGGAGAAGGAGGAGAAACCTTTCGCGGGCGTCGCGCCGCTGCGTCTGCCCAAGCACTTGGCGGACAGCGCGCGCGCCGACGACGCCATGTCGGCGCGCGCCGCCGCGCACGCGGGCGCCGCCAACGGACCGCCGCACCGGCCCGCCGACGCGGACACCAAGCAGGTGCACTTCCAGGAGCCCGTGGAGGAGGAGCACGACG
The DNA here is from genome assembly GCA_031163375.1 of Conogethes punctiferalis. NCBI lineage: Eukaryota > Metazoa > Arthropoda > Insecta > Lepidoptera > Crambidae > Conogethes > Conogethes punctiferalis. Next base: position 13,092,478 of record CM062078.1, read on the forward strand.
AGGATGAAGAGGGATACGAAAATGACTACGATGGATATTACAATGAGGTCAGAATTGTTATTAAAGCATTTATGTAATTATGATTAACTGTTTAAGTAACAGATGATTTGAATATGTCATCATGAAATTGTAAATTATAATCCATCTTGTGAGATTGTAAACTGCAACATACCTAATGCTTGCATTTTTTAACCATTATTTTTAGATAATGGTATTTATAATTTTACAGTGACAAACACAAAACAATAAAATCTGAACCAATCCTTGGTTGGGTGTGAATTCTAGGCCTTGCTAAATATGCGTTAAACTGGGTTTTTCTGTCAAGAATTACATGCTGTAGTTAGGTGAAATCCAATAAATTCTAAAGTTCAAAATAGATTTGAGATAATCGTCAAAAACAGTAAAAAATTATTTTACTACCAGTCCACATTGCAGCTTTTATTTCTTACTCGCTACTGTAGGTAATAGCCACATCCTTGCCAAATAGCCAGGATACGCGCGATCGGCGTCGCGAATTTAATTTCCATCGACCTCCGCGCATACAAGGAAAATTTGAAGCTCGTGGGTAGGGTTAGGCCGGCATGCCGGTGGCAACTGACAGGTAACTGACCAGTTACTTGGCCGTTGTCACAGCGACTTGGGCTTCTCCTTCGCTATCCATCAGGCGTAGGGAAGCCATTATATCGAGCCACTATAAAAAAAAAATATTACTTGGCTGCGCGCGACGAGTGATGGAAAGAATACAAAGTGGTCCAGCCCTAAGAGGTGCTTTGCCTGCGGTGCTCAGGAGGAGGAGGAGGAGACGGGCGTGTACGCGTGCGAGGGCGCGGCGCGCGTGCAGCACGGCGCGCTGGCCGCCAGCTGCGAGCGCGCGCACGTGCAGGTGCTGTTCGACCAGGAGATCTACTCGCCCAAGATACTCGTCACCGACGCCGACACCGGCGAGATACTCGCCGACATGCTCATACACACCGATACGGAGTTTAAGGTGAGACCACACACCGCATTGGAAGAAAGTTGTTTGTTTAGTGACATACATTTAGTCTTAGTGCATGCGCTTTTAACTGCGGACTTCTGTCGTCCCGATAGTAAAACTCTCTTCTTCGCCTTTTGAACGCCGACATGCTCATGCACACCGATACAGAGATGAGCGAGACCACACACTGCATTAGAAGAAAGAAAGTTGTATAACTGGTGACATAAATTTAGTCTTAGTGCATGCGCTTTTCACTGGGAACTTCTGTCGTCCAGATAAAATAACTCTCCTTCGCCTTTTGAATGTGCACAATAACAGCCAGTAAAACCTTCCTCCTTTTTTGAAGTCGGTTAAAACTCGGAAGTATACGAAACGAAAAAGAGTTTTTCAAATCTGTTCACAATTTTCGGAGGTACATGGTAACAAACATACAAAAATCAGTCGAATTGAGAATCAAAAAAAAGGATGAGATGAGATTATCCTTTTTTTTAAGTCGTTTAAAAAGAGATGAAACTAATGTCACAGTGTTAAAGTGAAGATGTAATTAACCTCTTTCAAAATGAGAAGAAGAGAGTTATGTGAAGCGATGACATCGAGACCCCGGTTGGGAATCGGAGTGACAGTTGCTTAAGCCGTCTCAAATCAAATCAAATCAAATCATTTATTTGTGGAACATAGGTAGAACATACATAAGATAGAATATTTTTTTTTATAGTATCACTATGTTTTGCCGTAGATAGGCATACAAATATTAATTAAAATAGGTATACCAATAACATTATGATTTACAGAATTAAAAACCAATAAAATTCATGCATCATAATTATATAGTTAAATTAAATTGAATATAATGTCAAAATGAGGTTCATTATTTAGTTATCAAAAGTCAAATTAAATCAAATCAAGTCAAATTAGATACGAATAATTATTAGATTAAAATGTCGGACTTAAACTATACTATTATAACGCATGTCAATCATAATTTGTCATTAAAAAATTCCGTCAGTGTATAGTACGCTTTATCAAGTAATAGGCTCAGTACTTTCTTACGAAATATATTCGGGTTAGTATCGTTTATGTGTTTAGCTAATTTATTATATATTCTAGGAGCCATACTAAAGAAGCTATTACTCTTTAAAGCGGTTCTACTACAGGGTGCTCTCAACATATGACCATGACGTCGGCTTCTTTTCATTTGCCCTGAAGACATAGTAGGGAAATCATTTTTATTTTTCATAACAAAACTTACAGTCTCGTAAATGTATAGCGAGGGTACAGTTAGTATTTTTAGCTCTTTAAAGTGTGGTTTACAGCTATCTGTTGTTCTAAGGTTTTTAATGGCTCTAATACACTTTTTTTGAGCTTTAAATACTTGCAGCTTATTTGTGCTGTTGCCCCAAAATATTATTCCATAGCGTATAATGGATGCTACATATCCATTATAGGCTGTGACAGCAGTTTCAGTATTCACTAGTCGCACTAAATTTTTTAATACATAGACAAATTTGTTTATGCGTGTGCAGAGATTTTCTGTATGTGCTATCCAATTCAATTGGTAGTCAATTATCAGTCCTAAAAATGTTGTTGATGCTACATTCTCTATTATTTTGTTTCCGCTGCGAATAGTAACAATAGGAGCTCGAGTGTATTGTCGGAAGTGTACAATTTTTGTTTTGTCAATGTTAATATTTAAATTGTTTAGTTCTAACCATTTAATAATATTTGTCAATGTCAAAGATATGTCAGATTCATATGTCAATTTATTATTACATTTTATTATAATAGTACTATCGTCAGCAAACAATGTCATAGGATATTCAGTACATTTAGTTATGTCGTTTATGTATAAAATAAATAAAAGAGGTCCTAGAATGGTCCCTTGTGGAACACCGAACTCTACGTCTCTACATTTCGACCGATGCTCATTTTCTTTTAATGTTTGTCTACAAAAACTCTTAATAGAAGTTATTTGTTTCCTATTATTAAGGTAGGATTCTAGTAGTTTTAAAGCAACACCCCTTATTCCATAATGGTAGAGCTTATGTAAGAGCAAGTTGTGGCTAACGTAGTCAAAGGCTTTTGACATGTCCATAAATAGAGCACAAATGGGCTCTCTTTTATCTACTGATTCGGTCACTAATTTTAGTAGATCAAACATAGCCATATTGGTAGATCTATTGTGACGAAAGCCATATTGTTTTTCTGTAAAAATATCACATTTCTCTATAAAAGAATAGATCCTACTATAAATTACTCTTTCAAATATCTTTGAAATGACGGGTATCAGAGCGATAGGTCTGTAGTTAGACATAGTGCTCTTATCACCTTTTTTGTATATAGGCTTTATTATGCTTAACTTTAAGGCCTGAGGAAACACCCCCAAACTTAAGGATAAGTTTATAATAAATGATAGTGGAGGGGCAAGACTTTCTGCACAGCTTTTTATGGCAGTTGTACTTATGTCATCGTAGCCCACGCTATTTGTGTTTTTTAGTGATAAGATTATTTTATGGATTTCTATTGGTGTAGTAGGAATCATAAATATTGATCGTGGGTTAGGGTCATGAAGCGCGTAGCCACTGATATTGCAGTTTGGTGTATTTTTTGAGGTAGTTTTCACTTGATCAATAAAGTAGTTATTAAATAAATTGGCTATTTTTAGTGGATCTGTTTCAGTTTCTCCGTTATAACAAATTTTATGAATAGGTTCCGGTGGGGAATTTTGTTTTTTCGTATTGATAATGGACCACGCATCTCCTCTTTGTATTTGCTCAGTGGGTTCATCATACCTACTATAACAATTACAGATGACGGGCGTGTCGTGTTCGTGGTCGGGCGTGGACTACACCAGCAACGAGCCCGTGGACAAGTCGGTCACGATCGACTTCCACGACGCCGACACCGCCATGCAGTTTTACGACAGTTGCGAGGTGAGTGCGGGACTGACTTATTGTTGACAAGAAACATGACAGGCTCTGGCCACTATAACAAATATATTAATATCAGACAACATCACATACATTGCTCCGATCCCAAAGTAAGTAGCTTAAGCACTTGTGTGTTATGGATGGGTATCAGACTTGACCACACTACGAAGGTACTTGTGGTACCTTCGTTGTTCTGATTATAAATACATACTTAAATACAAATATAAACACCCAGACACGGAACAAACACAAGTGTTCATCACACGAATGTTTGTCCCGGGTGGGAATCGAACCTTAGTTCAGAAGGCAGGTGTCCCTACCGATTGAGCCACTGAGCCAGTTCACTATTTATAATAACATTTCGTGTTGGGAGCTACCCATCATCTTTTCGCTCCAAGGCACACTCACCTGCCCGTGCTGCAACCTGCCGAATAACAGACGAGGCTTTGGCAACCGACTGGTGACAGTATAATAATCATCACGATTGAAGGCGTAGCTAAGTTATCTACCACAGACGCATGACGGGCAGCAGCGTCGCCGGAGTGAGAAGCTACGCCCTGCGATCGCCAACCCGCCTGCCCAGCAAAGCGATAAAACCTCCAGGTGTTTGCCTAAAGTGACGACCACTGGAGAGGCCTATGTCCAGCAGTGGACTGCGATAGGCTGATGTTGTTGTTTGTTGCAACAGTCTAATCATTTATGATAGTAGATTTTTTTTCGGACACACTCGAGTTACCTATACATTAATTTTAGCATTCCCCATGTTGATCGAGACTATTTGTTGCAGACGAGCAAAGCCGCCACATATTCGTCTACGGATCCAGAATCTTAGATATTATTTTAAGGTTTAGGGCCTAGGTTTCACCACTTGCTAAGAAGTACCTGATATCTTATCCGTAACCAATCCGCCAGATAATCGTAAGCTTTATTAGCTGGTTATCTGTTAACTATATCAGACACTTTGTGAGCAAGCGGTTAAACCGGCTCTAAGAATTGTATTTTTGAATTTAGATTACATTTATAATTGGGCTAGTATTAGTTGTAAGATAGTATTTCCCTTTTAGATAGTCAGTACTTTGATTGTTCCACAAGCCTGGAGAATTAAATTAATAAGTGTTTTTAGAATCGAATCGAATCTTTTTGTTACCTGTTTCCTTACAAATCTAGATCTCACAAATGGAAGTGTCATTATTTTACTATTGATAGTGTGTAGTATTATTATGGGATTTTTAATACAAAAGACAAAATCAGATAATTCCTTAATCATTATAAAACACATGTTTTTCATGTAACAGAGAACCATAGAATCATGGCGTAAGTTGGTGAACTTAATATTTTTATTATTTCAAATATTGTTATTATAACTTCTGTAGAAAAATTAGAAAATGTTACCACCGCTGGTTACGGAGGAAATGGGTTGTGAAGTGACTTTTATATTGGACACTTGGTATGTGTAACTGTTACTATGTCACTTCTGTTGCGAATCGTTTATTGAGTTGAGGCAATGAAATTGTTATTCAACTAACATTAAACTGATGTGTGAATTTAGATGAGACTCGCCGCTGTGTAACAGGCTTATATTGTGGGTTGTAGAACATTAGACGCTACTACGGCAGAAGAGGCTTAACCAATCGACTCGTACTGAACCCTGGTGTTGATTGTAATTCTCTCCGATATTGGTTAGGCCTCTCGGCGCAGGCAGATGCGACTGGGCGCTGTGGTCAAGTCCGGTCGCCACCGATCACCACTCGCAGCTCGAACGCGCTATCTATTTTAGCAAAACCTAATTTACCGAATTCATAAATGTGTAGGATAAAATTATTAGTGTTGTGCTTATTGCTGGAGTTCAATTTTGTATTACTGACATTTGTGAATTTTGTGAATCTGAATACTTTAATTATTCCTTAAATTGAAATGAGAAAGGGAGTTGTTACCTTTTGTTATTATAATAGTTTTGTTGAAGTGTTAATTTATTAAATAGTAGGTACATTCGAAAAATTGAAATGTTTGAATAGTATTTTCCTTTTCTCATTTGAATTGTGATATTGAATTTTGTGAAAAGCTAATATTAATGAGCCAATGAAATAAAGGCCAATAAACATATTTTTGAGTTTTCTTTCTTAGGTTATTTTATATAGGGAGTATGGGTCAAGGTTATTATAAAAATGAAAGTCTTTAATGAATATGATGAATTCCATCACCCCATGAAGGTCATAGGGGCCGGAATGGGACACGGAGGGGTGAAGATCACAGAATTACAAAAATGAAATTACCTATGTCATTGTGGCATTTGAGGTTTTATTGAACCATGTCATTGCATTATTCAGTTATTTTTGCATAACATGCTTTCTGCTTTTACTTTCAATTCCAATTCAGTTAATAAATATACATAATGATATTGTATGTGGCGTTAATTTTACGTCTTATTAGGATGATACAATCGGCGGATACCGAAGACAATGCGAGTGCGAAGGGGGAGCAAGTGGTAGTGAGGGCAGTGTTTATTAATTGCGGACTCGATGTAAGGAGCATCATTTAATAATATAGTTTATTTACATAATTAGTCGCGACAGTCATACCGACTCCACGTATATTGGTTCTGCGCCTTCAAATGATTGGTGGTTCATTTGGCAGTTATAGGTACTTACTGTTTTCTGAACCAAAGGTTGTGGATTCTATTCCCACTCGGACATGAGATGGACATTAATAGGTAGGTATTTGTTCTGTATCACACACGGCATAGTCGTTTCCATAACAATAGTGCTAATATTCCTTAGTTTACCTACTTTGAAATTGGACCAATGTACCAATGTGTTGTCTTGCATACCTAATAAGTTTGTTCACAGAAATAAAATGTCTTTCAGAGAATTTCTCTTGAAATGGCGATCATATACCTACATAAGATGTTATAATTTTACTATAGGTAGTTATGAGGATTAAAGTTATTTCTTATCTACCTATTTATATTTACACCTTCGACAGGAAGAACAGAATTTGAATGAAATTGAAACAACGCGTTTCCAACGCGAAGAACTCTTTAAACACGGCGCTCTGCAAGGATGCCATAAGAAGTTAGCGCTTACCGTCAAAATAGCGAGCGAGCCAGAAGTAAGTGTAAGGGGTCCTTTCTTCCTTGTCAGTCACACTTTGTGGACCCCCTTCATGAATAGTGTCCTATATCACTGGGAGGTTTTGCTTTCTTTAGCTTCTGAGGTTGGAAAGGTTGGGTTCAAATCGGATTTCATTTCTGAAAGTAGGTAGGTAAAACTTCTATATTTGTGTTGTATCCACATTCTATCCTAATTTCTAATCCACTCCGACTGGCATCAAACCGACCAAACTATACCTACGTGATTGTTGGGCCAATCGGCCCTGTGTGTGGTGTCTTGTGATGCCGTCTGGGAAGCCGTGGTGAAATCCGTGCCCTACCGTCCCTCTGACTTACTCTGCGTCTCTGCCTCAGTATGTGTCCACAGTCGTCATATTTACCAGAATTGATTATTTTTCTTTCTGGTAACTGCTGGATATGGGGCCATCCACCGCTCGGAACATCGAACCCTAATCCGGGTAGGGCTCGCGACAAGAGCGCGCAATTCCGAAATATTTAAATTCATGTATTTAATATTAATTTTGCTTTTTAGAATAGCTCTGGTGATGAATACATTCCAATTGAACATGTATTCGATGGTTCCTCCAACAAGAAACGCGCTCGCCTGCTTGACCCATACATTCTGCGGCTTCGGAGGGAAACCCCACTGCAAGCTTACAAGTTACGCCGCATAGACGTAAGTATAATACAGTCATAATTAATTTGAATACATTACCTAATATAATTATTGCAGATCTAAATTAAGTAAAAAAAACAATTTAGGAAAAATAATTTCCAATATTTTTCCGGGGCTAGCGTAACACCATCGGTGATAGTTACCTGATTCACTAGGTTGAGGGCAACAAATTAAATTTTTCCAATTTCGTGGCAGTGTTAGGTATATTTCATTAACAGGCAAATAGGTATATATTGTGATTTACAGTCTTGTCTAGTTCTTTCCTATTGTTCAGTTGAAGAGTGCATGTTAATATTTAAATTTATTTTCAGACTGTAACTGGCATTTTGACCCAATCTGACGATCGGTCTAGCAAATCCAAAAAGGTAACAATCGTAATTCATTACAGGGCGTTTTGCATTTTACTGCTTAAATTGTGCTTTCTAAGCTTTCATAACAAATTGTGACTCCGCATTTCTGCGGTATTTGCGGTAGGTACCTACTTCTGCCCGTTCATCCGCTACGACTCAATAACTAGTAATTCAATTTATGAAAATCTTCTGATATAATCTATGCAAAATATATGAAGTTAAAACAGTTTTGTTTTTAAATATAGAGTCGGGTCCAACGCAATTTAGACGAACTGCTTGAGCGAAAAGATTTCCAAGATTTGAAAGAATCCAAAGACTCCTCAGGAAAACAACAGCCTTTATCTATCACTGTTGAACTAGAAGAGAACAGCCAGAAAATTAATAATCACTGTGGTTACTATCTACTTACCTACGTATTTAAACGTTTTATCAATAATATCCAGCTATAGGCATTAACAACTTGCCTTTCTTTCAGTTAAACTAGGTCTTTATTCAAGTCAAGACAGGTAGGCATTATCGCCGAACTGTTGGGGAAGCTATCGTTCGTTACCTATCGTTTAGAACAAGGGCTAGCAGTTCTGAACATTTCATTATGTAAGCAAAGATAGACGCATGCACCGACTAGTTTAGTGCATGAGTATCTACTACGAACTCTTGTGACTTACTTTTCGGAACTTAGATAATAATAATATTATAAAAATAATAAAAAACACTTTCTGCCATACAGGTGTGGACACAAATCTATCAAACCCTATGGTTTTGTTGAGCCCTAAAGAAATCACTTCGTTCGGCAATAATAATTACAATGAAAGTGAAAATATAAAAGACAATACCAGGAGTAAGAGAATTAATTATCTTATTTATCTAAATGCACATTTATTACAGTCGCTTACGTCACACAACAAGTAACTTAAATTGAAGCTATACTAAACCAAACTTTTTAGGGAGTCCTATAACTTAGTTTTAAGTATAATCGCAGCTATCTTCTGTAAATACTTCCGTTTTTATATCAACTGTGGCGTCGAAATGTTCCGGTTCGGTATCATGTGGTTCTTTTACTGACAGCGCTTCTTCTGCCTCTATAACGACGGCAAAAATCTTCTTTTTCACTTGCGTCTGCATCCAAGTGGGCATTTCCCTAGTGGATTTTAACATGAAGTTGAAAAATGAATCTAGTGCGTCTCCGTCGTTCTGAGGTCTCTGCGTCGACTCGGTTGCGTGTTCCGCGTGGCGGCGCTTCCGTGGCGGGCTGTTCTGAGCTTCACTGTGGCTGGTGGAGACGTCGTGGTCCGGGGTCTTGGCGTCTGCCTCGTCGGGCGCCTCCTGCTCAATCGTCTCCGTTATGCGATACTTCATGTACGGCTCTAGGAACTGCATCAGTTTGGCGTATTTCCATGTCGTAATTTGTGCAGGCAGCAGTTTGTTTTGGCCGAATTTTGCACGTTTTAGCGCCTCTCTGTGATTGTCTCGAAGTTTTCTCCATGTTGCCCGCGCGACTTTGACTGTAATAAATAAAAAGATGTTAGATAAAACTTTTCTTGGATATGTAATAGGTACCTACTGTAAATAAATAATAGGTACCTAAATGTATGCGACCGTCATCATGTTGGCCTGTAAGCCGCCCGCGCGCCCCTGCCCAGGGCGCCGTAAAGGAGTGCCTCAACGGAATATAAAAGACCTCTGTGGCGACCTCGCTTAATTTTTCCACTTTTATTATTCGACACCTACATAATAAATTCCTTTCATAAAATGGGAATTATGTTACTACAACTAAAACCGGCACTGCGTCACTGATCCCGAAACGGGTGTTTCGCCGAGTGTGCGGTGATCAGGTGGTAGCCAGGCGGGTTAACCGCGAGGTTTATCGCTAGGTGAGAAGCTGAAATGTTAAGAAGTCTCTTACAACAACGTTGGGATGGGATTTCCTGATCAGAATCACTTAGGTATATTTTGATTATTTACTTAAGTAGGTAGGTACAATTTAACCTAGTTAGCTACAATTTTAAAAACTTTAGTTTATTCTTATTAAACTCCTTTGGATTCTACTCTAACTAAGTACATAGGTACTTTGGTGTCAGATAATTCTGAATGAAACATACCCTAACGATAAATAGAATATCAAATTAAGTTCTATTAACTCGTACCTATTACCTACGATTCGCTGAAAATCAGAATAAGCACAAACAAATAGGTACCTAATACAGAACAGGTAACCTTCATTTACTCCTCCTAGTATTATCTTATCTATTTGTATAACGTTGAATTTCTGAGTCTATAGATCTATTATTCACTATTTAGAATAGATATCAACAAACAGAATTTATAATTCGTAAACTGCATAGAGAAAAACAAATGTTGCTATTAAGCTAATTGTTTAATGATGCAATCTACAATATCGATCCATTAAAATACTATAATAGATAACAGATAACACTAACCATTGGGTATAGCTTCGTTGTTGCATTTCAAAACAATTTGTTGCCAAGCCGCGTCTCTCACGGTCACTTCGCGATATTCCGGGTGCGCAGGATTCCATAGGCAAGGCTCGCAGCGTACGAGAGATATTAATTCCTCCATTTCACTTTTACAAAGACAACGTGTATCGTAGGTACTTAAAGTTATTATGGTTCGTGTAGTTTTTAATCGGACAAGGAATTGTTCCTACGTTATTCTTTTGTTTTATTTTAAGACAGAGTTAAGGAGCCGTGTCGCCGGGCGTCGCCGCGCACTGTCGACCCCAGGCAGGCTGCCGCGCCGGGCCGTCAGGTCCCCTTTTACAATCAAACCGGTTTTTACCTCTGCCACGGCGAGTGTACAGCTCTCTACCTGAGAGCATTCGAGCGGTGTTTAATTAAAACCTGTTTGCCGGCGGTCATATTCGCTCTGTAACATAATACGGCAGCCCGCGGAGAAAATATGTTTTGTAGTGCCGGTAGATGGATACTGGATAATTTTTCTACTGTAGTCTGTAATTATTACGTTTGAATGGCAGATTTATATTCCTGTAACATGCCAGACAAGGCATAGCACACTTGCTTTCAATATATGACAATAACGATGGGCCTCTTCCAGAATTCCCAGAGGTCAAACCTGAATCTTATCATTATAGTTTCTTGAATTGACCCGGACGAGAATCGAATCCTAAACTTTCGCGCTTAAATTTTCCGCGCTATAGGCGAGATCGCCTTACCTACATGTGTACCGGGGTCATCTTACACAATGCAGCTTGCAGTTTCACATTGTAACCGACGACGGTGTAGGCGACATACCTACCTATTTAATATAGGTTGATATCACCCAGACACAATAATATTTATATTTCAGTCAAGCGAGATGCGTGCACATCGGCCAACAACCCGACATGGAAGCGGGATAAAAGGCACGAACACAACATCATAGTGGAAGACATCACAGATGACTATAAAATCCCATGGACGGTCAGTAACCGTGTTTACAGAAGGCTTGATCTTGCCAGCAAGAGTGGTGGGGCTAATACAGAAGAGACGTCCAATGAGGGCCTTGAAAAAATACAAGTTAAGAAAAAATTAGGTAAACATAATAGTATGGAACCACAGGTGTTAACAAACACTCACTTACGCTCGCAGGCGAAGAGCCTGCAAGGGCTATCAAGCAGGGATTCGTATAACAAAGGGAATGCTGAACAAACTCGGGACTATCAGCTCATCGACGAAAGTAAGGAGACCACGAAATGTACGCGGCAATCCTATAGTCTCAAAGAAATTAGCACTCGCAGAAGCTTGAACAAAAAAAACAAAAACGATAACCAAAACAACAATTTAGAAACTGCTGAAAAGAACTTTGTATTATACGACATCGGTAACCCAGACCTTTTGTACACCGTAAATGTGCAACTTTTTGAAAAGATGAGTACTACAGAAGGAAAAACTGTATGGAATGATATTACGAAAGGGGAAATAGCAAGGTATGGATTTATAGGTATCACGTATTCTACATTGTACTAAGATAAAGGATGTAGAATAGAGGTAGCTACTTACTTACTGATATCTGATACGGTTAACCTTGAATACATATACATAAATATTTCCTAGGTATTTATGTGTACCTACCGTTCTAAGCATTACTTATCGGCCATCTGAAAACAGCGTGTCAGGGTGTCAAAACTGTCTGCCTAAACATAAGTAGGTAGGTAGATATGTGACAGATATAACGTGTGCGGCGGGAAATTACATATTATCACATATCAGTCATGTTTAGATCGTATATTCAAACAAAAATGTTGTGTTAGGTATTATACTATAAGCTGGGATTGTAGGTAGTACTTCTCCTAAACCCGACCCGGCTAGGCTGGCCCAATGGCTCATTTGGTAGTGACCTAACCACTTATTGGTCTGGGTGTTTACTATGTATTTTATATTATGTTACCTATGTAGTTTAATGTGTATTTATTTACAAAAAAAAGTGTGTAAGTTTATCAGGCTAGTACCTACCTATCCATAGTACAAGCTTTTGCCTAATTTGTGATGGCGATGTGTGTCCCAGCGAGGCATGTCGTGGGACTCGTGGGTTATTTATTTAAAAGATACAGCATAATACACTATGGTTTCAGAGTCAGTACATTCCAGCCAGAATGGACTGATCAGGATATGAATGTGAGGTATAAACCAATGGAGTGGATGGGCAAGGATGAGTTCGCATTGCCCTCGGCTTCCAATCTGTGTCTGCTTGCTCCGTTGCGCGATGGCGACTCTGTCAATGTAGACGACGATGTTATTGGGCTAAGTAGATATTGATATATTGAGGCTAAGTAGATACATATTTATATCTATTTGTATATTTTATTGTAAGCATTTACACATCAGTACCTCTCTATAGGTATTTTTCAGTACGTAAAATATTGACAGATTTTAAGGTAGCAACTTAGCAAGGTAGCCTAAGAACTATAATGATATTTATAGCTCCCGCTATTTTAGTCCCGGAACGTGTTCATGATGTTCTATGAAGGAAGGTAGGAATGGAATATTCACGAATATTATGAACTGCATATACCTACCTAAGTAGGTAAGAAAGCCTACTTTTTAAGGCAAACTATTACCTACTTACTTATAATATCCACGTCAGACCGAAACTCACATTTAAACTATCTTAGCCCACAATCCCATAAGAGAAGGTTTTTAATTCTATCTTTTTGTTACATTTAGAAAACAACGGAAGGTACATCGTAGTGCCCAAGGAAGACATTGTGACCTTAGAAGATACAGAAAGTGTTTTGAATAAACGTGATGGGAATTATTCTGTCACAATACCTTCCGATTCTAACACTCGGACACAACCGGTATTTTTTCATAATCTACGTAGATATTTGTACTTGGCTAGTCTCCTCACCTATTATACCTCGATATCCTCATCTAGGGTATTCGGCGAGTGCTAGTACGTGTGTCGAGGACATTACTAACTGGTAATGAAGAGGAGTTGAAGATTTCGATAGTTGGTGCCGACCGGTTTTTGACACTGCCTCACCGGCGAACGCACCATGCCCAAATCGACTTGGAGGCACGCGCTGACGAGAACCAGCTAATACGCGTGGGGTAATATCGTAATTTGTTTATTTTATTTCAAACTTTCTTAATAGTGTTTATTTTACGTTTACCGACGTAAATAGCCGTAACTAATAGTCTTCTGTGTCATATCATGTCGCCCCAAGACTTTCAAATAAATGCAATAGATAGGTATATATATATATGTACATATGGTGGTAGGTATACACTGGTCTTTACCATGAAACATGCCAAAGGTAAACCTAGCCTACATCTGATGACGTACCCACTTAGTTAGTACCTATACCTAAGAGAGGTAGGGCATAGCGAATCTTCGCTCGAATTGAGCCGCCCGTCCGGGGAAGGACCTCCACCCTATAGAATACCGCAGTCAAATGACCTCTGAGTCGTGTTTCTGCCGGTGAGTAGGGTTTCCGGAGCTCGTGGGGGGTTGGGCCAGCATGGCGGTGGCAACTGACAGGTAACTGACCAGTTACTTGCCCGTTGTCACAGCGACTTGGGCTTCTCTTTCGCTTTCCAACAGGCGTAGGGAAGCCATTATGTCGAGCCACTATAAAAAAAAATATATATAAGTGTCTGTTCCTTCCTACTACACTCGCAGCCACCCGGGCAGGCGACCGGACTGCTTTTGCAAAGGCATGCGTCACATGCATTTTAGTACCTACATACGATTCCTGGTCAGGCTGCCCTAATCATCCACCATACTAAATGGCACACTGTGTATAGTTACAAATTCACGCAACCATACCTACCTCGTTTTAACATCGATATAAATATTATGCTACTATGGGCATCGACAGAATTAAAAGACTTCGCTGATGCGATACAAAACTATGCGCCAAGTCATTACTATCAGTTTCGCTGCATTGCATAGCTTTGGTCGGCGCCCATTGCATCAAAATAGTTTCGACGAAACCCTAAAATAAGTACCTACCTATATCAATGTTTTAGATCCGCTGGCAGTCTCATCACTATTGTGTCCGACAACTCGAGGAAGACGCGGTCCGTGATCACGGTCCAAGCTACCAATAAAGGGCTAGCTGCTGCTAGGTTTAGGCAAGTTGATAGTCACCTACCTACCTATTTACATTTATCTCTATACTCGTCTATCCGTAATCGATATTTGATGATGTTCATTTAAGTACTTGCTTAGGTTCTTACTCAGTAGGTACTTACTCGTGTACTTTTTGTTGCACATGACATATTGTCAGATGAGGTCACAAAGGGGCTCCTGGAATTGAGTCTGGAAGGTACATCTATCAACTATAGGTGTACTTTTAGAAGAATGTTTGCAGCAATTTTGCAGCCCATGTCCCTCATGGGCTGCAAAATTGCTGCAAACATTCTTCTCTTATCGCGATTTTAAAAGCGAAAAGATACCGTTACCTACGTTACGTCTGGGGCCCTACAACTTACAAAAAACGAAAACGATCGTTCGTTGAACGGATCGCGTATTTTTGTCCCATAAATCCCTCTCATTTGTCCCTCCCGTGTTCGAATAGGTATATGAACTAAAATTAATTCGTCAACGTCGATTTTCAACAATTTAGTTGATGTACCTGTACTCAGTCACTAAAAAGAAAAAAAGTTTGTTGATATCCTACCAGGGTTAGAGCAAGAGATTGTGGCCCAGAGTTGGCATCCATGTTCAATGAGAAGACCGACGGAATAATAGCTGGCCCTATCCTTGTTCCGCCGAGACACACTCAACGATTCCAACTCGAGCTGCCGGTGGGCATGCCCGTCGACACCATTCATTGTTCAGGTTTGAACAACTTCGTTTTATCGAATGATAATGTTATAATAAAATCTCTTCAATGTAGGTGACGTAGAAGCGCCTGACAAGGCGCTGTTATCTGAGTCTTTTTAACCAGTGGCGTAAAAACAGTGTGGCATGTTAGCTTAATGCCATGGACCCCCAGCCATAAGAGGCCCCCGATCAGAGGAGGAGGAACATTTATTACATATTACCTACCTACACATTTAGTAAAAATCCCGACGAGTTGGTCTCGTGCAGTTCCCTACCTACGACACTATCTCCAACTAATGTTTTTTCTTCTATTACGAGTTCTTATCTACCACTAGATAATAATATGAACTTAGTGGAAAAAAACATTGACGTTTGACGATCTAGAAACTGCAGGCGCCCTCCGGAATACGAGTACAACACGAGCCAGAAAGAAATAAATAGGCTCAATAAGTTACCGAACCGACCTTGTCTTCTTCTCAATCTTTTTTTTCTGCATTTTTTGCAGTGGCATTAATAAACGATGATGAAGAATCAGTGGCGGTAAGAGATGTGGCTATCAAAAAAGGCGATCGCTGTTTCTGCGTGTGGCATTGCGACTGTGTCTGCTTACGTAACACGATTTATACTTTATCTAGGAATTTAATTATTGTAATGATTCTTGACCAATGTCAACATGACATGATCAGATCACTGTCAACAGCTTCAATGGGCTAAGGAAGCTCCAATGGACCACAATAGCCATGGGAGCGGAACCCTACTATGACTACTGTTACTTAGTTGTGTATCTTTCTTCCCTCTAATGTAAGTAGGTACTTAGGTACCATTCCAAATGCCGCAGAAATTATTTTCATCAATGAATTCACTATTTGAAGCATCAAACACGATCACGAAGATCTTAAAAATTGTACCTACCTAAGTAATATCCAAAAAGTCAAACAAGGTCGTATGTTAGTGCAAGTTAGTTGACAAGTTAAATTAGGTTATCCGACCTTCTCATTTGTAAGTCACCTCACCTTTTACGACTTCTAAAATCTAAATATGGTTAGTCGATCGAACGTGTCCACGCCTATAAATAGATTTCCCTTTGCTCTTGACTCCAGCTACATCTACCTTGAACGCCGTATGATATAACGGTTCGCAGAAACTTTTACAAAAGTTTTATGGTAGGTTTTAGACAATAATTTGTTGAATATTTTCTGAAAAGCTACGTTTTTAAAAAAATATATATTTTATTTGTTCGAACATATCATACCTACACTTACACAAGTTAACCATTACCCTTACTTATTAACTTTACCACTCTGGACCCTTTGTTTATTACAAGTGACTATGGGATCATCGACTTGATATTTTCTAACTCAACGTTTATGTCACGAAAAGTCTATGTTTTGTTACTATACTAGCTAGCATGGTCAATATGTCACCGTAGATGAAGGTACGAAGGCTCATAATAATTAGTTTAATCAAATAGATAGAGTTATGATACTCTTTAGGGGCAGCGCAGACGACAGACTAGCCGTGACGCACTTTTTTGCAATTACTTACATGCAGTAACGCACACGACGCGCAAAAATCTGTCGCGGATATTTCACAGATTCAACGCACACGAATATTCTGTCGCCAGACCTAGATGCTCTCAGACGCAGACACTATCGCACAAAAAGTATGCCGTCTGCGCTGCACCTTAATTGCACACCAAATCGAACGATAATTAGGCTATGAACAACACGAAGTCTAGGTACAATTTTATTCGATTTTGTCGGTCTTAGATACCTTTTGCTGAGCTATGTCTTCCCGTCGACCTTTGGGAGGTAGGTAGGTAATATATTAAAAAATATGCAGAAAACCAATCATAAAAAACCATTGTGAATTGACGTGTTCTCCAGACGTGGATCCAAAGCTGACATGTCGCGAAATGCCGGAAGCCCACCAGACGGCGGCGGGGCTTTCCGCTCGGGAAAGGACGCGGCGCGCGCGCTCCGTCTGCTACCCCGACTGCGTCACCATTAACCTCTTCGTCATAGTCGTCGGGGTGCTGATGACCCTGCTGTTACTAGGTTTGTCTGCGCCACAAAGAATAGACTGCCATCATGTAGTCATCATCACCAGCCTATTGCAGTCCACTGCCGGACATAGGCCTCTCCAGTTGCTCGCCACTCAGGAAAAACATCTGGAGGATATGCCCATAATCGCCGGTGACGCTGCAGCTCGTCATCGGCCTGTGGTATTTAGCTACGCCTTCAATTGTGATGGTTGTACCGCCACCAGTCGGTTGCCAGCGCCTCGTTCGTTCGGTAGGATGCACCACTTGCAGGTGACGTTGGCTTGGAGCGAAAAGATGATAGGCCGCTCCCTTACCCATGTAGTACCCGGCTCTATGTACTCCAGCGCTACCCGTAGATATCCTTACAAGTTGCTGCCCACAGGCGACACAGAAGGGTTTAATGGGAGGGCCCATTCTGGGAGGTTTGAGTCCCACCCACCAGTATTTCCCGGGAGATGTGGTCTTCAGAGATATAAAACTAAACCGGTTTTTGATGGGTAAGCGCACCTCATTGTATACCTCAATGTCGCCTAAACATCAAGCGAGTTCAAGCGTTAAGGTCAAGCGCGAATTAGATTAGGAAAGATAATATGGGAATCTTTGGTTCAAGTTTGGATTGTTTGTAGATATTTCAAATTATTATCTAAGTATAACCATAATTAAGTTTTATCTAAACTTAAACCGGAATCATCCAAAAGTCTTGAAATCTGCCATGCCTCATACACATGAACATTCCATGAACATTTTCTTGTAGGCTTAGTGAAGGCTTTCTTAGGCCTGTTTTGCCGATGCGTGGGTAAGTGGGGCCTACACAAACTGATGCAGACACCCCGCAAGCTGGAGCGATACTTCGAGCCCTCGCTGCAAGGCCGCGCCGTGGTATACGACGACGAGGGCTGGCCGATACACCCAGACACTAAGAATAGAACTGTTCGTCTTATATCCAAGTAAGTAGGCAACAGTTTGCTTTAGGTGCAGCACAGACGGCACACTTTTTGTGCGATAGAGTCTGCGTCTGAGACATTTAAAAAGAGCGTCGAGGTCTGCCGACAGAATGATCGAAGATGTGCGTCGTGTGGGTTGAGTCTGTGAAATATCCGCGACAGATTTTTGCGCGTCGTGTGCGTTACTGCATATAATTGCAAAAAAGTGCGTCACGGATAGTCTGTCGTCTGCGTTGCCCCTTAATTACCTACTTATGATAGACTTATGACAAGACTTGAAGATTGTTTGCCGAGTTATTAACATGGGTTAACCCCAGCGGCGTAGCGTGGGTGTCGGCCGCCCGGGGCGGAAGACAATTTTGCCGCCCTTTTATTTTGAATCGTCAGTAATTCTCGCTGTTGTTTTGTTAGTCATAAACAAAGCATAAAATAAAATACGGGGAATCCCCGTAAGTCGTGGACGGTGTTGGCAGCAGTCGCTACAAAATATCATTCAAAGAAAAGGGATTCCCCGAATCCGTTAAATAAATAATGAAAAATTCCATGCTCTTTGCAATCGGTCCGAAGTTGTAGTTCCGATAAAAATATGAAATGGTTCAAATATTTTTATTATTTAATTATTTAAATTAGTATGGATAGATTATAAATTGTGAAATTTTGCCGCCCCCTAAAATGTGCCGCCCGGGGCGGGCCGCCCCCTCCGCCCCCACTACGCTACGCCGCTGGTTAACCCAGTCAGCTTTCCGATTTTCTTTTGTTTTTGGTGTTAAGGAGTATGTAGGTCATCACACATCTATAGATATAGGTATGTGTCGGTCTGTCATTATGGTTCAAGGCAATAATAGTGCTCAATTAATTCAATTATCATCAGAGCGGGTAGCATGAAACTGAACATTCTGAAACCGCCATCTAGATCTTAATCAAATAGGTATATCATCAAATAAGTGGCTAGCCTAGCGCTGGCTGCCATCGAATTTGAAAGTAAAGTGTTCGGGAAGCACTTATAGTTCATTAGCTCGGATAATCATTTATAATTTTCTTGTTAGGTCGATGGAGTTCATTCTGAACCTGGTAATCTTCATCATACTTCCGTGCTTGATGTTGCGTGACGTCGTGCTTCAACTAGCATGTCGCACCAACTTACAACGCGGTAAAGCGACGAGTTTGGGGGGCGAAGACAAGAAGTGTTTTAGCACACACGACATGCAGGTACCGACACACGTAGATATTTTATAGAAATAGCTATGTATGTGAGTAGATATAGATATATACCTGGTACGGTACTGGATTTCTCTTATCAGTGCACCAAGTTTTATATGTTGTTCGAAATATTAGTATCATGTAATACATATTAGGTATGTAGTTTATTTTCGATTTCGAACGAACTAATTAATTGTCTTTGACATAAAAACCGGCCAAGTGCGAGTCCTACTCGCACAAGAAGGATCCATAGCAAAACGAGCCTTTTTATTTAGTTTTATGTGAAACTGGACAGGTACAGGATTCGAATACAATACCTACTTATCTTGAACAATGCTCTGACTGTAGTAATAATGCAGTTGTCATAAAGCTGTGTATTCGCACCAAAGTTTTTATAGGAAGGTAGGTATACAGACCTACATACTTTCTAGATCCTCATCTAAATGATATCGCGCTCATAGCAAAGTCATCTGGTTCGTGAACAGTGAGGAATTGCACTTATGTTTAGTTTAATACGTTTATTACATTTTATTTTGTTTTATGCTTGGAAGTGCAATTCCTGACTGTTCGTAGGGCCTGCAACCGCGGTTGCGGCGGCGGCGCGGCGGCCTGCGGAGATGGATGACTCCTCAAGCCGAGGAGCTTTCCACAGACATTTGGAGTAAAGGACTCACGGCCCGAAAATCGGTTGAATGTGAATTTGTAAGGAAATTGTTTAATCGTATTACGCGTCGCACATATTATATTGGGATTTAAGACCTGTTAGGTAGCTTACGCGGGTGATCATAGCGACGGTTAAGGTCTGTCTTCGACTCACCCAGGAGGGCAAATGACACTTGAACCTCACTAATCCCTTCATTCCCTGCTGCATTTTCACCAACAACCAATTAAGCTAGCTAGTAAGCTGTTAATGCTGTTATGCAGCATCTAAGGGACACTTTGACTTTACTAAAATAAGGGATTCTTTGATTGACAATTGATGTCAAAGAATCCCTTTAATTCTTACATATGGGAATAAAATGGGCATAAATCTGACTAACTTATTTATTTACTAGGTACTAATTATTTATTTTGGATTGACATCATAAGGCTGTGCCCCCTGCATATCTGGTGTCCATGGTCGGCGGTTATTGTTTAACATTACACTGGCCCCTAACTCGTGTGCCACCAAAAAAAATTGTATTGGATTTTAATTTGCTTTTAAAAGCAGTAGATGCAAAATGATATTGCAGATGCGGCCGCTCCTTCACGAGAGGCGCGGATGCGTCGAGGACGCCCAGTCGTCGTGCGCGGACTCGGAGCAGGACGACACGGAGTACGTGCTGATGCAAATGCAAAAAAGCAAGGAATCGCTAGCGGTAAAGCACCTATTTTGGACATAAAAAAAATGTAGCCTAACTCTCTGAAAAGAACGCCAACGACGCTTTTATTTTTGTCTCTTCTCATTCATCGGATATGTTCAGTAATTTGTGGCTAGGTATTTTAACGATAATTATTTAATTGATATGTCAAAATGTAAAGAATGGTTTACTACATTATTAAGCCTTTTACTGCAAAGAAACAACAGAAAATCTATGTCGCGGGGCCTCCGGCCAGCGCCCGCCGAAGAAGGTTGAGGCGGAGGCGCTCATGTATCGCGTGAGCGCCTCGAGGCCGCCCCATGGGGGCGCAGTACCACTCAGGACATTGGCCCCATCTTAGAAGAGTGGATGCGGCGCCGCCACGGAAGTGGTGACGTACCGGCTGACCCAGGTCCTCACGGGACATGGATGTTTTGGCCGGTACTTATGGAGGATCAGGCTAGATCCTGATCCTCTATGCCGTCAGAGTGGCTCGGAGGACACGGCAGAGCATACGCTTCGGCATTGCCTTGCCTGGGCCAATGGGTGCTCCGTCCTCGCCACTGTCGCACGGACCACGGTCTGTCGCAACTCTTGCGGTAGATGACGGCGTCGTAGGAGACCTGGCGAGCGATCCTCGCATTCTGCGAGACAGGATCTCGAAGGAGGCGGAGGAAAGAGAGCGTAAGGCCACGGTAGACGCTCTACGTTGCCCCCGGTCTGGCGTCTCTACATGTACGTAAAAAAACAACGAATTTCAGTCATATCCAATGTGCTCTAACTTTTGCAAGGTTTTAATTTTTTGTTAAATTGGGTATTATTTCATTTCAGCGAAGTCAGAAGAGAAATACTGAATCAGGAACATCATCTACGAAAAAACAAATACATCCTGATCCAAACGTTTCCAAAACTATTACCCACTGATTTAACATTTACAAGTTATCTGTCTGTCGTGTCAGTCTTCTGCATACAACGTACATTGTTGTAAGTACGTTGCATTGTTAAGTACATAACAATATTGAATTGTTTACTTATTTAATTATTACTTTTTAGCATTATATAATAGTACTATTCTGTAACAATATGTGCTCTTTTATTTCAAATTTGCGAAATAAAGTTGAAATATCAATTTAACCTTCCTATACTCGCGCGTTGGTCTGTGAGACCGACGAAACACATTTTCGTAATTATTTTTATGCAGATAAATCCTAAGAAGTTGAGTTCCTTGCTAGCTGCCGGATTTGTGGCTAACTTCATTTTAGTGCACGCCGCGCGTTCGGGCGAAACACACGTGTTGTAGCACTCATCACCAATCGGTCCACGAGACCGACGCGAGTATAAGTGTAACTTTTTGTGTAAGTATTAATATAATGTATTTCGTGCACTTGTATATTTTTACGGACTTTGATTACTTTATAAAGTATATATTGTAAAATATATGTATGTATGTTGCTCTATATTATATTTTGACCAATTTTATCATTCTTTTTTAGGTTTTAATTTCTATCACAATGGACGATGGTCAAACCAGATTGTTGCTGGAAGAATTAAGTTCTAGCTCAAGCTTTGAAGACGAAAATGACAGTGAGGTGGAAGATAACGTGGAGGTAAAAGAAGAGACATACGATACCGAGCATGAAGATGACAATGACGAGATATCTGAGAATGAACATAATGAACGATCCCATGATTTTTACTTAGGAAAAGACGTCGCACGTGATAATTTACAGCTTAATGAATGTAGCGGGTATAAATACGTTTATAATATACCTGCAGAATAACCCTAACAAGAAAATTTGCCGTTGGGTCTTCCTTGAAGCCTTACTTAGACGACAGGCTCTCATTTCATCCTTGCCGAAAAGCATAAGACTCAGGTTCACCGAAATATGCAAATTAGATGGACCCGAGTCTGCAGCAACATCTAACAATAATAAAGTAGGTCGTTGTGGATACTGCTCTTCAAAAAAAAACCACAAGACACGTTACAACTGTGCCACCTGCAAAAAATACTTTTTTTTGGAGCATGCTGTATCTGTATGCCCTGATTGCTGTGGCGAGGCCCAAAACTAAGTCAAACATAGATAAATATGTTTATTGATATGTTTCTTGTTATTAATAAGAAGTTTAATTTGTTTTTAAAGATAAGTTCAGATTTTATTGGAATTTTTTTAGTACTTAAGAAAATAATCTCAAATTTTAAGCCTGATTTGTGATAAACTATAAGGCGGTAAAATAATTAATAAAATAACTTTTAGTTATAATGTTTTGTTTCATTACATCCTAAACCATAAAATAATAGTAATAGTTTATGTGTTTCTTATTAAAAAAAGTATGTTGTAGGGGTACAAACTATCGGTCTGTGACACCGTGCGCGAGTATAGGTGTTACAAAAATTGGCGCGAGTATAGGAAGGTTAATTATAAAATTAATGTAGATTTCACTATTACAAAGTATATAACACTAACAAAACTCCACAACAAAATAGGCCTACTGTTTACCTGCGCCTTACAAGATGTTTTTATAAGTACCTAGCACCTAGGTGATTCGTGGTTCGCAAAGGGTATTGATGAGGGAGATGCAAGGCTTACGAGCCTCCGTCTTTGCCGACGCCGATTAGTACTGTTTGCTGTAACATCCACGGAACTGCAAATCATGCTCGAAGAAATGAGTGCGGCGAGCTTACGGATGCATGCAAGAGAAAGAATTCGGACGCCGAACTAACAATGCCTGGAAGGGCTATTGGGTTATGTAAGCATTTTGTGAATGTTTCGAAGCGAAGTATGATAATTCGTTTTGAATTTCGTATTGTTTAATTAAATGGAAAGCAATTAGCCTAATAAATTAGCATTGCTTCTTAGACTTTAAAACATTAAAAGTAAAAATGTCATTATACAATCTGTCACTGTCTGTACTCTGTCGTCCGGCTATGATCTGTCATCTGTCAGTCAGTTGTAAAAAATCATTGACGCCAGCTGAGCAGAATTTTAGATAATTTCTTGAAAGATCAAATAAATTAAGCCGGCTTCTCTACACACTTTTCTTATCTCAGTATTAATGTTTAAAGTAGCATCATTTCATAGATAATGTGAGTTATGCGTTTTCTAATCAGACCAATCGTTGTATTCAGACAGATTTTACAGCCTACTAAAAACATCCAGTTGAGGCACCCGTTTACAACAGGTAAGACGTTTTTTAGTCACTGTCTAGTGGTGTAAGCGTGTGCGTGTTGCGGTATTTAAACACGGAAACACCTCGCTCTTGTATCTTGGAAACGTGCCAGCAGTTTATACAAACATATTGGCTAACATACTTTAATTTTTCACATTTAGCGCTTGTTTGGAGAGCCATGGAAGATAAGGAATCATTGAAGAAGCGTCTAACGCCAATACAATATCATGTTACTCAAGAAGGTGGTACTGAAAGACCTTACACAGGTACCTCTTATTTTTTTGCAATTTTTCGTAAATAATTACATATACCTAATTTTACCAAAATTTAAGCATTTTCAGCCTCTAGAAAGTATTGTAATATTAGAATATTATATGAAAGTGATACTGTTGTGCTCATTATATACACAAATCTTTCTAAAGCTACTTTCTCTCCTTCTATTCATCATTACTTTGCAAGTAGGAAATAATTTTTGATCTACCTATATTGTCGAATTTTTTAAATTGTACTTCATTACACTTGAGATATAATACCTACCTAATATAAATTTATTATTCTGTTTTAGGGTGTTATAATAAATTTTATGAAGAAGGAATGTATGTATGTGTAGTTTGTAAGCAAGATCTATTTACATCGAAAACTAAGTATGATTCGAGCTGTGGCTGGCCAGCATTCAATGATGTGTTAGCCAAGGAGAAGGTCACTTTACACCAAGACACCAGTGCAGGTATGACACCTCTTTCATATTATGTTGGAATGCTTGTGTACCAGTTAGTTAATTATTACAATATAACATACATTTCTGTTAAATGCATGAATGTTGTTGTAATTAGTTATAATTTCATATATGTACATATATTATAAAAGCTAATATTGACAGTATGACTAATATTAATCAGCATAAGTATGGTTTTTAATAACATATTTCTTACCTATATGTTCTTTATTTGTCTTATCATGGTTCAACTTTGTCAGATGCTATTTTAAAAACATGTTAGGTAGACAAATGTTTTCAGGCCTTTATATGGAAGCTAACCAAGCATAACCAATACTCAATGCCATTGAATAATGGTGATACAATCATGTAACGATTTTATAGGTCTTTTATGTTAGATCTCTTGTAACTATAGCCTAAGGTTGTACTTGGCAGATAGTTTAGTAATCTCTTCAAATAGATTTTATCTGTTGTCAATCACAGTAACATTTTATATATCTTTCTCAGACAACTGTGTAAACGCAACCAAGAGATAAAGCTATTTATACATAAAGTACTTGATAACAATGCCACATAATAGTATCAAGCGAGATATTTGGCAGCTTTCAGTTTAAAAGGTTTTATTTAATTTATTTGTATGTTTTTAAATATAATTAGAATCTCAAACATAATTTATGCAACTATCCAGGGCCTCTCTAATTTGACTTAAATGGTTTAGGATATGTATACCATAATAGTATATCCTGTGTCAACATGGCATTGGTGAATCAATCTTTACTGCTATTAGCACCTCATACTTTTATAGGAGTGTTTAGAAATATGTAGAGGTGATATTAAGGAGGGTTGATTTCTATCACATGTGTTAGGCTTTTGATCCTGCAATATTTTGTATTATTTTACAAAGTCTACTATAACTCTGCTTTATGAGTACATACATCTGTTAATTTATACAATATAATGCAAGACTGTTCTATATTTTATTCCCTCCTTTAACATTGAATATATCAAAATGCATTTAGATACCTAACCCTACTCACACACTAACACATTACTTAATTAATTAACCTATCCAAGGCAACCATTATGGAGACAGTATAAAAAGTCCAATAAATTTATAATAATAATATTTATATGTATATTTTGTCATGTTCATCAATTTCATTCATAATAAATTTTACTTGTTTTTATTACAAAAAATCCATTACATATGTGAGAGAGAGAATATAATAATTTATATTATGTATTAGTAAATAAACACCTTATTTACTATCAATATTAATTAAATAAAGTGTTTATTTACTAATAATATAAATTATTGTATTATTCATTCAGCATGTGCTTCATTAATGTGCATCTAAGCAGCCACTATTTAAACCATAATATTTACAGCTATTGCTTTGCTTTAAGTTATTTTTATAAACTTTTATGCTAATGGGTGGGTATGGTAAGTAGTGGAGGTATAAATATAAAGTGATGGTATTAGAGATTTGAAAATAATAGTATGTAAAGTATTTGTATCCCTTCCCTTGATCTTGAAAATATTCCGCTTCCTTGTTTGTTTAATTTATAAAATAATAAAAACTATTTACACATGTAGTTACAGATATTTTGTAAAGAATATTTAAAAATATCACTAAGGAAGTATTAGCTTTCAACACTTATGATTATACATAGGTATGGAACTACCCATCAAGAGTGATTCAATAAAAAATTCAATGAATCAGTTTATTTATTGTTATGTATTTATGTACGTATTATTCTGTCATCAATATGTTTGCCCATACATATATTTATGGTGTCGGGAAATTGGACATTGGTGCTAATGCGTTTTTATCTGTTTTCTGTCTTGCTCCCTGAACCTTTGACCACATTCCGATACAATCCTGTCTCTCCACAACAACGTAAGTGGGCCTCAATCGGTAATCTGTATCTGTATGATTTTTATGCTTCAATCATTGTCTAAAATTTTTCAATGAAACATTTGCAATACGCTATTCACTTCACAAACGCACCGCTATGTTGTTTATGTTATTGTTTTATGGAATCATCATGATGTTCACTATTCTGGTTGAATGGTTACAAACAATGTATCAATCTATCAATACACACCACATCAATCTGTTCTACTTTACTTCGTGTAACACTTTTTTATTTCGATTTCGGTGGCTAACTTAAATTCATCGCCATACAAACATTTAACTGTTGTGGAATGTGCATGACAATAATATGCATTTGTCCTCTCCTGAATCGCCCGTCCCGCCCCGCCTGATCCTCCTGGATGGCTGCCGGATGGACGACGCGCTGCGCCCGCTGCGTCGGCGACTGCAAATACGTTCGTCACTACAACTCGCCAAAACATTATCGAATGCGCCAATGACGTCATTCCTTGTTTTATGATACTTGTGTAAATAATTGGGTTTGTTGGTGGATGGACTCCTTTTTGTAATGAAGTTGGAGCAAATATATTACTGGTTTTAACACGGCCAGGTTTGGTGCGAACTGAGGTGCGATGCTCCAAGTGCTCCGCTCACCTGGGACACGTGTTCGATGATGGGCCGGCGCCCACCAAGAAACGTTTTTGTATTAATTCTGCCTCGTTGGACTTCATACCGGCCGAGCAACGTAAAGACTAAGCTGTGTTATCATAAGATAGTGCAACATAATATTAAGAAGTATGTAGGTAGATATGAATAAATAAAAGCTATAATGTATTGTAACATTTTTATGAGTGGCAAAGACTTATTGTAAATCTTACTCTGATGAAATTCAGTTTATGTTAAATTTGATTTGTCATGATATAAAGTGTCTATCTATATCTTTTTGTTGTGGGATAGAGTGGTGGGCATTAGATTTCAAAATTAACCTTTTATCAGATATAATAGAGGAATAAAATTGTTGCACCTATTTACTCCCCTGTCTTACCTAACACCAATGTAGGTAGGTAGGATGGTTCAGACTCAGCCTAGGACGAGCAAACTTCTAAATCAGGCTCTGATCTTGCTATCAAAAGATGTACCTAAGTTGTGATGTAACCCACAGTGTAATTTTTCATTATAGCTTTTATATTACTTAATAGTTACCATCTATAAAAGCTACAGAGTTTGTGCATTCATATTTTTGTATCAGATATTGGAAGGTAAGTATTTAAAAGTTTACATTTCTCAATTATGAGAAATATCTATAAATAGGTTGCTTCAGTGATTTAACAAATTTCAGTTAGTTATAAATTTCAATTACCTATACAAAAATAATAAGCACTCCAAATAAAACTGTTCAAAAATTATCTATCACTGACACAAGAATATAGCTATTTAATGGGGTGTTCTATCTTACTATTACAGAATGTATGCTTAAAAATTATTCAATTCATACTTTCTTGATTTGTTTTTATATTCATGTGCAAAGTTTTTTTAAGGGATGTTTTGGAGTCAATAATAGTCCTGTAAAATATTTTTTTAGGGTACATGGTAAAGTGCAGTAGCTTGTTGGTGTAGTGTCGCTTGAATAGCAAAAAGCCCTACGAGGCAAACCATTTAATGTATTGAAATTAAATGTAATGCATATTATTATCTACTCATGAAACTTTTTAGAGTTCTGTTGTTTCATAACCAAATTATGTTCCTAATTATATTTGTTGGTCTTGGCTTTTTCGTAAATTGGTATAAAAACTAAATTTTTTCAAAGTGTTATTTTAAGAAAAATATTTTAAATAATAAGCTTCTATAAATCAAGTCGTCAGCATTTAGCATTTTTGATTTGTGTTGTAAGTTAAGAGTTCTTTGGTTTAATAATTTATTGAATCGCTTTGTTACCATAACAAGTCATAGTTTTACTCACTGTGTTATTGTATAATTTTTATTTACACTGTTTAAAATGTTTACACTTGCATCAGTACAAATTGTTTTTTTGCGTTATTTTTGTTTCTTTATGTAATGGAAGTGGAAACTAAAAATGTTATAATAAATATTTTTGTAATGATCAAAGTATGTCTTTTAAATTGTTATTACCATTTACCAGTATTTTAAAACTACATACTGGCAGAGAAAGTTTTATTTTGTAGGAATATGAAAATTTATTCCTCAGGAGGTGCAAATAGTATAGCAATATCTTTTTTATTTACTTGTGGCAATTGGATGTATAAAAGAAAGTCGCCGAACTAACCACCATCTAATTTCATTGGCCAATTTCTTCTTTTCGCATACGGTCCACACAACAAGCAACTTCTATTATTATCAAATAAATCTGATATAAAAACATTTAGATATAAATATAAGGCCCTAATCTTAGAAACTAGGAAAGTGGCCAAACATCGGAACATCCGCTAAATGAAACTAATCCAATTCATGGTGAGTCTTTTATTATAGTATGGTTGTAATTTATATGCACAAGTTGCTCATACATGGCACTGGTGTTTTACAACTGACAAAATCATGAAAAATGTTCTAATCGCATTAAATGTCTTGTACAATATCCTATTACAATGTATTAATACATTTTCAACTTAGGACTATATTCATAATTACAGTTACTTTCTCAACTTATCATACTCTAATGCATACTCAAATTCATCTTCATGATCACATAGTTAATACACTTAGAATATTTTAGTCATAGATACTGAATAACTTTGTTCAAGCTCTCTTGAAGATTTGGCTATATTTTTTACATTTCTATATTATTGCACAAGTATTTTAATTTGTTGTGGTTGGTGCGTCTGATAATATTGTTGTGTACTCGAGATAGGCCATGACAGATTGAAACAAAATGTAATATTAGGCCGTAAGTTAAGAATGCAAAACGATCATATCACGATGGCGGCATGTAGCGGACGATATATCACACTATTCACACTGCGACACTTTCTAGCTTTCTATACCAATTATCTATAATGCAGTGCTTCAATGGAACGTAAATCTAAATAAACTTGTGAGTATTTGCACCAACCCAGAACGTCTGCGCAGTCTATATAGCGTTAATTGGTCACTTCATATTGTCAATGAATAAACTACTTGTCCCTATGAGTGCCTGTACAATTTACAGCGGATAAGATACAAGTCTCGTCTCCACTATCCATCTCGTCTCCTCTCTCACACCACAACACTCAGACTATATATAACCCACAAAACAGTTAATACACATCAAAATAAAACGAAATTAACAGCATCTGTAGGCACAACCTAAATAATAAAGCAGAGAGACCATAAGTCTTAAATATAAAAGCAAAATACTTTATGTAGCTGTATATAGGAATATATTTATTAAATGCTAACTAAAGCTACTATTGTCGTAAAAGTGTATGCGGATGATAAAAATAATCATGGTCTATCTATCTAAAAGTATAAATGGTAAAATTATATTCAAACAAAATCTTAAATACATTTTTGTGCCATGCCGGTGAATTATTTTACTATTTATATATATCCAATGCCATAAACTTTATAAACTTAATACTACGTAAATGCTTCACTTTCATGACTAACAATACAGATACCATTATAATTGGTTTGGACATAAATTTACAATTTAATGACAGGATTAATTAACAACGTCAGTCACTAGTCATTAGAAACGATCGATTAAACAATAATTAAAATAAGTGGTTGTTTCATAACATCATCATTGATAAAAAAACTTGTCATAAACATAATGTGTGACAATAAATTTGAAAACATAAAAAAACGCCTCAATATTAATCTCATTATTAAAATTTAGTTGCAAGATGCAATATAAGTATTTTAAATAAATAAACGTATTACAGCTATCTAGTAACTATCGCAAGCAAGTAAGCAATACAAGCTAACTTTTCGCATTTAATATAAGTAATACATGAAACAATAATACAGAAACATTAGAATCATTTTGTCACTTCAAATTAAAAAAAATACAATGTATACTATTTAAATGTATTTTTAAGTCAAATATTATTTTCAAATAGGAAAATATAAGTTAAATAGTGCAAATTACAAATATAAAACCAATACTCCATAGGACCTCTCAAATACCTTTCATTCTAGCGCCGGGACGCCAGTCGCAGCGCACGTCACTGCCCAACCCATAGGGATGCCCTATATGAAATCGAATACAACCTTCCACGTGTAGAGAAGCCGGGTCTAGGACATATGAAACGTGTAATATAACACGAATTCTCCCGTGTGGACGACACGGACGACACTACGAGCGTTACTCGTCGCAATGTTCGTAGTGCTGCCCACGTATATACGTTACGAATTACACACGCTTGGTTCCGGCTTTAGATGCCATGGTACACATGTTAAATACGACAATGATCTTTATGTCGCTCAAAATAAGAGCTACAAGGTCGGGAGTGCCTGTGGCACTTCTGTACAAGGTATGGTTAATAATATCTAAATCTGTACAAACATTTTTAAAATTGCAAATTAGTACTATCATTTGTGTTCCTAAGTCATTCAATCAATAGTATCTTTACTGGGCATCCCCGACTTTCACAAATCATTTTTCGACCGGCTATGAACTGTCGGTCGAAGGTCAACATACGCCAGTACCTTGCTAGCTTCTGGACTCTATATTGATGTGTTTCCCTAACTGCTCCCGCTACCAGCTACCATCACAGTGAAAGCTAAATCGGTACTAAAGTAACGGACCTATCGTATTCTACTATTTATACTTTACAAGATCACCTAATATTAACTGCCAGTCTTCGTTTGCAGCTAGAATATTTCGTAAAGTTTCTCAAATTCGTATCTAAATTTCTAATATCTATCTACACTCTATTCAACCTCTCCTTATATAGTATAACAGTCGACGAAACACGTCAATAAGAGATTACATCGTCAACTAGAATCAAACAACGCTACCGAACGTCACTTCTCGTAGGTACCGGATTGCACTTTAATCTCTTTCTTGTAAAAATATGGTCACTATTATATTAGTCGTAATTCAGCAGCCATTTTACACGTAAAATATTGTTCTCTAATTGGTTTCCGTCACAGATCGTTCGGCGCGGTACGGAAGAGGCACTGCGGGCGCTAGGCGCGGGGCGGCGCGGCCGCCGGCGGCCTGCGCTAATGGCCCTTGGCCGCCTCCTTGGCCGCCATGATCAGCGGCGTCAGCGACGCCAGCGGACGCGCCATCTTGAGGAACGGGTGCTGCAATGGAAACACCGTTGTTATTATCTGTGGGATGTAAGATAGCGAATCACACCCATCATCTTTTCGCTCCAAGCCACCCTCACCTGCCTGTGGTACATCTTGCTGAATAACAAACGAGGCGCTGGCAACCGAATGGTAGCGGTATAACCATCACATTTGAAGTCGTAGCTAAATACCACAGGCGGATGACGGTCAGCAGCGTCACTGTAGCAAGAAGCTACGCCCCCTGCGATTGCCAACCGGCCTGCCTAGCGTGGCGATTATGGATAAATCCTCCAGATGTTTTGTCCAAAGTGGCGAACAACTGGAGAGATGTCCAACAGTGGACTGCAATAGGCTGATAATGATGATGATGATTATCCGTACATTTGAGAACCTAGCATGCAATAACCGAATCTTCCGAGTTGTCAGGTTAGGTGCTCAAGATTTTCAGAGATATTTTTTTACAGTAGAACACTATAGGGGCCTCCCATTCGACTCGACTACTGACAAGTAACCAAATAATCACTGTCAGTTGCCACCGCCACGGCGGCCTGTACGATTATTCTGGCTATTCACTGACCTGTTGAGCTAAATACTGCGAAACTGACTAGACTGCGAAAGGCTGGTGATGAAGACGGTACCTTTAACAAATCGAGGGCGGTGGCGCGCCTCTCGACGTCCACCTCGAGGCACTGGTCGAGGAAGTCCTGGAAGACGGTGCTGAGCTTCTCCTTGTCCTTGATGTCGGGCTTCCCATTGGTGGCGATCAGGTAGAGCGCGCGCAAAGGGTTCTCGTTCAGGTACGGCGGCTCGCCCTCGATCATCTCTATCGCCATTATGCCCAGCGACCATACGTCCACCTGGTTTCAATAAGGGATAGTTTAGGAAATTAAAAGAAACAAGTGTTAATGAAAACCAATGTTTTGGACAAACAATACGGACAGCAGTTTTGTATACGTTCATTTTGGTCCTTCGAGCCGGATAACAAAAATGGCCTTGGGGCAGGCGTCTACAGGTGTGAAGTCGAAACACGGCGAGCATAAGCTTTGCTGTAAGTGATGCAAAGGACTAACGTGAACAAAAGACTAAAATTAAAGTGACATTGTGTATTAGATTATATAGACAAAAACCCCTTGTCTATTAAATAAAATTCAAAACATGCCAGAATATTTCGTAACATCAATACGTCAGAATCAATACATAGTTATTACCTTCGGACCATACTGCTTTCTCGTAACAACTTCGGGCGCCATCCAGTATGGCGTCCCGACCATTGTTGTTCGTTTGTTTTGTTCAGGTGATATTTGCGCGCAAAAACCGAAGTCGGCTGAAACAAAATGTTTTGTTAGTAATACATTATTTACCGAATTAATTACTGTTGAGCCTGGTGTACTTAGAAACAGGCCAAGAATGCAGGATATTATAGAGCACTCTCAAAAAGTTCCAAAATTCAAATATAAAAAGTACAAAGAAGAGTAAATAACTGTTGCAGTGTCTAAACCTTACGACATAATGTCAACATAATATATTTTGCTCGACTTGGCGGGAGCACTGCCGTGCCCCCAGATTACAGTATTGTACACGTTAAAAATGTTATCATAAAGCATTGCACCCTTTGTGAAGCCAGGGCGGTTACTGGTATAAAGTATACTCAACGAGTTTAACCTGCATGTTAATAGTTCATACTATGTGCCTGGCTGGCTGGTGTGTGTGAACATCTTTATGTTTTAGTCTCGGGGCAATCGAGCTCTATAAATGTAAAGGTGTGACATTCAAAGTCTATTAGCGTCGTTGTGTAGCTCATCGCGTCCACAATGGTGCATCTATGGTCATCGTCTGCCACCTACTCACACTCGGTGTGGCATTTTTACGGGACGACGGAGTGACGTCAAACACTCCCACTGCTAACTTTTGACGCCTTGTATTTTTGTTATTTTTCATTTGAATGAAAAAAGGAAAAATACGTGTCCAATACATTTTTATGATTAAAAATACGGACTAAGTACCTATAATGACATTATTTTGACCCCCAAAACATCGCTATTAAAAAAAATATATTATACTCACTGAGCTTGACTTGCCCGTCGAGGCCGAGGAGTATGTTGTCGGACTTGATGTCGCGGTGTATGACGTGGTTGGTGTGCAGGAAGTGCAGCGCCTGCAGCACCTCGCGGCACACGGCGGCGATCTGCCCCTCGTCCATGCACGTCTCCGTCACCACGTCCGTCAGCGACCCGCCCGCCAGGTACTCCATCACCACCCACAGCTCCTGCTCACGCAGAGGTGTCCAATATGAATAAAATGCATTTGTCGCGCGTCGGCGCGCGCACAGTAATCGCCACTGTCGTCCCCATTCACTTACTAGGCTACCGATCACCAATCTCGATCGGGTATCCTCCAACCGTCCTCAATATTGTATCACCACGTTCGTCAGCTATATCTTCAAGAGTTACAATAAATAAGCGCCTATTGAAACTGCAGTCCATTTTTATTTACCACCAAGACCCATTTAGACATTGGTCCTTCGAGCCCGATATGAAGCAGCAACCTGTGTGGATATACGACGAGATATGGCGACGCGGCTGGAATATATTTTTTCTACAACTCAGGTCGTATACAAAAGTATGTAAGGGAGCGGCCTATCAGGGGATGTAAGGGAGCGGTCTATCATCTTTCCGCTTCAAGCCAACCTCACCTGCCCGTGGTGCATCCTGCCGAATAACAAACGAGGCGCTGGCAACCGACTGGTGGCGGTATAACCATCACAGTTGAAGGCGTAGCTAAATACCACAGACCAATGACGGGCAGCAGCGTCACCGGAGCGAGAAGCTACTCCCTGCGATCGCCAACCCGCCTACCCAGCGTGGCGATTATGGGTATATCCTCCAGATGTTTGCCCTAGGTGGCAAGCAACTGGAGAGGTCTATGTCCATCAGTGGACTGCGATAGGCTGATGATGATACAAAACTATGGTCCGCATGATCTTGAGCAGTTACTGCCGACCACCGTCAGGTTTAGTGGGTATTCTCCGTTCTAGGAGTGAGTCCCACATAACCCAGGTGTCCCATACCGATAGCCCTGGTGTATGCGTAAAGGCATTCCTGAGGCAAAAAATACCTATGGACGCCTGAAACACGCGCGTTGCCGACGGTTTCAAAACCTAGTCACAAGAACCCTTTTGAAGGACCTATCTGTAGTCTCTCTAACTTCTGCACAGAAAACCATTTTTCAGAGATTCAAACACTAGGACCTCTCAAAAGGCTATTATGGCTAAAAATTGTAATTAGTCCGTCTTTTAGCTTATTCAAAAATAAAAGACGAATTTTTTTATTTGTAAATTAGACTCAAAAGTTATAGCCCTTTGAAATTACGCGTGGCGTCACTCAGTGAGGCATTTTTACAGGAATGCAAGAGCATTCCATCTGAAAATAGAAGAATCCAACACAGTGGAAGATATTTTTTTTAAATACTATTTGAATCGTCAAGTAATTTAAGTCATAAGTGCTTGTTTTAAGTTTATACAAATAAATATATAATATCTCCTATTACTCACCTCATTGACAAGATAGCTGTCGAGGTAGTTAACGACATTGTTGTGTTTGTTCTCCCGCATCACGAGGATCTCGTTGATGATCAGCTCCTTCTTGGGCTGCTGGCCCAGGTTCATCTGCTTGATAGCCACCTCCATGCCGGTGGACGTCTCGATGGCCGTATACACTGTACCTGATGCGCTGTTGCAGTAAAGAGTCTTTAATTTTGATGTCAATTGGAGGAAACTGTGAGTTGATGCATTATTAAATATATAGTTATGGGATATAGGGGAGCAACCTATCATCTTTTCGCTCCAAGCCAACCTCAACCTCACCTGCCCGTGATGAACAACAAACAAGGCGCTGGCAACCGACTGGTGGGCGGTATAAACATTACAATTGAAAGCGTAGCTAAATACCACAGACCGATGACGGCCAGCAGCGCAAATGGAGCGAGAAGCTACGCCCTGCCCTGAATAAATGCCATATGACGCATACTTTTCAAATACATTGGCGGGAAGACACTTTTTTTTTATTTGGATTCTCTAACCGGCGATCTGTGAGAACATAATCAAGTCATTCTTATACTTGAGTTTTTTGAGTTTACGCGGAAAGACACTCATTGAAAAATTGTACACTATTCTTATAGGTAGAAAAAAATATGTTCTATTACAAATGCAGGATAATATTTGTTGGTCACCGGTGACCACCATGGTGCTCAATGTGTGAAAGTCTCATTTTAGTGTAATAATGGCAATATAACTTTATTGCACCAAAGTAACTATGACTGTGATGTAAGAGTAATTCAGCCATCATCAACAGCTTCAATCAAAAAAATGTAACTTACCCTTGACCAATCTTCTCCATTTTAGTATATTTTCTATTAGGATCACCAACACTGACTATTGTTCGTAATTTTTCTAAAATTTCTTCATCTGTCATTTTCTTTTTCCTCTGTTGTTGACCAGTCGCCCTTCTGTAAGAAGTAGAAATATTTATTTTTATGAAACCCATTAATTATGCGAAACCCTAACATAATAGTTCAGGTTAATTAATAGAAGGAAGAGTAAAACATGCAATAGTTCAATCAGTCTTTTTATCATTGCCCAAAATATTAATTGTAAGTAAAGGGCATCTTCAATAAAATCAATAATTATGTCACCAAATGTGGTTTGTTTTGAGTTAATTTTTCAATATCCTATGTACGACATTATTATTTTCATTTCTTAATGAAAATCGACAGCAAATAATATTAATCAGGCGTAGGGATTATGCTGAGCGATAGTTAAAAAAACATATGCTAGCTAAAGTATTTTTGGGTCGTGTGTGATCGTCGGTAATGTGTATCACTCACCCCTGGTCGGTGAGCGCGGGCGCGCCGTTGGCGGGCGGCGCGTGCGGGTGCGGCGCGGGCGAGTGCGGCGCGTGCGGCGGCGGCGCCAGCGGCGGCGCGTGCGCAGGGTTCTTGTTGCGGTCCAGCGCCGCCGCCGCGCCGCCGGATCGCACTTCTGCTCTGCTGCATATCTGCGACAGCAAACATCAACTTTAGAGGCATGTATCGACGAATGTTCCGTGCGGTTATATCCTATTTTTACCGACTAAGGTAAAGCAAAAAGGAGTGATTATGATTTTGACCTGTTTGTATGAATTCAGCTATCTTTTAAATATAAGGTATCTCTATTAGTATGATGTATTTAATCTACATGTTTTTTTAAAAGTCGGTAATTATTTTTTTTGATCAAATAATTTGGTTCACACTTTTTAGTAGTCTGGTTTTAGTTTTTAAAGTTTCTTTTAGAATGCTCGAATAAGTGTTTCACTGTGATTCTCTGAAAAAGAGATCTCAGTTATAAAAACAGTTAGCGATAAAAAAAAGAGTACCTAACTATCAATCGATCTATTATTGCCAGTTCTTCGCGGTAGAGTTTACTTTCTGAAATCTGTAGTAGAAACATTTTATTAAATTTTGTACTCGACGAATCATAAGTGCTTGTTTTAACTCTCTATGATCGTAAAGGCCCCGTGTATAAATGCGACTTACCGAGTGCGTGGTGAGCGCGGGGTGAGGCGCGTGCGGCGGCGAGGCGGGCGCGGGCGGCGGCCGAAGCGGAGGCGCTTCCTCCTCTTCTATTGGTTTTGTATACTGAAATAAGACACATACATTATAACCACAGTAACGAAAATACATTATAGGTGATTTGATAAACTATTGTACATAGTAAGTTTGACACAAAGGAACGCGCATGATGTACTTGCCTTGAAGAATCGATCATCGATTGTTTTGACCTATTTACTGGTTTGAAATGTTTTCTTTAAATAATGTTATAGAAAACTGAGATATCATAAGGGTTTGACTGTTTCCTGAAACTCCGGTATATTTTCACCTATCCCCAGAGTTTATAGTAGGGCAAGGTAATCCGACGCATCGCGACGTTTCATAGTAACGCAAGAAAAAGATGACCTTTACTTATTTCGCTGGCACAGCGATGCGAAGCGGGTCTTGGCCTCAGACATTTACCTACACCTTTAATTGAAATTTTTCTACAAGAAAAATCGCTTGGATTTCTTTGGACATACTATCTCCTGCTTATTTATGTAGTAGTCGTTTATACCTTATTTGTAAGCAAAATAAATTGTGCAACAACTCACGATACTCTTAGTGCGGTCCGGGCGCGAGGGCGGCGGCGGCGGCGGCTCCGGGTGCTCCGTGTCGGTGGGCGTCGACGACGACGGACTGCTCGACGACACCCGGGATACTGACGACCCTGCTCAACAGAGACCAATTAGTTACTTAGTGAATATAAAACATGTAAGACTTTTTTTATGGATTTATTGAAATTCGTTACGATCCAACTACTAACATTGTTACAATCAAACATACCAACACTAGTGCACAGTGTAGATTTAGGTGCCATATTTTTGACAAAAAGGAACAATTGTAATTGGTATCCAAGATACAAGCTTGCTTAGTTTGAGATATTCTGTAAATGATGTCTGTTAATAAAACTTTCTTGATTTTTTTGATCCAGATACACAAATATCGAATATTGTTTTAAATTATGTCTTCAGTTATAAGGTTAAGTATAACGTTATTGATTAGACAGAGCAATTCCATTTCTAATACATATTATGATGTCATGTTACATTCGCGCTATACATCTCCATAGTGGGGGGTCCAGTTACCTTAAAGGACAAAATCAATTTTGATTTTGTTTTCACATTATATACTAGGTATATTTTTGTCTATTTTACGACAAATCAGTAAGTAAATACATAACATCTTGTAATAATAAATATTACCATTACTTGTAATAATAAGTACCCACATTATAGATGCAATAAATGATTGAGTATTGAACATATTTTTGATGCATTCCCTATTCCATAGCATCGCATCTCAACACCGTAGTTCGAGCGTAAAGTACCTTTCAGATTTTGAAAAGCGGCAGATTTTCTTATTTCAGTACCTGAATGTGTAGTGTGCATTTGCGCCGACGTCATGTATTTGGAGGGCGGCGGCTGCGTGGCGGACGCGTCGTACCACTTGAGCACGTCCAGCACCGCCTGAGGGTTGCTCTTCTGCTCCTGCTTGCTGATGTTGGAGGCCATAAGGAGCCGCGCCCACGCCTCCGGCATACCCTAAAGTCAATTAACACGGTATCTTCAATATCTAATCATCGGAAACTTTCCCTGCTAAAGAAGTAAGTTGGACAGGGTTTTCACATCAATTATTACAATATTTATTTACACTGTCCAACTCCCCTATTCTGAACACATGGAACCATATTCGATATTGATAGTTAAGGTTTGAAACTGTAAAAATGTTAAGGTTATATACAATTATTTTATTAATTACTAGCAGCCCGTCCCGGGTTCGCACGGGGTAGACAATTATATTGTTCAAATTTTACCAAGGATCCCTAATTTTTTTTAAAATGAAATGTAGCCTATGTCAAATTGGAAGAATGTAGCATTCCATTGGTGAAAGATTTTTTTAAATCGGTCCAGTACTTTATGTGCCTATTCATTACAAACATACAAAAATAGGTACAAATCTTTCCTCTTTATAATATTAGTGTAGATAGACAAAGTATTGATACGGAATATAACTGTGTTCTGAATAGGGAGAGCATATTTGAAATTCCAAGCATAGAAAATATACCTACATATTATTATATACACTTGTAAGTTGGTTAAAATGGAGCAATTTTCCATGGTATCTAACCAGCTCTAAAAAAAGTAATTGAAAGGTAAGGAACAATATCAGGTTAGACATGGGTCACCACCACAACATATTGTATTATGTTAATATTACTATAAATTAGTTAGTTCTATTAAAAGTTAAAAAAAATATTTACATTAGTAATAATTAAAACATGCTCTTCTATCATTGATACTAGTTTATGCAGAAGGAATAAGAGAAAAATAATATATTAGTTTAACAGTTATTCAATACTCTAAAAAGGAAGTAATTAATTTTACATTTACATATAATAAATTACTGTGATTACTATATTCAAAGTTAATAAAAGCTAGCAAGTAAAAGATTTTCAGCTCATGGAAGATTTTTTTTATAATGGCACATAATAGTGGCTTCCCTACGCCTGGTGGAAGCGAAAGAGAAGCCTAATGCACTGTGGAAGAGAAGCCTAAGGCACTGTAGCAACAGACAAGTAAGTAACCATATCAATCACTTGTCAGTTGCCACAGCCATGCCAGCGCCCGGCTGCACACCGACTGATATTGGAATGTTTCACCATGAGTTCGGTGATCGGATCGCCACCTAGACAGTAAACCCTAACCATCGCCTAAAATGTTATTGGCTAGATCGTTGTAAGTAGATACATACAACAAAAAATAACTAAGTTCTTGAAAAAAGTAAATTTTATTAAGCCAAGACAATTTTAAAGAAATACGCAAAGTTATGCATATTATTATAATAAAATATAGCATTCAATACTTTTAATTAATAAATACTAGAAGTAATAAACACATATTCATGCCAGTATCATTAGTGTGAAACCCATAGAAAACTAAAGGGTTTAGCTGTACTTAGTAAAGAAATGCACAATATTTGGATTATGTTGCATAAAACAAAATGACAATAACACAAGCTATTACTTACTGTCATAGGCAGCTTGAAACAAAAGCGGTAACACATGGAACTCAATTACATGGTTTCAAATATACTCATTACTATTACATGTTAAGTGGTACAACATTACTAGAGACCACTACAACTAGATCACAATTCACACGCCATCATGGTGTTACTCAAAATGATGGCCACCAGGACATGGTTCTATTATAGTAGCATTCCTTTTAAGTGAGTTATTTAATACATAAATTATAGTAAATCTAAATATACAATATCTAATTATATGGACATGCTTATTTTGGTCTCAATAGTTATCTAAATATCAAATGACTGCTATATTATGAACAGAACCCCAATGTCTGTTTTCTGAGTATTTTAATTACATTATTTTCTATTTATTAATCTAAGAGCTAAGGTTTATCCCCTCTAAATAACTGTCCTTATTAAAAAAGTAATTAAAAGAAAAAATATTGGTCAGATATGCAACTTTTTCACGAAAGCAAAGCATTGAAGCTGTTAGGCATTGTGTAAGGCATAAGCTTATATGCTTCAAGTTCTATTGCTTGGATACATAATATCAAAATAATGCCAATTCAACATAAATTATATATTTTTTTAGTTAGGGTATGCATGAAATAAATAAAAATAAACTGTTCACAGAACAAATATTACAAACTAACCATTATCCAGACTTATTAACATCAAACTGAATTGTTTAAAACACATATTTTTGTTTGTTTTGATGTTTATTTCTATGTTAACAATGAATTTAAGAAAATTTGCTGGCTGTAACCTACTAAGAATTTACTATGTGGGATAATGACACTGTGTGTATTAGTGAACAATTCCACACTTTCGTTTTCACAGGGGTGTAAGTTAACAAGCTACTGTGATGTGTCATGGGTTTTTCCAAAAAGTGCAAAATCAAATATTTTGTTTCATACTGACTCAGTGAAAGATTACAATCTTTTAGTAAGCTTACAATGTAATATGTACTTACTGTGAACTCTCCAGTGACTGCATCAAATCCAACATGCACAGTGTGCTCGAAATTGGTTGGATAACTAATATTGGGCTTGTTGTCATTGTGGGCAGTACTTTTAGATCCTTTAATTTTTGCCTTTAAAGTCTTCTTTTTCCTGTCTCCACCATCATCTGGTTCTGAAATTTTAATTATAATATAAGCAGATCAAATTCAATGTACATCGTTCATTATGGTACTGCATACAAACTATGGCAGCACTAAATACATAGTTACCCCATTGTTATGGAAGTTATACAATATTCATGATGATTGAAGAATGGGTTAATTATAGCCTAATAAGATACAAAGTATAGATTGATGTTATACCTTTAGGTAAAGGCCTCATATCAACAGAGGCCACTGAGTCGCCCCGGTCAGTGGCCCGGTTGCTGGTGAGGCGCACAGGAGGTGCAGGGGGCTTGTCCTCATCGCTGGACATCCTGCCTAACTAATTCCGTTCTGCAAATAATAAATATGTTCTGCAAA
This sequence comes from Conogethes punctiferalis, assembly GCA_031163375.1. Classification (NCBI taxonomy): domain Eukaryota; kingdom Metazoa; phylum Arthropoda; class Insecta; order Lepidoptera; family Crambidae; genus Conogethes; species Conogethes punctiferalis. Next base: position 13,134,464 of record CM062078.1, read on the forward strand.
TAATGCTATAAATCTTTGCTAACCTATTCTATGAACTAATAAAAATGTTGATCCAGATTTTCTTCACAGTTAGTGACTGATCATTAATAAACTTAACAAAATATAGATCTTTAGTTTATCTTAAAAAATGTTTTCAGTTACTTGTGTAGACCAAAAAGCACGTCAAAGAAACGTTGTAAGATTTCCTGTATACCAACTTTAGTTAAAGAGTTATAGTGCTACCTGATATAATCTAGCTCTCTAAGACATAAATAACAACAAAAACCTATAAACTAAACCACAATATTACTCATGGACGCGCCCCGCAAAGGTTTGCGATTGGAATAAAAATTTGTTATACAAACACACGATTTACTTACGTATTGGCGATTGAAATATTCCAAAATAATAAGTTAATAATTATATAGAGATCTCTATTACATTTCAACGAATTTAACAAATGTACACACAATTTTCACAAAAATTATTAAATTTTATCATTCACACACATGAAAGAATAGCAGCGATGACTAGAGCCGCCATTACACTATGATCTAGTGTTGTCTAAACTTCAATCCACAGACAATATTTTTAAATCATATGTTCAATTGACCAGATAAGCTATATGTAATCAAAATTCAAATACACATAGATTCACGTATAAAATTTTATTCAGTTCTATGCTATAGTGATAGGGTACGGTACCCCATTACTACAAAATTAAATGAACTTTATACTTTTGCTTGCACTCTCCGGCTAGCTCCCGCTTGCTCATTGTGGGGCTGTAGGTGGGTGTTAGCAGGAAGGAAGCATTGATGTGTGGGTGTTAGCTATTATAAATTAACCAGAATTTAAAACTTTTACTTTAAGCACCTTATTAAAAGTATTTAAATCGTAATTTTTGCAGGAATTATGAATACGAACTCATTGTAGCTTCCATTATTCTTTTACGTCTACAGCATTTGGCAAAGGACCTAGTTGGTAAATCATGATGTCTTCTATCTCGTTCAATAGAAGAAGCCTTTTATAAGCTGTAAAATTTATTTACAATTTTTAAGATATTTATGGGATGACAGGTCTTAGTACCAGGGCTTGGTAACGTTACCAATTTAACATAATAATAGCGGTAAGTAACGGTAATTTATAATGTTACTTTTTTTACCGGTAAAATAATTACCGGTAAGTCGGTAGCGATACTAAATTTTAACGGTAAATTATAACGGTAATTTTTACCGGAACGAAAACTTAACGTTAAGTTTCAGGTATCGATACTGCAATATAACGTTAAAAGTATCGATACCTGCTTTAGTTACCGGTAAAAGTAACGATACTTATTACGCTACTTTGCTGCGTTGCCACTCCGCACGGTTACCTATAGCAGAGCGGCAACTTCGCGACACGAGACGCATGAGACCATGTTGGGTGGGAGCGATAGAGACAGAGAATGAATTTAATCCAAAATTAAGTAAGTAACGTTTGAACGTTTACCGATACTTTTTACCGATACCATCATGAAGGTAGCGGTAATTTTTAACGTTAAAAATTACCGCTACTTTAGGTATCGCTACTTAAAAAAGTATCGATACCTCGGCGAGGCAAAAGTAACGTTACCATATTTTTACCGGTATTCCAAGCCCTGCTTAGTACATTGTTTTTCGTTATATACTATTGTTACCGATTCCTTGGCTTTATGGTTTTTGTATCTGTTGACAGACTTGCTGTTCAGTCTATGGGACGATTTGGTTTGAAGAGAGTTTTGGCGGGTGCAAGGATAACTTTGCTGGAGCCTTGAGAAAGATTGGAATATCGGATTGAAGACCAGGAAATGCCAGGAATAGTCGTAGTTGTGATTCCTGGGTGGTTTGTGGTTGTTCTGGACGGATGATCTTTATTTTGTTGTTGAATTCTTGCCTAGTAATTTATCGTTAACCATTTAAAACTAACCTCACTTCTGGTTTCTAAAATCAGAAGTGGGATTGGATTGAATACGCCCCGTTCTACCGCTTTCGCCATACCATTCATAAGTTCTCCAGTTATTGTGTTTGCTTTTAGTCGATTCTAGATATGTGTTTAGAGATCGTGATAACTCGGCTCGAATATCGACGTAAAAGTGATCTTATGGGTACCTACCTACGTACTTGATTGTGATACAAATCACCACATTTCCATCCAATACGTGTGTCGTGTACAATGTGGAAAGTTTGTAGGATCTTTTGTTGTGAATTTGTGTGTATTGAGATCATGGTCAGGTAAGGCCGAGTCGCAATTTAATGTGTTTTGCTAATCATACTTGCGGTTATGTCGACAGGCAAGCGTAGTACGTGCGGCTGCTTAGAGTCGCCGCGCCATATGCGTGGCTGCGCCTGCGCCGAGTGCGAGCAGTGCTCGCGGCTGCGCCGAGGCGGCCGCGAAGTGCTCGTGGCCGCGCCGAGAGCGCGCTGTGCTCGCGGCGGCGCCTGTGCTGAGTGCGCGCCATGCTCGTGGCTGCGTCGAGAGCGCGCAGTGCTCGCGGCACGCCGAGGGCGCGCAGTGCTCGCAGCCGCGCCGAGGGCGCGCTGTGCTCACGGTGGCACCTGTGCTGAGTCCGCGCCATGCTTGCGGCTGCGCTGAGGTCGCGCTGTGCTCGCGGCGGCTGCGTCCCGCCGTGCTCGCGGCTGCGCTGTAACGGCGGCTGCGTCCTGCCGTGCTCGCGGCTGCGCCGTGTCTTCGGCTGCTCTCAGGGCGCGCTATACGCGTGGTTGCGCCCGAGACGGCCGCGCCGTGTCTACGGCTGCTCTCAGGGCGCGCCATACGCGTGGTTGCGCCTGAGACGGCCGCGCCGTGTCGACGGCTGCTCTCAGGGCGCGCCATACGCGTGGCTGCGCCCGAGACGGCCGCCACGTGTCTACGGCTGCTCTCTGGGCGCGCCATACGCGTGGTTGCGCCTGAGACGGCTGCGCCGTGTCTACGGCTGCTCTCAGGGCGCGCCATACGCGTGGTTGCGCCTGAGACGGCCGCGCCGCGTCTACGGCTGCTCTCAGGGCGCGCCATACGCGTGGTTGCGCCTGAGACGGCCGCGCCGTGTCGACGGCTGCTCTCAGGGCGCGCCATACGCGTGGCTGCGCCCGAGACGGCCGCCACGTGTCTACGGCTGCTCTCTGGGCGCGCCATACGCGTGGTTGCGCCTGAGACGGCTGCGCCGTGTCTACGGCTGCTCTCAGGGCGCGCCATACGCGTGGTTGCGCCTGAGACGGCCGCGCCGCGTCTACGGCTGCTCTCAGGGCGCGCAATACGCGTGGTTGCGCCTGAGACGGCCGCGCCGTGTCGACGGCTGCTCTCAGGGCGCGCCATACGCGTGGCTGCGCCCGAGACGGCCGCCACGTGTCTACGGCTGCTCTCAGGGCGCGCCATACGCGTGGTTGCGCCTGAGACGGCCGCGCCGTGTCTACGGCTGCTCTCAGGGCGCGCCATACGCGTGGTTGCGCCTGAGACGGCCGCGCCGTGTCTACGGCTGCTCTCAGGGCGCGCCACACGCGTGGTTGCGCCTGAGACGGCCGCGCCGTGTCTACGGCTGCTCTCAGGGCGCGCCATACGCGTGGTTGCGCCTGAGACGGCCGCGCCGCGTCTACGGCTGCTCTCAGGGCGCGCCACACGCGTGGTTGCGCCTGAGACGGCCGCGCCGTGTCTACGGCTGCTCTCAGGGCGCGCCATACGCGTGGTTGCGCCTGAGACGGCCGCGCCGCGTCTACGGCTGCTCTCAGGGCGCGCCACACGCGTGGTTGCGCCTGAGACGGCCGCGCCGTGTCTACGGCTGCTCTCAGGGCGCGCCATACGCGTGGTTGCGCCTGAGACGGCCGCGCCGTGTCGACGGCTGCTCTCAGGGCGCACCATACGCGTGGCTGCGCCCGAGACGGCCGCCACGTGTCGCCGGCTGCGCTCATAGCGCGCTGTGTCGTCGGCTGCGCTCATAGCGCGCTGTGTCGTCGGCTGCGCTCATAGCGCGCCATATGCGTGGCTGCGCCTGGGCCGAGTGCGCGCCGTGCTCGCACCCTCAACATCGGTGACATATTTAATTTTGCCTCATGTATTGCGTGTTTTTTTGGGCCTCGACAATTTGGCTCATGTATTATGTGTTCTTGGTGCCTCGACAATTTGGCCCATGTAATACGTGTTCTTGGGCCTCGACAATTTGGCTCATGTATTATGTGTTCTTGGGCCTCGACAATTTGGCTCATGTATTATGTGTTCTTGGTGCCTCGACAATTTGGCCCATGTGTTACGTGTTCTTGGGGCCTCGACAATTTGGCTCATGTATTACATATTCTTGTAGCCTCGACAATTTGGCTCATGTATTGTGTTCTTGTAGTCTCGACAATTTGGCTACTATGTACCTACTATGTGTTCTGTGTTCTTATAATGATAATAATGAATTCATTTATACAGATCCATTGGTGAGTAACAAAATTTAGCTTAATCTATGTTTGTCCATAATTGCAAAAATCTAAACTTATATTATGGCCCCACAATTTGGCCTATGTACTATGTGTTTTTATAATATTAACGATGAATTCATTTATACAGATCCATTGGTAAGTAACAAAAAGCTTAATCTATGTTAGTCCATGATTGCAAAAGTGTAAACATAAATTTGGCCCCATCATTTGGCTAATGTATTGTGTGTTCATGTAGCACTGACAATGTGTATTGTGTATTATGTGTTCTTGTACTCGGTGGACCGACAATGCGACTTGTGTATTATGTTATGACCCTGACGTTATGGCTTTTCTAATAATTTATGACTGTGACACTATGACTTGTGTGGTTTTGTTCTAGCCTCGACATTTTGGCTATGTTAAGAATTAAAATGATAATGTGATGTGTGACATTCTAATTTTGCTTTTTGATGATGATAAATGACGAAGTGTGGGCTGTTCTGTGTAGGCTGTTCTAGATCGATTGAGGACTTGGCTGCAGAAAGCTGAGTCAATGAAGAGCTGTTTGCCGAAGACGAAAGCGTCATCATCGTGGTTGAAGTCCAAGTTGAAGAAAACTATGCTGACGAGGACGTGCAGCTGTCAGGAACGGCCGTGTTACCGATTCCTTGGCTTTATGGTTTTTGTATCTGTTGACAGACTTGCTGTTCAGTCTATGGGACGATTTGGTTTGAAGAGAGTTTTGGCGGGTGCAAGGATAACTTTGCTGGAGCCTTGAGAAAGATTGGAATATCGGATTGAAGACCAGGAAATGCCAGGAATAGTCGTAGTTGTGATTCCTGGGTGGTTTGTGGTTGTTCTGGACGGATGATCTTTATTTTGTTGTTGAATTCTTGCCTAGTAATTTATCGTTAACCATTTAAAACTAACCTCACTTCTGGTTTCTAAAACTATACAAATCTATAAAAGGACATAATATAGCAGGAGCATGAGTGCAGCACTATGTTGACGCTATCGCGCTAACGATTACCAAGGTCCAAGACCATAAATGTATACCTACCTAAGGAATAAAAATGTCAGCTGTCAAAGTTGTCAGCTTGATTGTTGACGTCGAAACTGTCATCATCCATCATTCACCAGCTTTGTAGAATGATGTCAAACATTACGAGAATTCTGGATTTTGTGATTTGAGAAGTGAAATTTTTATTAATTTAATTCCAAGTTTGATATTTCATCCAAAACAGATCTCTAATACAATGTCATAGTTTATGTACGGTGTGTGTCAAAATGGAAAGTCATTCCGAAGCAATGGTATGTACACTTTTACTACTATTATACAAACTTGATAACAGTATCCTTTAAAGGAGCGCGTGTTTAAAATGTAATATCTACATGTTTTTAATGGGTCGAGTCTTGATTGCCTACCATATTACTATACGAAAGCTTAAATAAAATAGTTTTGATCACGATTAGCCCAGCCAATAATCTCCACCATGGGTTTTCAAAACTTGGAACTTTACTTTTTCATACTTTTATTATTGCCTACTATATGGATCAACTTCCAGAACAAGACAAATTTATTATAATTTTACACATCCTAAGTTATACCAAAAGCTTCTAATTAACCTACTATTTAACCTAAATCATATAATGTAATTGACCCTTACACTTTATTCTTGTTCCTACAGAGCCAAGAAAGCAGTTCAAAGAAGAGCCCTTTTGAAGAATTCACTAGGGATGAGTTAGTAACAAAATGCAAGGCTCTGCTTGCAATAGCTCAAAAAGCAAAACATGCAAAAGCAGGTAAATATTAATTATACATAAGTTATTCTTCTTGGAAGAGAGAGAAACATACTATAAAATGTACTCGACTACACTGTTGTCAATGTGGTCAAGTATTTCAGAGGATTACTAGATCGTTTGCTGGCTTAAGTGTAAAACTATTTAACAAAACACCAGAAAATTTTGCCCAACTGCCTATAGATAAATTAAAGTCCCAAATGAAATCATTCCTCATAAAAGGGGGCTACTACAAAGTTGAGGACTTCCTGGGCGACAACATCTCCTGGATGAATGCTTCCAAGTGAACACTTTTTGCATTGTATAGCTTCTGAATTTTGCTTTGTTTTATATAATATTAATCAGATAATATCAATGATGTAGTATGACAAATATTGTAAGAAAAATTGGCATTGAAAAGAACAGCTGTCGAATTTCTTGCCGGTTCTTCTTGATAGAAGAATTAATTTACATATCAATATTGACAATTTATAAGTGCTTGTAAAAGCTTATATAAATATATACATTTTTGATTTGATTTGATAAGTTTCTCTCTCTATCAATAAATAGGCACCTATCTGAATTATGTTAAGGATACTCAAATAATAATTTATCATTTCAGAGCTACAAATTGAAGTAGAAAGTTATAAATTACAAGTGGATAAATATGAAACAGAGAAGAAAGCAAATTCAGACAGCCTTCACACACTCCAAGAACTGGTAGACTCCTTAACTGAGCAAAAACTTAATTATATTACAGAAGTAGATTCGGCTAAGGGAAAAATTAAAACCCTGAATGACAGGTGCCAAAGTTATGAAGAGGAAATTAGCAAGTACAAAGCTGATTTGATCGTTAGGGACAAACTTCATTTAGACACTACACAAAAATTGTCTGATTTTGATAGTGAAATTATATCTTTGAAAAGACAAAATAAAAGGCTCTTGGAAGAAAATGAGCAGCTCATTAGTCAGCTCTCAGAGTTGGAAGCTCAAATCATGGAGTTTAATAATATTGGTTTGGAGCAAAGAAAACAACTTCAAATGCTTGAAGACAAAGTGCAGTCAGGTAAGAATAGGTATAAATACTTTATTTAAATTAATACAAATGGCAAATATAAAAAAAATAATTGAAACATCTTAAGTTCTTTATAATTCTTAACATTAGGATGGCATTATTCATTGGAATAAACAGAAGTGAGTCTGTAAATTTACTGTAATTTAATTTTATTAAGAAATGGCATTGAAGCATTTTTTTCTACAATTCAAATAAGTGAGTAAAATTGTAGTTTAATGCCCAAATGTTTTTTTTAAAACCAACTTCTATTGTTCTAATTATTTTGCCTGGAAATCTCGGGTTTTCAGGGTTAAATTACAAAAATAAAATCCTAGACTATATAATTTTTTTTGTCAGAATATTATATACGTTTTCCAACAAACAGTATTAATTGTGGCCTATTTGTAAATATATTATCTTGTACAATATCATACATGTATTACACAATATAAAGTACTTGGATAGGTTTACAATAAAATATGATAATATTGTTTTTTATTAGCTGTAGGTAAATTATATTTTTTTGTGTTGCATTATTATCACTATTTTTAACTACCAGAGCATTATTACTGTGTACAATGTCATAATAAAAGTTGATTAGTATTAGAATATAGATTACCATCCATGACCAAATTAAGACCTTAATATACATATTGGCTGGGTGCGAAGTACTAGGTGGGGGTAACATAATCTATTACAGCTGTCATGGTGGTCAAAAGTAAAAACACTGCAAGCTCTGTCAACAGATGTCTGTCAATGGCAAAGCGATTCTACATAATACATTATACATAGATGTTTGCCTTAAGATGAGAGCGTGAATTATTGAACTCTGCCCTTATTCTTAATTCTTTTATATCTTGGTCCTCGGACATGTCCAGCCAATACCAACAACTTTCTTATAAATACGGTTTGTGGTTGGAATTTGATATTGTAATAACATTCACAAACCCGGTCTTCAAAACAATACTCATTTCGATCTGAAAACCATTTTTAATTTATTACTAGTGATACAGGAATATTTAAATATATTTACTGTTACGAAACCAAAGTTGTACGAAACCATTAAAGTAGCTTATTATTTTTGTTTTACTGTAAAACTACAACTATAAATGAAGTAAACAAACCCTGACACAATCAAAACTAAACACACTTTTTGGACTTACCTCATTTGATTTGAATGACCAAAATGATTTCAAAACCAAGTCAAGTCAAAATACCTTTATTCACATAGACTTAAAATAAGCACTTATGAATCATCAAGTAAAAAATAATGTAAAAATGACCCTGAGTATTTAGAATGGTTTTAAACCATCGTTGTTGTGTCTATGCATTATTATTACTTAGTATTACTTATTAAAAACATCATAATTATGTAATTTTCAGAAGGCGAACATAAAACACAAATAGAGTTTCTTCAAAAAAGAATTGAAGAACTAGAAAATGAGTTAAAATCAACTAACGATAGCAAAACCAACGAGAATGTTGAAGATTATGAAAATAAAATCAAAGAGGTAAAACATTTGTATGAATTAGAAAAAAATAAAAAAGATAAAGCAAATATTAAACTGCGTAGCTATAAAGATAAGATACTGAAGTGTGCTGCTTGTATCAATCAATTGAAAAATTCTCGATTCATTTTACAAAAAACTATTAAAGAATATTCAGAAAATATACCCAAATGGCAAACAGATATTATTAAAGCATCTAAAATTCTTGATGATCAAATGAAAGAGTTAAACATCGAAAATTCAGTATTAAAAGATAAATTAAAGAATTTAGAGAATCAATTATCAAATGGTGAAAATAATTTACAGGTTACAGAATTATCTACTGAAAATTCTGCATTGAAAAATAAACTTCGCGCAATAGAGGAGGCAAATAGATCATACACTGAAAGAATTGAAGAACTAAAACATCAAATAAATACTATGAATTCTGGCCAAGTCGCTATGCAGTCACAACTAACTGATTTACAGTTACAACTAACATCTACTTTGGACGATAAAGTTTCTCTCAGTAGTGATTTAGACAGCTTAAAAGTCAGGTATCGAGATTTAAATGAGTCGATATTGCCAGCTGAAATTAATAAAAATGAACAACTTAACATTCAACTCAGTGAAACAAAACAGAAATTGAATGACTTGGCATATAAAAATAATGAACTTTCATCATTGATTGAAGACCTAAAATCAACAAATAACAGCGATATTATGGAAAATCTAAACTTCCAGATAAAGGCTTTAGAAAGTGAAAAATCTATTCTGGTAAAAGAAAAGCTAAATGCTAGAGACAATGTGGTAGAATTAGAAAACCGCAATAAAGTTTTATCAGACCAAGTAAAAAATCTAAGCTCAGATATACAAGCTACAAAAACACGACTAGATACTTTATCGCAAGAAAAGAGTGCATTGGAAAGAAAACTTCACTCAGAAAAGGAAACTGAAATAAAAAATTTGAAATCTAAGGCAATGATTTTACAAGAACAAAATGATATACTTAAAAAAGAACATGACAATTTACAAGACTTGAATGGTCTATTAAAAGAAGAAGTTGAAACTCTCAAACTTTCCTTGGAACAACCTCGGTCAGATGACACTGAAAATTCATCAGATTTGAATAATTCACTACAAGCTGATATAGTGAAATTAGAAACAAAATTGTCGGCTTATAAACAGGAAAACGCTTCTCTTCTTGTAGAGGTTAAAGAATCTCGAGCAAAAGTTAAAGAGTTCGATAATCTTGCTGCAGAGTGTGACGATGCAAAGTCTAAACTATTGGGATATAAAACAGAAAATACCGAGTTATTAAATGAAATGAAAGAAATTAATCAAGTGTTAAAGGAGCGCGGTGAAGCCATATCTAAATTACAAAAAGCTATTGCCGAGATGGAGAGACTGGTTGAAACACTAGAAAAAGATCGAGATATCATCAATGAAGAAAAAGAAAACTTGCAAGAAAAGGTAAACACTTTAGAGAGCGAATTAAAGAATGCTGAACAAAATACAAATAAAAAAAAGGAAGCGGCTGATCAAATTCTCATTGAGAAAGATACTGCTCTCAAAACCTTAGCTGAAAAAGATAACATAATTACATTATTGAAAGAAGAGGTTGAAAAACTGAAACAGCAACAATCTTCGTCTGGTATGTGGGATTGTGATTGATGATTTATAAACCTTCCTATAAAATAATGATATTTTGTGTTGTTGTATAGTCGCAAGATTAACCAATATTTTGTTTACAGCAGAATTACCAAACGAAGACATGTCTACATCTACCATTTCAAAAGCAGAAGAACACTCGAGGATGAAAGACTTGGACGAAACTTTCGAAGAAAAGTATGAAATCGTCAAAAGTATTTTTTAATAGATTTATGTTGTATTCAAAATTAAAAATGTATTTACATAATGTTTCAGATACACAAAATTAAGAATATTCGCTTTGAAACTAAAAAAGAAGTTGAATGAGACAGTTAACCAGTTACAAAATGTAGAACAAGATAAATTAAAATTAGAAAAACTTCTTGATAGTGAAAAATCGACCAATAACGTTGATGAAGTGGATAATTGTAAAATGTTTGAAATATCTGAACTTCAATCAAAAATAAAAAGTTTGAGCGCCGTCGTTGAAGCTTCAGAGACTACATCGGCAGAGTTGGAGAAACTGAAAGGTATGTGATGTGTCAAGTAATTTAGTAAAATAATTATTAAAAACTAAAGAAACTTAATAAGTTGGTGTGTCCTAATTTTAAAAACTTTCTTTTAGCTGAATTGGACAGTAAGAATCAACAGCTGACTATTGAAATTGAAGCCCACAAGACGACTAAAGAACATCTAGAGAAGGCACGACGTGACGCTAAAAAGAAGAATGTTCTTAGTCTGGAAATGGAAGATTATGAGCGTTCTATGAAAGAGCTCACGACAAAGATGGAGGAAAAAAAGAAAAAAATGGTTCAGGTATGTTAAAATACCGACCTGCCAAGCCATATGAATATGAAGATTTTTAAGATTGACAATCTTACTAAAATAAAATCACAATTTGAAATTTAAATTTGCAGATGGAGTCTTTAATTGATACACAAGAAGGAACTATAACAGCAATGAGAACACAAATAAAATTACTAGAAGAACAAATTAGGACAGAAGAATCACAAAACAGGCTAACTAAAGAAGAGCTGCAACACGCCATAGATGAAGGGAAAGAAAAAGATAATGTGATTCAAAATAAAAATAGCGTCATAACTAAATTGGAGCAAGATTTGGAAGATGAAAAACGGAAAAACGAAGAAGCTGATTTAGAGATGACATCAGTACTGAGTGAGAAAGAAAAAGTCATAATGAGCTTAGGAGAGGAAAAAGCCGAGTTAAACAATAAAGTGAAGCGGCTGGAGTTCAAATGTGGGGAACTTAATGAAAAACTAAGAATAATCAATATTGAACTGGCCGACTTGAAGACTGAATACACGAGTTATAAGGTATTTGTTAAGCTAATTTATAGAAAAGTATTATAAAGCTAAATAATAGCTTTAAATTACTTATCTATAATTTTTTTTCATTGCTCACATCAAGAAGACGAAGTTGTTTAGAACAGATAATTTTTTTATAAGTTTGTTGGGATGGATGTTTGTTACCCTTTCACGTGAAGAGTACCTACGGATTTTGAAAAGAAACATTACAGTAACATAGCTCATACATCACATTAATATATAGGTTATAATTTATTGGCATATTTATCATTCCAAATATCACGAGCAAAGCTGCGGGCTGCAGCTAGTACTAAATATGTAAAACAATATTTACACTAGGTGAGAGCGCAAGCGGTGTTGCGCCAGAATCAAACAGTGGACCACAGCCAGGAGGAGCAACTGAAGGAGGAAGCGGCAGCTCTCAAGGCCCAAGTAGAAGCCACAACATCAAAACTCACAACGGCTCAGTAAGTACACACACTTCATACTTGCTTACTCCGCTAGCTCATTTCGGCTATCTGTAGCGTATATTGGATTCCGACACGAAATGACGCCACTTTTCTCGGTCTTGTGCTCTTTGACTGTGGCTCGTTCACACCCTTGACGATCAGCAGGGCTATTTACAATGCCAATCTCGACTCGGATTCCGAAACTGAACGTCATTCAAATTTAACATAACTTGTACTAAAACTATAACCTATAATATTGAGTTTGTTTGAGTTTTATCCTACAAGATTTTGTACTTGGCAGTTCTTACGTATCTCTATCTCCAACCACCAGGATAGCATCCCTCCTCGTTCGCCCATGATTTTACACCATATGTTTTACCACCTAGTAAATGTGCACTCCTAAATTCTAGAGAGCAATGTGCGGAAGTTAGCGCGGAACTGGAGACGATGCGGCGTCGTGCGGCCGAAGCTAGCGGCGAGGCGGCGCGCGCACACCAGCGCACGGCGCGGCTGCAGGCCGACCTCACGCGCCTCTCGCACCAGCTCGACTCGGAGCGCGCGCAGCACACCCTGCAAGTGAGTACTGCGAGCTGTGCGCGTGCGAGAGGCGATGTGGCGTGTGCGCAGTGAAGCTTGCAAGTCGACCTCACGGTCCTCTCCCACCAGCGTGACTGAGCTGAGGACGAAATCTTCAACTTGACTGGAAAAGCTTATTAAAACATTACAGCTTGTGTAAAAGTTTAGAGCACTTGTATGATTGATTGTATGGCACCAGCTAGATGGCAGTTGCACCGCCATCTGTTGTTAGTAGACGAAATTAGTGATTCGTATGTTACAGCGATGTGAAAATAGATGTCGCACGTCAATTAATATCCGATGTCATCAATTTGAATTTTTGAAGTATTCAATTGGTTTGTGGTATTCCAGCCGTTCGACACTATTCCAAAAAATTGATATATGTTGAATCGATCTAAGTGGCGAACATTAGGAGAGGCCTATGTCCAGCACTGTACTGACACGGGCTGATGATTACACTATTCCTGCCTTCCTGTAACGCTTTACCCTCTTTCAGGTTTCAACCTTAACGCAGTGTTACAAGACCCAAATCAGCGAACTGGAGCTGAAACTCCAGAAAGAGACGGATGCTTTGAAGAAGCAGCTGATTGCGGCGCAGGAGAGCGCCAAGGTGGTACCCGGGGCCCTGCGGCTGGACGAAGCCAACCACAACCAGTACATGCTGCCCGTCATACCGAAGGAGGAGGGCAGCGACGGGGAGATGGACATCAACGTCTCTATGATACCGAGAGAGGAAGGCGAGGTAACCTTGCATTCTGCATTTGTTTATTTGGAAACTCATACACAATTCTCCAAACACAGGCATTTTTTCCTTAAAGGGCGAGAAGACCTCTTAAAGGGAATATGTACCCCCAACACCTGTAATCTGTTAACAAATTTAATTAATAAGTTTTCGTTTTTTTTGACAATTTCCATTACTGAAAAAATCGTAGTATAGGACTTTTTAGCATTTAAGCGGTGGCCCACTTAGAAGTCTAAAATAAAAATAAAATAAAATAGTTTATTTCTGCAAATAGATTCACTAGTAATACTTTTGCACGTCAAACTTTTTTCCTACCAGCACTTCGACGTGTAGCCTGCCGAGAAGAAGTGCCGCAACAAACTCGACAGTTAGCCTTTTTTAAAATATATAATACAATAATAATATCGTTTTAAAAAAGCGCAAGCGAGCAGACTATCATGTCCATGTAATATTGTCATCCATATAGTCTTGTACTTTATAATAACCTTTTGACATTAAAATGGACTTAATGTGAGATTTAAATCTATGTATAGGTAGACTAGCTTTTGCCCGCGACTTCGTCCGCGTGTTTAGATTTTTACATTCAAAAGTTATTTCCTAATAACTCCCGGAACCGTTGGAATTTTGCAATATCGCGTTGCAAGTAAGCTTTACGTTCATTAAGGTACCTTGCATGCCAAATTTCAATCATCTATTATCTTACGCGATTTAGATTTTTTCATACAAAAGGTTTTCCCGCTAACTCCTGTTCCCGTAGGAAGTTTGCAATATCCTATTGCAACTGAAGTTCACTAAGGTACCTGCATACCTAATTTCAAACGTCTAACTTAAGCGGTTCAGATTATTCATACAAAAGCATTTTCCCGCTAATAGGATATTATGCGAATATGGATGATTTTTTTTTATGAATTAAAAAGATAAAAGATCTTACCTTTTATCTTTTAGATACATAAATATCGAAGAATTTTTAAACTATCTTTTCTATTAAGCGTGTAATAAAGCGTTAAAGTTATTGCTTAGACAGAGAGATCCGACGTGGCGGATGACGTCACGTACCGTGCGCGCCATACAAACTCTATAGAAAAATCTGTTTTCGTGAGAGAGACGGATATAATAACTTTCAACGACTGTATCTCGCCCATTTTTCAGCCAATATTGATTTTGTTTTCACTATCTATACTTATAATAAATCTGTAGAGAGGTCAATTCTGTACATAAAATATTTTTTCAAAATAACTATCAGGGGGTGATAAGTGATCGATACTGATACCAAAAGTGCAATCAGTAAAATTTTTGTCTGTCTGTCTGTCTGTATGTTCGTTATAGAAAAAAAAACTACTGAACAGATTTTGACGAAACTTGGTACAATTATTCTTCATACTCCTGGGCAGGTTATAGGATACTTTTCATCACGCTACAATCAATAGGAGCGGAGCAGTGACGGGAAGTGTTGGGAAAACGCGAGAAATTTAAACCTGTATGTTTGAACGCGCATTACGCGAAAACTACTGCATAGAATTGAATGCGGTTTTCACCAATGTATTGCTAGAGGTCTAACTTAAAACTTAGGCACAAGGTATAGATGGGTATTATATGGAAGTCCGTTATTTTTGAAACCCGATATCCACGCGAGCGACGCCGCTGGCACAGCTAGTTCATAATATATTTTTATCTATTTTACGCTAAATTAGTAACATAAGAACAGGTTAGACCTAGTTTAGGTACTTAAGTGACAATCTGTACTGTAACTTAAGTTTTTATTTTGAACAATAAAGTTAATTATGTATTATGTATGAAATACATAAAACTATTTTTCATGCATATCCCCTATTCTCGTTCCCGTGGGAATTTCGGGAATTCGTTTCTTAGTCCACCTCTACGGTACCTAAGCTACATCATCAACAGCCTATTGCAGTCCACTGCTGGACATAGGCCTCTCCAGTTATTCGCCACTTAGGGCAAACATCTGAAGGATAATACCCATAATCGCCACGCTGGGCAGGGGGATTGGCGATCGCAGGGCGTAGCTCCTTGCTCCGGTGCCGCTGCTGCCCGTCTTCTGTCATGATGGTTATACCGTCACCAATCGGTTTGCCAGAGCCTCACAGGCAGGATGCACTACGGGCAGGTGAGGATAGCTTGGAGCGAAAAGGTGATAGGTCGCTCCCTTATATCCCTAAGCTACGTCCCTTCTAAATTTCAACTGCCTAAGTTTAGCCGTTTAGGCTGTGCGTTGATATGTTTCTTTTCTTCTTTAATATATTAAGATTTAATTTGACCGGCAACGCCATTTATTGAGAGGAATTAGTAGTTTTGGGCTATTTTATTTCTCGGCCTTTCCTTCCCTATTTTATCACGTAAAGGGTTGATTGTAAATTTGAAATTTTATCCATTTCGGAGTGGAATTTATCAAAACCCTTTCTTGGCAATATCTACCACGTCATGGTATAGCTTTGTAAATGCAAAGTCTTAGCCCGAAGGGCTTAAAATTGACAAAGTTTTATACAAACTTTCATCACCTATTTTTATCCCCTCATGGGGTTGAAATGATCAAAACCCTTTTTTAGCGGATGCCTTCGTCATAATAGCTTTATACATGCCAAGTCTTAGCCCAATCGGCTTAAAATTGATAAAGTTTTATACAAACTTTCATCCCCTATTTTATCCCCTTGGGGGTAGAAATGATCGAAACCCTTTTTTAGCGGATGTTACGTCATAGTAGCTTTATACATGCAAAGTCTTAGTAATTGGCTGAAAATTCACAACATTTTATACAAACTTTCATCCCCTATTTTATCCCCTTGGGGGTAGAAAAGATCAAAACTCTTTTTTAACGTCGTAGTAGCTTTACACATGCAAAGTCTTAGCCCAATTGGCTCAAAATTGACAAAGTTTTATACAAACTTTCATCCCCTATTTTATCCCCTTGGGGGTGGAATTGATCAAAATCCTTTCTTAGCGGACACCTACGTCATTACATCTACCTGTATGCCAAATTTCAGCCCGATCGGTCCAGTAGTTTGGGCTGTGCGTTGATAGATCACTATGTCAGTCAGTCAGTCAGTCAGTCAGTCACCTTTGAGTTTTATATATTTAGATCAACAATATTTTGCGGTATTTTGTTAAACATTTTTACACTTTGTCCTATGAATGAGTTACCAGTTTTACGAAGTCTGAGATTGGAAACAGCAAGTTTGCTCTTATTTCTAGTATTGAACTGATGAAGATCTGAGTTTTTACTATACAAATGTATATTCTTACGTACAACCATAATGCAGTCAAATATGTACTGTGATGCCACAGTTAGGATGTTAATTTCTTTGAATAATTCTCTAAGTGATTCGCGAGATTTAAGTCCATATATAGAACGGATCGCCCTCTTCTGTAATACAAAAATAGTTTGTATGTCAGAAGCTGATCCCCATAGGAGTAAACCATATGACATAACACTATGGAAGTAACTAAAATAAACAAGTCTCGCTGTTTCAATATCAGTGAGTTGCCTAATTTTTTTAACTGCATATGCAGCTGAACTAAGTCTTCCTGCCAGGGCTCCTATATGAGGAGCCCATTGTAACTTGGAGTCCACAGTAATCCCTAAAAAGGTCGTAGAGTCAACAAGCTCAATGTGTTCCCCATTCATAATTATATTAGTATTTACTTGCCTCACATTAGGCATCGTGAATTTAATACATTTTGTTTTATTAGAATTTAAAAGTAAATTATTTGTGTTAAACCAATGTAATACCTGCGAGAGAGCATTATTTACTTCATCAGATACTTGCTTATGTCTGTCAGCTTTAAAAATTAGAGAAGTGTCATCCGCAAACAATACTGTCTCACATAAGCCTTCGGCAAAATATGGAAGGTCATTTATATATATTAAAAACAACAATGGTCCTAATATAGAGCCCTGCGGCACTCCCATACGTAGTAGGGCGCCCGAAGAATCAATTCCGTTAATAACAACTTTTTGAATTCTGTCAGTTAGATAGGACTCGAACAAACTTAAAGCAACACTTGAGACACCATAATGCCGCAACTTCAGAAGTAAAATTTCATGATTAACGCAATCAAATGCCTTAGATAAATCACAGAAAACAGAAAACCTTCTATTATAAAAAGTCTCATATTTATTTGTATTTATAAACGGCTGAACCGCTTTCGATCAAACATACTTACAACACACTCAACTAAAAGACCTCTCAAACAAAAAATACTTATTACTAGCTGTGCCAGCGACTTCGTCCGCGTGGAATACTTTCTTGGGTAGTGATTTTAATGACCCCCAGTGCCTGGCAGCTGGCAGCGGCGCGGCGCAGATCTCGGCGCGCTTTATATACCCGCGCAAACGTACAGCAGGCTCGACGTGATTAGTTAAATGGGCGTAACTTTTTTATTTATGGACCGATTAACATGAAACAAACACTAAATGTTAAGGGAAGCTTCCAGCAATATATTAGTGAAAACCGCATCTTAATCGGATACGCGGTTTCTGAGATTAGCGTGCACAAACATACAGACAAACCGACAAACAGACAAAAATTCCAAAAATCATTGTTTTGGGTACTATTGCATTAATAAAGGCCTCCCATAATATTTTTTCACAAATTTCTTCCATGTACAGACAGCGATTCGTTACATTTTTATTATATGTATATAGATATATAGATTAATCACTTCACCCAGGGGTTACGGTGCCACAGACTAACACACTCAGACAGACAAACATGTCGAACTTATAACACCCCTCTTTTTCCTGGGGGTTGATAAGGGGTTTTCTGAAAAAAGAAACCCACCAGATGGCACTACATAAAAGGCAGGTCCAACTGTTACGTGATTGGTTCATTTTGACATGGCATTGACATTTACATAGCAACTGACCAATCACATGATAGCTGGACCGCAGGTCTACATAACACCATCTATCAGATATTTCATTTTGAAACACTCTCATTGTAAGACCCCTTTTTTGTGTAGGGTTAAAAAGAAATTAAGCTGATATGTTGTATCTAGGGGTCTGAATCGGCTCCTTCGCCCCCGCCGTCCAAGCCGTACCTGACGAGCGCCGGCAGCGGCCGGTCCCCAGTGCCGCTGGAGCGGCTCCTGGAAGAAGGGGTGCCCGACGATGAGACCCTCGACGCGGCCTCGCTCGCACTCACGCCAGAGCAGGAGATCGCCGATCTGAGGAGGCGCCTGCTGGCTCAGCAACAGAGGTATGTAGCTATTACGAGTAAACGCGGAGCAAGGAGCTACCCGCGTACTCCGCGAACCCACCCGTTAACACCTTCCTCCCCGCCTTTCTTACCACGCAGGCGATACGCGAGCTAAACAGTCAAGCTACCATGGGTGGCCATATTATTAGGGACAGTGCAAAAAATTTAAAATTCACCACTTTCATTGAATTTCTGTAACAAATGATTAGTTGTAGGTCTCTTATATAAATTTTTTTTATATCTGTATTCTATTAGGGTTATAATAACACCAAAAAATATTACAAATCATTTTAAATTATTTATTTTATGAGGGATAGAAAAGAGAGAAAACTAAAGTTCAATATTTTGCGATGTCAGCATTTTCTACAAAAAGAGCTTTTATGCGGAGAGACATACTCTCAATACATTTTACTGATGTTTAGTGATAGGTGCCACTATTTTATGAACGCACAATGAGTGGTTGCTTGATAAATATCACTTTTTTTTGTAATCGCCCGTTTCGTGAGTTCCCAAATGTTTTCTATAGGGTTCATGTCTGGCGAATTCCCATTTTAGGCAAAATCGTATTTTTTTATCAGACAAAAACACATAAACAGTTCTTGCTTTATGATATGGTGCAGTCATGCATGAAAATATAGTTTTCATCATCAGGGAACCATTCATTGATCTGCGGCAGTAACCGGGTTTATAGTACTCTCTTGCCCTGGTCCTGTTTCATCGTCCCTTCTACAATATACAGCCGCTCCATGCCTTTGGCTGATATTACAGACCATAGCATAATGCTTACTGGGTATTTAACCCTCTCCACTCAGTCTGGATATTATATTTTTACCAGGACGACGTCTAACAAACGAACTTTGTCGACCAAAATCTGGAACGTCGATTCATCAAAAAAGCACACTTGTGAATCAAAAAAATTAATAACATAAAAAGGTTATTGTTCAATTAAACTACTAAAATAAGTTATATTAACTCGCTCCAATCTTAAACAGTCATATTCGAATGTCGCCGAGCCCATTCAAGTCGTATTTCTTCATACGGTGGGTTAGCCGTTGCTTTTTGACTGGCCGCCGGCCCATCAGCTTCTGTTCGTTGAGGCATCTCCGCATTGTTCTTTCGGAAATCCTAATACCGTCCTCATTAATTAGTATAATCAAATTAGCAACACTCTTTTTACGATTATTAAGGCTAATGTCCCTGAATTTTCGATGGGTACGAAGTGTGGTGATCTTTTTTCTGCCACCTTTGCCAGCGCGATATGCCTCAAGAGGTTGTTCACGGTCAATTTTTATTTTTACTCGATTGACTACAGACTTTGAAATGCCTGGAATAGATGCTATCTCTCTTTGTGAATGTGCAGAGTGCAGTATCAGGGTTTGTATCTCTCTTCATTTTCTTGGAGGAATGTCTGAAACCTTACATATTCTAAATATTTAGAAAATCCTCATATAACGTATTGTAGTGTGAATAATGTATAAATTATGAGTTAAAACATGGCAAAAATATTTTTTATACGTCTATCACTTACCTTTTGATTATTTAAGATACAAAATTCATTTGAAACTAATGAAAAACTAAGCAAGATAATCCGACACACAAACCTTGAAATTCGCACCTTTTCAATGAACAATGACTACTTCACAAGAAATGCCACACAACTAATAAATTACGTTAATAACCTGTGCTGCCACTACACAAAGATAATAAACATTATATCAGTAGCAATATTAAACAAAATAACCTCAATAAAAAAGGGTAATTTAATGTTAAAAATCCGTTTATTCTAAAAAAAATTTACAAAATCGCACTGTCCCTAATAATTTGGCCACCCACTGTATATCTATACTTATAATAAATCTGTAGAGAGGTCAATTCTGTACATTAAATATATTTACAAAATAACTATTAGGGGGTGATTAGTGATCGATACTAATGCCAAAAATGCAATCAGTAAAATTTTTGTCTGTCTGTCTGTCTGTCTGTATGTTCGTTATAGAAACAAAAACTACGCAACGGATTTTAACGAAACTTGGTACAATTATTCTTCATACTCCTGGGCAGGTTATAGTATACTTTTCATCACTCTACAATCAATAGGAGCAGAGCAGTGAAGGGAAATGTTAGGAAAACGGGAGAAATTTTTACCTGTATGTTTGAACGCGCGTCACTTAAAAACTACTACACGGTACTGAATGCGGTTTTCACCAATGTATTGCTAGAGGTCTAACTTAAAATTTAGACACCGTTTTATGTAAGTTCGTTATTTTTGAAACCCGATACCCACGCGTGCGACGCCGCTGGCACAGCTAGTTAGTAATAAGAACCTTTTCAAAATCTTACTCGTACTAATACCTATTATAAATGAGAAAATTTGTTCGGGTGGATGGATAAATGGCTGTTCTTTACTCTTTCATGTAAAAACTACTTAACAGATTTTAATGTATTTTACAGTAAAATGGCTCATAATTATATTAGATTAACACTTATGCTATGATTAATTAATAAGAATATTCATGAGGGCAGAGCCGCGGGCTGCAGCTAGAATTTATATAAATTGTCTTTTTATCATTCACAACACGTTAATATCTTATGAATTACAATAACTTTTAAGCTTTCGCGTTGCATAATATAATAATATATAACTAACTAAATCCCGCTAGTAACGAATATTCGCATATTTTTTGATATTCGCATTCGTGTTCGCAATAATCTATGCTATTGTTTTGCGAATAGATAGATAGAACTAGGTATAATAGATATTTGTTGTACAATAACGGGCCATTATCTCTTCAAGACAACCTTAAGTTAAAATGAAAGAGTAAGGCGAATTTTGAAATGAATGAAAAACAATACTTTAAATTGTAAGCAGTTGTTACAGTTCACAATCTTTCGACAATTTTTAATCTCGCAAGATAGATTATAGTCTAACGGTATTTACAATTTTACTGTGACATATATAAGACTAGTTGTGCCCGCAGCTTCGTCCGCTTTGCCCCCCATTTTAGGGAAGTGAGGGGGCGAGGGGTTAAGAAAAGGGGAAAAAAAAGCCTATGTTACGCTTCATCCCTCCAACTATCTCCACTTAAAAAATCACGTCAATTCGTCGCTCCGTTTTGCCGTGAAAGAAAGACAAACATACAGACAGACACACAATTTCATTTATAATATTAGTATATGGATGTTACCCATTTGTTGTTGTACAGAGTGAAGCACATAACGGTTCTGCTCGCGGAGTCCGAGCGCGAGTGCGCGCGTATGTCTCAGCTGAGCGAGCTGTTGAAGGCCGAGCTGCGGCGGCTGCAGGGCTCCACGCACGCCGCGCACAACGCCGAGTACATGAAGAACGTGACGCTCAAGGTAAGCGCCAATGAGAGTTTTCTAAAAAAATCCACCAGATGCCACCACATACGCAGTAGGTCCAACTGTAACGTATTTGATTCGCTTTTTTATATAGTAGCTCGACATAATGGCTTCCCTACGCCTGATGGAAAGCGAAAGAGAAGCCCTAGTGGCTGTGACAACGGGCAAGTAACTGGTCAGTTACCTGTCAGTTGCCACCGCCATGTCGGCTCAATCCTAACCCCCCACGAGCTCCGGAAACCCTATTCACCAACAGAAACACGATCCGGAGGTCATTTGGCTGTGGTACTCTAAAGGGTGGAGGTCCTTCCCCGGACGGGCGGCTCGATTCGAGCGAAGATTCGCTATGCCCTACCACTCTTCTACAACTTTGACATGGCACTGACATTTACTTATCAACTGACCAAACACATGATAGCTGGACCGCAGGCCTACGTAACGCCATCTATCTGATTTTAGTTTGAATGCCTTCATTGGTACGCGAGACACCCGTGAACTGAGTCTGGTCATCATCATCATCTTAATCATCAGCCTATCGCAGTCTTCTGCTGGACATAGGCCTCTCCAGTTGTTCATCACTGTGGGCAAACGCCTGGCTTTACGCATAATCGCCACGCTGGACAGTCGGGTTGGCGATCGTAGGGCGCAGCTCCACGCTGCCGCTCGTCATCGTCCTGTAGTATTTAGCTACGCCTTCAATCGTGATGGTTATACCGCCACCAGTCGGTTGCCAGAGCCTCGTTTGTTATTCGGCAAGATGCAACACGTGTAGAAGGGTGGCTTGGAGAAACTCGCACCCTTTAAAATCCTCGAACAACTCAAAAGCCAAGAGGCAACCAAAGCTTTTGTGTATCTGGTTACCTTTATAGTTAATAAACTGAAAAACATAAATAAGACATAAATCCATGAGAGTACAAACCTGTATCCAATCGCAGGCTATACAAATCCCCGTAAATTACTACTTCATAGCTACTTATTAGCATCAGCAAAGAATTTTTTTACCAAACCGCAAATAAAAAATTATCTTACACATATTAAAAAAAAAAAAAAAGGGTGGCTTGGAGCTAAAATATAGATCCCCGCTGTCTGATCGCTTTCCGGGATCAGTCGTTGTATAGCCGGGATATCCCCCCTTCGTCGCCTCCGTATACGATGATGACATATGTAACGTTCATAGTTCGCGTCCCGCTATACTTCACGTCGGTTGTTGCATCCCCGCGCCTGATCGCTCCTCAGCTCCCGCGTCCTTATTGCAAAACCGGCCCTTAATCGCTTGCTCCTCTCAACAAAAGACCCTCCCAGCAACGCCTAAGCTGATGTCCGGGCCCCGTCAAAGAGGCATCCTCAGCTGTTGCTAAACTTCCTTAGGCGTGAGAGCCTACCGCCCTGTTGTCCGATAATGGTAAAAGCAGCCTTAGCTACTTTCGTAGTCATTTAGAAAAAATAATTTGTAAATAGAACTGTATCATTTATTATTCTGCAGTTCCTGACGCTCCCACCAGGCGACGAGCGCAGCCGTTTAGTGCCTGTTCTGCAGAAGATTCTCGCTCTGACTCCGGACGAGACCAATAAACTACACGCCGTCGCTAAAGGTAACTATTTTGAAACCTTCTTAAACTTAAAAATCAAAGGAAAGGTTTTGTACATCCATCCGAGTTGTATTGTACTTAGTTACATAATTATTTCTCAAACTAAATGCCTCTTATTATGATCGAAAAATACTATTCAACTGATTTTATTGTTCCATATTATTTATGTTATATATTTTTCAGGAATGGATCCGAACCCAGGCAAAAGCTGGGGAAGTTACTTGCCTTGGCCAGGCGGAAAATAAAATCTTGTTTATTAATATTATATTTGTTTATATATTATGTAACAGAGGAATAGTAAGTCTACGATTGTCTGTGATTGAATATAACATAATTGAGTATGGATTAAAATTAAAATTTGGCAAAACAATTATACTGTTGCATTTAGGATCATTATTTAAGTTAGGGGTAACAACTAGAAAGATAATTTTACACCTTGTTTTGTACAGACGAATACGAGTTTTAGATATACATACCTTTATCATTATTCCTGCAATTTTATTATATTATTTTAAATTAAACATTAGGTATGATAGCTTAAATTCATATACAAATTTTGAAATTTACCTATCTAACCAGTTTAGAATGTCGTAATATCGATACAGATCCGACGGAACTTGTTCAATAGTGACATTAGTGACGGCTAATATTATTATTAAAAACAATAGCAATTAGAAAATAATTTGACTCCTCGGTGCGAATTGTTAATTATCTCTCCATTAAATCATTATTTATTTTTCTTTAATATGGACGACATTCCAAAACCTAGAATGACTGCCTATTTAATCTCTTAATTACTCTAGCTCGTTATATTGAGCGACATAATATGCGTGGCGCGTGAAACAAGTATTGCCTATTAATATCATAATCCTACTAATTGGTGCCGGTTTCCGTAATGTTGCCAAAACCGGAACTATTGACAGCGCTAAATCAGTTCAAAAGTTCTTATATAATTCTACTAGATAAAGCAAAGAATTCATCTTTTTCCGCTCGAGTTCGAAAACTCTGAATGATCTTTGTACTGCAGTACTGTCTTTTTTCATGTTTAAACTAATTGGACATGTTTATATATCAGCTTTATTTTCAGTAGTAGGAGAGAAGCAACGAAAGGTTATATCTAGGGAAACATTTTTTACTATATCTACTGTACAACGTAATCGTTGCACTGAGTGAAAGTGTATCTCGGACAAAATGCAATTAAAACTTGATGTCATTAGTGTTGTTTCACATTCCGCTCTACAATTTAATTTCGCAAAGTTCTCAATCTATTAAATGTGTGCATATATGTTTAAGCTCTATGAACTAAACTAAATGAAACACATCCTTACATTTCGTATACACAAATCTGGTTTTGTAATTACATGTTTCGATATCATGATGATTTTACGATTCAAATATTTTTTATACACCTAATTCGTTATAAAGAACTCTAAATACAGGTTATAAGTTATACTGATCGTTTCGGTTACCGATTCTAAGGACAAAAGTGTTAATAATATTAAGTAACAGCTATATTTGTCTATACTTGGTTAATAATGTATCTGCTATAATAACGACAAAGATTACGAAAATAGTGTTCATTTGTTTGCCTAAAATAAAATAAATAAATTGTTCAAATAAAACTTTGCATATCGAGATTTGTAGTGGGCAATGTACTAATGTAGGTGCCTATATAACGTTTATGTATAAAATATAATGTTCTCTACGATACTGCCCACCCCACTAAATATGTAGTATCAAGTATGTATGTAAGATATCCTTTGATTTGTTTTTAATAATATGAATTATTGTTGGAAATTCGACATGGCAAAACATATAAAATGTTTGCTGCCTTTACCTGTTCAAGGCAATAATGTTCGCGTGTTATACATACAATTTATGTGTAATTCTATTTAATATCTATTATTTCAACCATATTAGATATTTTCTCTTGGAAACAAATAAGTCGAGCTAATACTGAGTAGTGATTACAATAAGAAGGGTTTGTTATTTCTGGTAATTGGTTAAATAATACAATTATTGTAATGAATACGTTGGGTGACGTACTTATTCCTTTTTTTATTTCTTATTTATATATATTATATCAAATTTAGCACGATTTCTTTGCTCCCAAGTTTTCACGGCTATTTTATATTACGAGTTATTTTACGAATTAAGTCTTATTAATATCGAGACGAGATAAAAAACAAAATCCTGAGATGATGATGTCATAAACTAGAATTATTTCTATTACAATGTATTAATTAAATTATTTAAGATGTAATTACAAATGTGGTGATATGTATAAATATACAATTAATAAAAATGTTTAAAAATTGTTTCTGTACCTACTGATTACCTTTTTTCTAGGCTAATCTACGAGTATAATATCGTAACAGGTACCTACTGCCTGCTTAAATTAACTATAGTTCATTCGCGTTAAGAAAATAGTGACTGACAGGTCACTGACAGGCCACTAGCCAATTAAAACGCTAGAAATAAAATTTCTAGGCTAGTGGCCTGTCAGTGACCTGTCGGTCACTATTTTCTTAACGCGAATGAACTATACTTTGCGAGTACAAACAGCTACAAATTACGCTTATTGCTGCATTTTCCACTTGAATTAACGCGAAAATTTGTTCATTAAAATTTTAATAATCATCGTAGGTTCGAATTTCTTGTCCTTGATTCCCATGGATCAGAAGTCTATGGGTCTCTCCGAATAAGCCCAACGTTCTAAAGCTGTTATTGCGCGACGTACTTTCTTGATTGCAACTACAGTTCATAATAATACTTTGCAAATCAAGGCCTACACCCCCGCTCATTTGATAGATAGGTATGCCACTGGCGCCCCGGCGACCTTCGGCTATGTGCCTTGCGGCCGACTCGACGCGACGACTAAGTATGCCGCACTTTCATACAGCTATTTTGTTTTGAAATTGAATTGTATCGGCGAAGGTCGCAGTTGCATTTATGCCGCTAATGATTAATTGTTCATTTGAACTTTCAATAAGTCCCAAATCTTTCTCCGAACCAAAATTATTCGAACTGCAGTATCTGCTTTGGGTAGGTACTGCAGTATCTGAATCCGTTTGCTATAGTTCAGATAGGTACCTAGTGAAAAGTCAAAAGAAGATTAGGCATAGGTATTCCAACGTAGGGGATAAGTAGGTAGATACTAAGTAGGAATTATTAAAATAAACAAATGTGTACCAAACACTGGTGCACTCGTGCACTCTCTGTTCCTTGATTTTTGTGATACGGTTGTTGGACACGGCCGAAGAGAGAATTAGGTAGGTTTCGTCTAAGGAGATGTGGCGCCAGTGGCGTAACTACAGGCTGACATGTCGGCAAAATGCCACGTGCCCCCGGGCCATAAGGGGCCCCGGTCACAGGAGAATCCAAACTACCAACATTTATTATTACACATTTACTGAAAATCCGATGAATTTGCCACGGGCCTCGAATGGTATAGTTAGGCCAAGCGTCGCGCGTTTTCCGTTTATAGCGCGTCAGACGCCACGTCAAGAAAACGCGACTAATGACCTAGGTAAACGATTCTTATTGAAAGCTTCCATATTTTCCGTTCCAAATTTTGCAACGTGATGCTTAGAGGCTGCGCAGACGACAGACTTTTTGTGCGATAGAGTCTGCGGCTGAGACTTAAATGTCTCAGCCGCAGACTCTATTACTAAAGACTAAAGAGCATTTAGGTCCCTTCAGCTATGCCGACAGAATGATCGAAGATGTGCGTTGAGTCTGTGAAATATCCGCGACCCTTAAGGGGCAGCGCAGACGACAGACTATCCGTGACGCACTTTTTAGTCTGTGATGCAATTATATGCAGTAACGCACACGACGCGCAAAAATTTGTCAACACAAAAAGTGTGCCGCCTGCGCTGCCCCTAAAAGGATGCCTAAGGGGCAGGCACAATGGCGGACCGTGACTGCCAATATCGTGGTTTGGGCAGCTACTGAGTAGGTGCCTAATTGATGTAAAGTCTTCAGATATATTACTATCAATGACAAATGTATCGAGGATACACCGTTGATGTGTGCCACATGTGTGCTCATATAGCGTGGCTCAGTCTTGCACTATGATGCATGATTGTAAATGAAAATTCAAACAGCGCAGTGAACACTGGTAATACGACGACTGGCACTTACTTAACTGACTTATCTTCGCATTCTTCGCTCCACTTCTGTGATGGTGGAACGATATCATTAGTAAATTTTTCTTGGTCTAGTATAACATGACTCCATGAGCCCCGGTTTCTGTGGAAACAAGGCAAACGCACTCTTTATTCACATCCAACACGCGTTCTCAGTGTATTTTCTAGCGTTATTTTAAAGGAGATCGCGCAATCTACTTGATGAACAATATGTGACCGTTAATGTAATGCGTTCAAAATTCGAACCCGAATGAAAACATCTACGAGGTAAGTTTAATGAAAAGATTTGTAGGTACCAACCACCCATTTTAGCCCGATTGAATTCCTTGCTTTGTATTTTGTAGCCCGGGAATCCCGGCTTCCACCTCTACCGTTATCAGGTTCAGTAGATCTTGGATAATATAGTGGATCTATCCAGTAGCTACTCTTGTGCCGAATTTGTACCTAAATCTGAGCTTTTCGACGCTTGTACCTATACATAGGTATATTAATATTTTGTGAACTTTCATAAATGGATCAGACTAACCAGCTGGCTCAAATAAAGATTGCCCTTGTCTTTCGAATTACAAATTATCTTTGTTACGCGTCTTGCAATCTCTCAGAACATACCTACTGTGGTCCAAGATATAATAAAAAAATAAATCGGTAGTTTCTAAATAATTTACGGAGAATAGAATCTGGATTCTTCGGATCGTCGGTGTGCGTCGAAAGGCAAACACCTTTTCTACTCAACGTGCCGCAGAGGTAGTCATTCTCATTTACCTACTAATGTAGAATGTAGCCCTGTAGGTACACTTTCCTACATCCCTTTATGAGTGTTGTTGTTCATTATAAAATATTTTATAATTATCCAAAAAACTACCATACTATGACAGTAGCTTTCAATACTTTACTCGTATACAGAAGGTATGTACCTACCGTATACCTAAAGTAAGGTAGATAATATTATTCTCTCGGAATGCTACGATTAGGTTGATACTTATAGATCCTTACACGTTATTAAAACCAATGAAAAATATAATTAAAGGATATAAACGTAGGTTTAACGAGAGTTTTAAAATAAGTTTGGCTAATAAAATCTTCAAAACGTCAATTCCAAACCTATGCTGGCTGTCAACCCTGAGAAAAAGATTGCGCTGAAAAAGAAAATGTCATGCATCCGGTTATTGCAGTACGGTTATTTTTATCCATTCCCTCAATTTATGTATTGTGACTATCAAATTTATTATAAAAACAGGCTTTTATTTATTGTCAACTTTGCTGTAAAAATTATTACATTTTCAATGTTAGCATTTTAAAAGAGCTTCTTTTGATTTTATTGATTGCATTTCCCAGGCGAACCATTCACAGCGCATGCTCTTGAATCGCTCGGAAAATTCGTGACTGTAGCCGCTGAAGGTAAGGTTTTTCCATTATTTTATTTTAAAAATACTTAAATCACTTTAATAAACGTTTTATTTGCTTATTTATTGTTATATGTATTATGTTACCTGCAGGCATATGTTTTAAGAAAGTAATAACGCTAGTTTCAAATCCATATTGACTCGCTAGGATTTGCCGGTAACACATTTTCAAATTACGCAATTTAATCTTTGAAGACACTTTTCAATTATCCAGGGAAAATCATTCTATTACCTTGAAATTATCATAAGAGTGGCTAGATAATTTTTGTGACATTTTTATTTCGTTAATGGTTTGTATTGACGTACAACGCGCATATAATTTTATTATTTTAAAAATCTGTCTTTTAGCAATGACTTGCAAAAACATCTTATGAGATCTTGATTATTTATTGTTGTTTGCATCTTTACATAGCATTATTAAAACAATGATTGGTGGATTATGTTTCGAATTTAAAATATAATGGCGTTTTTGTCATAAAATGTATGTATGTGATACGGTGTAGGGATGAACAGCATCGCGTGGGAATGCTGACATTTTCAGGTTGGCGGGGGCGTGTAAAATTGTACAATTGATCGAAACGTCTCGGTGCAGACATGCACAAGATGGACGCGCCGGGAAGCCCATGTGCGTCGCCGGTACAACCCGTACACCACATACCTACCTACTGCGACATGCGATTAGTCTAATTTTGAACCATGTCTTGCAAATACATCTTAGAAGTACTCGCGACTTTCTATAGATCACTCTAAATTTAGAATGTATGCACTGTTGACTCCTTTGTGATTATTGTCATCTTATGCATCGAATGATTGTCTACGCATTCACGCTCCGGGCAATCGATATTGCAATTTATTGTTTATTTGCGTCATGTTTTTAATTGCTTCGAAGTCGTGTTCCTTAAAATGCCGTATATGGCATTAAATATCGTGGTAAAAGTCTGGTAGTCGTGGTATCTGATTATGCGCATTAAATAATGTCTATGAGTAGCTACGTAACTTTACTGATCGTTATGTCTGTGCCATAATAATATAACAGGAGTAACACTCCCTGTGGAGGCCAGAGCGTTAAGAATTGTCTATATTTGGAAGGACTTGCTCGCTGTATCGATGTCCGGACGTCCTATGCGCACGCTCGGGGACTGGGCGAACTCCCGGAATATTGCGAGTAATTACATCCCAGGTGGAGTGCCGAAGTGCATCGGGTGCAGTTTGGGCGTATCGGCGACTGTAGGTTACAGTTAAATCAATTTTAAATGAAATAAAGTGATTTTAAAAGTAGATATTTGTGGTAGGCTAGATGTTTAGATAAATAGGTAACGCAACCCTGATAGGTTTTGCGTACGCGGTTCCGGAAAGTATGTCCGCTACTGATTCGAAATGGTTGAATGTGATGATTTCTCCATTCCATTTCTTTCACACAGGATCCGTTGGTTGACATCAAGATCCAGTTAAAGCCAACAGGATGGGCAAGGAGAAGACTCACATTAACATCGTGGTGATCGGCCACGTCGACTCTGGCAAGTCCACCACCACCGGCCACCTCATATACAAATGCGGTGGCATCGACAAACGTACCATCGAGAAGTTCGAGAAGGAGGCCCAGGAGATGGGCAAGGGCTCGTTCAAGTATGCCTGGGTAGGTAGCTAATACTTTGCAGATGTCTTATATCGTCTCCCAGCCAGGGAATGCTACCGGAGAAAAATAGCAATGTTTTAATCTTTGCGCTGTAAGTCTGAAGATAAATGCGTTTTTCAGTTTGTTTTTCGTGACCTTATGCCCTTTAGTGTTATGTGATCGCGATCTGCGGAACGAATCTATTTTATCAATAGTTCTGTACATCATCAGTCTCCGCAGTACACTGCTGGATAGGTATACGTATGGTCGATCTCTAAGTACCTACTTATTAAATAGGTATTTATTTTTGCATACGATTTCGAAATACTTCACTGTATTATTTTTTCTTTAAACTTCAGCCTACTATGATCATACTCAACTAAACCACTCACAGTTTTGTAGTAGTCTGATTCTTGCAATGTAGCAAATGAATAGATTGTCCTCCAAAGGCATCCCCCAAGTCCCTCCACACTTTGCGATCCAACCAAATCAAGATCGTCTAGCCACCGTTTCTTGGGCATTCATCTAGCTAGGTATATCTTTGACCGTTCCGCTGCCATGAAGTGACGATTCTGGTCCACCTTTTGATACATAGGTAGCATTTGTTTTTAAGCCGAAGTGTTGTCGTGTGCTAGGTGCTTGACAAGCTGAAGGCGGAGCGCGAGCGCGGCATCACCATCGACATCGCGCTGTGGAAGTTCGAGACGGCCAAGTACTACGTCACCATCATCGACGCGCCGGGCCATAGGGACTTCATCAAGAACATGATCACCGGCACCTCTCAGGTATCATTTAAAGACATTTATTTAACCTTTTGACTGTCCCGTGTATGTATATTTTATAATGCATTACTGTCTTTACGGACAGGTAGGTACTTAGTATTAAACAGGATTAATCCTTAGGATTGGACACATACACATACCAAACCATGTCTATGTTATTGAAATTTACCTAATTTCTTAGTATTTTAATAGGTTTAACTTTACAAATTAGCTCATTTGTGGGAATTAAGAACGGGTATAACAACTATTTAAAATTATTAACCTTATTTAAATTAACTAATTAATATTTTTGAAAAATTGCGCAAAAGACAAACATTTTCAGATAAGGTATTACAGATAATTAATGGTACAATATAGGCGGCTTTATCGCTAGTATAGCGATCTCTTTCAGACACCCTTCAGGTAGATGAAGTGTTGCGTTCTATAGGGAGGCCTAAAGTTGCAGAGTAGATAGCTCTGATTTGGTATTGTAGATATTACCGAATCCAGTTTTTGATTAAAACATCTCTACCCTTAAACGTTTGCCTTCGTCATTAACCCAATTCACACGAACCATTAACCAGTTTCGTATTACCGTAAAATCATATCACTCAGTGGGCTTAGCCTACATAAGCCGGCATTACGAACCTACTAAGAAAACGCTGTTAAGAATCTAATGACTTATGGATTCTTAAGTAGCCAAGCCACTTATCGAGAGTTCATTTAGATTAGATACTAGGTACTTTTCTTTTTCACAGACTTGACATGATTCCATAATGGTTTGATTCGCGAATCTTATTATATGATGATAGAAATACGTGGTTACGTTACGTGGTCAAACCGCTGGTGACTGTATTGTGATTTGTTCGTTTCTTGGCCTTCATTGTCAAAATCAAGCTGGAATGGTTCGCCATAGTACCTACCATTGTAATGTACCTATAGAAATTGGGATTAGGGATCCTATAAACTAGGCGTAAAGAAGCACCTTGAGGACCAGCATGGCTCCTTAATTGGAAATCGAGGTTTTTACAAAGCTTTCCGACTTGAGCTCCCTCTTTAGTTCCTCATAGAGCCAATATAAAAAAACCGGCCAAGTGAGAGTGGGGCTCGCGCACGAAGGGTTCCGTACCAATATGGGGCAAAAATAAGCAAAAGATTGCGTTTTGTTATGGGAGCCTCCCTTGAATATTTATCTTGTTTTTAGTATTTATTTGTCGTCATAGTGGCAACAACACTGTGAAAATTTCAACTCTCTAGCTACCACGGTTCTCGAGAATACAGCTTGGAAAATACAGACGGATAGCGAAGTCTTAGTAATAGGGTCCCGTTTTTATCCTTTGGTAACGGAACCCTAAAAACATGAGCTTTAACATTGTGTAGGCGGACTGCGCGGTGTTGATCGTGGCTGCCGGCACGGGCGAGTTCGAGGCCGGCATCAGCAAGAACGGGCAGACGCGCGAGCACGCCCTGCTGGCGTTCACCCTCGGCGTCAAGCAGCTTATCGTGGGCGTCAACAAGATGGACTCCACAGAGCCGCCCTACCACGAGGCCAGATACGAGGAGATCAAGAAGGAAGTCTCCTCTTACATCAAGAAGATTGGTGAGAGTTTATTAAATAATATTTACTTACGTAGTTACCGAATTACTTAGGTGCGAGGCCAGATACGAGGAGATCAAGAAAGAAGTCTCCTCTTACATCAAGAAGACTGGTAAGAGTTCATTAGATATTATACTTAGGTAGGTAGAGATTGTCTAAACTAATATGACGTGCCCCATTCCTAATTATTATATCTATCTGTGTGGAAGCGCCGATTATTTGGTGAACTATGATTTGTAGGTATGTGTGCACATGACGACAGACTAGTCGCGTAATGTATCCGACAACACTCGCTCTATGCAGCAGCGCCGCCGTCACGTTGTATGAAACAAGACGGCTTTTCCTCTCACGAGTTCGCCATCAACTAAACTAGTTGGACAACAAATCCGAGAATGACGCTGTATTTGAATTTAACCGTCAACTGAACGACCAATTATAATTGCATTGTTGATGTGTATTGCGTTCATATTTGAATTTGCTTGTGCGCGTATGAGCGGTGGTGGGGCCGCGTCATTTTAGATTAGATGATCTCTACCGAATTACTTAGGTGCGGGATAGAGTCCGAGATGAGGTGAGTCGCCAGTTAACTAAAATAATCACCAGATTAGCAAACTGAAGTGGAAGTGGACAGACCATA
Source organism: Conogethes punctiferalis (assembly GCA_031163375.1). Taxonomy (NCBI): domain Eukaryota; kingdom Metazoa; phylum Arthropoda; class Insecta; order Lepidoptera; family Crambidae; genus Conogethes; species Conogethes punctiferalis. Next base: position 13,168,246 of record CM062078.1, read on the forward strand.
TAAGCCGCAGTAGAAGGAGTGATATTGCTAGTTTTTTAAGGCATTTTATTCCCAGTCCCAGTAATTATGGTTAGGTAACTAGGAGCAATAAAGGACGCCTACCAATCATGCAGGTCTTACCTACTTACATAAATTAGCCTGTCATACATTTAGCTTTGTTCATAAAGGCAAATAAATACCTACATTTCGAGGCGGAAGTCCTAGTGTAGCCTTGAGCCCGAGATTTGCTAAAAGTTAGTCTGTTCTAGTAAGGCTGTATGAACAGACACGTCCTAGGAAGTCCTTGCCTTTAAATGAGATAGGGCGGACGAAGCCTTTCTACCACGACGACAAGGCTTTTGTGTGCAAAGGTTATAAGTGAAAGGATATTTTGTAAGCTAAGCCTGTCAAGTTCGTGTTATAAAATGATTATACTTTTTCAATTCCTGTTATCTGTATTAGCTATCAAAAAACTGTAGCAACACAAACGTTTTTTGTGACCTAATCTATATAAATATAGGTAGGTACACAATGTAAGTAGGGGTACCACCTACTCTAACGGCATAAAATTTTAACATAATGATGTCTAGGTACACAGGTAGGTAGGAGATACAGACAGTCAAAACTTCGAAAATATAAACGATTCGTGATCTCTTTGAAAAATAAGTAAATCTTTTAATTTAGTTATAAATTACTAATCAAAAGAATACCATAGTAGGTAGGTACTAGGTACCTACCTACCCACTAAGATGTGATTCGACTTGTTTATAAAAGAAGTCTGTTAATAGACATCAAAAACGGCACTTGTTCTGTATTACTCATCATATCGTGGTGCTTAACGGGTCTAAATCGGGCACTGAAGGGTGAATATAGTTAGTTGTATATATGGGCATCACGTCTGCCCATAACAGTTGTCGTGACAATCCATAAATCACCAGTTAGTCTGGAACGACCTTTATCAACTACTGTCATTAAATCATGGCGTATTCATTTAATGATAGTTGTTAAGATTCATAAAGGTCATTCCATTGGCCTACCCCTCTTTACGAATCTTCTCGCGTTGTAGATGGTATCCACACGTTCCAGGAAGCTTATGAAGCTTCAATTAAAATAATTCAGGACGCCCAAAAAATCGAATTCATTTACATAACTACGTTATCTCTAGGTGTAGAATAGATAGATACCTACACTTTATTGTACACCAACACATTTGACTTATAACTAAATACAAAGATATATTAACGTACAAGTTAGGCGGCCTTATCGCTTTAAGCGATCTCTTCCAGACAACCTTTGGGTAGAGGATATCTAATCAAAAGAAGGGGTAAGGTGACAATTGAATTATCTTTCTTACATCAAAAAAAGGAGAAAGAATATTTAATGCGGTATGGTTTTGACTTTATAATAAGTCAACAATTCGTAGTAATATTACCTACTTATGCTTTTTTTCCACTGAGGGTGCGTAATGATCATAACCCGTAATGTTAGCGATGTAATTTGTGTGTCAGGGTACAACCCGGCGACTGTGGCGTTCGTGCCCATCTCGGGCTGGCACGGCGACAACATGCTCGAGCCTTCAGACAAAATGCCCTGGTTCAAGGGCTGGACCATCGACCGCAAGGAGGGCAAAGTCGAGGGCAAGTGTCTCATCGAGGTAAATATGTTTTATATTATTTTAGTGTATGTCACCGCAAAATAATTCCGTTAGATTATAATCTATCTCGCGAGATTGTAAACTGTAAGATAATGCTTACAGTTTGACTATTATCCTTCGGTAGATTGTGATCGATCAAACTGGAACTGTTGATATAATTTAACGCGCGACAGATTTTAATTTAAAAACTAGCTTATACTCTAAAACTAACCTTAAACTGTAAAGTGTAAACATTACCTATGTTACAGTTCACAATCTTTCGATAGGTCCCAATCTCGCGAGATAGATTAATAGGTAGATATAATAACGTTACAATTTTACGATGACATATTCAAAGGTAGTTAGGTATTTGTATTTGGTTTCCTAATGTGTATAATGCAGCTCGGTTGGCGTCGTTCTACTTCACGCTACTTCCTAGGTAGTAGGGGTAGGTGTATTTTTAATTTCATAGGTTGTGTAGGACGACATTCTACATAGACGAATAGATGCAATATAATTTGTCTCGTAATATGCCTGCTATAGTTAACCGGTAACCGGTTACCGTCTGCAATTATTTGCTTCGTTAAGCAATATATTACATAGTGGCTACTTGAAAAATTAGTGGCACTTAGTAGGTAATTAACAGGTTAAATATTCCGTGCTACTTAAGGAAAAATAATACAGTCATCCATATAATACGACCAAGACTGCGGTTTCCCAGGTATGCGCCCCATATAAGTAATATCTTACCTAATACGGGGAAGAAGAACAAACATATAAGATGACATACTCGTTAAGACACTATTATGTAGTACAGGCTAAGTTCACATAGGTATTATTAAGGTTAATTTAATTGAGTTACCTAACTTACCTAAACATTACCCATATTCTCGCGCGCAGCTTCGCTTGCGTCAACTGTGATTGCCTTTCATCATCTTAATATACCTAACCCCGTTAGGGTGGTAATTCAGTTATGTGAGTTATGGGAATCCCGTTTTACCAGAACATTCTAAAGTAGAGAGTAGGTAATCCTTTTTTTCTCTGTATTAGTAGATAGGTAGTACCTACCTATATATTTATGTTGACAGTAAGTGGTAACAAGTACAGCATACGACGACATAAGAGGTTCCTAAGGCATATATGTACTCGTATTATAAGTTCTTTTGCCAAGAATAAGACCTCCAAAGTAAGTAAGTTGGCGCTCGATACACCTCCGTGCATCGGAAAGTTCGTTAAGTAGTTAGAAATCGGCCGTTGTGGTCAGAATTTGGTCAGCAGTTATTATTATGTAGTGACATCTCTCCACATCGCTACTAACAACAGATGTCGACGTAACTCCCGCTGCGAGCTGCATCTTCATACATTAGGGAAATGCTCCATACAAACTCTGTGGTAAACCTACAACGCACATGTAAAGATTTCGTCACGGCTTAGCTTAAAACTATAAGTATACGACAAACTAAGATCGTCGTACCGCGGTATCCCAGCACGATCACCTAGCTTGGAGGAAGTACTTCCACATTTTGTCGGGACAAGTCTTTCTCTCAATTATTAGATGTAGTGAGCTAACTGGTTTGTTGGTATTGCGAATCAGGCCCTCGACGCCATTCAGCCGCCGTCCCGGCCCACGGAGAAGCCGCTGCGGCTGCCGCTGCAAGACGTGTACAAGATAGGCGGCATCGGGACCGTGCCCGTCGGCCGCGTTGAGACCGGCATTCTTAAGCCAGGTAAGTAATATGACTGGAGATCGGTGCCGTAACCGTTAAATAGCCTTTTATGCGCCCGGTGCGAGCTTTCAAAACTGGGCTCCTGAAAAAAGTGGTTTGGTCATTTCTGCACCCTTCCAGGGTCTGCGCCCTGTGCCTGGGCACCGCTGGCACCGCCCTAGTTACGGCACTGCTGGAGGTTGAGCTCAATTTTCTGAATAAAGAATGACAGATGATACAACCACATAGGCAGCAGGTCCAACTGTAACGTAATTAATTTTGACATGGCACCGACATTTACACAGCAACTGACCAATCACATGATAGCTGGACCGCAGGCCTGCTTAACGTCATTTCATTTTGTAACACCCTCATTGGTGCGATTCGTGCAACATTCGTGATGGACATTTGTGTTTGTTCCGTGTCTAGGTGTTTGTATTTAAGTAGTATATTTGATACCCATAACACATACGTGCTAAAGCTTACCTTGGGATCGGAGCAATGTATTTGATGTTGTGTGATAATAATTAGAAAATAGTGCGTATAGTTTTCCCCGCAGGTTATTTATCTAACCCTATATGTACCTATTTAATGAATAGATACTGCAGACACATGCAACGTCTAAATTTCGCCTAGAGAGAGAGGTGGTGTGAGGTCAGATGGGAGTCAATGTAAAGTACGTCTACTCTCATTGATCGCATGTAGTGCGTAGGCCTCGACGCAGCGCCGCGGAATGGCGCGGGCGGGTCGGGCTTGCTTGGGTGCATCTTAGGGCCTATACATATAATAGGCAATGCGTAATAATTAGTAGTCTATAATAGTATGTAAGTACATTTAATCAACGTGTCTTTTGAAAATGCCGCCATTTACGCCACGTCGCAGTGTAGCCCTGTAATTACCGATAGCGTTCCAAAGATAAGCGGATCCTACTTGTCCCTTAGATACAGTCGTCTAAAGAGTGTTAATAACAGGGCCAGGAAGGACATCTTAGTAGAATTTATAGAAATGAATTTAAGTAAAGGAATACTTAACATCTAGATTGTTGCTGTAGCACTTTCACTGAGGAATATAGATCGATGAGTTATTTTCTCAGCTCTACATTTCCCGACTAATTATGAAAAATTAACATTTTAAAGCCAGCTTCACTACTTATTGCTAAATCCCTAATAGCCTTATCTCAACTTACCCGCCGGATAAGCCAGAAGTCTTGTTAATGTTGTCGAGACACGCACTTTTGTACAAACACGCCCAACAGGTAGGACTCTGAAACCACCCTTAGGCCTCCATCACAAGGGAGCCTGACCGTTAAAAACGCGTTCAAATATAACAATGTATTTTTGCGTTTTAGAAGCGCTGTTGCATGAACATAGACTTGAAAATACATTTGCTATATTCGGACGCTTTTTTCATAGGCGCGGTTTAAAAAGCTTCCGTGCGTGCAAGGCCTTAGTACAACGAGCCGCGTACAATAAACGAAACACTCGCAAATAATGTTGCCAGACACCGGCCTCCCACATATTTCTGGCGCCAAGTTGATGTCTAGCTATTTTTAAGTACCATTTCAAAGTAAGTTGCCTACATAGGTACGCTATTCTGTCAGGTTCAATAAATAAATGCGCCGAACAAAACACTTATCACCTGGCTGGACGCTATGAGTGTCGTGTAGGTGGGTGTCTTTGCAGTGCGGTAAATCATCTACCTACAGTTCATACTTATTATGTCTCCATCGACGGGCCCATTACGTCTAAATTAGTGCGATAGGGCCTTTTTTTCGTCGGGAATGCGGGAGACCTAGGTTATGTGGGGCTTTTTTTTGGTGGAGCGGAAGGCTCTCGCCCCTAGATTATGTGGGGCTCATTCCTATCTAGCGGAGAATACTCACTAAACCCTATGCTGGTCCGCTACGAGCGGTCTAGCTGAGGGAGGTCGGGATGCCCGGAGAGACTCGACACAACCCCCCACAGCGCGGTAGTGCCGCCGCGATAACACAAGGTAAAATTTTCGTCAGGTCATTGATGTAGGTACTAGCACTACTAGCATAATCAACAAATGATGGTTACCCATCACCACACATCTAACATTAGTTATTTATCTAGCGTCATCTACTTAAAAGTTAATCCAAATGTGTATCAAAATGACGTCTGCACTGCACTCGAAACTAATTCCCATTGTAATTGTAAGGCAGGATATATTTATTAGCACATATAGATAGGTCCTCGAATACTAACCTATACCACTTACTGTAAGTACCTACGTACTATTTTCTTTAGTGCTATACCATACTAGAAAGTCGGGCGGGAATCGAAACAATTCAATAAACTAGAGCCAAACACCTATACTTATAAAGCCAAACCATGTAAACAAACGCTCATGTTTAAAAAAGTGTAAAAAAAAGGAAAATGTACTTTTATAAACAACACCAAAGTAATCATCACAATGAAAAAATTATATGTAACCCTCGAGTCCAAATTCAGTCATTCAGAATCTTATTTTGTAGTGATTATCAACAATATTTTTAACGGTATCGCCCTATTAAATGTAGACATACGTCCTTATTACGTTCATAACACAAAAGGTCTGCTTGTTGCCGTAAAAATGTAATTAAGTCCGTCTTTTAGATTGTTCAAAAATAAGACGCGTATTTTTTCATTTGTAAATTAGACTTGAAATGACAAACGACGAAGATATAGCCCTTTAAAATTAAGCGTGACGTCAAATAGTAGTGGTACTTTTTAGGGTTCCGTAGCCAAAATGGCAAAAACGGGACCCTTATAGATTCGTCATGTCTGTCTGTCTGTCTGTCTGTCTGCCTGTCTGTCCGTCCGTATGTCACAGCCAGTTTATTCCGAAACTATAAGAGCTACATTATTGAAATTTGGTACGTAGATGTATTCTGTAAACCGCATTAATATGTGAAAATAAAATCAGAAAAAAATCCAAAATTTTTGGGGTTCCCCATACATAGAACTAAAACTCAAAAATTTTTTTTCATCAAACCTATACGTGTGGGGTATCTATGGATAGGTATTTGAAAATGATGTTGAGGTTTCTAACAACATTTTTTTCTAAACTGAATAGTTTGCGCGAGAGACTCTTCCAAAGTGGTAAAATGTGGGTCCCCCCCTCGTAACTTCTAAAATATGGGCATGATAAAACTGAAAAAAATATATGATGTGTATTACTATAAAAACTACTAACGAAGTTTGGTTTGAATGAAATCTAGACAGTAGTTTTTTTTTTAAACGTCATAAATCGAATTACCTAATTTTTTCATTCAATCAGTGGTACGGAACCCTACGTGCGCGAGTCCGACTCGCACTTGGCCGGTTTTCCACACAGTGACGTCAAAGACTCTGTCCTAAATTTTGATACCCCTTTGTTATTTATTGTTTAAATGAAAAAAGGAAAAATACTTACGTGTCCAAAATATTTTTATAATCTAAAATACCTACGGACTAAATAATATAATGATATTATTTTGACCCTGGAAACATCCCTAAGGTGTACTATACATAAGTTCGCATGTGTATGAATGGAGATATGAAGTATGTCGTCATTTCAGGCATGGTGGTGGTGTTCGCGCCAGCGGCCATCACGACCGAGGTGAAGTCTGTGGAGATGCACCACGAGGCGCTGCAGGAGGCCATGCCCGGCGACAACGTTGGCTTCAACGTCAAGGTAAATACCAATTTTTGTCCCCCAAGTTCCCCAAAAAATAAGGAATATGCATTAAACTCGTATGCATGACAGATTTAGTTAAATACTTATAGCTAAGCCAACTTCCGATAAAAGAAATACCTAGATTAAAATCAATCTATACTAAGTATAATATAGCTACGGTACAACGCAGTTATATTATACACAGACACAGATAGATAGGCTCTTAAAACACCCGTCTCGTTTGCGTCGAAGGCTAAAACAAGAAGTGTGTTGTCTTGATCCTATCCTACTAATTATAAACGCGAAAGTTTGTTTGGATAGATGGATGGATGTTTGTTCCACTTTCACGCAAAAACTACTGAACGGATTTTTATGAAATTTTACAGGAATATAGTTTGTACATCAGATTAACACATAGGCTATGTTTTATACGAATATTCACGCGGGCAGAGCCGCTGGCAGTAGCTAGTATTTAATAAACCTTTTTATCACACAGTGAAGATAATTGATACCTAAAATCGAATCCAAATAGTTTCGCAAAGATGAGAATTTTGGTATACTACACTAGTGGAATATAATCATCAATTCTGGAAAGTTGTTTGTTATTGCAATAAATAAATGCATTATTCTTGGTATGGTCAATCACTATCTGCCTTATCTATAAAAAATAAAGTAGGTACGTAAACAGGTGATAGTACCTACCTATTCACGTATCTCGACGCGTGCACCACACAATCAATGGTAAGAGTGGTAGGTAGTGGTTCGGTACAAAATAATGCATTTGTTGCGCACTTATGCCAACATTTAGGGCGTACCTACCATAAATGTCTTACCTAGCCTTTAAATAAAGAGACACGAGTCCCAAAATAAAGGAATATACTTAATTTCATTATTATATGCATCATTATCATCATTAAATTAAGTTATATTTAATCTTCTTATATATATATATATAAAAGGAGAAACTGACTGACTGACTGACTGACTGACTGACTGACTGACATATCAACGCACAGCCCAAACGGCTAAACGTAGGCACTTGAAATTTGGAAGGGACGTAGCTTAGGTACCGTAGGGGTGCACTAAGAAAGGAATTCCCGAAATTCCCACGGGAACGGGAATTAGCGGGAAAATCCTTTTGTATGAAAAATCTAAACCGCTTAAGTTAGACGCTTGAAATTTGGCATGCAGGTACCTTAGTAAATATAAAATTTAGTTATGGCTGTATTTTGAGAAATTCCCACGGGAACGGGAGTTAGCGGGAAAAAACTTTTGTATGTATAAATTTAAACACGCGGACGAAGTCGCGGGCAAAAGCTAGTATTTATATAAATATTTAAAAAATAAAAACTATCATGAAAACAAACACAGACTCAACAGTAACCCAAAGTTAAAGTCCAGTTTTGACGATAAAGTGGTTCATTGGCATCTTCAGAAATACCTTCAAATGCTTATTTTTGTTTCTTACTTTCGAATGTTGCGAAATTTCTCCGTAATAGGAGCTATTACCTTACGTTATCATTTCACATATTACCGATATTCACGCGAGCAAAGCATCGGCCTGCAGCTAGTACTTAATCCATATTGTTCTGAAATCGAATGATATTCGCAGAACGTGTCGGTGAAGGAGCTGCGGCGTGGGTTTGTGGCGGGCGACTCCAAGAACGCGCCGCCCAAAGGTGCCTCCGATTTCACGGCCCAGGTAGGTACCTTATTATACTTACTTTAACACTACAAGAAGAATAGGATTTTTTTGGTACATATTAGATCATCATCAGCCTATTGCAGTCCAATGCTGGACATAGGTCTGCCTCTTCAGTTGTTCGCCACCTAGGGCAAACATCCGGAAGATGCCCATAATAGAATAGAATAAAATAGCCAAGCTGGGCAGGCTGGTTGGACATCGCAGGGCGCAGCTTCTCGCTCCGGTGACGCTGCTGCCCGTCATCGGACTGTGGTATTTAGCTACGCCTTCAATGGGGGTTTTCTGAAAACCAGATGGCACCACATAACTAAAAGGCAGGTCCAGCTATCATCAGTTGCTATGTTAATGTCAGTGCGATGTCAAAATTAACCAATCACGTAACAGTTGGACCTCCTGTGCAATCTGGTGGATTTCTTTTTTCAGAAAACCATCATTGTGATCGTTATACCTGCCGCCACCAGTCGGATGCCAGCGCCCCGTTTGTTATTCGACAGGATGCACACATAATTATTATTGGGCAGAAACAAACTGTAGCACTAAACTAGAAAACAGATTTGTAAACTGTATCATATTATCAAATGAAAGGGCTCGTTTGACCTTCCATAAATGACGTCGCACAAGGAATTTTTAACCCCTACCTTCTCCTTGTCACAGCTGGTCCCTATTATGAGACTCCCGTTTCCTTTGTTGTCACGGATTGTTGATTATGATACGTGACACGAGTTATTGCTCGCCAATTAGATACTTAACACATTTATGGGACATGTATTATAAATAAAATATGTAATTATTTCTTATCAAAAGAAATAATTAATATTTTATTATTTTTTACACACAATAAAATTGCGGGTAATCGTACATAGATATCTACATATTTTTGCGCTTGAATGTACAAAGGCATAAGAATGTACCTCCTACATAACATATTTTTGCAAACATTCATTTCATTTTATTAAGTATCTACTTCCTATCGTAATTGATTAGTGGATGGCTATATCCTTTCTTATAATGTTCTGTGAAAAGATAATAAATCTATAGATAGTTACCGATGTCTTGATAAATTTGATAATTACTACATTGTTATCTGAACTTCGGTTTCCTATCAGTACCTACTCGCTACTTGGCTATGCGTAGAGCATTAATCCAGGAAAATTATTCGTAGGGTTTGAGATAAAGTACTTACGTAATTAATTAAATGTCTTATCATATTGGTATTTCGTAGTAGAGTAATTATTGGCTTTACGACAAAAATAGTAAGGAACCCATTTAAGAAGTTCGTGTTATATGACGCATTACTTATATTAGAGATTTATAAGATAACGTCCTAATCTCTTGTCTACAGATACGACAGAATATCGCTGTTTGTTTCAATTTTGATGAAAAAACTTGATATTGGCTGGCAGTTGATTGAACTTGATAGTGTTTTTACATGTGTATTTTTTTACTTCAAACAAGAAGGAGGTTCTCTATTCGACTTTTACCACATATCTCCAAGAATCATGAACCTATTAGAAAAATTCTTTTTTTGTTTGATAAGGTCAGAGATGGTGGTCCCATTGTCACAATATTGAAGTCGGTTTTTTTTTCCTAAAAATGCTGTTATTGCTTTGAAAAAATATTTTCACCCTACCCCTTAGCTTAATTTGACAAATGAATGTCTTGTCGTACCTTAAACAGGTGATAGTGCTGAACCACCCGGGCCAGATCAGCAACGGCTATACGCCCGTGCTGGACTGTCACACCGCGCACATCGCCTGCAAGTTCGCCGAGATCAAGGAGAAGTGCGACCGCCGCACAGGTAATGTATTTGAAAATTAAGTACTTAAAAGTGTCAGTAGTGTAAATATATTTAACTGAAAAGTGGCTGACAGACATAGTGTATATCACCGCACAGCCACAGATTAAGCACAGCCCAAAACACTGGACGGATTCGGGCTGAATATTTTTCTGCAGGTCGATGTTTTGACGTAGGCATTTAGCTAAGAAATGATTTTGATCAATTCTACCCCCAAGGAGATGAAATAGGGAATGAAACTCAATTCCGCGCGGACGAAGTTGCGGGCACAGCTTGTTTATTATAAAGTCCTCCTGACAGAATATTGGCCACAATGGCCAGTCTCACAAGGACATGTGTGATGGGCACAAACACTGATTCACTCCGACCTTTGACTCTATCTCGGCGAGATGGGTGCAGGACTAACGGCTAAACGTGCTCTCCGATGCACGGGGAGGTATCGCCGCCAATTTCCTGAATCCTGACTGACTGATCCTAGATTGATGGGTTTTTATAAACCGAAACCCAGATTAGTTGTTGGCCGTCACAAAATTTCTTGTGGTGGCAAATGCGACCACTGTGCCACAACGTGACACCAATGTGCCACAACCTGACACCAATGTGCCACAACGTGACACCAAACATCTTCATAGTATTTGACCTGCCTGACTAGGTATGTCCATAAAAATGTCCTTAATAATCGCTCTCGACTCTACCACCATTTTACAATATGCCTAGTTACCTACGTCAGGTCTAGTTATTGCAAGGGGATCGATTGTGAAAGATACCTCAGGTCTGTTAAATTGCACTGATCAATAATGTACTTTATTATTATTTCAAATTCTTTGTTTTATATTGGCACACCTAGTAATATAAAAGTGGCATTGTCAATTTTACATGCATCTGCATGCGATTTTCCGGTTAAAGTAAAAAGGTCTATTTCAGATCAAAATTGTTAATGTAAGTTCCATTTGGCATTGCAAATGAAAAGCAACACCGTTTTGGGTATTGCGAATATACTTACTTAGTAATTGCTTCATTCGTTAAATAGGCAAGTGTAAATAGCACGGGTGACCTTGCCCGCTGGTAGCGCGCGCGGCGGATGCTGAGACCTAGCGTGCTTCCGCTTTGATAACACCTGTGTAATGCCTTTTACCGTAATATGCGAATATGTATACGTAACGTACCTACCCACCCAATTTGGTTAGATCGGCTAAGCCGTGGTGAGACCTTTATACAGAAACTAGCTTTTGCCCGCGACTTCGTCCGCGTGTTTAAATTTATACATACAAAAGTTTTTTCCCGCTAACTCCCGTTCCCGTGGGAATTTCTCAAAATACAGCCATAACTAAACTTTATATTTACTAAGGTACCTGCATGCCAAATTTCAAGCGTCTAACTTAAGCGGTTTAGATTTTTCATACAAAAGGATTTTCCCGCTAATTCCCGTTCCCGTGGGAATTTCGGGAATTCCTTTCTTAGTGCACCCCTACGGTACCTAAGCTACGTCCCTTCCAAATTTCAAGTGCCTACGTTTAGCCGTTTGGGCTGTGCGTTGATATGTCAGTCAGTCAGTTTCTCCTTTTATATATATAGATGTAAGGTAAAATACCATGATACCTATTATTATATTATGTATACTACATTAAAACGTCATTATGTTATGATTTGTTATAATTAAGTCTAAATATACTATACATGATCGGTTGTCGGCTAGATGATAGGTACCTACTTACTAATAATGGAAATATCTAATCTAATTAGGTACTTTGTCGAAACGAACCCAGCGACCTCCACCATATTCATCGCTGCATCTCTGAGGTCGGATCCTTATTGTTTATGAAATTGTGTGACCACTACATGTCCGTCAAAAATTAAATATTCACGGTTCTGAAATAACTCATCATGAACATCGACCTATCGCAATCCACTGCTGAACAGCCTCTCTAATTGTTCGCCACGTAGATCAAATATCTTTTGGAGGCTTATTACCCATAATCGCCATGCTGGGCAGGCGGGTTGGCCATCGCTGGGCGTAGCTTCTCGCTCAGTGACGCTGCTGCCCCTCATCGGCCTGTGGTCTGTGCTACGCCTTCAATCGTGATGCATTAACCGCCACCAATCGGTTGTCAGAGCTTCGTTTGTTATTCAGCAGGATGCACGGGCAGGTGAGAGTGGCTTGAAGCGAAAAGATAATATACCTACCTAGGTCGTTCCCTTCCATCTCTAACAAACTATTTCATTAATATTACACATTTATGTAACCTGTTCAGGCAAAACCACCGAGGTGGACCCGAAGTCGATAAAGTCTGGCGACGCGGCGATCGTGATGCTGGTGCCGACGAAGGCGCTGTGCGTCGAGTCGTTCCAGGAGTTCCCGCCGCTCGGCCGCTTCGCCGTGCGCGACATGCGGCAGACCGTCGCCGTCGGCGTAATAAAGGTTCATATAATATATATTAGTTATGATTACTATGATGGCACATTGAGTGCCGGATTTAGAACTACTTACTAGCGTCCTGGGCAAAATTTCTGTTTCTCTCAGGGCGCCTGTTTCCTGTTGCGACGTCCCTGTATGTTGGGCGTTCCGAGCTACCATCATAACGCCTAATCTTTTGTACTTCTAAGCTTACACGATTTAATGCTCCCTAAGGCTTGATTTCCTCCTACGCTGACTCCGGTCGAACGTAACAATGTAGGGAGGAACAATACCTACTAAGGTACCTATTCTAGGAAGCACCGTACTGACACATTGTCTTTACCGGCAGGTAGACATTGTTCGCGTTCTAGCCTAGTTCTAGTTCAGCGTATTCAAGCCTAAATAAGCGGCAGAAGCTCTCCTAGCTATAGTAAATTGAAATACGTTATTTTCTTTTATATAGGTAAAGTCTAAAAATATGTCGTTTCCATTCGCAGAGCGTAACATTTAAGGAGGTGACAACGGGTAAAATCACCAAGGCCGCTGAGAAGGCCCAGAAGAAGAAATAACTATGGGGCACCTCGAATAAAGTATTGCGGCCGGTGACCATCGCTTCCCGCGCCGCGCGGCGGCGGCGGGCGGCGGACGCGGCGACCGACACGACGGCCGACACGACGGCCGACTCGACGGCCGACACGACGGCCGACGCGACGGCCGCCCGCCCCCGCCGCGCGGCGCCGCTCACTCCCCACCGTGTACGACCCCCCCTAGCGCCCTCCCGCGATCGGAGCTTCTTCACTGGTGACATCACGCTCGTCCCCGACGTATGCATTTATCATAGCACGATATTCTTAAAGTTAGTTCGTTTTAGTTACGTTTACGTGTTAAGTTTATGTGTTTGTGATTATTTTAGTCGTAAGTTACTCGCCAAGTTTGAGTTTCCGTACTTGAAAGCTCGATACGTTTTGTTTTTCCATCGGAAAGAGTTCAGGAGGAAAAGTAGCAGATTTTCCGATGGATTTTTAAACCGCTTCACTGCACAGAACTGGTCGACTGTTAATTCTAAGTCCAAACTTTTAGATATTGTGACCTTTTGCGTTTGTAAAGTTTCTTTCTTCCTCCATTTCTTATTCTGCCCGATTGATCGCTCCTTTACTTCCCTGAGCGATCATTGCGTCAATTTTTCAATGAGTTCTTAAGTTAGGCCTGTTACATCTTTAATGTTATAAATTAACGACTTAACTATAAAGTATATTACATTGATCATTTTCTAACTACTGATGTTCCCCTTTTGATTGATGTGATATGACAAAGTCTAGGAAATATGATAGTTTTATCTTTCTCACTCTTCAGTTGTTTTAAATGGTTGAAGATAATGTATTGATAAATCGGATAAACATCAGAGTGTAGAAAATGGGGGTAATTGGTTGTGAACCAATTCCCTGTAGTTGAATTAGCAGTATGAGTAAAGCGTTTAACGTTTTGATAGAAATTGAAATCTTTGTAAAGCGTAAGTACATAATGTAATTTCTGTTCCTAGTTACAGTAAAATTGTATTATGGATTGTAGTGATCGCATGTAAGGGTTTAAACTTACGATACGGATCGAGCCACAGTACTTTCTGATTGTTAGGTATTCTTACATACGGAAAACAAACTCAAGACTCATTTTAAGCTAAATGTAACTTTGTAATTTTTTCAATAATTTTGTAAAGACCTTATCCTGATAAACCAATAAAGAAGCTACTGGTACTATAAAGAGCAATTTTATTTATTATCCCGTCTAACTCATTAGGTTAGACGCTGCTAATATTACCCACCTGATAGATGCAAACAAAGGGTTATGTAATCTCACTATCCATCCAGTATAGAAACTACATAGTATAGTCATCATCAGATATAGGTACTACCTATATCTACACTCTAGTCTCTAAACAAACTGAACAAATACTAACCAGCACAACGGGCAAAGGTGACATAGAGGAAAATCAGGGAAACAAACTTGTTTCCTTGATTTTCTTCTATGTTCCCTTTGTCCCCTTGTGTGCTTTAGGGTCAACGGTGAAACACTCGCGAGGGCGGCATGCTCACGGGTCTTTAATGAAAAATAGCCTTTATTGCCCGTGGTCCACCTAGGTAGACTAAGGGAGAAGTGTGGAACAATTGAATCAAGCTTAATAATAATTTTGTCTGAAAAAAAAACAAAAAGAAACGGCTGTTCATAGGAAAAACAAATGAACATCTGCACCGCATATAAGAGATATGTTTTCCGACGGTCTATTGTTTATTTCGCTCTGTGGTTTCGCTTCATGTTCCAAAAATGCTGGGCATGACAGGCAGCCGGCACTGGTCTCGTTGCTGCCACACTCCTCGGAAGGGCCTCGGCTTCCAAGGAGTGTGGCAGCACTTATCACACAGGTACGCCCCACCCATGGAAGGGATCGCACCCTCGCGCTCACCCCTCGTAGCTCGGAAGAGAAGCTTTGAGGGCAATGTGTTGTTAAATTGCCGGATACTTTAAACCTAATTGCTGATATATGTATGGAAAAACTAAATCAGAATCTTTACAAAACCGGGGAGTCCCGTAAACGAATAGCCATTAAATAGACTTACATACAATAACTTCCTTCCTTTCTTGTTGTTCCAACTTCCTTTAGTACAGTGTGGTACAATCATGGAAGTAATCAAGTACGTAGTACTTGATACAATCATCATCATCACACAATCATGGAAGTATCAAGTACGTAGTACTTGATACTTCCATGGGTACAATACAAGTATACGTCCTTCAAATCTTATTCATTTGTTAATTTTAAAAATAGGCAATCATTAAATATCGTAGTACCTGTAGTCACCATTTCCTTTGCATACTTTTTATAATGTCATTTTGACATGTCATAATTTTGACGTTTCATTTTGACAGTTGTATTGTAATCAAGATAGATGTGAAGTGAAGTAGACTGGTTTTTCGCCGCTGTTATTTATTTTACGACACCAACAGGCTGTTGATAACGAAACACGATGACGTGTGCCTTGCCGTAAGTGAAAGTAACTTATTAGTGGTAGGAGCAATACGTGTAGGCCTTCAATATCGACTGTACATTCCAGCAGTCGCAGTCTCTCGCGCGTCGTGGTTTCGTTCAGTCGGGTGCTCGTACCGTTTACTCCAAGAATTTAAAATGTGCGGAATATTTGCGTATATTAATCACCTCACGCCTAAAACCCGGCGCGAAATTTTGGAGTTGCTCGTTAATGGATTGAAACGCTTGGAATACCGTGGCTACGATTCGGCGGGTGTCGCCGTTGATGCCGCAGACTGTAAAGACATCGCTGTGGTGAAACGCAGCGGCAAAGTAGCCGCGCTCGAAGAGTTGCTGCAGGAGCGCAGCGTCGAGCTCTCTGTGGAGGAATCTGTCGACTCCCATTGCGGTATTGCGCACACGCGATGGGCCACGCACGGCGAGCCCAGCTCCATCAACTCGCATCCGCAGCGCTCCGGAGAGGACAACGCTTTTGTGGTCATACACAATGGCATCATCACCAACTACAAGGCAGTGAAAACTTTCCTAGAAAACAAAGGATATGTGTTTGAATCCCAAACTGATACTGAAGCTATTGCTAAGCTAATCCATCATATTTACAACCAACACAAGGATTATAACTTCCAGGAGCTGGCTGAGCAGGTAATCCAACAACTTGAAGGTGCGTTTGCTCTGTGTTTCAAGTCACGTCATTTCCCCAACGAATGTGTAGCTACACGTAGAGGCAGTCCTCTACTTGTTGGTATCAAAACCCGTCGTCGCCTCTCCAGTGACCATGTGCCCATCATGTACACCAACAACAAGGCTACTAGGGGTGTCGTGCCATCAGTACCCCGTGTCAACAGCCATGCCCATTTCGAACCTGAGGAGGAAAGAGATGTGGAATACTTCTTTGCTTCTGATGCTTCCGCTGTCATCGAGCACACTAACAGGGTTTTGTACTTTGAAGATGATGACGTAGCTCACATCAGAGATGGAGTTCTTAGTATCCATCGCATGTCCGGCAACAGCACTGATCCTCACGAACGTGAGATTCTTACCTTAAAACTGGAGCTGCAACAAATTATGAAAGGTAATTATGAATATTTCATGCAAAAAGAAATTTTCGAGCAACCAGAATCTATTGTGAACACAATGAGAGGACGTCTTAACTTCGCAAATAGTACAGTTACTTTGGGTGGTATCAAGGATTATATCCCTGAGATCAAACGCTGCAGACGCCTGATGTTGATTGGCTGTGGTACAAGTTATCACAGTGCTGTTGCTACTCGCCAGCTGTTGGAAGAGTTGACTGAGCTGCCTGTCATGGTAGAACTTGCATCAGATTTCTTAGACAGAAACACCCCTGTATTCCGTGATGATGTCTGCTTCTTTATCTCACAATCTGGAGAAACTGCAGATACCCTGATGGCTCTTAGATACTGCAAACGCCACGGAGCTTTGATTGTTGGTATCACCAACACTGTTGGTAGTTCGATTTGTCGTGAGTCACATTGTGGTGTCCACATTAATGCAGGTCCCGAAATCGGTGTTGCTTCCACAAAGGCCTATACATCACAATTTGTATCACTGGTAATGTTTGCATTAGTCATCAGTGAAGACCGAATTTCTCTTCAAAAACGCCGTAAAGACATAATTGAAGGCCTCCATGAATTGGACAGCAAGATTCGTCAAGTTTTGGCTTTAGACAGTGAAGTCAAAGCTTTAGCAGAAGACCTGTTCCGTCAACGATCGCTACTGATAATGGGTCGGGGATATAATTTCGCCACTTGCCTGGAGGGAGCTCTTAAGGTAAAGGAATTGACATACATGCACAGTGAAGGTATTATGGCGGGAGAACTGAAACACGGCCCGCTCGCTCTCATTGATGATTCAATGCCCGTCATGATGATCGTAATGCGTGATCCGGTATACGTCAAGTGTATGAATGCACTGCAGCAGGTTACCGCACGTCAAGGTCAGCCAATTGTCATCTGTGAAGAAGGTGACAAAGAAACCATTTCTCTTGCATCTCGTAGTCTTCAAATTCCGAAAACAGTTGATTGCTTACAAGGTGTTCTCACAGTAATTCCCATGCAGCTACTTGCATATCATATTGCAGTTCTCCGTGGATGCAATGTGGATTGCCCAAGGAACCTTGCCAAATCTGTAACCGTGGAATAACTGTATTGTTCATTTTTAGTGGTATCACTATGATCTCTGATGGCACAATTATAATATTTTTTTGTAAATAAGTTTGTAAAATAATTAAAATGTTTATTTCCTGCTAATGAAATTATGAATTTTATACAATAGGAAATTCTGGGAACATAGTTTTCACAAACTGCAAGTAAATATTACACTAAAGTATGTTACTAATATAATATATTATATGAGTTAAAAATAGTCATGGATCCAGATGGAATGCCTCAGAGCTGCTATAGATCTCTATAGGTGCAACAATTATTTTTTTCTGATGTGATTCACGGTGCAAACTTCTGATGAATATGTTTGCATTGAATTTTAAAATGTAAGTATGTGTTTATATGGAATATGTTTATTCAATACATATTGTTTTATTATAAAATAATAAAAATGCAGTTTGTACCAGATAGATTACAATACAGTAAGTACTGAAGTTGTATCATTTATGACATCAGTAACTAGCATTTAAAAAATATTTAAAAATGTGATCTGATTTTCCTTTCTAAAATTCAGTAGGTAGGTACGAGTATAAGCAATATCTAATTCTAATTGGATTTTGCTTTACATTCCATTTCTTTCAGTATCTCTATGATGTTACATTCCTTAGTTGATTCTGTGTAACTTGATAATGTTATTCCTACTTCCTATCACAATATTCCAAAGGCTTTGAAATAATAATTCAACATGCCATTTTGTGTTATTTAATGTATTAAAAAGCTTGGTACATATTCGAATGGTTCCTCTTCATAATTTACTACCATCATGTAGTATTTTGATGAATTTTCATTAGTTAGCGGCGACTTCGATTCGTTTAATAAAAATTAGTACACAATACAACACTGAATTTTAAATGCTGTCCACTATAATATTGTTGTCATGCATGCGATATTAAATAACCGATAGAAACTACGAGAGATTGATCTATACCTAGATGAGACGATCTGCCATACCTTGATATATTATAGAAGACTATCTTTATTAATTAGTAGAAATATAACTATGTGTATGTTTGGTTTTTATATTATCTACTGAATAAGTTTTTAATTTTCGGACTGCCTTGTTGAAGAGAATAAGTGTCAAACATAAAAAATTAAGTGAACATACATACAAATTATACCATTTTGATTGTTTTGACGCCAGCATATTCATCAAAATTGATCGAACATTGGTTGATAATTGTAATTTGAAAAAAAAACGAAGTACCTAAATTGTTAATATAATGTCAAAGAATGAACTTTGTACGAGATTTATAAAAGTATTTTTATAATATTTGTAAATAGGTAGATATTATATTATTACTAGAAAGTGGTAGATGCCAGAATACTGGTATACAGATATACATATAATAAAATGTAATAAGGTCGAATATTTAGCGAAACTTAACGATTACATAAGGATTGTTTAATGCAGTATCTATTTAAATACCATGCTTTTATGATGTCTATAATAATTCACGCACATTGGTTCGCTGACTCTTTATGTCAGGTACCTCAAAGATGATGGTCTATTCGTAAAATATATGCATACATATTTGTACATTTATAACTGAAAATGTTTTGCCTAAATCTGGTTATCAGTATAGCGTTAAACAAGGAAACGGGCGATAAGTGCCTACTTGCTATCTAAAACATATTATCCGGTTAATCAGTTATGAACGCCGTCGATATTTCTTTTACAAGTAGTTTAAGCGATATATTTTCTTTATATTTAAGTATTATTAGTAGAAAAAATCGATGCTTTTTTATTTTAATGGATTTTTTCTAAGCTAATTACTAGTCAAAGTAACAATTTAACTTGTGTTTGTTTATATTCGGAAAGAACTTTTGATTTTCGTCTCTATACCTACAAATTATTTTGCTTCAGAAGGACAACTCTAATGGTTAAGTTAATGGCTAGTGCACAAATCGCGCTATTTTCGATAGGGGGAGGAATGGATCACGAAAAAATCGCGATGCAACCTCCACCTTGTAAAAAGCGTAGCAAATGCAATATTTGTAAGTCGGTACCTACTTTATACACAATATTTTGAATATTTAATTGATAATAAAATGGTAGTGAAAATTTGCTGAAAATCCTTGCGTGATTTGTGCACAAGCTCTAATTGGTTTTATTATTTTAACCATTGTAATATTTTATTTAGTTAAATTTTATTACATCCGTATTATTTTACGTTTACTTATGTTCTTATCCAATGGTATAAAGTTTCACATTTGCATTTTAAGTGATAATTGTTTCATAAGTAGGATTAGATCTATTATATTATATGTACCTAATTAAATTGTTATCTAAATCGTAGTTTCTGAGCAGTCTGAAAGGCTGTTAAATTTTAATTGTTGCACAATTTATTTTGTTTCAAATATTTTCATAATTATTCGTTTTTGATTCTTCTTCAGACTCAGTATAACAGTATGTTCTGTACAACAGAAAATGCAATATTTGTTGTAAGGTTTTCTCCGACACATTTCATATATTTTATTTAGGGTTATTTTTTTATTGAAATATAATTTTGCGTAATTACTTTTGTCTTTTTTGTCACTCACACATTGCTTTTCCCATTGACTCGTAAAATTTCTACCGGCGGAATGCGGCCGCAAAGCATTAACCCGATAGGTACAATATTTTGTCGAAATTGCGACTACGTAGGTATGCGAATTGAATCAAGATGGATTCCGATTAAAAACACGGGAAACCCCCGTGGCAGACCAACCATAGGGACACCACTAGTGTGCTTTAATTTTTTTAACATTTTAAAAACATGTGGAGATTAGGTATAGGGCGAATATAAATGGGAATTTGAACTACATTTTGTCCCACAT
The DNA here is from genome assembly GCA_031163375.1 of Conogethes punctiferalis. Taxonomy (NCBI): domain Eukaryota; kingdom Metazoa; phylum Arthropoda; class Insecta; order Lepidoptera; family Crambidae; genus Conogethes; species Conogethes punctiferalis. The sequence continues at coordinate 13,189,159 of CM062078.1, forward strand.
TTAAAAAAGTATTCTGACACTGGAACTATCCTAGTACAATTTAGGCAGTCTTAATCTTATATTAGCGAGATATAGATAAGCGGTAAAGTCACGCAGAACTGTTAACAAGTCCAACCTACTTGGCATTCTCAATAGAAAAAAGTATGTTGGTACGCATTTAATTAATTAATTATGTTATCTTCAATTAGTACCTAAATGCCCAATTTTATGACCGTTGAAGTTGAGAGGTGGTATTTGGATGTTTCAATTGCCTTATTATTTGTTTAATAACATAACGGTCACACATACCTATCACCGGTTATTTACGCACTCGCGCGCCTTTAGCCACATACACATGCCTATTTATTATACGTAGACATACAAGAGACGCTAAAGTGGAAGTACAGAATTGCAAGGAATATGTATGTAGGTACGTAGTAGGATCCCATGGATTTGCAGTCGAGAATCATAGAGGGCCGATACTGGTAAACTTCTTCTAACGAAATCTTCTTGACGAATTCGTTTTTCAAGAAGCAGCCCCAAATTTTGTAGGACTAGGGCAATGTCAAATTTAAATGAACGTCTGTGCCAAGAGAGATCTTTCTGAATGGTTTTTTGGATAGATAGTCCCACAAACTTCGACTTACTCCGCTCCAAACCCTGGTAGGATGTGATACGTTGAAAGTTAAACCGATTCGCTGGTATGGAAACTACAACTGACTGGAATCTTAGAATATTATTCTAAGACTGGAATAAAAAACGGGAGAAACGTATTACCGAAAAAACTTTAGAGCTAGAGATAATGCAACGACGCAGACCTAACCGTTCCTTAGTCAGGAAAACGGATTTTTATCCAGGTGATTAACAAACTTCAGGAGAGGAGACCAAGTTGACCTGACAGCAACTGGAGAAGTTGTTGTCTCAAAGCCGGCATTCTTACGGAGGTGAAAAAACTTCTATAGCCGGTTCGTATTCATCTCGAATTCTCGACCTAATCCACAAAGTTAAGATTCTAAAGCCCTTATATTTTAAGATGCCATTTTTCCGAAGAATTACCAGAAGTCGGCTTAAGCGATTATGTACCTACATCATTACGTATTTTTGTATCTTCGTTAGGTACATATTATTTATGTAATTTATGATATTAATTAAGTACCTACATGCAACTTGAATAGGTGAAAAACCTAGTGTAAAAAGAACCGTTATCGTGACTTACATTGTTAAACCCTTTTTGTCTTCGCTGCGATTTTGTACTTTACTTACTAATACGATAATATTCAGCACTTGAAAATGGTGATTAACTGGTGGTATTGTTGTTATTAGTCCATTTTAAATTTATTAAATGACTACTCACATAGGTACACCTATCTACACGTCTATAAAATTCAGATAATTGTCCTGTGATTCCCCGTAAAAAAAGAGAGCTCGTTTTAATTTTAAGACCAGATAATATTGTCGCGCTAAATATTGTTATTAGCATAATCTCGTCGATAAGAGAAGATCAAAGCACTTCTTGGTAAGTACCTACTTGGGTAAGCACAATCAGGGCGACACTTTCTGATAGGAATGTCAAGATTGATATTTTGTTGATTAGATTGTACCTACTCGTATTTAGCTGAAACGCGTCACATACTTAATAGAATTGCAAATTATTCTACAAATGTTGTTTCAATTAGATCAGCGGGCCTAATCACAATTTGTAAAGTTCTCTTACGGAAACGTGCCGATTTCATTTATTCAAATATTTAATCCGAAATGTCAAAATTTCCGATGCACACTGTCAAATTTCCGAAAACAAATGTCGCATTTGTGAGCGTGAGTCGTGACTGTCGTGAGAGAAAGTCCAAATCCCGAGTCAATGTCCGTCCAGACTCCTGGCAGGTACCTAACTAAGTTATTCGACAAATGGGCCTATCTAATTTTATTCTGAAAAAAAAATTATTAACATATTATTAAACACATTCGTGTTTAAAATAGCTGCATTATATAGTTTCTTTCCGGCAAGCAAGGCAGCGGCGTAGCGTGGGTGTCGGCCGCCCGGGGCGGAAGACAATTTTGCCGCCCTTTTATTTTGAATCGTCAGTAATTCTCGCTGTTGTTTTGTTAGTCATAAACAAAGCATAAAATAAAATACGGGGAATCCCCGCAAGTCGTGGACGGTGTTGGCAGCAGTCGCTACAAAATATCATTCAAAGAAAAGGGATTCCCCGAATCCGTTACAGAATAAGTAATGAAAAATTCCATGCTCTTTTCAATCTGTCCGAATTTGTAGTTCCGATAAAAATATGAAATGGTTCAAATATTTTTATTATTTAAATTAGTATGGATAGATTATAAATTGTGAAATTTTGCCGCCCCCTAAAATGTGCCGCCCGGGGCGGGCCGCCTCGCCCCCACTACGCTACGCCGCTGAAGCAAGGTATTATCTTGATTGCAACCTGTCCGTGTTTTGAAGAACTTTACCTAAATATTTTTATATAAATAAAAAATATTTAATATTTGATTAAAATAAACAGCTTTGTTAAACGTAATATTCGCTGGTTAATCAATCTGGAAAAAATTGGCCAAATGCGATTCAGACGAAGGGTTCCGTACCTACCTTTATATAAATAAATAAATATAAATATATAAATATCAGACAACATCACATACATTGCTCTAATCCCAAAGTAAGTAGCTTAAGCACTTGTGTTATGGGTATCAGAACAACGAAGGTACCACAAATAAATACAAATATAAACACCCAGACACGGAACAAACACAAGTGTTCATCACACGAATGTTTGTCCCGGGTGGGAATCGAACCCCTTGGTTCAGAAGGCAGGGGTCACTACCAATTGAGCCACCGAGCCAGTCAACCTACCTACCCTACCTTTATAGGTACATAATTACATTATGTTTGTTTGGGAGCCAACTTAAATATTATTTTTTGTTTTTAATAAGTTACTTTTAAAGAGAATCAACAACTAAAAAACGTTCTGTGAATGCTTGAAAAAACGTCAACCCGTTATTTAGGTACCGATAAATAAAACTGCAAAAAGATCACATTTTCATGTGGGGAGCCTCCCCTTATGCATTTAATTTATTCTGTTATTAGTACAGTTGTGAAAAATACATAATTAAACAGAATTTGTGAACATTTCAACAGTCTATCGTGGTGCATGTGATACCTCAGCCTGGTGACCCTGGTCAGGGAAAGACAGACGGACAACGGAAGCGGTCCTAAACCCGACAGTCGCGGTGGTTCAGTACATGTGTCGAGCTCGAGATACCCAGAGGGATTCGACACAACCCCCACCCACAGCGCGGTAGTGCTGCGCCATTCGGAGCGGGCGGAACACCTCGGGAGGACGGTGTGGTGTCCTCCCTCCCGGCACCTTACGATGCACGACGCCACGGACTATGCCCAAAGGCAGGTGTGGTCCGCTTCCTCAGGGCCCTAACCGGAGCGCAAGGGGCCCCGCCTCATTCGCTCCACGACCCCAAAGACCCTTTTATTCGCCTCTTACGACAGGATACCTCGGTAGTATACTTACGCCCCATATCGCTGGGCGCAACGGAAACGGGTGGGTGCGGAACCCTAAAAATGCTTAGAAGCCAATAGGCATGTTTCATAAGTCTTTGAACATATACCATGTAGGCTTGTTTCTAGTCGTATACCTACTGTAATGTCAATATGATTTCATAACAAGATCTCATTGATATTGAATTTGAAAGTTTAAATTTCGTAAGGACTCTTGTCTATCACAGAGGTTGCGAGGGTTGCACAACATTTAGGTCAAAAAGCAAGGATTGAGAATGGTGTGATTTGACAACTTGTTATTTAGGTAGGCTGTATTATGGTATTTTCTTTGTTGTAAAAGACCAAATAGTTATCATACTTAGTTTGTTCGGCTTTTTTAGCAAGCCTGGGTAAAAGCTATAATAGGTAGCTAAAGACAGGTAGGTCCTTTTAATACCTATCAAACAAGAAGAGCACTAAGTAGGTAAGTACCTAATCGGTATTTAGGTAGGCAGGAGGACGATCTCTCGTGAAAACGAATTTGATCGATGTGCATATGTCTGACGTGTTTATAAATAAAAAGAAGATACCTACCATAATTTAACAAAAGACCCTATGATTCGTGACTACATTTGTTTTTTTTGTGGCGTGGTGATGCCCGACGCTCGGCGGTATGGTCGCCGGCCGCGCCCGCCAAGTGGGTCGTGTTGTGAAACAGAGAGAGGTGTGTGATGCTGTCTGCGCAACATCATTATACCGACACACCGACACATTTCACACGGAATTGTTTTCTTCTAAACAACACAAAACTACGCGAGCTACCTAGCTACTATAATCGGCTACTGCTAGGCCATAATACGTACTTAACTAGGTTTTTATAGGCAGAGATATTCTCTATAATGCACACCATTACCATACACCTACAAATGAAAATTACTTAGAAATTATCAACATATAATTATGCAACTTAAGTTTCCTCTTTGATGTGACTACACCTTCCTACCTACCCATCTCTTCAGAAACGAATATAACCCTTACGTGTAGGTAGGTGTTAGCTATCAGAAAATGGAAGCAAATGTGTGGGGTAGCTAAATAACCAATTTATGCCGATGTTATTGATCTTTACAATTTATCTTTTCAAACCAACGGGTGACAGACGCCCCTACTTACATCGTGCTGGAAGTAAGTTGACCGTGAGGGCCAGAATGAGGGGAACTGCAGTTGAGCTGCGCTAGCAACGTGATAACCGCGCGTGTACAACGTGCGTGCTTTTACAGCGTATCGTACCACGGTACTTTGCCGATAGGTTTATAGTATCTACGTTATGATGATACACGACACACGACTGAAGGTTCTTAAATTCTTAATACATACTTCATTAGTTTAGTATTAGGGTGCTTGACATATGACTATATTAGTGGGATAACTTGGCATCACACACCGTCTGCTCCTCTGTGACTGACAGCGAAATATGAAAGTCTAATAGCCCGTTTACACTCGCGTGCGAGTGACGAGGCGAGGCGCGAGGCGAGCGACGAGGCGAGAGTGTGAACACTCGCTCGCGCCTCGCCTCGTCACTCGCAGCGCTCGCGTCGCGAGCGGTTTTTTGGTCACGAGTCAAAGGGCCTCGCGACGAACGCGAGCGGGGTGTTTACACTCGCGCTCTCGCTTCATTCGCGGTTCAGCGTTGTGCCGCGCAGGTCGTTAAAATGGATTAGTCTTATGAGGAAACATTTAGATTTATTGGAGCATTTCAAAGGGAACCAATAGGCTATTATGGCTAAAAAATTTTAACTTGTCCGTCTTTTAGCTTAGCATAAATAAAAGACACGTATTTTTCCTTTTTTCAATTAAATAAACAATACCAAAGATACAAGGCATCAAAAGTTAGGAGTGGGAGTCTTTGACGTAACTCGCTCCCGTAAAAATGGCTCACCGAGTGACGTCACGCGTAATTTCAACGGGCTATAACTTTGTAAGTTTTAGTCTAATTTACAAATAAAAAAATACGTATCTTTTATTTTTGAATAAGCTAAAAGACGGACTAATTACAATTTTTAGCCATAATAGCCTATTCTGTGGAACCCAAAAATAAATACCATAAAATGAACCAAAAAGTAAACGATGCGTGGAAGAGGTTGTCATTACAAATGAAATGAATAGACCTTTAATTGATTTAAAACATAAGACATTTTACTTTTTTATTTGTATTTTATGTGTGTAGTTCAATAAACCATGACTTGTTGCCGCTAACATTTCGACGTCCTCCATTGTCGCGAGCTCAAAGACAACTGAACTCGTGACGAGAGTGTAAACACCAAGCTCGTTTCGGGGGGCGTGGCGCGAGTCACGAGGCGAGGTACGAGGCGAGAGTGTAAATGGGGTATAATGGTACCTCACATATCTACCTACATTTATTCAATGTATATCTGTCACCGGAAAATAGCAAGAATCGTAAGTTGATCAATTTCCTAGGTAGTTGATTAACTTCCGGAAAATAATAAACGGCAGTTGAAATGTATTATTCAATGTATGTATTTTAGTAAATTGATCATTTTACGGGGTCTTGCCGTAAAATCATCCGACGAAGGTGAGGTAACGTTGATTAGTTCAATGGCTCACGTGGCGTTATCCTGGCAACCAATCAAGGAAGAGTGTATTAATTTACGGGTAATAGTGCACCGTTAAATAGTACATTGGGCAACGATTGGCCCATTTGAGGACGATTTTACTTGTGTCAAAATCGTAAATTATTAAATGACTGTCAGGCTACCGTAAATTGATCAACTAACTGAAATCCATTGCGTAATATAATACATTTCAACTACCGTTTGTTATATTCCGAAAGTTAATCAACTACCTAGGAAATTGATCAACTTACGATTCTTGCTATTTTCCGGTGACATATCTACGCTGGGTTAATATAGAGTCATACACACATTAACATGATGGGGAGTTGTAAGGATTGTACGATAGTCATATTCTTCTGGGTGTTCTTGAGGGTGTCATGTTTAGACATCGCCTATGGAAAATCAACCTTCGGCCAGCTCCGTCTCGGGTGGTTATTGCGGAAACTGACCAGATGAATAAAGCTTAAAATATTTGCCTCGTAAAACCGAGATTTTCAGACACAATTGATTTAACACTACATTTCGGTTTTAAAAGGACATTCGGTCTTATGACTTTAAATTCGTGTTACTGTAGGTACGGATGTGAGACGTGGAAGGCCACCAAATACATGGCACGGCGGTTCCAATCAATTCTTCATCAATCACTGTCTTCGCCATTTTCTAGAAGGTAGGTATATGTACTGGCTCGAGAAATTCTCTAATGAAAATCTGTGAGGCAAGCCCTAGTCTGGAATCTCCAAGGAAAACGGACGCGCCATAAGCAATTCTGACAGTGGACGATCACGGCAGAAGCGAAAACGATAGGGATGACCTGGGGGCTGGGGTGAAGTAAAGCGCGAAGCCCAAGACCGCTCGGGATGGCGCTGTACTGTGGACGCCCTCTGCCCCATCCAAGGGACATAGGACAATAAGTCAAGCGCGTTATAATAATTATGTAGGTACATATAATACCTGACTGCTCCGAGCTATCGCGTATCAACCAGTAGGTACAGACAGTGTCTCAGATTAATTAATTTATTACATAAATAAATAGGTATGTTTGCGAAATGTGCTTTCACAAGGCCTTTTTAGTTTTGATATTGACCGATGTTTTGAAGCCTGCAGGTTAAGCGTCGCGGAAGGCCACCCGGCCCGGTCATAAGCGGTCATTGGCCGATCCCAAACGCACCTTACATAAGTACACCATTATAAACATATACCTAAAATTGGTAATTGTACCTTTAGTACCGGTAAGCGGATTTTAAATATGAACACACAGGTACGACCATGGGGTACAACATAAAGTTTCTTGCCTACATGTTATTTTTTGTACTCGTAATTTTCATTTTCATTGGATGGGTACCTATACCTATAGGAACACTATTTACACAACAAGGTAAACATATAGATGTACATACCTCACTTTGATGAACGGAGAAGAACAGTGTTAACTTATGCTAACGTGTCGGTTGGTACCTACTCGTATTTTCTGAAATACAAACGCCGTATTGTCATGTAAAGGATAAATAGGTATGTAATTGTTTCAGAGTAGATAGCAGTTGTTCTCTTTACAACTATGTATGGGTAGCAGCCAGTAGCAGGTACAATTTAGTTCAATTAATAATACCTACATCACTTTTCATGTTTTCATCCTTATGAGGATATTTTTTCTAAGAAGCTAAAATGTTGTCCTCGAAAGTCGAAAGATACTTGCCACGTAACCTCATCGGTAAACTGTAATCAGAACATCATAGCTCGATCAAAAAAGTGGTGGATTTCCAGTTTTATCTACCGCATTCCACGAGGCTATTTCCGTAAACTACCTTGAGTAAATTAAATTAATAATGAGAAGTTAATATACCGACACCAAGTAATTGTGTCGACACTAATAATATTCGCCTGTGCTCACTGCAAGCTGCTCTGTTACCGAGTTGCAACAGAAACCAAAGGGTGGGTGGTGCCTTACAGCAGAAGCATGTATAATAAATTCGAACTTAAACCCTATGCTGTAAGATCTGAAATTGCATACATATTTTTATTGCTTTTGCTGTTTATTGTACAAGTAAGTCTACTAAAGACTTGCCTACTCGCTAATGTTAAATTGCGCACTTGTTGCGTCAGAAAAATGATTGCTGTTTGGGATCCTACTTTCTTATTTTTTTATTAGTAATAAGTATACTAATATGACTACACCTACCTCGTTGGTCTAGTCGTCGTAGATGCCATCGAACATCCGAAAGGCCCTGGGTTCGAATCCCGGATCGGGTTCAACATTGTTACCGGGTTTTTCTGTATCTGTACGAACTTCCTTGAAGCTGCCTCCGGATTCTGGAAGTTGGCGGATCACCGATCGTGTCGAAAAAATTTAGGTAGGTACCTATGTGTAAAGAAATTTTAGGCCCCCGCTTTATTATTATCTCCGTTATTGCGCTGGCTGGCAGTCCAAGGATCTCTTAACTCATGTGTTACGGCTGGAGCTGGCTGGAGCTGGCGTCTAGGGTGTGGAATCAAAACACAGGAACGGGAAACCACAAAAACACTTTAATTGTCCAGCCGCAGTGGACTGTATAACTCAAACTACAAAACAAACAATACAAAAACCATAGTAACACTTATTACTCTTCAAAAATACTTCCAAATATAAAACTATGTACAAAACTGGTAAAAAGGTAAAATCATATAAAAAGGTCGTTCTGTCCGCAACATCATGTTTTATTCCATTTCCATGTAAAGTAGCAATCGAAACAACAATCGATTTTATATTGTGTCGGAATGTGGATGCGTTTATCGTAGTCAAAGTTAGTACGGTCTTCATTCGATCCAAGATAGGTATGTAGTAGGTTACACTTGGGGCGTACACGGAAGGCAAATACCTACCTTACCTTGAATTCACAATGCTCTCTGCCTTAGGTAAAGATACCGAAATTGTAAAGAAATTATTATAAGTAATTAATTCACATAACTATTATTAAATACCTCACTCAGACAGACGTGGATCTCTACATCCAAATCTGGAAGTTCAACCACCTAGTTCGCTTGTCTTCATCATTGAGGATTTAATAGCCTTATATCCATTTTATTATAATGCTCCGTCATAAAAATTATTTGTCTACGAATAGCTAATTGATGTAATATAATGTACCTACACCACCTGTGCTTCGAGGGATTACTTTATGACAATTTTTATACCTACCTACTTCCACCCGGCAAACAATGCTGCTCTTACCTGCCTGGTTGTCGTCGGTGGTCTAGTATTTTCCTCGGGTAGAAACGTACGTACATGGAATGGTAGAGCTCGCATTTGCCAGAAGGTACCTAACCTCCTCGCCTTCTGAATCAAGAGTCACGTGATCAAAGTTTGTGAGTATTTCGGTTTTTCCCGTAATTATTACCTAAAACTCTCCTTTTAACATGCTTGATTATAAGGTAGGTAATAGCTTGATCCGACCCGATTGATAAGTGAAAGTGATGATAATTGCTATTGCTACATACCTATCTATTTAATTATTAAATCGTTGTCGTTTTATTTGGCACCAGGGTTTGCCCTCATGTGATCATCATTAAGTACCTACCTACTGCTAAAGTTTCCGGTCCGATATCACCTTCATCACGGCGCAGTGTCAGATACGCCCGTATTATCTTCAGCTTATTTCTATAACTGTAACTGACAAGATAAGGGCTGATTCCGCAATCTCAGCTTCAAGAGTGAATTATTAAAAACAAATAATTCCCCGAAAACTCGATAAACTTATTTGATTGATTGTACTTAAGGCGATATTGGCGGCGTAATTTTAATAAATCGGTTTATTATATTATATTAACGAGTGATTACGGACGTATCACAAAAGGCAATGTTTTATCTATCTTCATGTTATCTTCTTTTTCACTTCAATACAAGAAGAACCTAGCCTACTATTGAGTCAGATTTAAGGCTCACTAATTTAATAGGTTCTATATAAAACTAGTTGCGCCAGCGACTTCTTCCGCGTGGAATAGTGTTTCATCCCCTTGGGGGTAGAATTGGTCAAAAGTCCTACGTCATAACATTTGTGTTCATGAACATGTCTGTTGGTATTGGTCTGGGTGTTAACTATGTATACCTAGGTAATATGTATTTATTTACAAAAAAAAGTATCTAACTAAGTTTATCAGTAGTCTAGTACCCATTAGTACCTACATGCTTCGGATTAGTTTGGGGCTAGATGGCCATATGTGGCCCAGTGTGGCATGACTTGGCTTATTTATTCAAAGCTCTATCAGCACCCTGACTTGACCGACACCATATTCATTTCCCAAGTTTGATCATCACAAAGATACTCATATAGGACCTGAGGTAGTCCCGTCTTTAATATACTTAATACAATAATATATCATCAAGTAGATGTTGACTGGTATGTCAAATTTCGGCCTGATCCTGATTTCGGTTTGGCTGTGCATTGATAGATCATTATGTCAGTCAAATATTAGTTTATTTCATACATATAAATTGTACTTATCTACCGAAGATAATTTTATCATAGGGTGTAGGCACATCTGACTACTTTTTTTATGAGATATTTGTTTTTCTGTGAAGATGAAATATATTCATTCTTATTGTAAGTAATTCTAGCGCACTGGTGCATCGTATTAAAAAGCACCCACCGACTGAACCACGCACGGTCATCAAGAGACAAAAACCACAAAAAAGTTTAAAAAAAAAAACAAGTAAAAAAATTTAAGTGCAGTGTTAGGTGTCAGTGGCCTAAAGGCGACCGTGGCTGCGGCGAAATTCCTCGTCCCAACTACGTATTCTGAATATTAAGCGAATAGAAGGGAACTGACTGAACTAAAATCGTGTTGTTGTTGTTAATACGATATTAAAATAAAAAATAGAAAATCTAGACACTTCCCAGAAACATTTTAACCTTCTTAATAAATATTTTTTTAACTAGTAAGTAAACACAATTAAGTACCTACTTGAAGTACCTACTACATAGTAATGAAATTTGGAATTGCACTAGACTAGTGCTTGATGTAAAGACGATACAAGTACCTATATCATTTTTACACCAAGCACAGCACTGTAATTTTAACGTGCTATTATGAAAAAATATGTAACTGATGTGAAAGGTGGCAGATCGGGTGTGGAAGCCGCACCGGGTTCGCCTTGGAGGCACTTCCTGCTGGTTCGGTGCCGGCGCCTCTCCGCGGTGAAGGGGACGCGAACCTTTGTTTCACTGTGAAATGTTGCAAAACTGGTCTTTGACCTTTAACGTTCCAAATATAAGTAGTAAACATTTGAAATGCACAAAGGAAATAGTTAACGGTTGCTGACTAGAATCCGTGATTCTCATAAAGTAAAAATTTGTTGGTCATTATTCTGAACCACTTTTAGAGTTCCATATTTCATGCACATAAGTTTCGTTATGTCCGTCCGTCAGTCACTTCCCTATCTTCCAAATAGTTATTACTAGAAACATGAAACTTGCAAGAACGAAATTACGTCAAAAAATGTAGATGCAGTGGATGCTTACTAATTTTTTTTTCTGAGAATGGCCCAAATATTAGGTTTTATATTAAGCTCAAAGGTAAGTATTCAGGTATTATGACAGGTAGGCAAGTTACCTAACATACCTCCCCCGGAGATGACATGACGGTGCCTAATGCATTCCCCTCTAGAAAAAAATAAAATAAAGGTAACTAGGTATAGCTATAATGGCTTGTACCGGGTCTAGTTGACTGTCTACCTACTACAATAAGTTCTTGAGCCTGAAAACGTTTTGTGAAATGAAGACCAATTGCTTAACTGTCTACATATACTTACTTACTTATTTATTGGATTCAAACAGCATTCTCGGGACGTTTATTCCTATATGATAAAATTGTTTCGTTAGCAAAGTTTATGCAAGGTGAGGTAATATTATTTGGAAGCAATCTAACCGGTTCTTGGATTGCCGAGATTGAAAGTTTACCCATCCAATGACATTTTGGTGGCAGGTATTATTTTAGTTGATGATCTTGACTCTTGTTAATAGGTATATGTAGGTATGTAAAAATCTAACAAAAAATATAAACCTACTCGTATTTAAATGTATTTTGTACATCGATACAGACTTCTAACCAGTTAGGTATCTAGTTTTAATGGTTTTTAGTTATTCATATATCTAAGTATTAAGTAGGTACCTATAGGAAGACGAATGAGGAAGTATTGGAGATGGTAAAGGATAAGAGATGTTTGATGCAAACTACTGAAAAACAGAAAAGGGATAATGGTGGGACACCTTGTAAGTAGGTACCTACGTTATGATGACACACTAATGAACATTCCCGAAGGCAAAATAGAAGGCAGTAGAGGAAGAGGAGGAAATGACCCTGGAACTATTAAGTAGGTAGGTATTATATTTACAGAAAAACCCAGTAAAAATGTTTAGCTTGACCCGGTTTCAAACCCAGGGTTCTTCAGTTGTATAAGGTCACGCCCCATTTTTCTGAAACGTAGGTAAACAACGATATGACCCAGAAAATCAACAATCACCTATTATTTTATTATGCTTGATGCTTTTAATGAAAAATCTTTTGTTGAACAAATTCTGCCAATAAACGTGATCCCAAGAAAGGGAGGCTTAAATGATTCGAACCACGCACACAGACATCAACTTGCTTCAAAAACCGAGGTCATTATACCGAGAACCAATTCCAGGCCGTCAGATTCGGAAAGTTTTGGACTTCCCAATTTCGTAATGATCTCCATATCATCACTCACATAATTTAGGTACCTATAGGTATCTTGGACTAATTCTTGGGAGCGTGATTTTAACTGATTTAGTACTATAGTCCAGACTTTTATTTATGCATAAAACATGGCATAGGTGCCATGTTTTTTACTTATATGTGAACTTATATTATTTACAATAAAAAATGAGAAGTAACATAGGTACTTCCACTTTAATAGGTAAGTGAGTGAGTAATGTTATCTAAGATTGTTTGGGCTGCAATAAATAAATAACAATACCTAGCTTCATTTGTAGTAACCAAAACGGCCAAAACCTAGCTGTACCTACCACTACCAAGGTAAAATGTGTACCTAGGTAGGTACCTACCTAAATAAAATTTCAGAATGGTATGGATGTATGAAAACATTGTGTAATAGGTACGAGTAAGTACCTACCTAGTTGAAAAAAAGGAAAATTAGTTAGTTAAAAGTAGGTAGGTATACCTACTACATACTTAATGGGAGCAAGTGGGTATCTACCTTTCTTTATCTACCTGATAGATATTTTTTTTAAATATTGGACCTAGATAGTAAAAACAACCGTGTCTAACAAGTGAATGTTTACGACTAGGTAATTATTTTTAGTGCTATTTATAAGTAGGTAAGTACATTACTCGTACAATCAATTACATTATAGAATTATATAGATTACCTACCTACTAGGAAGTTGCAACTATTTTGGCAGGCAGGTCTAAACCGTGAAATCTGTACTGAACAGTTGGTGTTTATTTATAGACAATCAATTATATAGAAATAGGTGTAGACGTAAGTAATTTCCATTGCCTAGCCGAGTTTGCTATCAGCTTACGTGGCTAAAGTAACAAAATAGACTTGAATACAGGAATTTAACATTTAAAATTAGCAAATGGTAAAAGTCAAAATTCAAGGTGAGCGGGGCCGAGACGTCGGCGACGGGACGTGTCCGGCTCATTCTGTGTTTTATTAACATTTTATGTACATTTGTGATTTAATAATTTGTTATTTACAGATGCTGAATTATTAAATAAACTATTTTTAAGAAACAAAAACGTGTTTACTGTATAAACTTAGTTAGGTATTTTTCTTATTTCACCTGGTGCTAGTGAAGCCTACAATGGAGCACGCTTACCCAGAAAATACGCCTTGAACATCGAAAGATTGTAAGTATGTATCGAGAAACAAAGAGTCATGCGAGTCCTTGAGACCTACACCATAAAACGGTGCATCTTGGCCGTATCTCTACTCGACCGGTGGTAGGACTTAAAACTGCGCTGGGGCAATCAAATTATCTATTTCAGTCGCACACTCCCCAAAAAGTAACAGATAGAAGACCGATAGACTTGCAACTTTTTAACGGTCATCAAGGATTTGTAGTTTCACGTCACAAAGCAAGTCTTTGCCGAGGAACCCTTTGGCACGACACGACTCTCTAGTCTCTAACGCTTCAAGCTGGTATTTCGCTGATCCATCCCAAAGACGCGAACAGTACCTACCTACTCCATGTATGACCAAACTTGTGCTTGATACAAATTGAGCAATTCCTGCCGGAAGTAACGTCTCGCATAAGCTTCCCGTGAACTCAATTTTGGTACGAAGCATGTCTTATAGTCTAGTCTGGTAGTAGGTACAGATAAAGATAAAATTGCGAAAACCGTAGACTTTACGTCACATAATTTATTTAAAATATCTATATCCGTCTATATACTTAAAATAAATCTGTAGAGAGGTTAATTCTGTACCTACATAAAATATTTTTTCAAAATAACTACCAGCGGGTGATTTTAGTAATCGATACTGATGCCAAAAATGCAATCGGTAAAATCTTTGTCTTTCTGTCTGTCTGTCCGTCCGTCTGTCTGTATGTTCGTTATAGAAACAAAAACAACTCAACGGATTTTAATGGAACCTGGTACAATTATTCTTCATGCTCCTGGACAGGTTATAGTACCTATAGGTACCTACTTTTCATTACGCTACAATCAATAGGAAGGGAAGTTTCGGGAAAACGGGAGAATTTTTGATCTGTATGTTTGATCGCGCATCACGCGATAACTACTGTATGTAATTGAATACGGTTTTCACCAATGTATTGCTAGAGGTGTAACTTAAAATTTAGGAAGTCCGGTATTTTTGAAACCCGATACCCACGCGTGCAACGCCGCGCTGGCACAGCTAGTTTTTAATAATTTTAAACTCCCTCGGTGCGTGAGTCTCACTCTCAGTTCTTCTCTTAATTGAGATCATATTAAAATAGGTGGTTTGTCTTCGACCCTCAATTTTGGCGCCTACATTGAGTCTATTGGGAATCCTCTTGAAGGCGAGACGCTCGCGTTCCTAAGAAAAAGTGTCTTGACAGACCGACGGACGGACAACAAAGTGATTCTATAAGGGTTCCGTTTTTCCTTTCAAAGTAGGGAACCTTAAAAATATATAGTACAACTGATATTTTTTACATGGTTCTACTTACCTGCCTATTTACACCCTCAGTAGCATTTTCAAGATATGCTTGTACATTTTGCTTACCTACTACACACACAAGAAGTACTTAAGTAGGTACTTTTTTATACGTAGCTGATAAGGCATTCATTCTATTTATCATCCTCGGACGTGTCATCTTGATGACCTGTCTGAAGTGTCTGACTTGATGAGTATCTTGATCCTAAGCTCCCTATTTTAAGACTCGGAGTCGGATATCACTATTACGTAGTTATTTCGTTTCAGTTATTTTTTGTGCAGTTTTCATTTGCATAGCTAGCATAGTGACGTGCCGTCGTCTAATGGAAAGGAAAAATAATGCCTAAGTCGCAGTGGCTACGGACAAGTAACGAAATCAATTAGTTACTTGTTTAGGTCACCGGAAAATAGCAAGAATCGTTAGTTGATCAATTTCCTAGGTAGTTTTATCTTTCGGAATATAACAAACGGTAGTTGAAATGTATTATTTAACGCAATGGATTTCAGTTAGTTGATCAATTTACGGTAGCCTGACAGCCATTTAATAATTTACGATTTTGACACAAGTTAAATCGTCCTCAACAGCGCCAATCGTTGCTCAATGCCGTTTATTATTTTCCGGAAGTTAATCAACTACCTAGGAAATTGATCAACTTACGATTCTTGCTATTTTCCGGTGAAATCTACAGACTAGTTTAAGTGTCTATACATAATACGTACCTACACCTAAAATTCACTTCATGGTTGTTTCGTCAGGTGTATTGTATATGGTGATTACCTGCCTGCTGGTGAGGCAGGTAAACCCTACCCGGTAGGCTGAGAAACTGTTTAAATATATATAAATATCAGACAACATCTCATACATTGCTCCGATCCTAAAGTAAGTAGTGTTATGGGTATCAGAACAACGAAGGTACCACAACAAATAAATACTTAAATACAAATATAAACACCCAGACACGGAACAAACACAAGTATGATCACACGAATGTTTGTCCCGGGTGGGAATCGAACCCACGACCCTTGGTTCAGAAGGCAGTCATGTTTGTATTCTTTATCCTTCACCGCACGAAAGTACCTACTGTCCCTATCTGTATTGGACCTATCTGTATTTGCTCCCTGTTTATATTATTATCAAAATTAAATGGGTAAACTATTTGGCAAAAGTTCCGCATATAACAAAATAAAAAAACCGCCTGACAAGGATATTTTTGGCACGTGGCTGATTTCGGATCAACTATCGCCCGTTAAAAGTAAAAATGTCATTTTTGACATTTTTATTTCACGTTACTGCCCACATGTCAATGTCACCACCACCATCATTGACGGTCTGTACAAAAAAAGTTTATTAGTGTTGTGATGCAATGTTATGTGCTCCATGATCTTTATTATTTTTTATTTTGGTTTGTTAAGAAAAATATTAGTCAATTATGCAGTGCAGCTTCGTTAAAAATTTATTTATTGATGATCAGAAAAAGAATCTAATTCACTAACAAAATACACAATAAATAAACACCAAAATTTTATCGTAAGATCATCTAAACCATTATTTAATTCTATAATAATTGATAAAATAATGGCAAAATTCTTTTTTATTCGATAGACAGTAACTATATCAGTGAAATTCATTGAGTGAATGAAGTGAATCAATCTTTATCGATAAGTTTATGTTGAGCATTTGGTTGGATACTACGGATCATTGTATGTATGCATCCCTAATCATCGGCCATTTTGAGTGACGGTCGGCATTATTTTATTTTGTGGTTACCTAGATTAGACATAGGGGTTTACAGATATTGTGGATTTTATCATGTCTAAATCTGGGAATAATTATAGTGAAGACCTATTTGATTATATAAAAGTTAGTGAAGACGAGGATGAATCGAACGCCGTAGAGATTCCTTGCGAATTAGATGGAACTCTTCTTTTATCGACTCTGGTTGCCCAATTCCCCGGTGCATCTGGACTCAAATACCGGCACCCAGACAGCAAGTGTGTTCGGGGTATCCGTTTAAGCGATGGTAAACTACATCCACCTAGTGAAGTCGGATGGGGTAAGCACTTGTATGTCTGTGTGTTTCCAAAAGAAAACAAACGAAAAATGGAAGATGTGTCTCCTGAGAATTCCGCTGCAAAAACCAAAAGGCTGGAGAAGAAATTGACTTGTTCGGATTTGATTTGTCTTGGATTACCCTGGAAATCAACAGAAGAATCGATTAAACTGTATTTCGAGCAGTTCGGTGAAGTGGTTATGGTTCAGTTGAAAAGGGATAAGAATGGTTCCTTCAAAGGTTTCGGCTTTATTCGATTTGCTACCTATGCTTCTCAAATGAGAGCCTTAGCTCAAAGGCATAACATTGATGGACGGTGGGTTGATGTGCGCATACCTAATTCCAAGGAAGGAGTGGTCCCTCAGATGCCATGTAAAGTTTTTGTTGGCAGATGTACAGAAGATATGACTGCTGATGATCTTCGAGAGTATTTCTCAAAGTTTGGAGAAGTTACAGATGTGTTTGTTCCAAGACCCTTCCGTGCTTTTGGATTTGTCACATTCTTGGATCCTGAAGTAGCTCAAAGTTTGTGTGGTGAAGATCATGTTATTAAGGGTGCCTCCGTGTCTGTATCCAGTGCTGCTCCCAAAATAAAAAGCAAATCTAACCACAATTGGAAAGATGAATCTTACAATAATAATTGGGAAGGCAACAGATCTGGCCCATCAGGAGGGTCTAGCAACAACGGTGGCAATAGCAATATAGACTCTTTGAATATGCAAAATTTAGGAATTAATCCCAATGGTGGTCCTCCAGCTAACTTCAATTTGCCCATAAGCCTTGTCGCTGCCGCTTTGAATCAAGCTGGCTGGGGTGGGTTTTTAGGGGGGCCTGGAGGGAACCAAGGCCCAAATAATTGGCAAGGTGGACCGCCGCAAGGTGGGTCTGGTAAAAATTGGAACAGCAACCAAAACTGGGGCCAGAATGGTCCTCCACCGACATGGAACCAAGGTGGTGGCAACCAGGGATGGAACAGTGGTGGCGGGGGAGGCGGCGGAAAAGGAGGCAACTGGAACCAAGGAAATTGGCCCAGCGGACAGGGCAACTGGAATGGTAATGGGGGTGGTGGCTCGGGCTCAAGTGGATGGAATAACAAACCACAGACATGAGGTGAGCTGTCTCAGTGGAGAGTCATAACAGGGATGTTTGTATGGTATCCTGTAATAGTGTGTTTTAAGTGAATATTAGGTATATTCAATATTGATTTAAAAATTTATGTTTAATATCTATGTATGAAGTCATAATGGTAGGTGTCACAGAGGGAAAATGTTCTTGGAAGGATAGACCTACACAAAGATTGTATTAGTGGTAAGATGACTAGAGCTGGATGTAATTTTGTGATGTGGAGTGATGAGCTTTATTTAATAAATAAGTAATTTGAGATGGATGTTTTTATTTGAACACATTATGTGGTTTTATTTATTGTTGTGCTCGGGTACTGAGGTAGTATTAAAGTTGACCATAATAACATTTCAATTAGATTATAAAATGAAATATAGAATGAATGTTTAGTTTGATCTGTGTATGATTATTGCTTACTTAAAAGTGATGTAACTAAATGAGGCTGTGCCTAGTGGGGAAGTGTGCACATCTGTATGTGTGTGCTAGCGACAAGTGTGGGTGTAACCACCAGCGGTTGGCATGAGAGCTGCTGCCTGAGCAAGTGGTGGATGGCCAACAAGAACAGCATTAAAGGGTGAGTGTGTTGTGTGGTTGTATGTTTAGTAATCAGTATAATGAAAGAAATATGTACCCATTTTGTTTTTTTGTGCAGTAGCAATATGGAAATGTGGCTTGATCGAGGATGCTAATATTGACGCAGAATGAATTTTACATGTGGTAAAGTGGAATATTTTGTTGATATAATTTTTTAATATTTTACATTTATTGTTATGAAAATTTTAATTTACCCTGATTTATTGTAAAACCTAATTTATCTATTTTCTATTGACTCATTATAGTAGAACATAATTTTCTAACACATTGTCTTTTTACAGGAAAATAAAAATAGACATGTAGGAATTTGAAGGATATTAAATATTGAATCCAAATTTTGGATAAATGAAGGAAACTATGTGAATTCAGGAACAAGTAGGCCTGCAGCGAGAAGAACACAATGGTATGGACCAGTTTTGTAAATAAAAGTATAATCATACCTATAACTATAGTAAACTGTATCTGTAACTTTTAATATAAATATTTTACTTTTTTTCAGAAAATAAATGAATACAAGTTGATAATTGTCAGTGAATCATCATAACATCAGAAAAAAGTACTGACTGGAGCACCACCATAATACATTATCTGTTTGTAATCATAATAATCGATATTTAATAAATTTTATCTCAACAGCACTTTTGGGATCTAATTTATTTCAATTAGCATGAACACACATTCCCATATTTGAATTAGGCATCTATCTCAATGAGAAAACCCAATATTTATTATTTAGAGTTTAGACAATCTATAGATAGATAGATATATTCTTTATTGCACACCAAACAATTTACATAGAACTAGGTACAGTATAACAGTAGACATTTTGTTGTACAATATAGGCGGCCTTATCGCTATAAGCGATCTCTTCCAGGCAACCTTAGGGTAGAAGATAGTCAAGCAGAGAGGGTGGGGTGGGCCATCAACTAAATCATAATGTATGATACTATATACGAGGGTAGATCAAAAAGTTTGCAAAATGGAGGGGTTGGCATATCTAATCTCAAACTAAGCCGATACTTTCACTAAGTACTACCTATGTGGGTTTTGTACTTGACTGGGATCGAACCCGCGGCCACTGTGTCAGAGGCAGCGTTCTCTACCACTGATCCCAACGGATTGTTTGTGATAATGGTATAATACTATGCTTACTATATACTGAAGAGACATAAGCAGTCAAAAGGTGTGCCCTAATAATGTCAAAACACACATGTAAGGGGGGACGGCTACCATTCACACCGGTATGGCTAATCTGGGCTAATCATAGGACTAACGAGGAAACAAGAAAAAACCCACTAGTCCTACGGTAGAACTACTTGGTAGTACTTTGGAAACAAAGGTGATGGCTTTATTGATTTTATCTTTATTGCACTATAGAAATAGTGTACAAAAGGCGGACTTAATGCCGCATAAGCATTGTCTACCAGTCAACTATTGGACTGAAACAGATGGAGGTAGAGTGCTGTTTTATTCTTTTTTGCCCCCTTCGAAATTGTCACTGGGGTGGTGGTAACTGAATAAAAAGTTTCGTTTACCACACCCCGGTGGTATTCCCATTGCCCCATTCGTAGGTAGTTATAGTTTTTTTTATGATAAAGGGAAGGAAGGCCATATGAAGGAAGTTTCGCT
Organism: Conogethes punctiferalis; assembly: GCA_031163375.1. Classification (NCBI taxonomy): domain Eukaryota; kingdom Metazoa; phylum Arthropoda; class Insecta; order Lepidoptera; family Crambidae; genus Conogethes; species Conogethes punctiferalis. The sequence continues at coordinate 13,209,829 of CM062078.1, forward strand.
AAAAGCGCTTTGTGCCAAACACGATCAAACGCCTTTGCTATATCCAAACTAACAGCCAAAGCCTCACCCTTGCTCTTAACCGCCTCCGCCCAGCGGTGTGCGAGGTATACGAGTAGGTCACCAGCCGATCGACCCTGACGATCAGAGATCAGCTGGCGTTCCTCCAAGTATCCAAGGAGTTGGCGATTTATTATTGTCTCCATTAGTTTAGAGAGCAATGAGGAGTACAGGAGGTTTATTCACATTTTATTATTATCAATGAAAATTGAAATAAACCCTTACTGGATATCATGGAGAGTAATAAGGTTCGGCTTAGTTTGGAGCTAGATGGTGCTGGGTAGCCTAGCGTGCCATATCTTGGGTTATTTGCCATTATTTTACTTATTTCTCTTTTAAGTACCGTTAGTGGGGCAGAATATACCTAATTTTAAAGCAGTGGAATCTATCCCACTAAATCGTTTTTATGGAGCAGCTTCCAATGCGAATGGTTCTAAAGCGTCCCACTTTGCCCTACCAGTGGGGTGCCTTGCAGGGGCAAAGTAGAATGATCTTACATAACTCCCGGGACAAACTTGGTAAATAAAATAAATAACTAGAAAAGGAACCTTTTTTAATAGAGACAACTGACAATTATTTTGACAAAGATCTTATTAATATTGACTGTATCAATATAGGTACAATTTTCATTGTTTTTGCCGAAGGCAAATGTTGTTATTAAGAGAAATAATGTTTGCATTATATAGGTACCTACTTACTTACCAATTACATTTATACGTAAGAATATAATATTACATGTTTGGTAAGTTTTTTTTAAAATATTAAGAATGTAATTGACAAATATTTACATAAAAATACAAACATTTTACAATCACCATGTGGAAGCTTTCTAAATGATACATTTGTAGTTTTGGAGCACCACGATGACATCGCTAACGCATCTACAATGGAAAATTCTAAATCACAGGCCATCACAATAATTATATGTAGTAAGATCGCACTCAATGACACAAATCTCACATTCGCGAAACGCGAGATGTTGAGTAGGTACTATTAATTTATTCATACAATATTGCATAATATGATAGTTAACAATTTATACAAAATTTAAAGCTCGCTCTACTACATTTCGCTATCTCATATAGTAGTAAATATATAACTATAGTTCATTCGCGTTAAGAAAATAGTGACTCATCACCGACTGCCGGCAAAGCCACACCCCCTAGCCAATTAAAACGCTAGAAATTATAATTTCTAGCGTTAGCCACACCCCCTAGCCAATTAAAAAATTATAATTTCTAGCGTTTTAATTGGCTAGGGGGTGTGGCTTGGCCGGCAGTCGGTGATGAGTCACTATTTTCTTAACGCGAATGAACTATAGGTCTTGGTTACGTGTACGATGCATGTAACACAAAAACTTATCATCACAAGCACATTTAATTTTAAAAGTCTTATTCCTATGAAAAATAATGATACGCATGAACTTAGAAGAATTATAGGACGGAGCCACACGTACTGACAAAGGGAACATTCGAAGTGCTTCAAGCTTATAATTTGTTATTTTTCATAGGAAGATTAAGACATTTTCCGGCAAGTTCAATATGAATATTATTGAAACAAGTAGTAAACACATAAAATATAGCATTTACAAGAAATTGACCCACTGTGAATGTTTCACTGTCTCAGTGAAGCTGCGTCCAGTGCTTTTATAGTCTCATGATGAACACTTGAATTAATATAAGGATAGCTGCTAACTATTCATTAACCCCAGTGTTATAGTGAATCAGTTCCTACTAGCTTGTTTTGCTCATAACCATTTGAAGCATTTACTTTCAAATGTAAATGCAACAATCTCGGTTCTGTGGCGTCGGTTCGACCTTTTTGGAGACGATGCCTTTGCTTTACCTTCATGTGATTGCATTCTCACCTTAATTTAATACCTAGAGTGACACTGAGACAGCAAGTGAGAGCATGGAACGCATCTTAACCGCTGTGGGTGCCAGCTAGGAGCGAGCGGATCGCGCCAAGCTCGCTTGTCTTTAGCGCACTATTTACTGCTTTCCCCTTGTGTGTGTTGTTTTGGATTTCGAATTGTTTTTTTGAAAGCTTATTACACAGATATATTTTTAAATGCACCATTCCATCTGGAACACATTTATTTGGCGGGGAACGTCTAGAAGATCTCGTTAATAAACAGGGAGGTTTCGTTCGCTTGTTCAAGATATTCCTATAGCCAAGGAAGAGTTTCACCACTTTCACCAAAGCATTCAACCAGACCCGAAACCAAAATAGAAGCGAATCGGGGAGCTTGCTGTGTGTCGGGCCGGAACTTGGGGCCCCGGAACAGATACTGAAGATGATTTAAGGATACGGAATACCCGCGATACGCGGTCTCCACCTCCTACGCGATTTTCGAAGAGTAAACAGAAGATGATATCTTTGATATGCAAAAAAGGAATATCGTAGAGAGATCATCGCAAAAGTCAAGCTTCCTGTCGAAATTGTTCTTATAAAGAAGTAAGACGGAAGACACCGCCAAATAGTATATCTTCGGTGGTTAAATTTGTACTTAAAACGAAAAGAAATTTCGACTAGATAAATCAATCAGTCCAAAGTTTCTAAAAAAAAAGAACCACACACTCTTATCTCTCAGTTCTCGAGGCATAGAGTATCAAATCACTTGCCTACTGATGGGTCTGGCCAGTGCACTTTGGGCATTTTCCAGGAACACAAATTGGGTAGCATATCTACACGCCGATCAAGGAGCATTTATTTGGACAATTTTATGTTTGCTTGCTGTCTAACAGATCAGTACCATATTAAAGACAAGCGAGCATGGTACGATCCGCTCGCTCCTAGCCGGCACTCACAGCGGGTAAGACGGGCTCTCACTTGCTATCACTCTAGGTATTAATAATAAGGTAAGATGCAATCACATAAACATAACTCAAAGGCATTATCTCCAAAAAGGACAAGACTGGGTAAGCTCCGAAATACTTTTATATTTTTGTACCTAGTGATTTTATATTGCGTAAATAAATAAATAGTCAAAGAAAAGAAGTTCAGAAGATCTCCTTTCTATAGTCGTCCAGAGTCGTATACAATTGATTTCAAACGAAGCCATAGTGAACAAATAAATCGTTTTAGGTACCAGTACTGTTAAACCACTATACTTCATATTATCGCGTCAGGCGGTATGGAGACATCTGCGCTTTTGCATAACTATGGCATTTACATTAGAATTAAAACAAATATATTATATTATATTTTAATCATAATTCATAAATTAAAATATAAGACATGTGTACAGTCAATGACACAGCAATCTGTACATTTTATCACTCCTTATGTACAATTTGGTAGGCAAATCTATCTATGACTGTACTAAAATGCTATCTGGCCTTCTTTCTTTATTATTCTATGTAGTGCAGTCAATGAAGCATTATAGGTCCGAATTTTTTTACTGTGATCCGATTTGCATGAAATTTTGGGATTAGGTTCATCTTACCATTAACTTCAAAAGTGAAAATGATTTGAACTCCGCCACCACCATGGGGGTGGTTGCCACCCCTTCTCGGGGGTCAATGGTTGTTTTTTCAAAATAACCTCGGATATCGATTGAAGATCTAATTTTAAGCAAAAAAGTTTCTATAAAGTTTCTCGAAAAATCTAATACTTTTCAAGTTATTGGCAATTGAAAATTCGCAAATTTTTCACGATTTTCATCAGTTTTTTTCAAATATCTCCAAAAATATACGTTTTATCGAAAATTTTATAAGGAACGAAACTGTAGCAGGTAAAAAAATGAACAATTTGGTTTTTTACAAAGTATTCTAAGTGCAATATTAAGCTAGATATTAAAGATCAAAGCCGTTTTTTATTTTATCTGAAATTTCATCGATGTAGTCAATGCCATCTAGCAGCGAGCAAATGCATTTTATGCTTTCTAATCGAAAAGGGTTTTGTAGTGCTTGAAATAAGCTTTAAAATGAGCTTTATCAAAAGTCTTTTGCACGTAAAATAAGTGAGCTATATTGCAAATAAGCGGAGCATCGAATGTTTTTTCTTTTCAATCAATGGGTTTAAATAAGTGCCATTTCCACCAAAACTAAAATTAATCATATTCCGCCTAGAATTAACTTTATTATGAAGAGTTTTATAGATTGTATTAGTTTGGCTGCTTTAGGACACATAGTTTTCAAAAAAGTCACGATTGAAAAAAAATCGAGAATTTCAAATTTTTAAAAATCCCACCCCTTTTTCATAATATCTCAAAAATGACGACAGATACGTATAAAAGTGTAGGGATAAAAAATTTAGGTATTTTTCTGACAAACAATTTGGTTTTTTTGTTTTTTCTATCAAATAAAAATTGACGGAGATATGATTGTTTAAAGAGCGCGTGGCAGCGCAATCACAGCCTCCCTTAATCGTGACTTTTTTGAAAACTATGTGTCCTAAAGCAGCCAAACTAATACAATCTATAAAACTCTTCATAATAAAGTTAATTCTAGGCGGAATATGATTAATTTTAGTTTTGGTGGAAATGGCACTTATTTAAACCCATTGATTGAAAAGAAAAAACATTCGATGCTCCGCTTATTTGCAATATAGCTCACTTATTTTACGTGCAAAAGACTTTTGATAAAGCTCATTTTAAAGCTTATTTCAAGCACTACAAAACCCTTTTCGATTAGAAAGCATAAAATGCATTTGCTTGCTGCTAGATGGCATTGACTACATCGATGAAATTTCAGATAAAATAAAAAACGGCTTTGATCTTTAATATCTAGCTTAATATTGCACTTAGAATACTTTGTAAAAAACCAAATTGTTCATTTTTTTACCTGCTACAGTTTCGTTCCTTATAAAATTTTCGATAAAACGTATATTTTTGGAGATATTTGAAAAAAACTGATGAAAATCGTGAAAAATTTGCGAATTTTCAATTGCCAATAACTTGAAAAGTATTAGATTTTTCGAGAAACTTTATAGAAACTTTTTTGCTTAAAATTAGATCTTCAATCGATATCCGAGGTTATTTTGAAAAAACAACCATTGACCCCCGAGAAGGGGTGGCAACCACCCCCATGGTGGTGGCGGAGTTCAAATCATTTTCACTTTTGAAGTTAATGGTAAGATGAACCTAATCCCAAAATTTCATGCAAATCAGATCACAGTAAAAAAATTCGGAGGTTAGCCCGTATTTTTCGCTTCATTGACTGCACTAATGGTGGCCCACTGCTGGGCAAAGGTCTCTTTGAAAGTTTTATACTATTCTCTGTCTAAAACCAGAGCCTGCCAATTGATCGACCACTGGGGCGTAAATGTAACCATTATAAAGTTCATAAGGCTAAGCTGATGTAGTCTTGGATGTGGAGATTCAATAAAAACAATGATGCATTTACTTTTAAATACATACATCATGTATGACTCTTGGTGGCCATAACTGGATGTGTCCAGGACTAGTTTTAGCAGAGCCTAGTTTAAGACGCCCAATAAAGTCATTATAGTTTTTTAAATGAACCAAAGTGAACAGAATAGTTTTACTCCATATGAGAAACAGTACAATTTATGAGCAAACCAGGTACTGATTTTTTAGTTTATATTTGCTTTGATTAGAAGAAATTGCACTTATTCTAAACAGTTGTAAAAAATCAGACTATATAAAACAGATGTAGTCTGATAAATAGGAACAATTTGTCGTATTCGTTAAATAATTTTGACTATAACAGAACAAAACAAAGAATTATAACAATACATGACCACATTTTTGTAAACCAATTCAAAATTATCGCTAGAGAGCATCAGGATTAGTATTTATTAAATTCATGTCTGCATACAAAGCAAACTAAATTCCGTTTCACTGGCTTGACTCACACTAAATATTGTATACATGCACTTGTTGGTTGTATAGTTTATTACAATAATTGATTAATGCTATATACAAGCAGTAGTTGAATTGCACCGTATCACATCCAAAGTCTAGAGACACAGACAGGACTAAAGAAAACATAATGTTTTCATCATATTAATTTAGCTGCTATAAATATTTTTATTAGGTACCAAATGTGTCTGAATATTCGAAATAATAATATATAATTAAGAGCTTTTCAGATGAAAAGACAATTACACTTAATTTTAATTTATCATTCCATTACAATCATGAAACCATTAATCATGGCAATCCTTACTATAATTCTAAAGCTGACTGAGAGCTCGACAATTAGACTCCAATACTTCTTCTTTTTCAACTACATATTTTATACCTAATAAAATTCTATGCCTTTTGGATACCTATGCATGTCCTATTAGCGTATAATGTCGTTTCTTCTTCCTATAAGTTGATTTTGTATGACAAATCAATAGAAATACAATATGTCTAATCTGTTATCCTACTAGTAACTTTTGAGTATGAAACACGTACAGTACATCATAATAAATCATAATCGACCACGCGGCATATTACGAACAGGATAAACAATGTTTTTATAATGTATCAATCAACAAAAATTAAATACTGAAATTTCCTAAAATGAACGAGGTGATAATAGTGTAGTGTTAAACCTTTAGCTTCTTGGCGGGGCGCAGCGCGTAGGCCAGCGCCGCGGGCCGCTGGCCGGCGGCGCGGCGCTGGCGGCGGCCGTTCCACTCCGCCTCCATCTTACACGCCAGCTCGTAATCATTCTTCTCCTGCTCGATTATCTTCTCGATCCTAAGTTGCTCTTGCACTATCTTCTTAACATCACAATTTTTCAATGGACTAGATAAATTTTTAACAGCTAAAGTAACCTTATTGTTATTTAATGCTTCTGGAATAAGCGGTGGACTAATCACTTCCTTTTTGGTAGATTTTTTGGAATCGCTCCTCAGATACGGTTTTCTCTCTGAACACACCTTTCGATCGTTCAGCTTAGCCTTCTTAGGCGTTGTCTCGTTTTCTTCTTTCGTTATGCTGCCCATAGACCTTGTGCGCCGAAGATTCGATTCTGCATTTAATTTTGTAACACCATCTACCAAGTTGTTTTGTTTGTGTTTATTGGACGTATTTTTCTTGAGTGATATCGTAGGAATAACACGTTGGTTAGTAGAGACACTCTTCTTAACTTTCGACCTGGTGTTTGTACATTTAACAGGTTCACTCTGCAATATAAAACAAAATACTTGAAATAGAACAAACTGTCGAGATTTACCTTATTCCTATTAGTATTTTTATTCACAACACATGTGAAAAATAAATAATTCTTTATAAAAGTGACAGTGTTAATGATTTTATATTTATGTATAGATTTAAATTTCACAGTATTAGATTTTTATCTATATGTAATTCTTTTGTATAATCACATCTATAGGATACCACAGCGGGTAACTGTGGGATCCAGTGATCCTACAAAAAAAACAACTTTAAAATGGTGACAATGGGTCCAACTCGGAAATACACCTTTACGAACAAAAAGAAAGGTTTTTTTTTCAAATCGGTTCACAATTCTCAGAGACATGTGGTAACGAACATACAACAAAAAAAAAAAAATAATAATATTCAGTCTCATTGAGAACCTAATCCTTTTTTTTTGGAGTCTGTTAGAAGCATGCATATCTTATCAAATTATTAAATAAAGATTATTTTTACATAAAACAACATACCTTATGTACCCTTAGCAAATTAAGGGCTATTACAAATGCAGAGGGCAAATTTTTAGCTAAGGACAAGTTACGAAGACGACAGAGCCCTTCCAAGTATTGACTGCGGCTTGGTGGGGTTTCATTCTCTGTACAGATGGATTCTTTTGTCAACCGTAGGCCTGGCACGCGGAGAGGCAATCCCTTATTTACATTAAAGCTGTAAAACAAAGCAAAATTTGCATTATAATGTGTGGTGATGTTTGCCTTAGAATACAATTTGATAAAAGTGTCAGGAGTACCCACCTATATTCATAATAATACATAATAGTAATAACAAATAATCTTGTCCTATAACTAGCAGAGAATGTAAGTATAATAAATAGACTAAAAAGAAAATCAAATATATAGAGCAGCAAGGAAACATTGCAGCACTTAGCACTTACCTAGTGGGTGTTGTACCCTCTATTGGTTTAAAATAGCAGAGCTCTTGGCGCATCGAATCAACACTGTCTGTCTCTAAGTTTTTATTTTCCACAACATTTGTCTTGTGTTGCAGTATACCAGAGCAAGGAAGAGGTAAGGAGACAAGTAATGACTGGGTAATATTTTTACTCTTCGCATTTTTGCCATCAGTAGAATCTACACATTTTCTACCAGAGTCTTTCTGAAAACATAAAAATACTTTGATGGAGAACAGGTTCATATTTAATAGGCCTATTGCCGTAAAATATGTAATTAGTCCGTCTTTTAGATTGTTCATAAATAAAAGACACATATATTTTCATTTGTAAATTAGACCAAAAATAACAAAGATATAGCCCGTTGAAATTACGCGTGATGTCAAAGAGTGGGAGGTCTTTCGCCACTGAGTACCATGCATATTTTGGAAGCCAACTTGATACTGGTCCTTAATTTTATGTTTGATGCTTTGCTCCATAATTTTTATCATGACAGAATTTTTTTTACTACAATTAAAAGTTATATGTTGCATAATTCAATGAAGCCATAAAGTTAGTTACCTTCTCTTGAACAGTCTCCCCATTCTCCTTATTCCAAAGGCCTGGTCCATTTTTAATTTTTTTATCTATAACAGTTTTGAGAACTTTTCCATAACCAGGAACCATTTCTGGTGAGGCATGATTAGTTGCTTTAGTTGAATCTCCCGCAGCAATAGGAGTTGATGCATCTGTACTAGTAGTATTGTCATCTGTTACAATTGGGCTGCTGAAAAATTATATTTGAATTATTTGTTATTGTTTATTAATGGATTCTTGCAATAATACCAATAAAAATCTGATCTTATTCTGACAGGCAATCAGATCTGGCAACCAGTTTAGAAAGTTAGGCTGAAACTGTTCAACAACTTTTTCAATTTATTTGTAATTTAGGAAATAGATACAAAAACACACACATTTTGTATGTATTTTATAAAATTATACTGTACAATTTATACTGAAAAATGTTTTAAATAACTATACAGGTACTAGGTAAATATAGTACTTACTTCTTACACTTGGGTATAGGCTTTTTAGATAAAAAGCCATCAATTTTTGTGGCTTTTAGTCGAGGTTTTACAGTAGTGCTCTTCAAGTTTTGCTTTTTGGTTGAACTAGGAGCTGAATTTTTAGGGCGCTCTATTTGCATTTGTAGGGCTAATATCTCATCTTGCTTTATTGCTTCCAGATATTTTTGGTGGGCAACTTCTTCTTCTTGCTGAATAGATCTAGAAGGAAATTAAAAATTAATTTATGTAATAATATTCAAATCAAGTAAAATTACCATAAGAATATTTCTGTTTCCTTACTTTATTAGAAGTTCAGATTCTTGAAATTGCTTCTGTTCAAGTCTCAACCGCCCTGCTTCAAGTCTTTTAAGTTCAGATTCATATTCCAGCCTAATCTCACCAGGTGCACTAAGTCTTGGTAATGGTATTTCTGTAATCATTTTCAATTGATAATTTCACATTGCCTGATACTTTTCAGAATCGAATTGACAAGCTCCTGAATATCTGATGATAGCTTAAGGTACTTATTCAAAAAAATAAATCATAGAAGTTGTACTAATAACAGAAAGTTTATTTTCGCTGGAGGAAATATATTTCGTACATCTAAAAACTATATCTTGAGCTAAGCAAGTGCGTCCAATTTACAAAGTAACTTACCTTCAGGTATACATATATCGTCTCCTTGGGTCTTTAAATCAATTTCACGTGAAAACTTAGCCTTGATAAAATTCCAAAGTTCGACATTCACTATATTCTTTTGTTTTGTTGCTGTTCTAAGCCAAGATCCAATTCGTAGACGACATAAGGGGCAACACAAAGCATTATTTTCTATACTACCACTGAAGCAATGTTGACAAAAATCATGAAAACAAGGTAAAGTAACTGGCTCTATGAGAATAGAATGACAAATTGAACAAAAAACATCTTTCAACTCTAATTTATCCAATTTCAACAGCTTATTTTCAATTTTAGACAGCCGCTTCTTTGACTTGGCCGCCATTTTTAAAATACGTCTTGTGTTGTCTGTCTCTGCCTCTTCATTTCTCTATGCTTAAATTGCGTTCATAAACTAAAGTTTGTATGTACATATGTTAAAGACACTATTGTTCAAATGTGAGTATGTAATCAAACGTTCTTCAAAATCATAGTTATAATTCTTACAAATATTTATCTATTTTTTTTGGTGGTTGGGTTCATCTGTAGAAAACTTTTTCTAAGCTTTCTCCGACCTATAAATGCTGAACTATATAGAAGTGACTCGATAAATTTTACTTGTGCACTAAATTGTTATAGGATGAATGACTCCCGTGGGACTGGTGTGAAATACACCCACAATATGCATTATAAATGAAATTGTAGCTAAGCCCGTTGCAATAGAAAAAAACAAAGTCTTCTAAAATAGCACAATGTGTATAATTATCTTATAAGTGTAACCAGTTGATGTACATAACAATGTATTTCAGACGTAAAAATGCATACAATGACACAAATTTTCATCACATGGGATTTGAACCCATTTATCACTCCAATCCAAGCACCACCCACCCAGTGGGTGGCACCCACAGTACTCTACTATATAATCCAGGGCTTGGTAACGTTACCAATTTAACATTATAATAGCGGTAAGTAACGTTAATTTATAATGTTACTTTTTTTACCGGTAAAATAATTACCGGTAAGTCGGTAGCGATACTAAATTTTAACGGTAAATTATAACGGTAATTTTTACCGGAACGCAAACTTAACGTTAAGTTTCAGGTATCGATACTGCAATATAACGTTAAAAGTATCGATACCTGCTTTAGTTACCGGTAAAAGTAGCGATACTTATTACGCTACTTTGCTGCGTTGCCGCTCCGCACGGTTACCTATAGCAGAGCGGCAACTTCGCGACACGAGACGCATGAGACCATGTTGGGTGGGAGCGATAGAGACAGAGAATGAATTTAATCCAAAATTAAGTAAGTAACGTTTAAACGTTTACCGATACTTTTACCGATACCATCATGAAGGTAGCGGTAATTTATAACGTTAAAAATTACCACTATTTTAGGTATCGCTACTTAAAATAGTATCGATACCTCGGCGAGGCAAAAGTAACGTTACCATATTTTTACCGGTATTCCAAGCCCTGATATAATCTGTTGAAAGTCATAAACTAGTTCACGTTTTTTTTTTATTTGCAGACCTACCAACATACCGGACAGAGAAGCCATGTTGATATTTTCCTTCTTTTTTCGTCATGTACCGACTCACATGTATTTGAGAACGAGAAACGATCACGAAAGAAACCACGAGAAATATGGTGGTCTCAAAAGGATTTTAGATGGTGTTCTGTAATCTTACAGTGAATGTGGTGAAATTTTTAACAAATGTTACAGTGTTCTTTTTGAAATCTGTTGCAAGCTCAAGACAAAACCTTTGAAATGTCTTCGATGCATTTTGTGGTTCATCCTTTGCCTGGAACAGAGGATCAATTGATAGATAGGTAATGTATTTTATCGTTTTACTTGACTCCATTTCGCTGTTATGAAATCCGACATTCCACGACAATGATGATGGACAATGAGTGGCGAAAATTATGGAACTCCAATAAATTCATTACCTCATTGCTCTACGGCCACGTTTTCTGTATCATTGGAAATATTTTCACGAATAAAATTGCTTGCCAGTCAACCACTGTTTGCTGAATTATCTCGTAGGTTTTATCAGTGCCAAAATATCCACACCTGGGAAGATCTGAATTCGATGGCGTAATTCTGAATACATCCGTCGAGATCGTATACTGTGCTAATTACAAATATCTGGGACTTGTATCAGTCGTTATGGACAGGGAATGCTTTGTGATTTTTAATTGTAATAAATTGTAATTATTAATACATTAATTATTATTACTGTTACATTAAAGTACTTTATTACGGGTGGTTTTGGTGAAGTACATAACTACCTACATGTAAGATTATTTTGCAGAAAAAATATTTTATGCAAATTGCATTTTGTTCTTATAGTATGAAAAGTTTGTAATACCAAACCTAAATGCTTAATTTTATTTATTATACATGTGCATTCTGACAAAGTGCTGAGATTTTTATAGAAAAATATATGGTCAGAGTGTAGCCTTATATATTTTGGAATATCTGACATATTAAAATACCTTAGCCAGGCTAGCACACTCCAGGACATCTTTGGCAAGCTGAATAACCTGCTGGGTTCTGGATGAACTGGGGTGGTGGGAATGAAACTAATCTAGGATAGTATAGCCCACCTCACACATAGTAGGCACTAAGACATTGATTTGCGGAAAACAACCATTAAGTTGCGGAAACATTCTGACTAACCCTTTATTGCACACATAATTTTTCAATTATGCAGTACATCTGTAACTTTTAAGCCAAGGCAAAAGTACAACTAAATTAACTTAAAAATGCATGTTTTTCGAGAAAGACCTAAAGAACTAGTGGCCGTACTGCCATTGATTAGTGTGCATTACTATCTATGGTTAGTGCACAGCCAGTAAACTGGTCATAACACTAAATCAGTATTTTAGAGGAAGAAATAATAAGTTTGTTGTATGTAGTATTTTTAATGCTTTCTTTCAATTCATTAGATTGAATGTGAAAGGAACATTTTTTATATTTTACCCAACAAAATACCCTAGCAAAGAACTTATTATTGCACAAAGAAATGGTACACACCTAATGAGACAGTACATACTGGATCTTTGATCTAGACTAAATTAACCTATATGGTGCTATAGAATTGAAATGTCTCCTACAAACATATTGGATACATCTGATTATGGTTCAGGAGCCAATAGCAGATGGAAAAGAGGAACAAAAAAAAAATACTGGAACATTTTGGAGTCACAACCACAAAAGCAGGGATAGTATTCTAAGCTCCATACCACAGGGCACATTTAATGTGGTCTGTATTGATCAACCTTATCAAAATAACTACATCATCCATTTTTTCAGCCAATTTTTATTTTGTTCTCACTTCAACAAAATCTAATTTTTCAATTAGAATGTGTATTTTCAAAATGAAATCTTAACTAATATTATAAAGCTGAAGAGTTTGTTTGTTTGTTTGGACGCGCTAATCTCAGGAACTACTGGTCCGAATTGAAAAATTCTTTTTGTGTTGAATAGACTATTTATCAAGGAAGGCTTTAAGCTATATAACATCACGCTGCAACTATTAGGAGTGAAGAAATAATGGAAAATGTAAAAAAAAAACGGGGGAAAAAATAACTATTCCACGCGGACGAAGTCGCGAGCACAGCTAGTATCTGATATTTGGCTTTATGTAGATCTGTGGTCCAGCTACCATGTTATTGATCAGTTGCTATGTAAATGTCTGTGGTATGTCAAAATTAAACAATATTTAACATAACAGTCGGACCTGTCTTTTATGTGGTGCCATCTGGTGGATTTCTTTTTTCAGAACACCCTCATTGTCCTTGCCATGCTAGGTATATCCTTGTGATTAAAGACCATGCTTTATTTCAGACTCAAGGAAGTGGCGGAAAGATGGAACCGATATGGAACTGGCGCCGGCTCATCAGCACTCAGCTCATTGAGAGGGGTGCGCGCGGTGGCGGCCGGGCCGGCCCATATCGCTTGTTTGCTAGAAGATGGCACAATCTGCCGTGCTGCGTTCTCCATCATACCCGATAGATTGGATTTGAGCAAAGCTGATGCCACCAAGAATGGAGGCAACGGCGGAGGCGGAAGCGGCGGAGGCGGTACTGGTGGGGGGAAGCAGGGCGGCAGCGGTGGAGGCTGTGGATCGAGGCAGCAGCCTCAGACGAGGGCTCGTATCATGAGAAGGAGTTCCATCCGTGCTGCACCCAGTTCACAAGGTACATCTTTCACATGTCTATACCTATACCAATGTTTTTTTAACATAAATTTCATCATATTTCACAACCACACACACACAAGAGGTTTGAAATCAACTTAGTTTGTCTCTTTGTGGATTAAGCATTAAGTGCCTATTATAAAATTGTGTATCTGTACTAAAATACATACATTAAATAATACATTTCAACTGCCGTTTATTATTTTCCGGAAGTTAATCAACTACCTAGGAAATTTAGCAACTTACGATTCTTGCTATTTTCCGTGACATATCTATCTACAGAAAGCTTCTTTATAGGCAGAATTCCAACACAGTTAAGTTAATGATATATGATGTGTTTATGTGTATAGGCTCTACAAGCCGAGCGACAGGTGTGATAATTGGAGCTTCAGGATCAGGAAGAGTAGTGTCGGTGCCTGCTCCATTTGTTCCTGAAGATCTTGTTACCCAGGCACAGGTTGTGTTACAAGGCAAAAGTCGCAGTCTCATTATCAGGGAATTACAGGTAACAGTGATGGTGATACTCGTATTAATATTATGTACTTTATTGGTTATAATTTTGTTTACTGGTTTTAAATTATTATTATCTTACAAATAGTGTAGCAGGTGCACAACAACATTAAATGTAAACTTGCGTTAGTGGTTTTACAAGTACTGCTGTTGATGCATTATACTGATGCTGTGCTGATCATGCTTTTGATACATAATAATGCCAATAAGCATAATCTTTTTACCGGAATGATGTAGCGTACGAATTTGGACGTGAACTTGGCGGTGAACAACCTGCTGTCACGCGACGACGAGGAGGGGGAGGAGCCGGAGGGCGGAGAGGGCGGCGACGGCTACGTGCCCGAGGACCTCATCTCGCTGCTCGACGGCGGCTTCCACGCGGCCCAGCAGGACCATTCCGTCATCATCGACGCAGACGCCATGTTCTCCGATGACATCTTCGGGTACGCCGCTATCAGAAGGTATACCTGTCAAGCTACGCTCCTCCGCCTATACTCTCCTTTGCCCGTAGAATATAGTCTGCAACCCAATCTCTCGCACGCTGACGAGCTTACGCAGTTTCTGTTTTTAGTTCTGTGATTGGGTGTCATTTTGTTTTTGTAGTTTTCTCTGTCGCACACGAAGGTTAGATGTAAAAAGACCAGCAAATTTTTAAAAGTCAATTATAATGTTAATAATATTAACATTGGCTTGTGAATGACTCTTCAGTCAGACATGTTGGTAGCTTTTGAGAGAACAATTTGAAGAAAGTGAAGTGTTTTCTGCATTGTAAATACCTACTTGAAATAGAACGGACTTCGTAACTGATGCGGACTGGCTGGTCTTTTTGCATCCGTCGCGCCATTATATTAACGTATGTTGCGGTGTGTGCAGTCGTAGCGGGGGCGGCGGCGGCAGCGGCGGCGGGCGCGGCGGCGCGAGTCGCGAGAGCAGCAGCTCAGCGCAGGAGCGCCCTTCGGAGTTCAGCCGCTGGCGCGAGCGCCAGTACTTCGGCCCGCGCAGGTGGCTGGAGTCCGCGCTCCGTGACACGTCTTGGGACAAGGATGGAGGTTAGTATTGCTATAAACATAAAAAAAAGAATTGTATTTACTTACACAATTAGGACGAAATAAATTAAGTATTGGGCAGTTTATTAACTGCTTGTCATTTGTGTGCTTGAGCGGATGTGATCTTTGGTCTTTATAAAATGGTTGCTGATGTTACTTCGGCACCAATTACGCATTGTGTTTATGTGAAATGAATTGCTGGTTTCTACAATTAATTTAGATATTTTACGAATATTGAATGAATATATTCGTATTTATTGGGTGTACTTTGCCACAGTGTTAAAATAGGTCAAAGGTGAAGTTTTATTGTCATTATTTAATATGAAATCCTAATAACTTGTTAAATTTTCTCCTCAGCTGAGAATAAGAAGAAGGACTCTGCAATGACAGCTTCTCCTCTGTGGGTATCTGAGGAGCTCGAGTATTGGGACAGCAATGTTAGGTTCACTCATATTGCAGCTACTTACAGTGAGCTAGTGGCAGTGTCCACGCAGGGGCAGCTTCATCAGTGGCGCTGGGCCGACGGACATGCTTATCAACGCAATGACGTAAGTAATTAAATAAACGTGTTCATATTTACTTTATAACAACCCAAACAGATATTCGTTACTTAGTGATTTGTGTTAAAAATGGGACATGAATGCCATTACTGATTCTTAGTTGTATAATAGTATGATTCCTCAATTGGTAGTAACTCCTGCCTTCTGAACCAAGAATCATGGGTTTGATCCCCACCCATTACAAACATTTGTGTGATGAACACTTGTATTTGGTCCATGTCTGGGTGATTATATCTGTATTTATTTGTGGTACTTTCATTGTTCTGATAACCATAACATAAATGCTTAATAAGCTACTTACTTTGAGATCGGAGCAATGTATGTGATGTTTTCTGATATTTATATTTATCTGCCATATATTTCACATTTCTTTATTGTGATGTCTTGCAGCATGTAACATTTACATTTAAAATTTCCAGGCGGCGACCTCAAATGTCATTTACCATCCCCGGGCGAATTGGCTGGGCCTGACTCCCGGCGAGCGCATTGTCAACATTAGCGCCGCAGGAATACGTGTTTCGATTCTCACCGACACCGGACGTGTCGCTACTTATCTCGACGAATCCATTGGTAAAACCACAATTTATTGTATAAATAAAATTTATTGCCATTTAGTCTTGAACATCATTAATAATACAATACGTGTTTGCAGCTCACGCTCCCGGTGCCTCCCGTTTGGAGCATCAGCTACAAAACTTCTCGGAGTTTGGATCTGAAAAACCGGTATCTCTGCACGTTTGCTCGCTGTACACTGTCGCTAGACTTGATTCTGGAGCTATATTCTGGTGGTGAGTAGAGATAACTAAAATTATCTTATTGTCTGTTAATTTAAGATTCTTAGCAAATGACTTTAATTAGAACAATTCACTACCCTTGATGTTACTTTAGAAATCTTTACTATTTGCCTTATTGATGCATTGATGTGGAATTTTTTTATGTGATAACTAGCTGTGCCGGCGGCGTCGCACGCGTGAATATCGGGTTTCAAAAATAACAGACTTCCATAAAATGGTACCTTAATTATAAGATAGACCTCTGGCAATACATTGGTGAAAACTGCATTCAATTCTATGCAGTAGTTTTCGCGTGATGAGCGATCAAACATGCAGATAAAAAAAAAATTCGCCCGTTTTCCCGACACTTCCCGTCACTGCTCTGCTCCTATTTATTGTAGCGTGATGAAAAGTATACTATAACCTGCCCAGGAGTATGAGTAATAATCGTACCAAGTTTCGTTAAAATCCGTCTAGTACTTTTTTTTCTATAACGAACATACAGAGAGACAGACAAAAATTTTACTGATTGCATTTTTTGGCATCAGTATCGATAACCAATAACCCCCTGATAGTTATTTTGAAAATATATTTCATGTACAGATTTGACCTCTCTACAGATTTATTATAAGTATAAAAGAAGATTATAAATCAAACTCTTCCGGATATTACATATTGTACATTGTGTAGGGGAGTGTTGCCTCTGGGACAACGAGCCCGTCTCTGGGAGAAGCACCGGGCGCGCTCCCGCAAGCAGCAGCGCGGCCACTCGTCCGCCGCGCCGCAGGACCTGCAGGCCGGCCAGAGCGTCACCATGAAGAACGCGCCCATGTACCAGCCCGGCGCTGTCGGTGAGTCACAGCATCGCAATTGTGGCCCTTTTTTTCTAAACTAGCGATCCGCACCAGCTTCGCGATCATCATCATCATCAGACTATTGCAGTCCACTGCTGGCCATAGGCCTCTCCAGTTGTACGCCACTTAGGGCAGACATCTGGAGGAAATACCCATAATCGCCACGGTGGGCAGGCGGCTTGGCGATCGCAGGGCGTAGCTGTTCGCGCTGATGACGCTGCTGCCCGTCACCGACCTGGTGGTATCTAGCTACGCCTTCGATTATTGTGATGGTTATACCGCCACCAGTCGGTTGCCAGCGCCCTTACATCCCGGGTGCGATGCTATACGCATATCTATAAACATTCCTCTTGAATCCCTCTATCTATTAAAAAAACTACATCAAAATCCATTGCGTAGTTTTAAAGATATAAGCATACATTGGGACAGACAGAAAAAAAGCGATGACTATAATGATAGTCAAGGCGGCCTTGTCATCATCACTGGGCTATTTTGGAAGCAGAAGACTCTCACCCTTAGATACGCTTACCGCCCGCGCGACTTTCAAAGCAACACCTAGTTCATGACCGGCGGTACAACCGCCACGACGGTCAGCTTGTCTGTGAAACGACCTGGAGACGATCAATTAGGGTGTTACCTGAAATGAATTATAGCTTTATATAACTACTAGGGAGGGCTATAAGGATTCTCATCGTATCATCTTCTCGCTCCAAGTCACCCTCACCTGCCCATGGTGCATCCTGCTAAATAACAGATGAGGCTCTGGCCACCGACTGGTGGCGGTATAACCACGGACAGCAGCGTCGCCGGAGCGAGAAACTACGCCCTGCGATCACCCACCCACCTGCCCAGCGTAGCAATCATGGGTAAAGCCTCCTGGTGTTTGCCTAAAGTGGCCAATAAATAGAGAGACCTATGTCCAGTGGACTGTTGCTGTATTCAGAGTTACTTTTACCGTGCCCGCGCGACTTTCAGCTAACGAATAGCAACACTTAGTTCCTGACCCACAACCACAACCGCGGTTTACTCTCCTTACGATCAGCTTGACTGTAAAACGACCTGTAGCTGGTCAATTAGGCTGTTGCTTGAAATTAATTATAGATTTTGTGTTATATTTACAACACAAGCGTCTAAAGATCGACGTGCTTAATTTGCGTCTACTCAGTCAACACAAGCCATGTCGAGCTGACTGACTTTCACTTTTAATAAAAAAGTAATTGCAGGTGCCAGAACATGACTATATCTATAACATTTAACAGGATTCAACATGTCAACTGGAGTGCCCAAAGTGGGTGTGCTGCAGAACGCTGCTTGGAACTTGTCGGACATGTGCCGCTTCAAGTTGCTGCCGCCGCCGCAGCCCGAGCGCTCCGTGTCGGACAAAGACAAGAGAGATTTACAGGTACCATTACATTTACTTTTTAATCTCCCATTACCCGAGGACTGAAAGTTCCACTTATTCTAAATAATGATAGAGAAATATTATTTTTATATCATACTCCATACCAATTTTGTCCTTACATAATGTGTTTCTAAATTTTTTTTATTTACTTTGGTCTAAAATGAAAAATGGAAAAACTTAAAAACGTGAATATTTTCGATTAACATGGTCCAAACAATCTCTTAATGACAGTCGATGGTAGTCGTAGCAGTCTTTTTATTTCGATTTCTTCACTTATTTAAAGTATATTTTATAAAACACCTAATCAACTATCTCTATCTATTTGTGTAGAATCAATCGCCACTGACAGTGTCATCAGTGAAGGCCTCGTCGTCCAGCGGGGGCAGCAAGGACGGCAGCAAGGACAGCAACAAGGATATGGCCGACCGGCTCGACATGCCTCCGCCGCCCAGCCCCGCCTCGTCTACTTGCAGTGACACTAGCACTTCACACAGTACGAATTTTATACATAATACTAGCTGTGCTCGCGACTTCGTCCGCGTGGAATAGTTATTTTTTCCCCGTTTTTTTTACATTTTCCATTATTTCTTCGCTCCTAATAGTTACAGCGTGATGTTATATAGCCTAAAGCCTTCCTCGATAAATGGTCTATTCAACACAAAAAGAATTTTTCAATTCGGACCAGTAGTTCCTGAGATTAGCGCGTTCAAACAAACAAACAAACAAACTCTTCAGCTTTATAATATTAGTTAAGATTTACATTTTAGAATATACTGTCACTAGTGTTAACTTTTTTATTGTGTCTACTTTCGGGCTATTTTTTTTTTTAAACCGGATAGAATGCATTTACCCATATCTCCCACTCGGGGAAGCGGACGGGGTATGTAGGACTCATCATATGGAAGTGAGGCGGGAAATACCCACTAAAAACTTGGTTCCCTTCCTCAAAGCGCCCCAATGAGGGCGCCGTGGGATGTTTGATACAAATTCTTTTTTTTAACTGGAGAGAATGCATTTACGCATATCCGCCGCTTGAGGGAACAGACGGGGTATGTGGGGCTCATCACCGCCTCGGAATGATGGAAGTGAGGCGGGAAATACCCACTAAAAACTCCGATCCCTTCCTCAAAGCGCTCTAAAGATGGTGCCGTGAGACGTTTGATACCCCTGGTGTTGCGTTCATAGGTTACCTTTGTTACAGACTTGTTTGCCACCCCTGTGGTATAAAAAGAAATTGTATTTTTTTAGAACGTGCAAAACGCGTGACTGTCCGTGGCGAAGAGGGCTCATCCAACGACGGCTCTAAGCGAGACGAGGAGGAGTGGCCGCTGAAAGAGGTCGTGTTCCTCGAGGACGTGAAGAGCGTTCCCTTGGGTCGCGTGCTGAAGGTTGACGGAGCGTATGCAGCGGTCCGGTTCCCGACTGTTGGCAAGGACGGCAAAGAAGTGGTGCCGTCCACACCGGATGATTGGACGGCGTTGCTGCAGGACTGTCGCCTCGTGCGCAAAGATGACCTGGTGGCAGTCAAGTGGGGAGCGGGCGGTGCCACTGGTTCTAGGGGTCCGGATTGTCTTCAGCGCTCACCGAGGAAGATTGCGCTGCCACCGGAACTGCAAGTTCTTACAATTGCTGTAAGTGTAACACATACATAGTTTTTTGTTGCTAGTACATATAATGCCGGAAACTGGGTGGGTGCGAGGTGGTGAGGTGCGTGCGTCATTTTACATTAGACTTTCTCTAGCGCTGTCGCCACCGCAGGCGCCCAGTTTGCGGCCTAAGAGATTGCAGATCGTCGTCATGTCATCCTATAAGTAACTACTTATGTAGCCGAAGGCGTATTGTGAGTAAGATCTGTAAATCATAAGTGAAATGTTTTGGCAACTTGATATATGAGTGTTCTTTTTTTAGGTGGATAGCCGCGGAGTGCACGCAGTTGTGCGCCGACCGGGCGGTGCCCTAGCCTATGCCGTATACGCAGTCGGCACCACTCGTGCTCTGACCGATAGCACCTTCCCTACAGACCATAGCGCCCTTCTTGGCTACTCCAATGGTCAGGCGATTCAACTAGCGACTGCTGCTGAGGTAAATTATTATGTACATACTTTTTTTTAGAAAAGTTGTAAAATAGTGATTAAAAATAGCTCAATCTCGCCTGCTGGAAAGGGTAACGAAAGTCGAAGTCACTGCGGCAATGGACAAGTAACTAGCGTCAGTTACAAGTAACAGTAACAGAGTCCCACACACTACGCCGACTTCCACCAGAGGGCGGCGCGAAGGTGACAAATGCATACCCGTCTAAAATAAAAAAAAATGCTTGTCAACGTAGGACAACCAGTTAGTAGTCCTCTACGATGCAGTGGAGTGCAGATTGTACAAAGATCGTTTCCATTGCAGGGCAGCGAGCCCGTAGTGATAATGCTGGACGGCAACGGCGCGCTGTACCCGGTGGCGCGCGACTGCGTGGGCTGCGTGCGCGAGCCGCCGCCGCTCAACCTGCCGCCGGCGCGAGCGCTCGCCGCGCACGCGCTGCCGCTGCACCCGCACTCCGCCGCGCACGCGCACCACGCCGCGCTCAAGTCGCAGGTATAGCATACCTGTACTTACCTACCTTAGAGAGTAGTGACAATGCCGCCGCCGCTCAACCTGCCGCCGGCGCGAGCGCTCGCCGCGCACGCGCTGCCGCTGCACCCGCACTCCGCCGCGCACGCGCACCACGCCGCGCTCAAGTCGCAGGTATAGCATACCTGTACTTACCTACCTTAGAGAGTAGTGACAATGCCGCCGCCGCTCAACCTGCCGCCGGCGCGAGCGCTCGCCGCGCACGCGCTGCCGCTGCACCCGCACTCCGCCGCGCACGCGCACCACGCCGCGCTCAAGTCGCAGGTATAGCATACCTGTACTTACCTACCTTAGAGAGTAGTGACAATGCCGCCGCCGCTCAACCTGCCGCCGGCGCGAGCGCTCGCCGCGCACGCGCTGCCGCTGCACCCGCACTCCGCCGCGCACGCGCACCACGCCGCGCTCAAGTCGCAGGTATAGCATACCTGTACTTACCTACCTTAGAGAGTAGTGACAATGCCGCCGCCGCTCAACCTGCCGCCGGCGCGAGCGCTCGCCGCGCACGCGCTGCCGCTGCACCCGCACTCCGCCGCGCACGCGCACCACGCCGCGCTCAAGTCGCAGGTATAGCATACCTGTACTTACCTACCTTAGAGAGTAGTGACAATGCCGCCGCCGCTCAACCTGCCGCCGGCGCGAGCGCTCGCCGCGCACGCGCTGCCGCTGCACCCGCACTCCGCCGCGCACGCGCACCACGCCGCGCTCAAGTCGCAGGTATAGCATACCTGTACTTACCTACCTTAGAGAGTAGTGACAATGCCGCCGCCGCTCAACCTGCCGCCGGCGCGAGCGCTCGCCGCGCACGCGCTGCCGCTGCACCCGCACTCCGCCGCGCACGCGCACCACGCCGCGCTCAAGTCGCAGGTATAGCATACCTGTACTTACCTACCTTAGAGAGTAGTGACAATGCCGCCGCCGCTCAACCTGCCGCCGGCGCGAGCGCTCGCCGCGCACGCGCTGCCGCTGCACCCGCACTCCGCCGCGCACGCGCACCACGCCGCGCTCAAGTCGCAGGTATAGCATACCTGTACTTACCTACCTTAGAGAGTAGTGACAATGCCGCCGCCGCTCAACCTGCCGCCGGCGCGAGCGCTCGCCGCGCACGCGCTGCCGCTGCACCCGCACTCCGCCGCGCACGCGCACCACGCCGCGCTCAAGTCGCAGGTATAGCATACCTGTACTTACCTACCTTAGAGAGTAGTGATAATGCTGAAAGTGTAAAACTAACACACACTAAAAATTTATGAAACATTCGTAGCAGATTGCACACTAATTATACGTTCTACTCATATGACTCTAGGAGGTACCTTCCTGTTAGGGTAACGCAGTTCTACCACCAATTATTTTTAAGGGCTGCAGACACTGTCGTTTCCTATTACATACGCACAACACAGCTATTTCGGTGTGATAACAAGATCTTCTGTTATTCAGGTGGCGCTAATTATAATTGTGCCAGAACCTCAGTTGATGATGCCGCGTGTACTGCGCTGCGACCTCGATGGAGTGCGTCAACTGCTTCATCAGTTGGAAACTGAAGCGAATAGTGAGTGAATAACTACTAAGTTTTTTCTAATCATCCAAGACGCGGCAGACGGGCATTTGTGATGCCTGATAGTAAGCAGTCGACACCGCCCATGGACATCCGCAACTCAAATCGAGTTCTGGGGACATTGCCGGCCTTTTAAATGTGACTGAATACGCTCGTGTCTTGAAGGTTTAATTTTCATTCAGTCTTTTCAATCTTACTAATGCGTTTATTTGTTTTATAGAGCAACAAATTCTGGCGATACTGCAGGAGCGTTGCGACGGAAATCGCAACATCTTACATGCTTGTGTTCACATGTGCGCTCCTACATCTAACAAAGAACCTGATATAGGTATGTGAATTATAGTACCCCATTATTTTTTGTTTGCATTAAATGAGAGTTTTCTGAAAACCAGATAAAAGGCAGTTCCAGCTATCATGTGATTGGTCTGTTGCTATGTAAATGTCAGTGCCATGTCAAAATGAACAAGCCAACAGTTGGACCTCCTTTTATGTGTTCCCATCCGGTGGATTTTTCAAACAAAACTCATTAGAGCAAACCGGCGTGCTCACCTTTATTATTGTATGTTCTATAGAAAATCCGTCAATGCCAAACCTGGCGGGTAGCACCGGTAACAGCGGCGCGAGCAATGAGGAAGCCGTGCCGGCACTCTCGTGGCCTCCAGAGACCTTCGAAGCTTCCGGCGACGAGGACAGCCTGATGGGACTCACCAATAATGGGTGAGCTTATCGTAATCTGGTTGAAATGCTTACTTTATAATGTCATAAGTGACATTATGTATACTTGCTTTTAAGTCCTATTATGTATTACAAAATAAAACGTTCCATCCATCAAACAATACATCGGTTTTTATGACCAAAACCACATGATTGTCCATCGTACGATGGTTTTTTTGTTCGTTCGATTGTCAGGTTAGGTTAGACCACCTGAATATGATTTACAATCCTTTACAGTTGATTAGGCGATGAGTCATCATCATCAGCCTGCAAACGTCCCCTTACGGACATAGGCCTCCCTTGATATTGGAAGGATTTGCCTCAGTCGCCACGCTTGGCAGGAGGGTCGGTGACCGCAGTAGGTTTTATTTGTACCCAGGTAAACGCTGCTGCCCATTTTCTCAGTCGTGTTTTACGACCGGTGGATGAGATGGGGTGGTCCTATTCTAAATTCGATACGGGCAAGGTGATGGGTGATTCCAATTAATTAAAGCCTATGCATGCTTCGTGTGATAATTGTGAATTTTCGCAATGAGATGTGAAGCATGCTTCTGAGAAAGCAAAAGATGAATGGTCGTTACGGTTTCAGTAAAACGAGCAGCGGCAACGCGGGCGGCGGCGCCGTGAGCGCGGACCCGGCCGAGCGACGCAGCAACGCGCTGGCCGCCCTGCGCGCGCTGTGCGACAGCGCCGCGCTGCAGCCCTTCCTCATGCAGCTGCTCACCGCCAAGTAAGTGCCGCAGCAACGCGCTGGCCGCCCTGCGCGCGCTGTGCGACAGCGCCGCGCTGCAGCCCTTCCTCATGCAGCTGCTCACCGCCAAGTAAGTGCCGCAGCAACGCGCTGGCCGCCCTGCGCGCGCTGTGCGACAGCGCCGCGCTGCAGCCCTTCCTCATGCAGCTGCTCACCGCCAAGTAAGTGCCGCAGCAACGCGCTGGCCGCCCTGCGCGCGCTGTGCGACAGCGCCGCGCTGCAGCCCTTCCTCATGCAGCTGCTCACCGCCAAGTAAGTGCCGCAGCAACGCGCTGGCCGCCCTGCGCGCGCTGTGCGACAGCGCCGCGCTGCAGCCCTTCCTCATGCAGCTGCTCACCGCCAAGTAAGTGCCGCAGCAACGCGCTGGCCGCCCTGCGCGCGCTGTGCGACAGCGCCGCGCTGCAGCCCTTCCTCATGCAGCTGCTCACCGCCAAGTAAGTGCCGCAGCAACGCGCTGGCCGCCCTGCGCGCGCTGTGCGACAGCGCCGCGCTGCAGCCCTTCCTCATGCAGCTGCTCACCGCCAAGTAAGTGCCGCAGCAACGCGCTGGCCGCCCTGCGCGCGCTGTGCGACAGCGCCGCGCTGCAGCCCTTCCTCATGCAGCTGCTCACCGCCAAGTAAGTGCCGCAGCAACGCGCTGGCCGCCCTGCGCGCGCTGTGCGACAGCGCCGCGCTGCAGCCCTTCCTCATGCAGCTGCTCACCGCCAAGTAAGTGCCGCAGCAACGCGCTGGCCGCCCTGCGCGCGCTGTGCGACAGCGCCGCGCTGCAGCCCTTCCTCATGCAGCTGCTCACCGCCAA
Source organism: Conogethes punctiferalis (assembly GCA_031163375.1). Taxonomy (NCBI): domain Eukaryota; kingdom Metazoa; phylum Arthropoda; class Insecta; order Lepidoptera; family Crambidae; genus Conogethes; species Conogethes punctiferalis. Next base: position 13,235,389 of record CM062078.1, read on the forward strand.
GTAAGTGCCGCAGCAACGCGCTGGCCGCCCTGCGCGCGCTGTGCGACAGCGCCGCGCTGCAGCCCTTCCTCATGCAGCTGCTCACCGCCAAGTAAGTGAATTCCTCAAATGGATGGATTGGAGAAAATAGGATTGAGAACTGTGAGGTGGGAATTTAAGAAGGAGATATTTAAATGACCATAAAATAATTGACGACCCTGAGCAGACTGCAACGGAAAGCGTTCCGCTCTCGGAACTAAAAAACTTAAAAACTTGCTTAGTCCAAAATTTTCGTAACAAGTGTTCTTACACTTTCCTCTGAAATTATTTAAAATCTCACTCAGTGAATTAATCTTATTTTTTTTCTTGCACAGGGACGGCATGGGCCAAACTCCCCTAATGGCGGCGGTATCGGAGCGTGCGTACCGCGCTGCGCTGGTGCTGCTGGACGCCATCCGCGCTTGCGCCGACACGGATGAGACGCAGCGCTCGGCGGCCATCTTCCCGCCCAACGCGCACCCCGACCACTCGCCGCTGTTGGTGCTGTGCTGCAACGACACCTGCAGCTTCACTTGGACTGGACAGGAGCACATCAACCAGGTATGTCTTCACATGTCTCCCTTCTTGTGACAATCTAAACAAATTCATTTAATGTTTTATGACACACGACAAAATGTACGACTCTACGCAAATCAAAATCAATATGATATTGCTTTGTTACAGGACATTTTCGAGTGCAAAACATGCGGCCTTACCGGTTCCCTGTGCTGTTGCACTGAATGTGCTAAGGTAAGTTTTTTATGTATTAGGTAAAAAAATAAAAAACTTGCTTAGTCCAAAATTTTCGTAACAAGTGTTCTTACACTTGTACATAGTTACTGTATTAAGAGAGGTAGGGCATAGCGAATCTTCGCTCGAATTGAGCCGCCCGTCCGGGGAAGGACCTCTACGGCCTCCACCCTATGGAATGCCGCAGTCAAATGACCTCTGAGTCGTGTTTCTGCCAGTGAGTAGGGTTACCGGAGCTTGTGGGGGGTTGGGGTTGGGCCGGCATGGCGGTGGCAACTGACAGGTAACTGACCAGTTACTTGCCCGTTGTCACAGCGACTTGGGCTTATCTTTCGCTTTCCATCAGGCGTAGGGAAGCCAATATGTCGAGCCACTATAAAAAAAAAAGATCATTGTAATTCGCCACATACATTACGCATTTTTTTTCACGCAACAGGTGTGCCACAAAGGACATGACTGCAAGCAGAAGCAGACGTCTCCCACGGCGTACTGCGACTGTTGGGAGAAGTGCCGCTGCAAGGCCCTCGTGGGCGGCAACTGGGCAGCGAGGTGCGACTTGCTCGCCAGGCTGGCCAGAGACACTCAGCTGGCCACGCATTTCAACTCCAGGTACGTAATTTCTGTACACTCACTATGTTCTGGTACAAATACAAATAAATTTATTTGCTTGAATGTGGTACAATACAGGTGTTACATAATTATTCATGAGATCCTCATGCACAATTCACCAGAAGCTGGCATGCAAATTTTAACTTACGAAGCTATTTAACAATTGATCAAAATAAATGTATTTTAATGAAAGGTATTTAGAAAATGTCGTGTTGGACGATCTTCGGCCTCCCTGGTGGCGAGTCCATCGGCACGCATATCTGCGGTGATGACGTCAAGCCAGCGTTTCTTGGGCCTACCCCTTCTGCCACGGCTCCCAACATAGTTTGGATGTTTTCGTAAAACGTGTAGGTGACCCTCTTGCAACTTGTCTGCTATGTCACGGATGTAGATGCTGCGTCGGATGCGGGAGTTTCTTATGCAGGCTCGCTCTCCGCGTCACTTTCCCAATGGACAAGATGGACTATATGTCCAGACATACATAATAATAATAATAAAGCCCTTTTATTCCGAACCACAGTACAAATACAAACAATACAATACAATATTTATTTATAGTATGTCACGCAGTTCGGCGTGCCTCTTGGCATAGGCCTCCTCCAGCTCCCTCCATTGAGCTCGATCCTCCGCGGCTCTAGTCCAAAATGGTCCCAGAGTTAGGCGGATATCGTCACTCCATCTACTCTTTGGACGCCCTGGTTTTCTGGTGTTCTCTCTAGGATACCAAAGACACTAGGCTGTTGGCTCCACTTGTTTAACCTGCAGCGCAACATGTGTCCTGCCCAGCTCCATTTTATGTGTTCTATGCGAGATATGATATCCGTAACTTTAGTCTTTCTTCTGATTTCCTCATTTCTAATCCTATCACTAAGCCTCGTTCCCAACATGCTTCTTTCCATTGCTCTTTCAGTTTTGGCTAGTTGATCTCTATGTTTTTCCGTTAGAGTCCATGTCTCGCAGCCGTATGTCATGCAGGGAAGAATACAAGTGTTGAAAGTCTTTCTCTTGATATGTACACCTAAATCTTTGTCCTTCATGATTTCTTTCAACAACCAGTATTTCTTCCACCCGCTAGCTATTCTTTTGTTTATTTCTTTAGACATGGAGTCCTCCGGAGATATGATACCAGGGATACAATAATTATTAAAATACATACAAGGGATACAATAATTATTAAAAGAAATAAGGTAATATCAATAACATTTTCTCCCATCAGGGGCGAGTCGATCCTCCTGTTCCTGGTGCAGACGGTGGGCAGGCAGGCGGTGGAGCAGCGTCAGTTCCGCGCGGGCGTGGGCCGCGGCCGCGGGCCGCGCAAGCAGCCCGGCTCGGACGCCGAGGTGGACGCGCCCGACCACGACCTCGAGCCGCCGCGGTTTGCGCGCAGGGCGCTCCTGCATTTACTCGGTGAGACCGCTAGCGTAGTTAGAGCCTGTCCAGATGAGGCGTTTTACGGCCGTTTCTACGCTGGGAGGGATCCAGTGAATTGCAAAACTTTCTATGAACGTAACTCTAAATTGTTTGTAGTAACTTTAGATAGTTTTGCACTAGGACACCCATCTCTTTAGTGAAACTGGTTTCTTCTAAGAGAGATCTAAGAGATCATTACAAACTATAATACCGCCTAAGTTGTACTATATTTTATTTGTATATGTTTTCCTGGAATGTCTGTGTTTTGTGCAATACTGAGTATCTATCCTATCTATTTGTCATTAATTGTACTAGAATGATTTCTAATTTTAATTAACATCCAAGAAGTTCCCCAGAGATATTTCCGTATGCATTTTTGAATAGCGCCATTTATAAATCATCAATACAATTGATAATAATTACTCCGCCGGTATTTCATTTGGCTTTTAAACAACGTTATTTATGGTTAATCTTTTGATTTGATTATTAGTAAAAAATGTGGAAAAAAATTATCTAGCATGAACAGTCAGTCCCAATGACAAAAATGTGGACTCCCAAAAACGTTTCGTTCAAGCGGCTACTGTACAGTGACGTCACTGTTTAAACGTCGTCGTTTGGAAACGCCTTCATATTCTTCCGTGTGGACGAGTGAATGATTTTTGTGGTTGTTCAGGCGACTGGCCAGCAGTAGAGGCCGCGGTGATGTGCGGCTCGAGCAGCGGCGCGGAGCCCGAAAGTCGGCCCACTAGCCCTGCCCCAGGCCAGTCCGGCACAACACTGCTCGACAAGTTTACGCACGCTCTCATCGTCAAGTGCACCAACGAGGTGAGTTACTGAGCCTGAGTTGTAGTCATATTATACTTGAAAAACTCTGTAACTGTGTTTCATTCCTAACTCTATGGACGCAGAACGACCTTGGAGCGACCGACCAATCAGGGACAGTCATGGGCGCCCGCGGATGGGTACAAGGGGGTGCATTTGCACTCTCCTGGCAGAAAAGAATTTATTTAAATTAATTTGTATTTGCAAGTATTAATTCATGAAAAAGCATAATAAACCGGCATGATTTGATTTTGATAGCATTTTCCATACAATCTGGGGGCACGGAAGTGCCCATTCTATGTATTTTTCACAAAGTTAATAGTAGTATATGCAGATGCGCCGACCTAAAATTAATCCTGGCGGCGCCCATGAGGACAATTGATGATTACATTGACATTGCGATGGCCTAAGCAACTGTGCACTGTGATCCGAACGAATCAAAGTTATTAAGTATTTTATATCTTTCAGATGCTGGACACTCTGCTGCATACTTTGATCCGCGAACAACAGAACGACTCTGTGCCAGGACGCGCCGAGCGCGCTCGCGAAGTTGCGCGACGATTTGTGCGCTCAGTCGCCCGGATATTTGTCATATTCAGCGTCGAGATGGCGCCTGGTGCTGCTAAAAAGAAAGGGTGATTACTGCTAGTTTAACAAGTTGCTATGTGCGATAGTATTAGCCTCTTGTATACTTCGTACGTTGCTATCTCGCAGGCGAGAAGTCGACGACATGCCCGAGTCGCTTGTCTTGTATCTAACTGTCTCATGTGTACAATCTGTTGCGATGCGTTGTTGGTCTAGTTATCGCAAATGCCACATAAGGATTGAGATGTCTCATAAACTGTTACTGGGTTTTTCTGTGAAGAAATTACTCTTTTGGAGCATCAGAGTCCGGAAGACTGCCGTGATACGCTCCAGTGCATCGGAATGCCGTTTAGCCGTCGCCTGTCGTGCGCTTGATCTCTACCATACCGTCGCTCCCTAAGGTAAGCGTCCACATCTATTCGTCAGATGTGGACGCTCACATCGCTTATACAACGGATGACCGAACGAAGTGCATCTCTGCGCTTGCATACCTGTCTACTTTTGTGCCTTCTGCGTCCCCTCGGAGATGGTCCATTGGGGAGTAGTATTACAACGTGTATGTCGGTTGGCAGGCCTCTCTCGATCACGTCGTCGCTGGTGCGCTGCCGGCGCGTGTTCGCGGCGCTGGTGGGGCTGGCGGTGGAGGAGCTGGTGGAGGCGGCGGACGCGCTGCTGGCGCCGGTCCGGCTGGGCGTGGTGCGCCCCACCGCGCCCTTCCCGCTGGCCACCACCTACGTGGAGCTGGTCAACGGCAGCGAGGACCTGTTCGGCGTCGAGCCGCTGTCCGCTGCGCAGAGCGGCTCGCACTCGCACTCCCACCCGCACTCCATATCGCGGCTGGCGCACACAACCAGGTACATAATTTATTTATTTATTTATTTATTTATTTATTAAACTTGTAGCTTACAGAATTGTTCCAAAACGCGTACAAGAAATTACAAAACAATGAATTATTTTATACAAAAATGTCAAATTAGGTACATATGTCACAATATTAGATTAGGTAGGTACAAATGTCAATATTATAAACATGTAGTCAAAAAAACAAATTAAATTAACAAATTAAAACCGAGTCATGTCATCAATTATTCTATAAAAATTTGCAAATAATTTACTGCAACTGTCGGCAAACAAATCAATGTCGTCATGCTGAGCGAGTATGTCCCCAATCAGACTCAGTGCGTGGTTGGTGGGAATATAATAATTACTTTACTTACATCGAGTATTTGAGTTTGATGTTATAATAGAGCTTTTTCTGAGAATCGTCTTCGTAGGGAGCGATATCGTAGATATTATCTTTTATTGCCTTTAAACTGTGTACGATTTGCAGCTTATCACATATTTTTGGTATCAAAATATTTTTTGATTGGATGTTTGTTTATTGAATTTCCCCAGAAAATACGTACATATAAAGTGTTAAGTATACACTATTGACGTTAAGTGTAATGTCAATAGTGAATATACTTGGGCAAAATAAGCTGCCCAATACTCTGAATATAGTCTTAGCCAATAGATGATTATAATTATATTGTCTATTGCTTTGAGAACCTCTGATGTTGATGAAGGAATTGTTTTAAAAGGTGTAACTATTTCAGAGAGTCGACAGCAGCCGGCGGGCGGGGTGTACCCGCGGGCGGCACTTCCATGGGCAGTTCCACTCTAGTGCCCGACGGGTCCTCGACACCCGTAGCTACGGAGTATGCTGATGACGTCGCGGGTGAGGCCCTCGGTGGCGACGACGACGCGTCGGAGACCGACGAGCCAAATGTCCCGGCGCCTGTACCTCCGCCAGACGCGCAGCACCATGACGATGCTATGGGTGACAGGTGAGAAAGTATTTCTGCTTACATAATAAGCCTTATACATAGGCATAAAATTATTGTGAGTGTAAACCCTGAACATTGAGAAATATAAATGGAAACATAAAATGTCTGAAGGATGTTGCATCTGCACGAATGTCATGAGCAATGCGCTAATAGCGAGTCAATTTACATGTAATCTTAAAATTTGTTATTTTTTTAACCCACATCATTTTACTGCTGGCAAAGGCCTGCGTCCCAAGCCGGCCCCGCGTCTTGTTATGTTTGCAAATTAAAAAGTATATGACGGAACTAATAGAATGGGCAATGCGCTTATTGCGAATCACTTGATATATATTATGTTTGTATATATACGCAGCCACATTGATTGTAATATAACACATTTGCTTTCATAGGGTGCAAGAACAACACGTCGTGGTAGAAAATGGCACGGAGCGTGCCGAGGGCGGCGAGAGTGAGAGCGAGCTGGACATGCTCGCCGAGGTGGAGACCGAGAGTGACTCTGACGACCAGGACAACGCCGAGTCCGCGCAGCGCAGCGTGCAGACCGGCGCCACACAAGGTTCTGACCCTGGTACGTGCCAAGCATACCAGTTATAGATAACCTATTTGATACTCGTCCTTTTTTTTAAGTCGTTTAATAAACGGACTGCAATCGTTTCGTAAGCAGTCCAAATGTAATGTGTACTTTGGGTTGTGTAACAGATTTATGTAGTATATCCCCTGAACAAAGTATCCATGTTAAATGTAAATAGCTGAGAAATATCAAAGCAAAATTAACTGAATGATGAACCCGTTTTATTTAATTTTGGTAATCCAAAAGGCATCGTTTTATGGCAAAAATAAAATCCCAAAAGGATGTCATTTTATATGCGATTTTGTGTAATTTCCTACTTTATTAGTGCCTTTTTTATTGTGGAACCGTCTAGTTCTTACACTATATTTATTGCCATAGGAATGGCCTCGCTGCTACTGTACCCAGATGAAGAAAGTGGTGATTCCACTCAACCGGAGGATGAAGACTCAGAGGCGGGCGAGACGGACGAACAGGATGGCGAGGCTGAGCCTCCCCTGCACGACGGCGAACCGCTCGAGAGACGCACGGCGCCGCCCTCGCGGCCCAACCTGGCCCCGCACTCCATGCAATGGGCTATACGGTAAGTTGCCGTTTCATGCCGTTCATACAGTAAATAAGAAGTTATCTAAACAAACAATAATGAATGGTTCGACGACGAACAAAATTGCCATATTTGCGATGCGAACTGATGTGGACATGTTGCGATGATATTTGGACAGAGACATTGTACAAATAAGTGTATGTCAATGCTCCAATACATCGGATTAGGTTGATGAGCTATTTCATTACCGTGGCCTGCGTTCCGGTTAGAGGCCCTGAGGATGACGATATGTGCCTTCTGGGCACAGTGGTCAATGAGGTCTTGAGAATGCGCGAAGGTGTCGGGAGGACACCAAACCGTCCTTCACACACCGCGATATGGGGGTTGCGTCAAGTTACTTCGGGCATTCCGAACCCCGTTAGACAGAGCGCTCGTGCAGACCACCGTCGGGTTTAATGGGTATTCTCCGCTAGATAGGCGTGAGGCCCCATATAACCCGTATACCATACGGTATACGACTTAGATTAAAAATAAATATCTTTCTTTGAGTGTTGGTCAGTTTCGTTTGGATTTCCATTTACAAGACAGCCTGTATACAAAAAATGCAGTTCTCATGTACTCTGTTGTTGTGAAATAAATGTCTTCATCTTTTGTCGGCAGTTCCCGCGAGACGAACCGCGGCACCAGCGGCAGCACGGGTGGCGTGCGGCTGTCGGGCGGCTCGTCGCTCGTGTTCATCGACCCCGCGTCGCTGCGCCGCTCCACCGCCGCCGCGGCCGCGGGCGCCCACGACCCGCACTCGACATCTACAACGGCCTCTTGCTTAGCGAGGGCTTTCGGTAAGTGAAAGTACCATAAATAATGTTTTCCCTTTCGTCATTAGGCCAGCTATAGCGAACTTGGTGGCGAATAATAGTGTCGCAGAAAACGACTAAGGGAGTGTCGGGCAAATAATACCTGGGTACAAATAAATCCTACTGAGGTTACTAATACACTTGCCAAATGTGGCGACTAAAGCCAATCCCCCCAAATGTCCTTAACATTTTCAATTTGAGTCAAAAATCCTTTTGCTTAGAAAGTCATAGAAGTATGAAATATGAAGTTCTAGTGCGGAAGTTGGACTCGCACTTGATCAGTTTTTTTTTATACGAAACAGACCTTCAAACGCTGAGAAAATGTCTTGAAAAAGATGGCTGGTCGAGAATGGATGCAGATTGCACAGGATTGGGATGGTTAACTTTTTCTGGGGGGCTTAAAGTAGGCTTAGTACTTACTTTCAGCTTGGACGGCAATGTGCTGATTAATTGATTGAAGGCACAGATAGTGATACATTTAACTAAACCTGTTTCTCCATTCCAGGTATTGTGATCCGCCAAATAGCGGATCTGTTGTGGGAGTACGAGCGCGTGACTCTACCTCTGCCGCGCATGGTTCCGCTCGCTTACCGCGAGGCGCTCCGCCTGCAGTGCTACCTGGAGAGGCAGCTCAAGAACACGTGGGACTGGCTGGTTACGGTCATGGACGCTACTGAAGCGCAACTTAGGTGACTTGTTTGGCAATTTGTAGCACACATATACAAAGTGCGAACGCTTTAGAATAGAGGTCATTTATTTCTTCTATTACAAGTAGTATTCCTGCAAAGTTAAGTCATTGAAATCCTTTCAGTAGATTTAGCGTCAAAGAGTAACGAATGGCTGTTATGACCGCGGTTCCACTAAGGCGGAGCGGAGCAGAGCGGAGACGAGTTGGTCGCAATTGACCAATCGCATGGCTTGAATCAAAGGGACACATCTCACTCCTCTCTCTCTCTCTCTCTCTCTCTCTGTGTGTGTGTGTATTTGTATGTCTCTAGTTTATCTAAAACTAGCTTTAACACTAAAATAGCTTAATTGAATGCTCGCCTGTGTGGTATAGAAGACAAGTGAGGTACGAGTGGTTATTACGCACGCCACGTTGGTAACAATCCCGCAGGTGACGACTCAATAAACCACATATAAATAAAATGTTATCAACAATCTTCATTCTATTTTCAACGTATTTGACTCGAAACATAATATCAACAGATTCGGAGCATCGCTGACGTCGAACAACGCCAGCACCACGAGCACCGACAGCGGCCGCGCTAACGTGCCCACTGCGAGGCGCACTACTTCATTCACCTCGCCCGCGACGAGGATCATCGGCTTCACCGAAGGCCCGAGACCTAGAGATCGCGAACAAGGTATGTAGTCAGAAGTGGTGCTGAATTAAATTGCGTGCTAGGATTTATTTATTTATTTATTTATTTAAGTACAACCACATGATACATATTATACATTCACAAATATTATAGGTATACAACATAAACGTCTGATATGTACCACAATAACGGCGTACATAACATTCACGAAAAATAAAAATCTTGAAACGGATACACAGTAACCAACCGATGCGGTTGGGTTAGCAAGCTAAGGAGAGCCTGATAGGTATGACAACAAAATCAATTTGAACCTAGGAAGAGAAGCTCCAAATAGGTCCAATTCTGGTATCATAGCATTGAATGCGTTAAATTCGATAAGAATTCGTGCCAAAGGAGATTGGAGGCCTAGATTGGTTCGAGCAAATGGAGGGGCAAAAAATCTTGTGATCGGTTGTCTGGGGTATCTATATGGAATCGATAGAGGAATACGAGACAATAGGTCATCCGACAGAAGTTGGCCATTCAAGATTTTATGTAGAAAGCACATGTCCAAAAGTCGCCTTCTATCCTGGAGACTGGTCATATTGAATTTAGAAAGGCGTGCGCTGTATGGCTGGCGATGGGAGAAGCCACTGCATACAAAGGCCAAGTGTCTGGTAAAAGCCCGCTGTATGCTCTCAATTCTATGTGAGTGGACTTTATAGTAGGGGCTCCAAACACAAGATGCGAAATCGAGATGGCTACGCACAAGAGCATTGTATAAAATAATCCTGGTGTTAACGTTCTTGAAGTCTTTAGTATTGCGTTTAATGAAGCCCAACATTCTAGCTGCCTTAGCAACAATAGAGTCCGTATGAATGTCAAACTTCAATTTACTATCAATGTGAACACCAAGATCCCTAATCACATTAACTTCTTCGATTTGTACGCCACCGATCTCGTACCTAGTCACAAGTGGTTTTTTTTTTTCGCGAATATTTGATATGGAAACATTTCCCCGCATTAAGAGCCATGCAGTTAGCCTTACACCAACCAATAATCCTATTGAGATCCTCTTGAATAAGGTTCCTATCCTCAGACGAAGCAACAGTTTTGTAAATTTTTAAGTCGTCGGCAAACAAAGAATATTTACAATTTCTAATGCTGGAGGTGATGTCGTTGATAAAAACCAAGAAGAGTAAGGGACCCAAATGTGAGCCCTGTGGAACGCCAGATTCAGCAAGAAACCATTCGGATTGGAAGCCATTCAAAACAACTGCCTGCTGTCTATCATGTAAGTACGACTCGAACCAAGCAAGCAAAGATCCACCAATACCGACAGCACGCAGTTTGTTAACAAGTACCTTATGGTTTACTTTGTCAAAAGCATTGCTGAAGTCAGTATAAATAGCATCAACTTCAAGCCCTCCATCGACCCTTTCGCAAAGATCCGAAACAAAAGGAACCAAATTAGTTAACACTGAACGACCGCTTGTAAAACCATGTTGATGGCCTGTAATAATATTCTTAGTTACTTTGGAAATAATGGGACAAATCATGGATTCAAAAATCTTAGCAAAACAAGAAAGCAAAGAGATTGGACGATAGTTTTTAATAGATGAGTCATCACCTTTTTTGAAAACCGGGAGGATGCGTGCCTTTTTCCATTCATTAGGAAACATACCTTCCTTGAGTGATTTATTAAATATTAACGTGAGGGGTAGGGTAATACCGTGGACGCAACGTCTGACAAACAAGGGAGGGATGGAGTCAGGACCCGCTCCTGCAGTAATATCAAGCTTCTTAATTTTCTGGGCTACTTGAGACTCTGTAAATAATATTTGTGCAAGATGGTCACGTTCATATCCTAGAAGCTCAGTCGAGTTTCCAGAGTCACCAAGAGAATAGACAGAAGAGAAGTGACGAGCAAACAAGTTAACTATTTCAGGGCCTGACTCGGCGGAGACACCATCCAACTGCATTTTGGCAGGAATGGTTGAATGACCACCCCGTTTTTCTTTAATATAACTCCAAAAAACTTTAGGGTTCTTAGGAATGTTGGCCTCGATGCCCTGAATATAGTCCCTGTAACATTTCTTAAAGAGTTTACGGCTTCGACTCCGGAGCAACTTGAACTCAATCTCGTCCCTGGGATTAGAGAACTTTAAGAATCTTCTACGCACCTTGTCCTTTTCCGCAAGTAATTTAATAAGATGTTTAGTAAACCACTTAGGATGCCCAGGTTTACCAAGCTTACGCTTTGGCACGAATTCGTCTCTAAGTTTATAAAGGATACTGTACAACTCACATACCATATCATTAACACTATTACAATTTGAGAATAAGTTTGGCCAATTAATCTCCTTTAACTCCAGTACAATTTTACTATAATCAGCTTTATGGTAGTTATACATGACGTTATAATTAGAAGGAAGATATTTGGCCTTAGAGTTTGGAAAGTCAATTAATAAGTTCGGATGAATATCGTAACACTTACTCAAAGTATCCGGTGCTTTCGATACCACAATATTCCGTACGTTACTAATCACCAAGTCCAAAAAGCGGTCATCACCATTGCCAACGCCATTAAGCTGATACAGATTATAAGTAGTTAAAAAGTCAACGAAAGTAAACCCTAATTTGCTACTATAGTTGGACGGAATCATGTTCGGACCATCTGGACTGAGGCTCCAATTAATAAAACCAAGGTTAAAATCTCCAATTAGTAAAACATTGTCGTAACGATCCATGGCTAGCTCGACACTTCGCAGGAATAATTCAAGTGACTCCAATTTAACTGGTGGAGGTAGGTAAACAACACACATAATAAAATTTGACATAATACCATTACATTGAAACTGTAAATTAACCCAAATACATTCTATATTATTACATTCTAAGTCAGTAATGCGAGCAGATGGAATATCTCGAGAGATCGCTAGCAGAACGCCACCTCCATCTTTTTTGGAGCCACTACAGCACTGCCGATCTCTTCGGTAGACAACATATCTATCGTCAATCACCTCGCTGGTCGAGATTCTATTGTTCAACCATGTTTCCGTCAGAGCAATTACATTATAGTTAGAGATCAGAATGTTACTATAAATATCATTGGTTTTAGTCCGAAGACCTTGTACATTTTGGTAATATAATTCTAACACAGTAAAATAAAAACTCCGCAACAAAGGCTATGTAACAATGAAATAATTAACTTAACTAACTAATAAGTTTTAAACTGTCCAGGGATCTTATTAGAATGCTTTGGTTATTTTCATCCTTGCGCACATATATGCGCCCGTTACGCACCCAAACAAATTTATAGGACATTTCTTTAGCCTTCAAACGGGTGGCAGCGTGTAATGACTTGTTTGCAGGGGTGAGATGTTCCGTCACGAACACGGGCCGACGTGGTCCACCAATACCGAGATGTTCGGATGATAATTTATCACCGGCGTTTGTTTTATTGAATTTAGATACAGCCGCCAATAAAGCGTCCCGCTGGCGGGAGCTACGTAACTTGGCTATAACCGCCCTTGGTTTAGCAGCATCCCTATTCATTTTGGCAACTCGTGTGACGTGCACAATATCCTCGGTCGTTAGGGGGCTTTCCACGATGTGAGTAAGCTGCACAACAGTATCGATCAAACGCTCGGATCTATGCTCCGGAATACCATTCAATTCAATATTCGACTCCCGCATATGCAGCTCCACCGTATTCAGACGGTTCTTGAGGTCAGTTACACATGATCGTAACTGTTCATTATCTGTCGTTAATTTAGAAATTACATTTGATTTCTCCTCTAGCAGAGTTCGCATCTCTTCGAATTGCGTATTGAAAAAGTGCATTGAATCTCGGAATCCCGAGATTTGTTCCTTAATACTATGCAATTCGGCCGACACCGACTTTTTCATAGCGGATTGCAGAGAGGTAGCAAGTTCCTCACGGATCACATCCCGAAGCCTATCCTCTGAGAGGCAATCGGGGACCGCCATTGTAATGGTAGACGACTTGTCCTCTGGAGTAGGACTACTGCAAGAGGCATGTCTATTCGATTTGACGCGTTCAGTGACGTATGAGCGCTCCGGAGAAACAACCTCGGTGTCGTAAGAGGGCAAGGAACGAATAGGCGTATTGGTGTTGCCCGTTTTTGGGAGCCTGCTCACACACTCGGGGATTTATCATGGTGGTAGAAATACTTGTCAGGAGTTTATGAATTTATCATAAACTCCTGACAAGTATTATTACGTTAACGCGTTATATTATATAGAGAAGCCTTCGAGTTTAATTATTTTTATTTATGGTGTTTTATAAATCATGCACAATGCAAATTAAGGTGCTGAGTCACGTCGTTATAAGAACGGGTTTGTGATTGCGCTGGTAACCGCGCGTCGGTAATATCGAAGACATGTTAGTGGTCATGGTTGTTTTTTCTTTGACACTCCATCATCATTTTAGAGATTAGATCATCCTTACATCATCCATATACTATTAGACATATTAACTACCCTACTGTTCTTTTGTAGTAAATCTAAACTTTACAAATATATTGATTGTGTCGTGCAGGAGTGGAGGCTGGCAGCGCTCGCCGCGAGTTCCTGGCGTACTGCCTGTCGCTGCTGCGCGCGCACAGCGCCGAGCACGCGGAGCAGCTGCCGGTGCTGGACGTGGCGGCGCTGAAGCACGTGGCGTACGTGCTGGACGCGCTCGTGTACTACATGCGCGCCGCGCAGCCGCAGCCGCACCACCACCACCACCTGTGGACGCCGGTCAGTACCAGCCGCGCCTCCTAGCGTACTGCCTGTCGCTGCTGTACGTGCTGGACGCGCTCGTGTACTACATGCGCGCCGCGCAGCCGCAGCCGCACCACCACCACCACCTGTGGACGCCGGTCAGTACCAGCCGCGCCTCCTAGCGTACTGCCTGTCGCTGCTGTACGTGCTGGACGCGCTCGTGTACTACATGCGCGCCGCGCAGCCGCAGCCGCACCACCACCACCACCTGTGGACGCCGGTCAGTACCAGCCGCGCCTCCTAGCGTACTGCCTGTCGCTGCTGTACGTGCTGGACGCGCTCGTGTACTACATGCGCGCCGCGCAGCCGCAGCCGCACCACCACCACCACCTGTGGACGCCGGTCAGTACCAGCCGCGCCTCCTAGCGTACTGCCTGTCGCTGCTGTACGTGCTGGACGCGCTCGTGTACTACATGCGCGCCGCGCAGCCGCAGCCGCACCACCACCACCACCTGTGGACGCCGGTCAGTACCAGCCGCGCCTCCTAGCGTACTGCCTGTCGCTGCTGTACGTGCTGGACGCGCTCGTGTACTACATGCGCGCCGCGCAGCCGCAGCCGCACCACCACCACCACCTGTGGACGCCGGTCAGTACCAGCCGCGCCTCCTAGCGTACTGCCTGTCGCTGCTGTACGTGCTGGACGCGCTCGTGTACTACATGCGCGCCGCGCAGCCGCAGCCGCACCACCACCACCACCTGTGGACGCCGGTCAGTACCAGCCGCGCCTCCTAGCGTACTGCCTGTCGCTGCTGCGCGCGCAGCTGCCGGTGCTGGACGTGGCGGCGCTGAAGCACGTGGCGTACGTGTTGGATTTAGAATAGGACCAACCTATCTCATCCCGTATTTAGTAGTAGTCTTTTACAACTAAGGTAATATACGGGGAACGGCAGCAAAGTTAACCTGGTACAAATAGAACCTACTGCGGCCACCAACCCACCTGCCAAGCGTGATGACTAAGGTAAATCCCTGCAAATTATAATTGTCTTTGGGAGAGGCCTATGACCAGAAGTGGATGTTTACAGGCTGTAAACTTTAGGCCACACAGCTCGATCTAGTCCCAAGCTAAGCCGAAGCTTGTGCTATGAGTACTAGACAACTGATAAACTTACTTAGTGACTTATTTTTAAATACATCATATTATTTTACTTTACATAGAAAACACCCAGATCAATATAGCCATATTCGTGCACACAAATATTATAATTAATTAACCTTTTTACGTTATCAGGACGAGAATGAGAATGAAGAGGGTGACGAGGAAATGGTAGTGGGCGGCGGGACCGCCGCGGAATCGGACAGCGAGGGCGATGGTGCCCGCGGTCGCGGCCACGCTTTCTTCCAGCGGTCGGACTCGACCCTCTGCCTGGGGTGCCCACCTCCAGATCCGTTTAATAGTAAGTGATATCTGATTTTTAATAGCTCATTTACACTCGCGTACGAGTGTCGAGGCGAGCATCGAAGCGAGAGTGTGACTAGACGCTCACTAGACACCAAGCTCGTTTACCTTACCATAGATCTCGCGAGATACGAGCCACGAGACGAAGCACGAGGCGAGAGTGTAAATGTGGTATTAGACATTATGATTAGGTAGACTAACATAATGACTATTTTTTATAAATAAAACCAAAACGATGGGAATGTTATTGAATAAATTTGCATGCAGTACGACGTCACGCCGCGCGCTTATTCACATCACAGACACCAGTGTAAATGTGTTGAACGTGCCAGCTTTAGTTAACTGATGACTGAAATAGATTCACATAACACCGATTTTAACGACGGCTACAGTTAGTACATACATAAACACAGATGTGATTGTGCAGTGACTATGCAAGATGCTCTCCCGCTGGCGGACCAGCCTCAGCTGCTGCAACCGAACGCGAGGCGCGAGGAGCTGTTCGGGATGCCGCGCCAGCCCGTCACGGTGCCCGCGACGGGAGACGCGCCGCCCGGCGTCAACAATCCCTTGGAAGGTATGCAGGAACTTGTCTAAAGGGATGTTTCAAAATGAAATGCCCGATAGATGGCGTTATGTAGCCCGCGGTTCAGCTATCACGCGATTCGTTAAGTGCTATGTAAACGTCATTGGCGTGTCAAAATGAAATCACGTAACTGTTGGACCTGATGCGTATGTGGTGGCATCTGGTGGATTATTCTTAGCAGAAAACCCTCATTGTAGGCTATATTATGTGTGAGTAGTGCCTTTCCTTGTCTTAACGTTGGCGATGCGTGCCATGCCATCTCGACCCGGCTGCACCCGAAAAACGTGGTCTGATATCCACGACAGTAGAGATGCACCTTTGTCCTTGATTAAGCTTCCTTTAGCTCTTCTTTGGAAGCATTACATTTTGTCTTCCTCTCTAGCCACAAAACGTACTCGTTGTGAAAACGAGACCATAAAAGTTGTTTCAACGCTTCTATGTGCTGTAACCTCTGGAGTGAAGAGACGCGGCGATCCGGCTCGAAGGACCATATAGACGTGATTTTGGGAGATTACTGAAAACTGACTGTAGTTTAGATCCTGATTATATTAAATAGATCGTATCTACACATAATTAGCCCGTCAATCATACGCGATGCGTGCGTTCATCGTCGCGTCCGGTGGATTAGTGTCCACGCTACCTCTAAAACACCATTTGAATCAACCAATAGAAAAGTGATTGTTTTGTATGCAGTGGTACCTCGACGATTGGGCTTGTCTACGCGCGGCACAGACCGCGGCTGGTCGCCGCCGGCGCGGCCCGCCTCTGCGCCTCCTGCGCACTCGCATTCCCACACCCACGTCCGAGACGAGCCACAGGTAAATAACACATAGTAATAACTATAAGGCCTCAATCACACGGGAGCTTTTTTAACGCCCGTTAAAAAAGCGTTCAAATAATAATAACAATACATTTTCTTTTCTTTTCGCGTTTTCCTTACTTTAAAATGCATTTGTTCCATTTGGACGCTTTTTTGACGGGCGTCGAAAAAGCTTCCGTGCGAATGAGGCCTAAGGCCGCGGACACTTGGCAACAAGCAAACCTCTACAAAATAAAACTTGTGGACACAGTGTTTGGCTTGGTTTTGCTACGAGAGTCACTTTTTGTTTTGTGAGAAAAAAGTGACACAGATAATTTGCGACTCGCACATACGTTTGTGCTCTGTCTCGTTTGCACACCTTATGGCGTAGACAACCACCTTGATATCTGTCATAATTGAAAGGATGAGAACGAATAAAGATACTGACTGAGTGAAGTGTATGGATGGCGACCATTGTTTCGCAAGTTGATTAATTCAATGCTTTTTTTAGGACCTGTCCTGTACAAAGGACACAGCAACTAAAATGGACATCGACACTGATGGAGAATACTTATCGGATTCTGATTCAAATGAAGCAAGACAAATTTCACGGAAAAAGCATCACAGGTGAGTGTTCCCTATTGTAATTTTATGTTTTAAAGGTCTTAAAGGGCTGAATTAAAAGCAGTTTAGCATTACATTCTTGTGCAAAGGGGCACAATAAGTATTCATTCAGAAATGAAGTACACATGGTTTTCGAGACAGGTGTCCATCAAATGAAGTGACTTGTACTTCTCGAGTCGTCATACTATTGCGATGACCTGGTATAGTGTGGATTTTGTCTACGGCTCCAAGGAAAAGTTGTTAATCATGCCTTTTTCCAATCATTTCCATGTATTTCAACATGTGTATGTATGGTTCGTTTTTCTAGACACCCGCATTCGGTGACTATGTCTGCGGGGAGCAGCTCAATGCAGGAGTCGAGCGCACAGCCCTCCGAGTTCCACACGCTCGTCGACACCGCCTGCTCCATCATAGAGGCTCCCCACCAGCAGGCTATCGCGGCCTCTCCGTCGCCTGGTAAGATTTACAATCTCCTAATACTCGTAATATCATATTCATCGAAGTTCATATTTAAAAGGCTGGCAGCGACCCTAAACTCGGTTGTTAGAGCTGCGGGTTTCCATGGGTGGTGTCGACTGCTTACCATCAGGCATCACACCTGCTCGTCTGCCGCCTCTCGCATAAAAAAAAGTCGAAAGTGGTGTGTTTGTAGGATGTGAAATTTGTAATTGCCTTTGTAGTAAATGTTTGTAGTTTGTGAGTCCTGTTTATATGTTATACCGGACACAGTACGGGGCGGCGCGGCGTGATGTTTCATATACACGCATACAAACTTCGCATCATGGCCGATGTGTATAGCTCGTCAATTCATTTAACAGTGTTAGGTACTAACTGAATAAATAATCTACACACCAAACCGCGGTCAATGTTTCATGTCGTGAGTACAGGTGGAATGTGATCTCGTAAGGTCAGCGTCAATAGTAACGCGGTGTCACCGCGAACATCCGTGTGAAATTTTCTCGATCAATTTTTAGCTAAGTGTTAAACGTATTAGAGTTCAATATCATTTAACATGTGGTACTCCCTTCTACGCATACCCATTAGTGTTTCATAGCCATTGGCCGTTAGCAACCGTCTTTTTTTCCCCGCAGGTCCCAGCGGCAGCGGAGGCGCGGGCGAGCCGCGCGCGTCCTCGTCGCGCAGCCCCGGCAAGACTGTTATTGTACGTGCTGTAAGTCACTCCACTTATTTGGGGGACTTTTTATTATCAAAATTCATACCCTACTCCTTCAATTGGAATTAACTTCACCTGTTACCAAAACTATTTACGAGTACCTTAAAAAATTACGTCGCATTCTAATATTTATAAAGGTATATAGCCTGATTAACTCATAGTTTGAACTCAACTTTTTTTCTAGTTGCATCATGTATTGATCTTCTATCTCTATTGATATTGGATAAAGTGTAAATACATAGGAAATGCTGTCCCATAAGTTAAGGTGATGTAATGCAAAAGAAAATCGTTGTAATGGCAACAATTGTTGCCACATTCCACAAGGAAAGGTTATAGAAATTTTGCCCATTTTTAGAATACAAAGATACATCAGCTAAGAAACTTCATAAGCAGAATTTAGGGGACGCTTTGACATTAATTGTTGCCTATTAGGTTCTTAGCTTACCGGTTGTTGGTGAATATTCGCCACTGCAAATGTAATATGAATTTGAATTTGGTGGTTTTATCAGGGTGAACTATTAAGCGCGGCGGACCCATTGGAGTCGCAGGAGATATCCGCACATGTGACTGTGGAGACCACAGGCCTGCCCCCGCCGCCACTGCTGCCGCCTCTAAGCGCACCCGCACCACCGTAAGTCTATTTTCCATGGTTTATTAGGTTCTTTTTCCATTTCCTTCCTACCAATTTTATATCCCAACGTGATAAGTTACACCAATGTACTTACGCAGCAGTCTTAATGGCAAGCGAAAAAAGTCTTAGCCAATCGTAATGTTCCGCAACAACATGTTCGTTTTCTAATTTGTTCATGCGTGCGCGCATTCTTCGATATCTGGCGTTTGACTGTTGCTATGAGCGAGATAGCACGAGACTTAGTTTCTTTTGACTTTTAATTTTACCGCAAATGTTGGCATTCGCATTTAATTGTCTTTAGACTTTTATTTGAATAGACAAAGTTTGCCATTGCTATTTACAAAAATGGTTCTACTATACATGTTTATGTTGTGTCAAATAAATTCTTGTTGTTTTCAATTTGATGCCATTACTTGACGAGTTTCTTGCCAGGTCTTCTTATTAGGTTGCAAGTTGGTGGCGTAGTCTTAACTTTCATTTAGTAATGTCGCGAACTATACCTTAAACATCGATTTCCCTGCATTCTGAACCAAGGGTCGTGGGTTCGATTCCCACCCGGGACAAACATTCGAGTCTTCACTTGTGTTTGTTCCGTGTGTTTATAATTTGTATTTAAATATTTATTTGTGGTACCTTCGTTGTTCTGTTACCCATAACACAAGTGCTTAAGCTACTTACTTTGGGACCGGAGCAATGTATGTGATGTTGTCTGATATGTACACAGGCGAGCGTGCCCGTCCCTCGGCGCGTCTGTGTCGCACGACCTCCTGCTGGGCCGCTGGCGGCTGTCGCTCGACCTGTTCGGGCGCGTGTTCACCGAGGACGTCGGCCTGGAGCCCGGCTCCGTGGTGGCCGAGCTGGGCGGCTTCCCTGTCAAGGAGGTCAAGTTCCGCCGCGACATGGAGAAGCTGAGGACCTCGCAACAGAGGGATTTGACGCTGCACAAGGTATGAATATCAATGTCCGGGCAGCGCCTAATCATTGATAGTGTCCGCGAGGTTTCCGGATTTAGAATAGGACCACCAATGCTCGAATGTACCAAGTACCAATTTTAGCATAGATGGTTTTTCCCGCTCCTCTGTTGTAGTAAGCATTTACTCTCCCAACAGTTGATAACCTATATTTTGTTTGCAGATGGAACGCGACCGTGCGAAACTGTTGCAACAAACGTTCGCCGAGCTGAACAGCGCGTTCGCCGGTCAGAACAGACGGGCGCACAGCGCCCAACCGCCGCTCGCCGTCAACCGCGTCAAGGTGACGTTCCGCGACGAGCCGGGCGAGGGCAGCGGCGTCGCGAGGTCCTTCTATACTAGCGTCGCTGAGGTGAGGAAATGAATAAATATCAGACAACGTCACATACATTGCTAAGGATGCGGACGCGTCGGAGTCCGCCGCGGGCCACGAATCCGCGTGCTGCTACTATAATTTTTGATCTCGAGTGTGTACAGTCTGTTGTGTCGAGTAGATTATCATAATTATTTGCTAGTTTACTATTACAATCGCGTGCGCCCGCGCCGTATACTCATCGCCCGCGCTCCGTCGGACGCGCCTGCGCAGCTCATACTACTTTTTATTATAGACATGCGAGGGTGCGCCCGCGCGAGTTTTAGCGTTGGCTCTTAATAAAACAGTGACGGTTTTAGAAATACCCTGGGAGTACTTCCTATGATCCTTCCTTAAAAAAAATTTTTTCTAAGTTTGCTCACTTTGGAATAAATCTTCTTAATTTTAGGCATTATTGGCGAATGAAAAACTTCCCCCTCTGGAACCGACAACGGGTAGCGGAAGCAATAATAGTAGCACAAACGGAACCTCAGGATCTGCTGGCACGGCCGCCGGCGGGGCGAGCAGCAATAGCGGCGCAAGGTTTGTAATAACAGACGTTATATCTACATATTTATTTATTTAAACTGCACAATTTAACAACGAATTTCGGAGGCACATAAGGCAAAGAATGCATAACACCCTACATCTGTTTCTTTTACTACGACATTACCTAATTGGGCGTTGTGGGTACATTATTCAATGTTCACTGCTTTAAGAATCGAGACATGTGCTAAACCAATCCATTAAAGGGTCATTATTTGGTGAGTGTCACAGCTAGAGCAGACGTGGCCAAGGTGGCCTTGACATCATCACCATGTCTGTAGGGGAGCGGAAGGCCTCACGGTTGTACAAACACGGTTTTTCCTTGTCCAAATCTATGGTTCATTCACTGTGTCTAGGCAAGGCAAGTTTTGTATGGATCATTATGGAAGCTTGTAGACATGTACACCACACCATCCTGTGTGTCTGCCCCTGGGTGCTACACTAGGACTAAAGTTTCCTTGGTCACGATTGAACCACAGTGACGTGGAGAGAGGATGAAAGCTCTCACTCGTAGGGAGTAAAGCAATAACTGATATATGGTATTATTTGCAGCCGAAGTGGCGCAGGCCGTGCGCGTGCGAAGGACGCCGCTCGGCGCACGCCCGGCCGGCCCGCGCCGCGCCCGCCGCAGGCCCGCGAGCCGCGTCGTGTGCTAAGCATCGATGCGCGCCCTTATTCACCACAGGTACCCCACGCATTATATGACTGATATGACTAGCAGACCTGTGCCCGCCACTTCGTCCACATAGAATTGAATTTTATCCCGTTAGGGTAGAATTAATCAAAATCCTCTCTTAGCGGGGCTGCCTACGTCATAACATCTATTTAAGCCTGATCCGTCCAATGGTTTGGGCTGTGCGTTGATAGCTCACTATGTCAGTCAATCAGTCACCTTTGAGTTTTGTATATTTAGAAGAAAAGAAAGAACGTTTATTAATTACCTTATACAACTTAATACTATTAATTACAGCATGGTTAAATGCAAAACAAAGGTGTACCTAAAAGGTCTCCGCTCAGCATATTATGTTGCTGCACATTTAAGTGCTGCGAAACTGGTGTTTTGCGGATTATAAAGTATCTATGATTTTTCTTAATCCTTTTTAGCAAAACCAACAACTTCGTGTAACTTCCGAATTTAGAATATAGGACCACCCCATTTCATCCCGTGGGTGTCGTAGGAGACGACTAAGGGAATATCAGGAAACGGGCAGCAGCGTTTACCAGGGTACAAATAAAACCTGCTGCGGTCACCAACCCGGCTGCCAAGCGTGATTACTAAGGCAAACCCCACAAATGTCAGTTTTATTGTCATTGGGGGATATCTCCAGCAGTGGACGTATTACAGGATGATGAAAACGAATAACTCTAAATACAATTGCTAGAAAGAGTAACAAACAACCATCGAAGCAAACTTTTGCATACATTTTCATACCTACATACATTTCGGATACAGATCTATATACATGTTTCATATATTGTATGCATTTCCTCATAGGCCGCACCGGGCACAGAAGGCGCCGGCTACAGCGGCGATCGACCTGGAGGACACAACGAACATCTCACACTGCATCAGGCGCAATTAGGCGAGAGGCTATACCCCAAGGTATGTATGACCTTTCCGTTTAGCGTCCTGTCAGCTCTAGTCGCCGGCTTTAGGTCTTGGATCCCGAACCCCGAAGAGCTTACAAAAATGTGTTGGCCTTTCGAGGTTTCCAGTCTAAGTAGTACCTGCATCAATCTCAAGATCGCATGAGATGGTTCAGGTTGTGGCCTTCTTTTCTGACTATTTCATTCAAGTCTATAGCAAGCATTGGCACTCGAATCAATGAAAACTAGCGTCGCTGTTTCTCTGCGCCACGACATAATGCTGAGTGACAGCTTTTTTGGGTTTACTTATTATATTTAGTCCGTATTTTAGATTATAAAAATATATTGGTCACGTATTTTTCCTTTTTTCATTTGAACAAAAAATAACAAAGATACAAGGCATCAAAATGTCTTTGACGTCACTCAGTGGCGAAAAAACTCCCACTCTTTGACGTCACGCGTGATTTTAACGGGCTATATATTTGTCAATTTTGGTTTAATTTACAAATGAAAAAATACGTTTTATTTTTGGACAATCTAAAAGACGGACTAATTACCTTTTTTTACTGCAACAGGCTTATTCTGTTTCGTTTAAGAGGCCCCATGGTCACTATATATAATTATAGTGCATGTTTGAATGCTGATTAATATTTCAGGTTCATTCACTGCACCCGACGTTCGCTGGCAAAATAACGGGTATGCTGCTGGAGCTGACGCCGGCGCAGCTGCTGGTGCTGCTGGCCAGCGAGGACGCGCTGCGGCAGAAAGTGCGCGAGGCCATGGATCTCATCGTGATGCACCCCTCGGAGGCGATACTCGGTGAGTTTGGACGTACGTAACTATCGCTCTTGGCATCTTAGTAGTGATTCGGTGATACTGGCGCCGTTTCGCCAACTCCGCGTGGGCGTTGCGCGGGCGCAGAGACTCTAAAGATGTAGCGCGTGTGGTTAAATCCTCTGTTTAGCTGACCAATTTACTAATATCATGCGTTAAATCAGAGTTTCTCATATAACGCACGCATTTTGGTCACATTCTCACACGTCTGCTTGACATAGATATCTTGATATAGATTATCCTATTGAAATTGTCGATTTTTCTACAAATTGTTCTTTCCTCGTAGATCTCGACGTGCTCTCGCTGTCAGAGCGCGGCTGGTATAGTTACGCTGTACTAACGAGCAAATTACTTTTGGAGTTATGTAAAAGTGTTTTGGTCACATTCCTACATGTGTGCTCGACATAGATTATTCTATTATGAAATTATTATATAACCCAAGACTTGCCACGCTGGGCCACATAGCGCCATCTAGCCCCAAACTAAGCCGAAGCTTGTACTTTGGGTACTAGACAACTGATAAACTTACTTAGATACATTTTTTTTGTAAATAAATACATTATTATACATAGAAAACACCCAGACCAATACAAATAGACATGTTCATGCACATAAATGTTTGTAATGTGTGGGGATCGAACCCATGACCCTTGACTCAGAAGGCAGAGGTCGCTACCAATTGAGCCACCGAGCCAGTCATTAATAGCTTCTTTTTTTCGTAGATCTGGACGTGTTCTCTCTGTCCGAGCGCGGCGGGTCGGGCGCGTCGGGCGCGGCGGGCGGCGCGGGCGCAGGCGCGGCGGCGGGCGCGGCGGCGGCGGGGGCGGGCCCGTCGGCGGCGGCGGCCGACGACGCGGCGCCGCTGTTCTACTCGCCCGGCAAGCGCGGCTACTACTCGCCCCGGCAGGGCCGCGCCACGCCCGAGCGAATCAACGCTTTCCGTAATGTTGGAAGGTAATATAAGGATTGTAAACTAGCTGACCCGGTATTATCATATTCGTTTATTGCATATAACAAGATACCCAGTCATAGTTAAAAAGGCGCATTTTCATTGGTCGGTAAGACAGTCGTTAGCCCTAATGCGCACCCGCCCATCATGAGGGGCGTTATTTCCGATACCGGCCATATGCCAAAACATCTTTGTCGGTCTTTAAATCTGTTTGAATGATGTAAGTTTCTATCACACTCTGTGTTTTTTAATTCTTTTTACCGATCTTTTTTTAAATTTGTTTATTTACTATCAGGATCGTCGGACTCTGCCTGCTCCAAAACGAGATGTGCCCGATGTTCCTGAACCGGCACGTGCTGAAGTACCTGCTGGGGCGGCCGGTGCGCTTCCACGACCTGGCGTTCTTCGACCCCGTCGTCTACGAGAGCCTGCGGCAGCTGGTAGTGGACGCGGAGACGGGCGACTCGCACTCGCTTTTTGCGGCACTCGATCTCAACTTTAGGTACGTATAAACTAGACACATGGGTCTCCTAAGACCCCTGACACCGCCCCATGGCGCTTGAGCGAAGGGCCAGGGGTTTTTAGTGGTTCCCTGCCGCCCTACTTCTTGAGAGCAGTGAGAGTCCCATACAACGGCCCCCGCCGGCATCCTTGGGAGGCCTAAAAGCCTACGGACAAGTAATCAAATTCATGTGATTGATTTCTTGTCTGTTGCCACTAACTCGGAATTCTTTTTCGCCTTGCATCAGGCGAGATGAAGGCACTATGGTTTGCTATATAAAAAACCTTGCAAATTGTTGAAAACGACATTTAAAAAAAACCGATTTCAATTGTTGACAATGCTTGAAGTCTGTTAAAAATGGAACATATTGTCTTGCTTTTTGCTCCAAAATCTCTGACAAGTAGAACAATTTTGCATTATTTTTCAGTTTGGAAATGTGTGAAGAGGAAGGCGGAGGGTGTGTAGAATTAGTCCCCGGAGGCCGCGAGCTCGAGGTCACCGCGCTCAACGTATACGACTACGTACGCAAGTATGCGCAGCATCGGATGCTGCTCTCACAGGAAAAGGCTTTAGAGGTGAGTCAAGTAAGAGTATGCTATCATGAGCCTTGTAGAATGGGTAATGATTGTCATCATCGGCCTACAAACGTCCACCGCTGGATATAGGTCTCCCCCTATGACCATTGTCATTTGGAGGAATTTGCCTTATTGTCAACACGCTTAGCTGGTTAGTGACCACTGTACCCAGGTAAACGCTGATACCAGTTTCCTAGTATTCCTTTAGTCGTCTTATACGACACCTATGTGATGCGATGGGATGATCCTTTTCTAGGACCCATGCCACGAAGGGCCACACATCGCCATCTAGGCCCAAACTAAGCCGAAGTTTGTACTATGGGTACTAGACAACTTATAAAATTACTTACTTTTTTTTGTAAATAAATACAAATTATAGTTAACACCAAGACCAATATAAACAGACAATGACGTCATGTTCATGAACACAAATGTTTGTACTATGCGAGAATCGAACCCACAACCCTTAGTTCAGAAGGTCAGCCTTCTGCTTGTGACCTCAGGGTCACTACCAAATGGGCCGATGGCTCGGTCTTCTTACTTATTTTTGTAAAAATTCTACATAACGGTTTGTTTTGCAGGCAATGCGCGTCGGCGTCCTCGACGTGCTCCCGGAGTCGGCGCTGGAGGGGCTGACGGCGGAGGACCTGCGGCTGCTGCTCAACGGCGTCGGCGACATCAACCTGGCCGCGCTGGTCTCCTACACCAGCTTCATCGACGAGAGCGGCGAGCCGCCCGAGCGGCTGGCGCGCTTCAAGCGCTGGCTCTGGGCCATCGTCGACAAGATGACGCATCTGGAGCGACAGGACTTGGTGAGTCAAAGATAACTGTCCAGTACTGGAACATTGACATCTATAAGCGGCGGGCCGTAGGCTTGGCTGTAGAAACCCTCCTGCTTAAGCTTAGACTGCCTGCTCAACTGCAGGCGGCTTTAGTTCACTCATTCAATCAATCAATCAACGGCCTTGGTCCATCCACTGCTGAACGTAGGCCTCGTTTAATTCACGCCACATTTCTCTATCCCGGGCTTCCCCCATCCAGCAACTGCCAGTAGTAAACATAGTTCACTCGGTACCAAATAATTATGCCACTTTAAGTATAATTCACTTGGTCCCAATACCAAAGATAATCGACATTCATCTTTAGTACTGAGACTGATTGGTACTTATTGGATTGACTGAAAAAAGAAAATGTGTGTGCACCTGTATTTGTAAATACATAATGTGCCTACTTGTGTACTATAATATTTCCTACATGCTTTACTAATCAGATAGATTGCTATGACTGCTTTGTCTCTGTTGAATCGTTTAACACTTACAAAACAAAAGCGTAATATTTTGCTATACCAAGATGACGTAACGCAACTAGCGATGCTTACAATAATGAATTGATAGGCAATCGCGTGGCATTGTATACGCGTATCGGAGTATTGAGTGTTGTTGTGTGCAGGTGTACTTCTGGACGGGCTCGCCGGCGCTGCCCGCGTCGGAGGAGGGCTTCCAGCCGATGCCGTCGGTGACGACGCGGCCGGCCGACGACGCCCACCTGCCCACCGCCAACACGTGCATCTCGCGGCTCTACATCCCGCTCTACTCCTCCCGCCACGTCCTCAAGCACAAGCTGCTACTCGCCATCAAAACTAAAAACTTCGGGTTCGTCTAAATGCTCGCTGCCATTGTTATGTATTTCCTTTAGTTGTAAGCCCAATTATGTAAGACTGTCGCTGTTCTTGTCGACTTACCTCGACTGTGACTCTTTCTATTTACGAATGCCATAAACCCTACTCATTTACAATGACTATTTCGTACTTACCGGTACAAACTTACACATCTGTATGTTTTGTATTTTTCTTTTGTATTTACATGATTGGGTATATTTGACTGAATAGTAATATTCAATATGCAGTAATACTTCGTTACAAGAAAAATAGCCGACGGAAAGGTCTGCACAAGTACACGTAATTTTTAAACATTTAAGCTCATAGACCGTAAGTATTTAATTTTGTCTTGGAAAAATACATAAATCCATTATCTATGGCAAAATAAACTTCACAGATTACAAGTTTCATTCATAATCATAAATCATTATTTACTTTTCTAAATTGATTTTATCTTTTGTACACTTGTTTGATGTAATGGCCTAATTTAACAGCATTTGACTACTTCCCTCGTTTATTTATTAGCACTTGCTTGACGGATGATAAGGCATTGTGACTCGTGAATATTCAAAAATATTTTTAACTGTTTATATAGCTTTGTTATATAGTAAAAATTATATAAGATAAATAATAATGATGGGTAATACTGCTACGTCATGGGTAAGCTTGGGCGAGAGGCGTTTGATCCGAGCTGCGGTGGTTTTGTGATATCAGAGGAAGTATTTATGCGCCTCAATCTCTAAATTTAAGTTTATAATTAGATTTTCCTTTGATTAGTTGTATTAATATGGTTCATAATAAACATCTCAAAATGCTTAACTTCTTTCTTTTAATTCTTTATTCCCTGTACAGTACCTTTAGTAAATATGAACACACACACATACAAATAATTTTATAACAGTCCCATTTTAAGGCTAGGGAAAACTATGAATAAGTATGAACTGCATAACTTTCCCAAATCCTTATTTTATTAGTTTAACAATGTGCTATAACTTGGCGCTTAAATTTACATTACAAAAGTTATAGAACAGTGTTACATAACTGAACACTTTTTAACAAATTCTGTTACTAATCTGGACTTACCTTCATATAATATTTATCAAGAGGCAAAACTTTTGTGTCTGTAGGAAAAGAGTTTCTAAGACTATTCATAATACCTATAACTTATTCTGAGATATGAAAATGAATATATTTCATTCGATTTCTAGTGGACTTGGCCTGGGCATCATCTAAGCCTCGAAAACTGTGTTAGGAGTTTATTTATGAAAACAAAGAAGTTTATTTATTTATTTATTATTGTAAAAAAATAAATCGATATGTCTTTCTTCTTACATAAATGAACACACTCTTAGCTTAAAACAACTCAAGTTGTACATTTAAAGTGCTTTCAAATTAGGTGAACAAAAACCGCGTGCTAATAAAGACAAAACAATGGTAATGCACTGCTAAGTCTATACAAGTAAAATGGTGACCTTACAAAATTTCTAACAGTACCTACCCAAATAAACTAGGACTGGAACAGGGTAAGACCGTGCAACATTTATAGAGGAAGGCTGACATCTGTATGAGTATTGAGTATACTTAATAAGTATACTCTACACTCTTATTAATGCTAACATAAATATAAGGATTACTTTCTTATGTAAGTATTACATAAACATATGAGCCGTATATCTCTATGATACTGCCAGGTGACCTGCACAGCACAAAAAGGAAGGAAAGGAACTTGTCTACAGAGGAAAAAGATCCCTTACAAGTTATTAAAAGTAACACATTAAAAATTTCCAGGACAACCAAGGAGATTGATAGGAATCAATAAAATTAAGTGTGACTAGGCGCAGCAACACGCTCCTTGATGTGCTGCACTATTATGGAGATCTTGGACAAACTCTAAAAATGTTTGTCCTCTGCAGACAACTAAATGTACAGATACCTAAATGTAAATGTACAGGTACTCATCAACCTACCCTTATCTGTCAATTTTCCCCAAAAAACATCAAATGGATAACTTTATGTAATTGTCAGAAAAGTGGGAAGGGGGTTCGAGTTCTATGGGTCGATTTGTACCTACTTACTTATTGTATATTAGTGGTATAAAATTCAATGTACATAATTATTTACAATATATCAGATACAAGGAATTCATTGACAGGTAATAATCTTATATTCAATCAAGATTTCTTGCATACTACTTATACTATCACTAGACATTTTCAAATTGAACAGACATTTTAAGACAAGATACAATAATACTATAATAACAAGCATATCAAAAAAGCTAAATATACAAAAAAATGTTGGATCTAAACCAAAAGCTAAAATGAAACTCAAAGTGTTACAAGCTATCATGTACTAATGTTTATTGTACTTTAGAAGCAAATTTTAATTCTGATGATAATTTTTTATACACTCCATATAAGACAGTCACATGACAAACATGTAACAAAGCACTGGTTAAATTTGTACTTGGGTAAGTATTCCAACAAAATTCTATAAGGGCTAAAATTAAAAATCTAACAATTGTTGAGAAATTAGTAGACCATAATATGTATGGCAAACTGTGGAAGTACCATGAATAGAACTGATAATGAAGACTTCGAGCACAGACAACACCGATGAAGTTAACAATAAACATGGGTAGAATAAATAATTGTGATAAAATATCGAAGTTGATATTGTAATTTGTTTCTTCATTATTTTGTTGCTGTTTCTTTGGTACCTTCTTACCATCTTGTTGAGACGACTTTTTCAACACTGACTCGAAGGAGTTCAGGAAATCTTCCTGTTCTTTGGTAAGCTTTTCGTCTTCAGGCTTCTTTGCTAGTTTACGTTTTGCTTCCTTGTTCAGTTTAGCTTTTCTCTTATTCTCTAAATTCTTTGCATCAATCTGAGGTTGTACTTGTTTTTGCACATACTTCAACCTACAATAACTTTTGAAATATTTTATGCACATGGGCATAAATATTATTAACATCATTACATGAATCGCTAAAAGAGTCAGATGGAAACATTTATTTTCAAATACATCAACCTCAAGGAATCTATAATTAACTGTCCAAGTATGGTTGAAAATGCGGCCAATATCAAAGCTAGCCTTCAAATATGATATCGGTTCATAAATTAAAAATGGCAGACCTAAAACCAATTGTATAAGACCACACACAAAAAGTTGTTTTATAGTATTCTTTAATCCTAAGTTGATAAGATAGAAGAAAAATAATGCTGGGGCATATAAGAGTATGTTCATCTTTACCGAGACACCCAAGCTATAAAATATACTCCCTAAGTACCACTTAGAATCTACAAAGAAATTTAAGGATACATACAGAAACAGAACAGCTATTGGGTCATTAAACAAACGCAACACATAAATTGAATGGATTCTGTATGATGTTAGAATTGTAATTACGAGGACATATGGTGGTACTTTTTTAGATTTGATATAAATTCGCAGTACAAAATATAATTGTAGTAGATAGATACCAATGAAAATATATTGTGCCAGTCGAATATTTTCACCTTGATTTGTAAGAAAATAGAATAAAGAATAAATATAGACGAAACCTGCCGGGTATACTAGTGGGCCGGTGTCTCCTCGCAGCTTGCTGTAATCAAGTGTTCCATTCAGAAAACCTTCACACTCCTGCATGTAAGCCTTCCAGTCGATCTCCGTGTATGGCACCCGTTCCACGACCAATACGTTGATTATCAGCTCTGCAGCGATGATAAGAAATGCCACGAACGGCAGTTGCCCTGGATTTATAACTAACCCCTTTAAAAACGTCCATGTAAACATTCTTTTGATAAATTGATACATTTCTTGAGTTTTGGTTGGACCGCCCATGATCTCGAAGCCGGAACTGGCGGAAAAATATTATTAAACGGGATACTTTTAATGTCTTCGAATATGCTCTTGAATTTAGTTACGACTAACTAAGCTTAGCTAGCATATTTCTATTTTAAGAATAGGTCACATCGCCACCGGGTCCCAGAACGAAAAGTTGACAAATAATAACCTACGAATGTCATTATGACAGTGACAGTTCTTCACATTCTTAAAACCAAAATGTGACGATGATATAAAATATTATACTTCCACAGTTTAAAATCTGGTAATTTGTTTTCATCCTACCTCAACAACCCACATGGACAATTTCAATACATTTTTACCTGGGCTTGGTTACCACCGCACCGTTGGATAATCCGGGCAGAACGCCCAGACCCAAGTTGGAGAAGTTCGTTTCCTAAAAAGGCCCGACCGTATTCGAATTCAGAACCTTCCACATTTATTAACTTCTTGCACAATGGTCCCTGAGGCCGACAAGCAACCATCGAGTAGGTATCGAAGGTCCATTAGAACTGAGACTATCTTCGAAGTAAGTATAAACCAGGTAGGTTGTTTTATTAAGTAGGTCTACGAGTTCCCATTTGGGGCTAGAAACTATATGAATTAGTTCAAAGTAAACTATTAGGCACAAGCAAAAGCACAGGTACACCCCCTGGTAGAGACGGCCCTGATCTTAGAGAAGTTATTGGAACACAGGTGGTGGAAAACAGGATCAGCAGTGACAGATGTGGCATTCTTTGGGTAGAAGATGTAGGTACCTAATGGATGTCCGGCTGTGCGATGGGTCGGGTCGATGCGTTTATGAATCAAGTCAATCTTTGTAGTATGTACGTACGATCAGCATCAATAATCGCTGAATACTTTAGTAGGCACCATTATCATGTCAAAACTCTTAATGATTCTAAGCGTTCACACATCACTAATTTTACTTTGACATGGTACCTACTAAAGTGTTCAGGGACTTTCTATACTGACCGTCCCTTAAGATTGAATTATTACTAGTATCAGGCCGCAAGTTTGATGTAGGTACTTAGTTGGCTAGTGTCTTTCATCATCTTCATCAGCCTATTTCGTTCCACTGCTGGACACAGGCCTCTCCAGTTGTTCACCACTTAGGGCCAACATCTGGAGGATATACCCATCATCGCCACGCTGGGCAGGCGGATTGGCGGTCGCAGTGCGTAGCTTCTCGCTCCGGTGACGCTGCTGCCCGTCATCGGCCTATGGCATTTAGCTATTATACCGCCACCAGTCGGTTGCCAGCGCCTCGTTTGTTGTTCGGCGGGATGCACCACGGGCAGGTGAGGTTGGCTTGGAGCGAAAAGATGATAGGTCGCTCCCTTACATTCCTAGTTTCTTTAGTATTATTATTGTAAGTTTGCTGTTAACGCCGATTCATGAATTTCATGAATTGACCGAAGGGTGCGGCGGCTGACGCGGAGGTTTGATGCGGCTTACGAGTAAGTATGACGCGGCGGGTAACAGCAGGTAGGCAGTAATCCCCACCCCAGGGCCGTCTCTACGTCGTCTATTATGTCTCATTATAAATGAAAAACTAGAACAGGAAGTCATACTATCTCCTTAAACAAACCTTTAGTTCTCAATCTTTTGAATCAAATCAAATAATATCAATTATGAGTAAGTATATTTATTTTAGGTAGGTAGTTATCGCGCCAGTAGGAAAAGAGTAGCGTAAATACTGTGTCCTGCAAATACCTAGGACATTTAAAACCAAGCGCTGGCTAACCATATCCGGTTTCGTCAACGGACATCCAGACAAAATTGTCGGGTTCGTAAACGAACACTTCGTGAAAGCCGTCATCAACATCATTGCTTGGGGTAGGTACGTCTTTGGAGGTTTCTATGTAAAGAGTTAGGTAGTTAGTTTTTATTTGGAATCTGATTAACCAATTCGTCGAATTCAATTATAATTTTCTGTGAAAATCAATTTAACGGTAGGTAATAGAATATCTTAGTCAAACAGTATAAAAACCTACACTATTGGTATGAGTAGGTACCTACCCAGCTGATAAAAAGCGCATTCATATTTTTAAATAATTTATTTCTTCATTGTATATTCCATCATCAGAAACTAGTTCAAACGACGTAGTACCTAGGTACGTTGTACGTCTCTTCTTAATTAATTGTGACGTCTCGTTCTTGTCCCAGCAATTAACACTACTGCCCTTGACCGAAAATATTCAAGCGAAGTTTATCACGAATGAACTAATTTAGTACTCGAAGATTATAAAGTCATAAAACTTTACCTTCATTTTGAAGGAATTCCTTTTGTTTAATGGCTATTAACAAAATCTTTACTTATCAGTCCTACCCTTACATCACGTACTTACTATGTCTCGCTGTTCTTATACAAGGATGTAATTCCACGAGGAAACTAGGTATTCATGAAACACAAACTTGTCAGTCGTTTTTCAGTATCTTAGTCATTAGTACCTAACCTTTGTAGGCTAATAGATAGTATCGCTATAAATATGAAGATTCTTGACGGGCTCGACTTAGTCGGTGCAACAAATATCGCAAGATGAGATCGCTTACTGTTATATTTGCCACTCTTACGCTTAGTGTCGCGGTCAGTGGGATCGATACCACACGTGAGTAAGACTACTTAATGAGGGATATAATTAAGATGTTAGGTACCAACTTCTCAATGAGTCATTCATAAATTTAGGTAGGTACCTATCTATACCTACTTAAATTGGAACTATTGCTAGTAGAACAATAACATAAAACTTTTGATGTAAGAAGAGAAATACTAATTCAAATTATTTAGCATGGTACCAATGTACTACCTATATAATTTTAAGACTGAATACTTAGTAAATGTATTGTGCCGTTGGCGTTGCGAACGCCTAGCTTATACCGGCAAAAGCGAATTGGTTATTTAATTCCAAATCGCACAACGAAATATATGTAAGATAGGTATTTTAAATCTTCGCTGGAACTTGGCTGAAACGCTCTCGCGTGTCTTGATGTACCTAGGTCTATCTGCGTATTTTCGGCTAACAAAATATTATAAAATCCTATTTACTTAGAAGCGATGTTTTCCAGCGTGCTATAGCTAGTTGTATAGTTTACTAAAAGTAGAGAGAATTTCTTTTTAAATGGTACCTAAGATAGTTGAAGGTGTCACCTAAGGTATCTAGAATTAAAAAAAATTAATTACAGCGAAAAATGTGCTGGAGGAGAACATACTAAAGCTATTAACGAAATGGAGAGAAGGAGACAAGGGACCTTTTTCGTTTCCACTACCATCACTAGATGAGATTGTAATGCCTGAAGTAACTGGAAATTACGAAGGTTATGGAGCCAAGTGAGTAATGTGCCTACTTACCTACCTATTTGAGATTTCGTATTACGAGACTGGGTAGGTATTCCGTATGTGTCTCTCCACTTCTCTTGCCCATACTCGTATGGGCTAAGTAGGTACCTGTTTTTTTAGGAACAGTCGTCCTTAGTCGAAGATAAGTGTGAAAATGTATGTCCCCATAATGTTAAAATATTTCAATATAAGTATGTACACCTACTTACTTAAGCAAGTATGTGTTGTGGGCACTTAAGTTAAAAATTGTTTGGGAAAATTTGACAGCAGGTAGGTATGTCAAATTTTCTCAAACGGCCGCCGATAGGTAGGTACTGGGTGTATCCGGGGTATAGTTAATTTAAATCGATGGATAGGCAAAGGACCACAGTAGGTACCTAAATACGCTCCGATTAATGAGAATTGTTCTTCTTTCTTTAAAGAATAAAGTTTGGAACAAGTGAACTGAAGTTGTTTGGCTTGAAAAACTTCACAGTTGAGAGCTTGAATGCTTCTGAAGCCAACTTAACAGCCTCGGCGAGGATCAGTGTACCAAGTTTAACAGTTACTTCAGGTGAGTCTTTATCTATTTTTATTTATATTAATAAAATTACGAGTAGGTACCAACTTAAATTATCTACAGATTATTTCGTCACTAATATCATCAATCATTAATTTTCATTAGCATAAAATTTGCTAAAGAAGTTTAGAATTGTAGCAATTAATGGATGGGGTACCTACGTACCTACATAAATTGAAATTTAAGTTTTCTTGCAGTATCAATTCTCACCTCTCAATATAATAATTACCTACTTTTCAGTAATGTCTGAAGTAGGTACGATTGTTATTACATCAATTGTAAACATAGTGAAAAGAATTCCAATTTATAACATAGGCTGCGTAAGAAAAATATGTCTTATGCTAGGATTATGACTACAGTAGTTATTTAAGATTTCATAAGTCAACAAATTACTTTATTATTTTAATAACATTATTATAGATAGCTATGATGTACAAGGAAGAGCGCTCTGGTATTTTCCGGTCAAAGGGTCAGGAAAACTGAGGTGAGTTTCAATTTCATCTTCAGCTTTAACGATTCCGTAAAATACCTTCCTCAAAAGGACAAATCGGAAACTGATCCTAAATGATTCCGATGTCTCCTTTTGATGAAGGTAGATATGTACGGAACTTTGTTGTACATCATCATCAGCCTTTTGCAGTCCACTGCTGGACATAGACCTCTCCAGTTGTTCGCCACTTAGGGCAAACATCTGGAGGATATACCCATAATCGCCACGCTGGGCAGGCGGGTTGGCGATCGCAGGGCGTAGCTTCTTGCTCCGGTGACGCTGCTGCCCGTCATCGGCCTGTGATATTTAGCTACGCCTTGTTGTACAGATCGATGGCCACAAATCATTGGTAGGTACATGCCTTGAAAAGTAATTATTAGGCCTATGTAGCTTAGATTAGTGGTCATCGTACGGCTTTCAGTCTACCACTCAAAATATTTTAATTTTTTCACCCATAATAAATCAAAACACTTAAGATACATCAGAATGATGAACTTGCGAATATTGTTTTCTACGCCAATAGTAGAAAAATGTAATAGGTATGTTGCTCCGGATCACAAAAAAAAATACGCTACCTTCGGTGCGCAGTTTCGACTCGCTAGCCTAAGTGAAAAGGTCCTTACAACCATATCTATTTATATATATTTACCTTTTTCAGCGTAATTTTTTCAAATAATGTTCTGAATTTCTCAATCAAACTTCGAAATAATGGGTCTAGCACGGTAGTAGATTCGCTTCTGCTGCAATTTAAAATAGGCGGCGTTCAGGTGAGTTTTTTACCCCAGCAATATATATTAAGTAATTAATTATTGATACTTTGATACGTATAGTGATATGATAATTATCTTCTGTTATTACGTCATTGTTAAATAAATAATTATCAAACTCATCCAAAGTAGCCTCTTTTAATCATTTAGTAGATAACATCTATCGTAATAGGTATACCTACGCCTATAAAATCTTTTAAATAAAAACAGATTTTTGCCTTCGGCCACCGACCAATCTGAGTAAAATAACGAGAAAATCAGTTCTGACTCTCATAATCTTAACTAATATTATAAAGCTGAAGAGTTTGTTTGTTTGTTTGTTTGAACGCGCTAATCTCAGGAACTCCTGGTCCGAATTGAAAAATTATTTTTGTATTGAATAGACCATTTATCGAGGAAGGCTTTAGGCTATATAACATCACGCTGCAACTATTAGGAGCGAAGGAATAATGGAAAATGTAAAAAAAACGGGGAAAAAATAACTATTCCACGCGGACGAAGTCGCGAGCATCCGATATATAGAGCCAAGCACATGACATTATACGAGTAGGACAAAAGAACACCGGAACTTTGACTTGCTCATGAATAAAATGTAACTTTCTTGAGATAAAAATGAATTGTTTGGTCTGATCTAAGTTTTGAAGGCGGGACCTTTGGGTTTTTCCTACTACATATGTTAGCCCATAAACTATTCTGTCTTGAAGGATTAACTGATTTCTCTAATTTTTCAGGCCAAGCTGAACAACGGCCCAGTTGCGATCAGCACACTCCTCAACAACTCCGGAGTGTTAATTCTGCAAAGCTACCACGAGGATATCGTTAAATTGGTGCGAGATTTGATTGTGCCGCTAATAAATTCGTTCATCAACGACATGGGCCCAGAACAGCTATTCAATACTATCGCACAAGACAAAGACACAACGCCGATCGTCACACAAATATAATGAAGACCTCCATGTCAAAATACTTATAAGCAAAGAAAAAAGACAATATCAAACGAAGCTTTTTCCTTGATTCTTCACCAGTGTTCCGAAAGTATAGAACTTTCGCCTGCACTACAGATCTGTGAGTTGGGATATGTGACGACATCTAGGTATAACCACATCGCTACGATACGATCTTTAGTTCCGCCTAATAACAACAAAGGGGATGTAAAGCCACCGCAAGCTATCTCCGTACATTACAAAAATGCTCCATGCAAGCTAAATATATCGAAAACCTACAACTTATCTCCTCCTACTTACATACGAAGTTTTCATCACCACGAAGCATTATGACAAACCAAGATGGTGCATCGGACAGTGGTCAAGCTCGAAGAAAGTTCCCTAAGGACAATCCTTAAGACTTAAGTCTGTTTCTACAGACAGTTAGGTATGTACACATCCAAGGACATTTGCAAGTGCAACATACACACAAGTAATAGAAAAAATATAATAAAAGTACCTACAGTACCTTTCAAATTGGACTTCTTATCCATTCTGATCGGTGGTTTAATTCTTTAGAAAGAGACTAGCAAGCAACTCACTGCTAAAGTAGCTACCCCACAGCTAAGAAATATACCTACCTACATCTAGATAAACTTTAAGATACATCAAAGAATCGATTGTTTTTGAAGATGAGATTAGGTATATCTTATCGTCAATATCGTAGCATTACTGCTTTAAGACTGAAATATTAGGTAACATCTAGGATAGGAATAAGTAGGTATTTAAAGTATAAGCTATTTAATATAAATAAGTAAATCAGTTGCGTAGCCCATGGGCTTACTAAGTTTAAATATGTAATTTTTATGGTAATTTATTTAAAAAATGTAGTCTTATTAATATATAAAAATACGTCCTTGCAGTTCATAAGTAGATATTTAAAGGGACAGATAGATTCCGACTATAATTATTTATAATCCTACACGTAAAGTAGATTAAACACACCTGTTTACCTACCTACCAGACGTGTCTAGATGTACCTATATATTTTTTTTTATCATTAATGTTTCATAGGGTTCGTATGATTTGCATTAAGTTTTGTGGACGTTTCCATGCAATATTTGTTTATTCCTGCTATAGGATACAGGAATAGCTACCTATAATAATGTTGCCTAATGGAGACCTATAATACTTAAAATGTAAAATGTTTAAACATTTTTATTGATAGATACTTAACTAGCTTAAGTAGTAGGTACTTAGATAGTGATTATACTTTTAATTAAAAATGTATCTTCTTTTTTAAATCCTTATTAATCCCATTTTCCTTACTTGATGCCGAATCTTATTATGACAACGCAATGAAATTCATATACCTACCTATCTTTAATTTATCTATTTATGTAGTAGGTATATTAAACCATTTTAGTAGGTAAGTAACATCGGCAAACAATTCGTCTGCGCAGAAGAGAAGCCGATTATATTATGTTACGGGTAATGCTAGAAGGCTAGAAGGAACTAGGAATACACTTTATTGGGTTACAATATGATAAGTCAATAAAATGTTTATCTCATGCTATCTCGCTCATAGCAACCGTGAGACGAGGGACACCGAACATGGCGCGCACGCATTAACCAATAGCAAACGACAAAACTTCGCGCGCATTCTCGGAACATTACGATTGGTTTAGATTTTTTGTCAGCATCCAAAAATTCATCGGTGTACATCGCGGTTCACAACAGCCTATACAATCTTAGTACAAATTGTATGGCAATCACATAAATACAGCTGACCAAATTTAATTGTACACAAATATTTAGATGCACACATTAGAACTTAGATCATTTCAATTTACCTGGGTTATACCATGTTAGTTCCATATTTGAATTCTAGGTGGAGTTTATATTCATTGATTAAAGTTGGTATCTATTTTCTATACAATAGTAAGGATTAAATTGCCTTTCAAATTCAGTAGCATAATTTAGTTGCGACGTTTCGACAATATTGTACAGTTTGTGTAGTTTTTTTTTATTACGGTCCTTTTATTTAAATTAAAAAACCAGATGAACGCTAGTTATATTTCACTTTAATTTCAGGTATTCCTTACATAATATATTACTACACTTAATTTATTGAATATTAGGTTAACCCTAGAGTGGGCGCGCCTTTTAGTGTAACGTCAGTGGGCGCGTGGGGAGCATTTTGCCGCCGATTTTTTTTAACCATTTTAAGTAGGAATACAACAATTAAATAATTTTATTTTCTTATGATTTCAATAATACACAAATGAGTAATGATAAAACAATATATTTATTAAACTCTGCTTTAAGAACTTTGATTTACAAAAGGTTTAAGGAAACGTAACACTTAAATTGCTTTTTTTTCTTATCCTACATAATTAATTACTAGCTTTTGCCCGCGACTTCGTCCGCGTGTTTAGATTTTTACATTCAAAAGTTTTTTCCCAATAACTCCCGGTCCCGTTGGTATTTTGCAATACCGCGTTGCAAGTAATCTTTACGTTCATTAAGGTACCTTGCATGCCAAATTTCAATCATCTATCTTAACGCGATTTAGATTTTTCATACAAAAAGTTTTCCCGCTAACTCCTGATCCCGTGGGAAGTTTGCAATATCCTGTTGCAACTGAAAATCACTAAGGTACCTGCATGCCTAATTTCAAGATTTTCCCGTTAATAGGGATGACTTTTTTTATGAATTTAAAAGATCAAAGATCTCATCTTTAATCTTTTCGTAGATCGTAGAATTTCTAAACTATCTTCTCTATTAAGCGTGTTATAAAGCGTAAAAATTATTGCTTAGACAGAGAGATCCGACGTGGCGGATGACGTCACGTACCGTGCGCGCCATACAAACTCCATAGAAAAATCTGTTTTCGTGAGAGAGATGGTTATAATAATTTTCAACAACTCTATCTCGCCCATTTTTCAGCCAATTTTGATTTTGTTTTCACTGCTCATAGTATATTTTTATCTATTTTACGATAAATATATGTAACTATTTCTTATGCATTTCCCTATTCTCGTTCCCGTGGGAATTTCGGGAATTCATTTCTTAGTGCACCTCTACGGTACCTAAGCTACGTCCCTTCTAAATTTCAAGTGCCTAAGTTTAGCCGTTTAGGCTGTGCGTTGATAATATGTCAGTCAGTGAGTTTCTTTTCTCCTTTTATATATTTAGATTTAATTTGACCGGTAACGCCATTTATTGAGAGGAATTAGTAGTTTTGGGCTATTTTATTTCTCGGCCTTTCTTTTCCTATTTTATCACATAAAGGATCGATTTAAAACTTTGAAATTTTATCCCTTTCGGAGTGGAATTTATCAAAACCCTTTCTTGGCAATATCTACCACGTCATGGTATAGCTTTGTGACATAAAGGGTTAATTTAAAATTTTGAAATTTTATCCCTTTCGGAGTGGAATTTATCGAAACAATTTTTTGGCAATATCTACCACGTCATGATATAGCTTTGTGAATGCAAAGTATCAGCCCGAACGGTTTAAAATTGACAAAGTTTCATACAAACTTTCATCCCCTATTTTATCCCCTTGGGGCTCGAAGTGATCAAAATTCTTTTAAGCGGATGCTTAAACGTCATAGCACGTCGTAGCTTTATACATGCGTGAATGCAAAGTCTTAGCCCAATCGGCTTAAAATTGACAAAGTTTTATACAAACGTTCATCACCTATTTTATCCCCTCGGGGGTTGAAAAGATTAAAACCCTTTTTTTAGCGGATGCCTACGTCATAGTAGCTTTATACATGCAAATTCTTCGCCCAATCGGCTTAAAATTGACAAAGTTTTATACAAACTTTCATCCCCTATTTTGTCCCCTTAGGGATAGAAATGATCAAACCCCTTTTTTAGCGGATACCTACGTCATAGTAGCTTTACACATGCAAAGTCTTAGCCCAATCGGCTTAAAATTGACAAATTTTTATACTAACTTTCATCCCCTATTTTATCCCCTTGGGGGTGGAATTGATCAAAATCCTTTCTTAGCGGACGCCTACGTCATTACATCTACGTGTATGCCAAATTTCAGCCCAATCGGTCCAGTAGTTTGGGCTGTGCGTTGATAGATCACTATGTCAGTCAGTCAGTCAGTCAGTCAGTCAGTCACCTTTGAGTTTTATATATTTAGATTTCACTCATCTATATTCATCATTATAGATTACATTGGCATATGCGCGTCATTGTCCCAATAGAATACCCTTCCTTTATTTGGTCTTCGAGGTCTCCATGGTGCGGATGTGGAGACGGTTCAGTCAGAGTCACATCATTGTCAGAATCATCTGCAGATTGATCTGTAGCAGTGTTATTTCCACTATAATAACTAGATTAATCACTTTCTGACAAACTCTCGTGTATAACTGTGCACTTGCACATTAAAATTTAGTCATTCCTTCTATTCGTCGTCGTCGTACTCGTACCTTACAAAATGGTCCATTTTGTCATTAATTTTCGTTATAATCAATAGATACTTTTAAATCCTGAAAATAATAGTTTTTATTTAGTATTCGCAATAAATGCAGCATAAAATATGGTCCCTATTTCAACTTTACAAAAAATACATGATATAATTTTTACTTACGCGAGTGGGCGCGCGGTGAGCAATTTGCCGCCCGCCGACACCTGATGATAGAAATATTCTCCTCAAGCGGACCCCCGCGCACTGTTGACGTCCTGCTTTTAGGCACGCATTGAAAATAAAAGGAGGACCAGCTACTGAAAAGCGCAAGACTAACAGGCAAATGTTTTTGGAATTATTAACGTTTTTTTAGCGCGGGCGGCAAAATGCTCATAGCGCGCCCACTCTAGGGTTAAATAACGTATTGTTCTCCATTTTCAGAATTTACTGATTTTAAACTGTAAACTATAGATTCAAATTACTGGCAACACAGCTTAAAATGGCGTGTTTTAAAATTTTCCTTTCAGTCAATATTATTTTATCAAGTTTTCAAAAGTTTGTGCTTTTAATAGAACTTGAAACTCATAGCATTTTTTAAAACGGTCGTACAAGGAGCAGGTTATATTTGTGATTGCTAAAGTTTGTGACCAAGGGACTAAAATCCGCAAGAAAATTGTAATTGCAAGAAACCCGCGGAAAGTATATTCTACATTCGAAAGAAAATGTGATTTTAATAACTTAAATGATATGAAACCAATATTTTCATTTTATAATGGTGTGTAAAAATGTGAAAGTTAATAAAAGTTTCTAAGATTTTACACTTATCTTTTATTTTTCAAATGTTGAATGATTTGCCAATCTTAGTTTGTGTTTATTTGCCTAAGTTAACCAATGATTCAGAAAAATATGCCTGCGGTTGGCAATTCATAGCAAAAATTCATCATTCATTCCTTATTGAAATAATACTTATAATTAATTACAAGACCAGAGTATGCTGTAGTTATATCGCTGTATTGTATTGTGATTATGTATATTGACGAAAAGTTGCCGTAAGTTACCGTCGAGTGGCGCTGTATTTGTTACCTCTTTTGACAGCCAAGATTGGTCTCTATTTCAGTATAATACAAAGTACTCTGTGGTTCACAATGACGTTTTGCTAGGCTCATAGGCTGGGCCGATTCTGAACTTAAAGTTTTCTCAGCCGAATGAATCCGATGATAGACATTTTGTTTAATATGAGTTGTTCAAGGGCAGAACCTACGTTATACCTTTTTACCTTCGTAATAATGCACCGTTAAATAGTACATTGAGCAACGATTGGCCCATTTATGGACGATTTTACCTATGTCAAAATCGTAATTATTAAATTACTGCCAGATACCGTTTGTTGATGAATTTACCTACTGAAATCCATTGCGTTAAATAATACATTTAACTACCGTTTGTTATATTCCGTAAGTAAATCAATTACCCAGGAAATTTATCAACTTACGATTCTTGCTATTTTCCGGTGACATACCTATACACCTATCTGCAAATCTGCACTGAGGTTTAGAATCTATTGATAGAATCGATGGGGATCCTATCATCAGCCCTTCATCATCCGTGATGTCATCCAGTTCGTCACCGTTCACTATCAACATGAGCTAAAAATGGTCCACTGGGCAATGTCCGACAGTGGGGGACAATTGGCGACCTAAGGAGGTTTAGTGGGCAATGGGCATGCCCTCACATTCTGGGAGGTGAGTCCCATACACCACATCGACGCGTGACGGTGCTCATGCATCGCCCTCTAGAAAAAAAGGAATTAATAAAAAGGTAAATACCCTTAGATCTGAGAAAATTAGAAATGATACATACAAGTCGGCACACCTACGTACCTACACTTAATATATTTTTTTTTTTTATAGTGGCTCGACATAATGGCTTCCCTACGCCTGATGGAAAACGAAAGAGAAACCCAAGTCGCTGTGACAACGGGCAACCGGCCCAACCCTAACCCCCCACGAGCTCCGGAAACCAGAGATGTGAAATGGCAGCAGTGTGTAGATACCTATTTAAATTATATTGTAGGTATAATAACTAGGTATGTGTACCTATAGGTACGTATGTCCGTTGCGCTTATCTAAAGTTACTGCCTTCAGCACCGATTTTTATAAACGATAAATCTACAAATATTAATTATCTGCCTTTATGAACTCATATAAACATAATAATCTACATTTGATATTATGAATTTCTTCTGATTATTTTGATTAGTGAGATATAAATCTTGTTAAAAATCGTATAAAGAGCATTACTTTTTAAACAAACAAATTCTTTTTGTTTTGTGTAGCAAACAATAAGGT
The DNA here is from genome assembly GCA_031163375.1 of Conogethes punctiferalis. Taxonomy (NCBI): domain Eukaryota; kingdom Metazoa; phylum Arthropoda; class Insecta; order Lepidoptera; family Crambidae; genus Conogethes; species Conogethes punctiferalis. Next base: position 13,279,359 of record CM062078.1, read on the forward strand.
AGGTAAATATCGAAGTGCCTCTGGATTTTATCTCGTTAACTAATTGATACAATTAACATACTTTTATTTTATATTGCAGGACATTATGAGGGTTAGTGGTCTAGTTCTTTTGTGTTTGGGGGCGCTAGCGAGTGCATCTGTCATAACCGAACATAATGTACGACTAAGTAAGTGAAGATGATTATATAATACTTAAATAAATATTGGCTACTGTTCCTTTGATCTTGTGGTTCCGGACATTGCTTAGTTACGAAGATGATGTAGATTACGCGCGATTAGCGCAGCCACATGGATCTCTCACCTTCCGTCTGGTGCAGAATCTGCACTGCAGATATTGTCTGTGGCCTTAAGAGTACCTACTTATTAAACTACTTATTAGCATTATAATTGATATACCTACTATAAAACAAAATCTTGACTGCTTTATACCTACTTAGCAGTTTGAAATATTTTTGGGCTATGACAGATTAGAGTAGGTTGGTATGTACCTATGTGGCCGTCTGGACATCAACCTGGTTTCAAGTAGGTACCAGCCGAGAACTACGAGTACGGACTGCCAGAACCACGGAGCAAAGCCAGAATCTAAGCCCGAGGCCATAATATTACATATAAGTTACTTTTTAAATTGTTCCGATCGAGGAATACCTACCTACCTCTAGGTTCCTTCGCGTTCGGCGAAAACAACATACATATACTCGTACTATAGGAATTACATACCTAATAGGTACTTACTTATTTATTATGGTACACTTTTAGACTAAATCATTAGATAACTTTCAAAATTCCATTTTCCAGGCGATAGCATTCAGCACAACTCGGGTAGCCTCGAGTACCACTTAGCCCACACAGCACCAGGGACCAATTTATTCACGGAGGACGATGTGGCGCTTTTGTTCCACGCTCTGAGCATACAAGACCGCAACCTGATCACGGACCAGATCACTAACTTCTTGGAAGGGTTCAGGGAAGTCATAATCAATGGTAGCGGTGATATTCCCGTGTTGGACCCTTTCGTCATTGATCATATTGGCCCGTTCCTGTTTACTGCTACCGGGTAGGTTGTAAACATTGGGTACCAAACTAATGTAACTGACCAAGCTAGACCTAGGTCCTTTTCTGCTAAAGAGTCGTGATCAAATGCAGGCGCGAGTGTGGTATTGGAAACGGGCGTTTTAGCTTTCAACTAGGCACTAAAAAGCAGCAGGTTTTAAGGGTGCGTTTCGATGGAAGCCGGACTGCGCAGAATCAAGCTGAGGCTAATTTCGTCCGTGTGGTTTCCGGACTTAGAATAGGATCCGACCACCCCATCTTCTCCTGTAGAAAACAACTAAGAAAATATCAGGAAACGGGCAGAAGCGTTTACCTGGTAACAACAAAACCTACTGCAGTCACCAACCTGCCAAGCGTGGTGACTTTGGCAAATCCCCCCAAATAAAAATTTTCATTGGTAGGGGCCTATGTCCTGACTGATGATGATAACAAAAATTGCCTAGGTAATGATATTGCTCAGATCACACATGTCAATCACAAAAGTACGTAGGTACTTCCCTTGTTTTGAGTGTTGTACAAAATCCAAGGTGTCTTTACTCCTCCAGAATCAAACGTAGGTACGTAGGTCAGATATTTACTAAAAAAGGTAATTCTGACAAGTCGCACCTAACAAGATAATGTTGTTTGCAGAGTTCGTGCTACAGGAAATATCCGCAACCTCAGAGTTGAAGGTCTGAAGTGGTTCCTCGTTAACCGCGTTACCTTCAATGTCCTGCGACTTGCTCTCGGAGTTCAGGTCACAGTCCCATGGATCATCACTACAGGTTAATAGAATCAGTTATAGAATATTAAGAAAAAGCAAACAAATATTTTCACATACCTACAATAATATACTTAGGTAGGTAGTACTCGTAGTTATAAAAATGGCAAGACATTATTTATTAAGCATAAAATTTAGGTAATAGTATGTAGGTAAAACCAAGAAATAAAAATTACTGATCAAAGACATCAGAGGAAATTAGAGAAGACATGAAAAAAAATTAATGTCATGCTTTGACATTCACTGAGTGGATGGATACCAATTTGGCTGCACACGCTGCACATTATACCATAGCATATACCATTGTAGCTTAGGCTTATGTTACTTTGTAGATTGGGTAATTATGTAATGTGCGCTAAATAAATTATTTTCTATTCTATTCTATTCTAATAATGCACTGAAATCAGCTTACGGTCTGTTTGAACCAGACTTTCGTAACTCTTTATACCGACGAAAAAGGACATACCATATAGGCATCGTATTTTATACCTACTTATTATATTTAAGACCATAATATGTAGACATCAATGGAGACCCATTGACTTTGACGAACACGCCGCTGTTTTACGTCCTAGGCCAAACCTTACAAGGCCGATGTTAGGCACGACACCTAGGTAACTAATAGGTTTTAAATCTGATCACGACACAATATAGTTAATTATGTAGTCCTTAACTATTAGTACTATTACTATGTATCAAACGGTAGGTAGGACCTACTTGAAGTGAAAATTCTCGCCAGTTCTTTAGGTGAAACTTGGCTGACCCGCAACGAATTATTATAATTTTGTTTTTGCTTTATTCCTGCAGGTAGTTACGACGCACAAGCGTCAGTCGCCATTTTTATTACTCATCGTGCGGGAGGTGACTTCAGGTAATTCAAATTAAACGTTTAGTCATAAGTTTCACCTGTTTCACTGTACCTGCGAAGAAGTAAAATTTTTAGAAAGTGCTAAAAAATCGCCAACCAATCGTAATGTTCCGCGAATGCGCGCGAAAAGTTGTCGTTTGCTATTGGTTGATGCGTGCGCGCCATGTTCGGTTTACGTCATCTTGACAGTCCCTATGAGCGAGATAGCATTAGAGAAATTTTGAGAAGAAATATTGACTTTAAACATAGAAGTAATATATAAGGAACAAGCTGTTGTCGGAAAATCGAAGCCGAACGAAAGCACAGTGCATGTCCCTTTTGTCTCTCTCTGAATAGGGTGACTATATTAAAATATGATTTAAGGACAATGACAATACATACGTACAAAAAAAAGGCCAACATTGAAAGCCAAAATATTTTTTATTCATAATCGTTTTTTAAATAACACCACTTCTTTTTGCAAAGAAACCGACTTCAATATGGCGACAATGGGACCAACTAGGAAGTACACCCTTTCGAACAAAAAAAGAATTCACAACTCTCTGAGATATGTGGTAACAAACTGACAAAAAAAAAAAACTCAGTCGTCGTCCTTTTTTTGAAGTCGGTTAAAAACACTAACAAATCGTCAAAACTACAAACCACCGGTTCGGAAAGCAGCATTCTACCGATAAGAAACCGGCAAGAAATTCGTGTAGTTACTCTTTTCAACATAGTGTTTACAATGTTATCATCACATTTATAATTTTTAACTAACTACATACAGTCTAAAGCTTTCTGAAATCATACAAAAATAGTTATGAATTAGACAAATTTAAGTGTAAATCAGATATTACTAAAGAGGACAGTCTTGTGAAGTTTCTGCCGTAAGTATACTGGTCCCATTTTGAGTACCTAGTTATTCTTATAACATACAGGCACACGAACTAACACTTTTTTACCTACAATCAGATATTTTTCCTATAAAATTACTTTCTTCTTTTTTAATCTATGCTGTCACACTGCTGGGCAAAAGTCTCCCAGCCTAGCCAGAACCTGCCAATAATAATGGAGGGCACTGCATTGCCTTTTAATACTCGTCGTGATAAACCAGGAACAAAATCTTCAGCTTTAAAATGTTTGCTACATATAACTGATGCATTCGTCAATTTACGGGTAGATCTAATGGGTATAACACGCGTTGAACGTGCAATAATAAAAGACACAGATTACGCTCTTTCCGATACAAAAAAACAACGGACTTTATGATTGGATAATAATGCATGGTCACCCTAATTCTTCATTAACAAATTATGTTTAAAAGTATTACTTGTGAAAAGACAAACTACAATCCGGATAATACTCGCTTTCACAAGCCCCCACGACACAAATTCTCCCCATTTTAATTACATATTAAGAAAAATATAACAAATTAAAAATCCCCGCCACCAACGTCAAAGTCGGCGATGTCATGTGAAGTTGTCAGAGCCCCTACCACCGGTTCGAGAGCGATCGTTCGTTGAACGGATTGCGTATTTTTGCAAAATCAATCCCTCCCATTATTCCTTTCCGTGTTTGAATATATGAATTAAATTAACGAAAATCAACTTTGACGAATTTTAGTTTGTATATTCAAACACGGGGGGGGGCAAATGAGAGGGATTCATGGCTCAAGGGTAGGTACGCCATCCGTTCAGCGAGCGATCGTTTTCGTTTTTGGTGGTAGGGGCCCAGGTCCGGTGTTTCGTACTCTATCTAGCAATCTAGTCGCTGCTAGAAAGGGACGTTTTGTTCACTATTTTCCCTCTCATTGGTTACGTTCTTATTTTGACAAGACTTATTTTGAACAAGACTCTTACGACCTTAACTTAAGGTTTCATTTTCTTTATTTTAGCTTCAATATGCATAGATAGAGCGCCTTCCTGTTGTACGAAGTACTTGATACTTCCATGACTTTAAATCATAACATACCTAACGTAGGTAATAAGTTCTTATTTGCGGTGTTGGCACTCGTTTTAATCAATTCAACTTAACATATTTTTTTCGGAAAGTGTATAGTTCGCATCAATCGAAAACTTAAGTTTTATTTTTTAAACTTAATCTTCACCAAGGCATTGTATTTGTCACCGGAAAATAGCAAGAATCGTAAGTTGATCAATTTCCTAGGTAGTTGATTAACTTTCGGAATATAACAAACGGTAGTTGAAATGTATTATTTTACGCAATGAATTTCAGTTAGTTGATCAATTTACGGTAGCCTGACAGTCATTTAATAATTTACGATTTTGACACAAGTAAAATCGTCCTCAAATGGGCCAATCGTTGCTCAGTGTACTATTTAACGGTGCACTATTACCCGTAACTTAATACACTGCTCCGTGATTGGTTGCCGGGATAACGCCACGTGAGCCATTGAACCAATCATCGTTCACCTTACCTTCGTCGGATGATTTTACGGCAAGACCCCGTAAAGTGATCAATTTACTAAAATACATACGTTAAATAATACATTTCAACTGCCGTTTATTATTTTCCGGAAGTTAATCAACTACCTAGGAAATTGATCAACTTACGATTCTTGCTATTTTCCGGTGACACATTCATATCCCCGCTGATAAAGTTAATTTTATACGTATTCACAGGGTGTTCGTGAATCGGCTAGTGGTGAGCGTCGACGCTAGACTCGGCACCAATATTTTCGGAGGTGGCCATTTGATCCTGAGGGAACTGGACATCAAGATTGACATTCACGATGTAAATGTAAGTGTGCCTATAAACTATACATTTTATTTTGGATTATTCATATTAACATTGTTAGACTTGCACATGGGACATCTTCAATACGTGGTGGTGCCTACCATCAGTAAACTGCATTTTTTCTTCATCGTCATCAGCCCAGCACTGCTGGACATAACTGACCTCCTCCTGGGCTAAATGACTATTTGTCATTTGGAGGGATTTGCCTTATTCACCACGCTTAGCGACCGCTGTAGGTTTTATTTGTATCCAATCAAATAAATACTTAATGTTCTCTATGTATGAAAATGTGAAAACTTAAGAAAAAATTCGTATAATTATTGATGTAAATAATGAAAATGTTGACTTCTTGCAGATTAACATCGAGGGCATGTTCGGCTCCAGTTTGCTCAACACTTTCATCAACTCCTTCGTACAGTCGCTGACCCAGGACGTCATACAGAACGAGTTGGAAAATGTGAGCGCGACGCTCAGTGAACAATTGTTCGACGTCATCAACGATGTACTGAAACAATTTACTTTAGACGACTTGCTGGGATCAAAGTGAAATCTCTACTCATGGTTATCTGATAAACGATATTAATGTATTTTTATTGATTTAAATAAATATTTTATGGCTTATGTATGTACCTACCTACTCGTGAATAATGATTTACCTATTTTCTAGTTATACTTCTCTTAACCCACGGTTAACACAATACCATGCGTACCCACTTAAGAGCCTAAATTAAATAATGGGATGAAGCCTCGTACGAAAAACATGATACATTTTTCCTCAGCATTTTCGAACCAATTGAGGCATGCAATCCTAGGCTCCTAGCATACGCTCGCGTATGCTGAGTTGCAGGGCAGAACAGGGCAGGGTAGTTGACGCAGACAGCCTGCGTCGCAGCGTACGTAAGTAGGTTTCGCCCGCTTGGTATCTACAACGATTTTAATTTTAAAAATAACACATTTAAATTAAATATGAGGTACCTTCAATAGGCTATTCCACCCTATGAATAAAAAAAATTAAAATTATGTTTATATGATAAATCATGAAAAAGTAAACCAAGAATATTAATATCAATTTATTAAAGTGAAAAATAAATTTAATATTTCCATTTTAAAATTCATGTTTTTTAATCTGTCTCCAATTTGGTGAAAACGCTGTTCGTCATGTTGGCTAAAGTTTTGACGTAATCTGTCTAGTAAACAAATAATCTCAGTACTGTGTCTACTACATTTACTACAATAATTCGAAAATTCTTAGTTATTATTAACACGTTTCTCGATATTCCGGCGCTATAATATAATTTCATCATGGAAGATGGTTTTATCAAAGCAGAAAGCACTAATCTTCCACGAAGACATAACCTATGAAATATTAGTTTTGCAATATTGTGAATATAATTTTGCAAGTTTTGAAGGTCTATTAAATTGCATACTTACATCAAAATGATCTTCACAAAAATAGTATTTACTCTTTGTGGACAATAACTTCGGATCTCTTCATGCTATCTTTAGCCACGTATTTCTCATTTTTAAATCTGTTGGCACTTGTATCCATAACTTTTCCGGCGTTTTAACACTTGTATTCTTACATTCAGACACAAGACACCAATGATATGGACTAAAGTTCATTTTGTATTTGGGAAAATAACTTTAATCTCTCAGTGAAGCGTGATGTTTACTATAAGTGTGACGTAAAAGTCACGGCGGACTAGAGTTGTGCTGTTTTCGAGCAAGTAATTTAATTGAAAAATTAAAAGTCGTTTTTCTTTATTATTTGATATTAATAAAATATATCTCTATTTTTCCGTGGTATTTTATCACTAAAAGATGCATTTGAACTACTTTTTGAATGAGACCGGAATAGCCTATTGTTACCGATTCCTTGGCTTTATGGTTTTTGTATCTGTTGACAGACTTGCTGTTCAGTCTATGGAACGATTAGGTTTTGAAGAGAGATTTGGCGGGTGGAAGGATAACTTTGCTCGAGCTTTGAGAAGGATGGAACTGATGGAAGTATCGGATTGAGGACCAGGAATAGTCGTAGTTGTGATTCCTGGGTGGTTTGTGGTTGTCCTGGACGGATGATCGTTATTTTGTTGTTGAATTCTTGCCTAGTAATTTATCGTTAACCATTTAAAACTAACCTCACTTCTGGTTTCTAAAATCAGAAGTGGGATTGGATTGAATACGCCCCGTTCTACCGCTTTTGCCATACCATTTATAAGTTTTCCAGTTTTCGTGTTTGCTTTTAGTCGATTATAGAGATGTGTTTAGAGATCGTGACATCTCTGCTCGAATATCGACGTAAAAGTGATTTTATGGGCACCTACCTACCTATATAGTTTGAAATTGTAATTGTCTGATTGTGATAAATCACCACCTTTCCACCCAATACGTGTGTTCGATGTACGTACGATGTGGACAGTGTGCTGATATGATCTGGAAATGATCTTTTGTTGTGCTTATTATTGTGATTGTTTGTAAGTGTGTATTGAGATCATGGTCAGGTAAGGCAGAGTTGATTTTAATGTACTTTGCTAATCATATTCGTGGCTGTGTCGACAGGCAAGCGTTGCACGTGCGGCTGCTTAGAGTCGCCGTATTCAGAGGCGCCATATCCATGGCCGCGCCCGAGAGACGGCAGCGCCGTGTCGACGGCTGTTCTCAGGGCGCGCCATACGCGTGGCTGCGCTTTAGACGGCCGCGCCGTGTCGACGGCTGCTCTCAGGGCGCGCCATACGCGTGGCTGCGCTTAAGACGGCCGCGCCGTGTCTACGGCTGCTCTCAGGGCGCGCCATACGCGTGGTTGCGCCTGAGACGGCCGCGCCGTGTCTACGGCTGCTCTCAGGGCGCGCCATACGCGTGGTTGCGCCTGAGACGGCCGCGCCGTGTCTACGGCTGCTCTCAGGGCGCGCCATACGCGTGGTTGCGCCTGAGACGGCCGCGCCGTGTCTTCGGCTGCTCTCAGGGCGCGCCATACGCGTGGTTGCGCCTGAGACGGCCGCGCCGTGTCTACGGCTGCTCTCAGGGCGCGCCATACGCGTGGTTGCGCCTGAGACGGCCGCGCCGTGTCTACGGCTGCTCTCAGGGCGCGCCATACGCGTGGTTGCGCCTGAGACGGCCGCGCCGTGTCTACGGCTGCTCTCAGGGCGCGCCATACGCGTGGTTGCGCCTGAGACGGCCGCGCCGTGTCGACGGCTGCTCTCAGGGCGCACCATACGCGTGGTTGCGCCCGAGACGGCCGCCACGTGTCGTCGGCTGCGCTCATAGCGCGCCATATGCGTGGCTGCGCCTGGGCCGAGTGCGCGCCGTGCACCCTCAAAATCGGTGACATATTTAATTTTGCCTCATGTATTGCGTATTTTTTGGGCCTCGACAATTGGGCTCATGTATTACGTGTTCTTGGTGCCTCGACAATTTGGCCCATGTAATACGTGTTCTTGGGGCCTCGACAATTTGGCTCATGTATTATGTGTTCTTGGTGCCTCGACAATTTGGCCCATGTAATACGTGTTCTTGGGCCTCGACAATTTGGCTCATGTATTATGTGTTCTTGGTGCCTCGACAATTTGGCCCATGTATTACGTGTTCTTGGGGCCTCGACAATTTGGCTCATGTATTACATGTTCTTGATGCCTCGACAATTTGGCTCAAGTATTGCGTGTTCTTTATGCCTCGACAATTTGGCTCATGTATTACGTATTCTTTATGCCTCGACAATTTGGCTCATGTATTATGTGTTCTTGTAGTCTCGACAATTTGGCTACTATGTACCTACTATGTGTTCTGTGTTCTTATAATGATAATAATGAATTCATTTATTCAGGTAATACCAACCCAGTGGTTAGTAACGAAAGTTTGACTTGATCTATGTTAGTACATAAGTACATAATTGCAAAAATGTAAACATTGATATGGCCCCCACAATTTGGCTTATGTACTATGTGTTCTTATAATAATAATGATGAATTCATTTATACAGATCCATTGGTGAGTAACGAAATTTAGCTTAATCTATGTTGGTCCATGATTGCAAAAATCTAAACTTATATATGGCCCCACAATTTGGCCTATGTACTATGTGTTCTTATAATAATAACGATGAATTCATTTATACAGATCCATTGGTAAGTAACAAAAAGCTTAATCTATGTCAGTCCATGATTGCAAAAGTGTAAACATAAATTTGTTCCACAATTTGGCTAATGTATTGTGTGTTCATGTAGTACCGACAATGTGGATTGTGTATTGTGTGTTCTTGTACTTGGTGGACCGACAATGCGACTTGTGTATTATGTTATGACCCTGTCGTTATGGCTTTTCTGGTAATTTATGACCGTGACACTATGACTTGTGTGGTTTTGTTCTAGCCTCGACATTTTGGCTATGTAAGAATTAAAATGATAATGTGATGTGTGACATTCTAATTTTGCTTTTTGATGATGATAAATGACGAAGTGTGGGCTGTTCTGTGTAGGCTGTTCTAGATCGATTGAGGACTTGGCTGCAGAAAGCTGAGTCAATGAAGAGCTGTTTGCCGAAGACGAAAGCGTCATCATCGTGGTTGAAGTCCAAGTTGAAGAAAACTACGCTGACGAGGACGTGCAGCTGTCAGGAACGGCCGTGTTACCGATTCCTTGGCTTTATGGTTTTTGTATCTGTTGACAGACTTGCTGTTCAGTCTATGGAACGATTAGGTTTTGAAGAGAGATTTGGCGGGTGGAAGGATAACTTTGCTCGAGCTTTGAGAAGGATGGAACTGATGGAAGTATCGGATTGAGGACCAGGAATAGTCGTAGTTGTGATTCCTGGGTGGTTTGTGGTTGTCCTGGACGGATGATCGTTATTTTGTTGTTGAATTCTTGCCTAGTAATTTATCGTTAACCATTTAAAACTAACCTCACTTCTGGTTTCTAAAACTATTATACACATCTTAACGTATATTGCGTGTGAAGGCATTTAAAAAGTATAACGTCAAACTTGACAAAGAGTTCAGTTTGTCAAAATCAAAATTGACAAATGAAATGAACCAAAACTTTAATTGTCCCTGCATTTTTGTAATTAAGTTTAATTTAATTCTCGATTTTTTTTATTTTATGTAATATTTGTACAGTAACTGCTATAATCGTAAAAATATTTGGTGAAACTGTAAATATTATCATTAATTCCTAAACCTCTTAAAATATGGCTGGTAATTTTTGGCAAAGTTCTCATCATCAACAATGGATTTTGGATAAAACAGATCTCATTAGAGATCGCCAACACGATCTGAATATTTTAAACGAAGAGGAATATCAGAAAATATTCAATTTCTTCGCGAGCATAATCCAAGTGCTCGGCGAGCAACTGAAGGTGCGCCAACAGGTTATAGCCACAGCTACCGTGTACTTCAAAAGGTTCTACGCCCGGAATTCCTTGAAATGCATAGACCCGCTGCTTTTGGCGCCGACCTGCGTGTTTTTAGCCTCTAAAGTTGAAGAATTCGGCGTAATATCGAATTCGAGGTTAATAACTACGTGTCAAACCGTTATCAAAAACAAATTTGGTTACGCGTACGGACAACAAGAGTTCCCGTACAGAACGAATCACATATTGGAATGCGAGTTCTATTTACTGGAGAATTTAGACTGCTGCCTCATTGTGTACCAGCCGTACAGGCCATTGCTGCTGTTTGTGCAGGACATGGGGCAAGACGACCAGCTGCTAACATATGCTTGGAGGATAGTTAATGATTCTCTTAGAACTGATGTCAGTCTGCTTTACCCACCCTATCAGGTATGTTCAATGATAGTCCTCAATAGCCACCACAAATTTTAATAATTGGATCAGAGTGTAGGGTTGTATTGAGCTCTTTGATGACACATTTTTTTAAAGATGCATTAATGAGCACTCAGTTATTGAGAACATAATATGTCCTACTGATAACATAATATTACATTAGCAGAACATATTATGTTCTCAATAAACACTCAATTAGTGCATTACAGTTGAATAAACTAACATCCATTGGAGTTAAATTACATCCATGTTTTTTCTAAAAGCTCCTTAACTTTTAATAATCCCCTCTATTTAGATTTACATTAAAAGCTACTAAAGTACCTAAAGACTAGAGGATAAGCCAGCATAAATTGTACAGCTACCTACTGCAACCACAGTATGTAAATTTTATTATGCACTAAACTATGCCTGTATCTTCTTATCTAATTAACCTGTGGTTATATTAGGTAGTGATCCTGCGTACTGTACTGTTAAGTGTAACCTACAATTACTTTCTTCTCATTTCAAATATAGTTCAGTGGTTTGAAACTATTTTGTATGGCCATTATATTTTTATTTCCCTCCATTTCGTTTTGATAGCTACTGTGGTCCATTACTCACCTTGGGATCAAATCAAACATATTTTATACTAGCTTTTGCCCGCAGCTTTACTCGTGATAAATTCGGGGTGAATGCTCCATACATACTTCCATCCCCCATTTTAGAAAAGTGGGGGGTTAGAAAGGGGCAAAAAGTAGCCTACGTTTCATTCCATCCCTTCTACTATGTCCACTTAAAAAATCATGTCAATTCTTCGCTCCGTTTTGCCGTGCAAGAAAGACAAACATACAGACAGACACTTACCCATTTATAATACATATTATAAGTATGTAAGTATGGATATGGATTGCATAACATTTATTTATTACTGTTTCAGATTGCAATAGCAGCACTACACATAGCATGTGTAATGCTTGGCAATGAAAATCAGAAGAGCTGGTTTGCAGAACTAAATGTTGATATGGACAAGGTATTGACAATAGCATTATTTGTGCAGTCCTATTTATCTCACCTACAGATCTCTAGTCATTTAAACTGTGTAATATTTCCAATACTGTGCACTTGAATATGATATGGATACGGACTGAATGACTGTCAGCGGCTGACACTCTGTAGGTGTCACTGCTGATAGATAAGATTTAAGAATATGTACCTACATACATACATGAGATGGTGGGAGCCTGGTAATCTGTAATACAGGTCTACCTAGTACAGACGCCAGTCTCTCACAATATAGTTTATACAAGAATTTAATATAATGTACCTATTTGTATCCTCTTTTTTGTAAGCTATGTTGTGAAAGATAAATGAATAAATTTATTATTAAATTTATTATTATTTAATAAATAGATACATATCTAACAACTAAATGTTAGTCATTAGAATTATGAGGATGCTAGCTGTGCCCGCGGCTTCGCCCGCGTTGCCCCCCATTTTAGGGAAGTGGGGGGTTAGAAAAAAGTAGCCTATGTTACTCTCCATCCCTTCAACTATCTCCACTAAAAAAATCACGACAATTCGTCGCTCCGTTTTGCCATGAAAGAAAGACGAACATACAGACAGACAGACACACATTCCTATTTATAATATTAGTAAAGATAAGGATTATTTAGTTAGAACACTGGTTTTATTTTTCTTGTAAACCAGTGTAAACTGTATTATACCTGTATTCTCAAATGTTACTATGTAATGCGTGGACACAGGTTTTAATAGACTACACTTGAGTGCCGGCCGCCATTGTAAATGCCTTACGGCCAGGCCACGGAGACGAACGACCGGCGATGCGAATTGCGAATTTTATTTCCATTGCATATCATGCCTACAATGAAAAATTACTTGGCTACGACCGGCGAGTGATGGAAATAAAATGCGCAATTCGCGTCGCCCGTCGCTCGTCTCCGTGGCCTGGCCGTTACTTTGCATAGTGTTGTTAGTTTATATGAAAAAGTATTGTTTGCGAATACGGGTATTAAATTCTTTTATATGAGTACTATTATTGTCTTTAATTTCTACATTAAATGTGTGAAGTATAGTATTATTCATAATTTTTTGTTTTCTTTCAGATACAAGAGATAGTGCGTTCAATTATAAATTTATATGATATGTGGAAGAGTTATGATGAAAAGAAGGAAATCCAAGGACTTCTTGCAAAAATGCCTAAACCAAAGCCAGCCCCCCAAAGATAATGATAGCACACACTTCATAGTGTTGTGCAACTACAACAGGAATCAAGTAGTGAATGTATTTTATATTGGAATATCATGTAGGTTTAAAAAAATGATAATGAATTGTATAAACAAATAATTAACTCTTTAATCATAAAAATACTGTTCATGGCTATGCCATTTTTATGAATTAAAGGCTTAGGACAAAATATTGAACTGGTTCAATTGTATTGGTATTGTAATATAATGAATGTCTATTTTATTTAATTAAAGGCAAGCAAGGTTCCAACTAAAGTTAGCAAGTACACTTGAATCTTAAGGTTAAGAAGATATTTTTTCTTGATTGATCTACCTTCCTGGTATACTGAAAAAACTGCATTAGAAAGAATTATCTTTTTTTATTGGGTATGAAGATAATCAGTTTTGTAACTCGAAAATAGCACTAGCCTCATGCTAGTGTTAGTATATGAATTAGTGTTTATGTACATCAGCACTTAATGGTACATATCCGCTATTTTTACGGTACACATAATGTGTACACAGGTACACACCCAAGCTTAATTTCTAATGCTTACGGCGCTATTGGTTAGATAACTGAGAAACTTGATCAGTAAGTGGCTGTACTCATTCCTTCTTTGACCTTTTCATGATTTCTCAAAATCGCCCCTGATGCTAGAGTTTTTGACTACTGCAGTACTTACAGTACTTCTAGAGTTAAGTATTTGTGTAATCAGTGCCTATAGATAGACTTATTAGGTCTTGTGATTATGCCAGACTACTTCACAAGTTCCTCGATTTGAAAATGGATGTTGTAAATATTGACAATGATCAATCTTTATTTTTAAAGACTGCCAGTATTTTTACCTGTGAATGAAATAAAGAAATTGTTCAATAACGCCTTTGTTTTTGTTACTCTCCAAAATAACTTCACCTGGTTGATACCAGGTGAAGTTCCACCATCTTGATTGCTTAACCAATTGTTGCAGTCAACTTAAGGACCCTCTGATGGCGCAAAACTATGAATCATCATCATCATCAACCTATTGCAGTCCACTGTTGGACATAGACCTCTCCAGCGGCTCGCCACTTAGGGCAAACATCCAGAGGATATACCCATAATCGTCACGCTGGGCAGGCGGGTTGGCGTAGCTTCTCGCTCCGGTGACGCTGCTGCCCGTCATCGGTTGGTGATATTTAGCTACGCCTTCAATTGCGATGGTTATACACCAGTCGGTTGCCAGCATCTCGTTTGTTATTCAGCAGTGTGCACCACGGGCAGGTGAGGTTAGTTTGGAGCGAAAATATGATAGGCCGCTCCCTTACATCTTACATCCCTCATTAGGTACCTACGAGTACCTACTCGCCTATATTGTTTTCTATGCGCCGTATTAGATGATAGGTACAGCAAACAACTGTATCCGCTATTTTTACGCTCGATAGCTCAAGATGCCATGATAGCATGACTGGTGGCGCCGCCTAGGTAAGGTAGGGCCCCTAAGTGTTATCTGGTGAGTCGTCATAAAGAGAATACGAATGAATCTTAGTTATATCAGCAGTGGCGAAACTAAAGGGTGGCAAGTCAGCAGTAAAGGGCCCCGGGTCAGTTAATTATGTATCTACATATAAAACAAATTCCCACCTATAGAGAAGCATTGAGGCGCTATGATATGATTACTAGAGAGCCGCAAAAGTAGCTGGTATGTCACTTTAACTAACGGACCAAAGTGAAACCGATTACCCCCACCCCCCTTCGTTAGAGCGCCATGGGAGAATTTCCTGAACCCTATAAGTACGTCGCGGGCAGGGCTCTAGCAAGAGCCGAATTTGAGTAGGGCACCATTGATTGCAGGTAGGACAGAAGTAAGAAGAAATGTAGGTCTGTACCTATTACCTATATGTACATATATGGTTAAAAATATATATAACGTAGGTAAACGCAGACACATTAACAGTTTCCGGCCCTCTCCGCGAGTGTCGAATGGAAATGTCGCTGAATTAGTAAAACAACCGCGCGACGAGGAAACGACATATTGTATAAGTAGCTCAACGAAAACACCAACCGATTCTTCATATCATAACACTACACCAGTCGGGTTACAATAAGGTGGCCATCGTTTACGGATTCCATATTTTCCTCGCAATTTTGTTATCAGCATAATGGCTTCCTCTTTCCTGATTTTCAATCAGTAGAAGAAGTTCAAGTCACTGCGGTAGTAACGAGAAACCTGCAGGTACGTTAGAGTCATTTTCTATGGTTATTTTCCTACAGATATCTACCTAAACTACAGTGTTTCCATAGTAATGTATTTTTATTATTCCAGAAAAACGGCTGATTTATTAAATGAAATACATTTAAAATAAATTTACTCGAAGCATATCCACAATTTGGGGTAGGCAACTTATGTCTAATTGCATTATCTAAGTAATTTAGACCGGGTTGTAGTTCGGCTGTCGCGCGGTATCAGAGGTCATTGCACCGCAGTTAAGCAATCAACTAACATCAACTTATTTTTTAATCAAAGAAGTTGTTAGAATGTCTATTACCGCACCGCATTATAGTTTTCTGGCTCGCCCAATGATTGACTGGTAGTGAATGCCACACGGCATTAAGTCCACCATTTGTATTTTTCCTTGTGCAATAAAGATTAAATAAATAAGTAAATCACTTTACAATATATTCATCAGCAAAGTCCTGATACAGTCGCGGACATGGTTACCGTCTGCCTACCAAGCTGCTGTATAAATGTTGTCCTCGTGGCTTGCTCTCCACCAGTTCCGAACAGCTGCTTCTACCACGATGTCCTCCCTCAAGGCGATGTTCTGCGACCTCTGCGTCATCCTGTTGTTTGCGGTCCTTGTCGTCTTTGGCGATGATAAACTCAGGTGCGTACTGTGATCATTTCTAAAGCAGTATTTATAATACAGTCAACGTCTCTAACGGTCCTTGTATGTATTAGAAGTAAGCAATGGAAATATTGCAAAATTTATTGATAAATTCTAAGAATATTTTTCGTTTTCAAAATTAATTTCATAGCGTTCCATTGGTAGTCCCATAAAATACTATAATGAAATCACAGAAGCAGGTTACCGGCAGCTCGCGGTTTTGCATTCCAATTCGCTCATTGGGCGATTAATTATAATACGAGTCTGATTTATATAGATATACGAGTGAAGTACCCTCATATACTATGGATCAATTCCTTTTTCAGTGCCACTACTACAGATGGAACCCCGACCGGCAAATGTTCGTGCGGTGGGTTCGCGTCCATCACTCCCGACGCCGACACAGCGCCGTTGCTGTCGCAGATGCCCGGCCTGGTAGTCAAGTGTGACGAGGAGGGGCAGAACACCTGCAAGATCCTGTGCAACGCTCTAGCCGCAGCCACCAAGGCAAAGGGACCGGAGATCCTCTGCAACAAGCTTAAGGAAGCCAATGAGCTGAAGGTGAATCTAAGTTAGGGTTCAAATTCATCCAAGTATCTCAGTTTGGAAGGCAGCAGTAAAGTCAAGTCAGTAGTAAAGGGCCCCGGGTCAGTTAATTACGTATCTACATATAAAACAAATTCCCACCTATAGAGAAGCAATGAGGCGCTATGATATGATTACTAGAGAGCCGCAAAAGTAGCTTTAATAATGAGGTATGTCACTTTAACTAACGGACCAAAGTGTAACCGATTACCCCCACCCCCCTTCGTTAGAGCGCCATGGGAGAATTTCCTGAACCCTATAGGATTAGGGTTCAAATTCATCCAAGTATCTCAGTTTGGAAGGCGTCCAGTTTTAAACATTTTGTACTTACCGCTCGTTACAAATTACCGCGCGATTGTGTTTTATTATGTGGAGTCATGTAGGGGTGGCAACCCTACTCCCAGTTTATTCACAACACATCGGAAACGGATTTGAATTCGGGAAAGAATAACGCTTTGTCTTTCTATCTAACGATTCAACAGTACCTAACAAAGCATAGTTATTCCGTGACGGAAAGCTTCATAAATAGGGT
Organism: Conogethes punctiferalis; assembly: GCA_031163375.1. NCBI lineage: Eukaryota > Metazoa > Arthropoda > Insecta > Lepidoptera > Crambidae > Conogethes > Conogethes punctiferalis. The sequence goes on from CM062078.1 coordinate 13,296,749, forward strand.
GGCTATAGTTATTTGTCCCAAGTTTTCTCGTGAACCTGAACAAATTGGGCCCATTATCAAAATTAAAGTGACTACTGAACAGTGTCGTTCATTTCTATAGGTAAATGGTTAAAATACCTATGCAAAAGAACCATATGACTTTGTCAGTTGCCTGTGGGGGCCCACAATTCAGATATACCTACATACATACATTTCCCTGGATAATTATATGAAAACATGTTTTTCTTTTACAGTTGTCAGCTTTCTACAAAATCTGCGACAAATCCTGGGTGTACGCCGACATGACAGCTGACGAACCTCTTTGCTGTGTGGAGGGCAAGGTCAAAACGTGTCCCTCGGTTGAGAAGCTAAATGCAACCTCTGCTGACGTCATAGATGCCAAGACCGTCATGTAACAAGTCCCTTGCTACGCATCATATGGAAACGTTGAAAATCTTTTAGCGGCATCCTAGCATTTAGTTGTTTAGTTAATAAAGAACATAATATTGATAATACTGTTTTTCAATTGCGACAGTTTCTATTAGGATTGGCAGTGTCAGAAGTAATGCCTTTTATTACTATGTATTTAGAACGACATACAGCAATATCTTAACTAATATTATAAAGCTGAAGAGTTTGTTTGTTTGAACGCGCTAATCTCAGGAACTACTGGTCCGAACTGAAAAATTCTTTTTGTGTTGAATAGACCATTTATCGAGGAAGGCTTTAGGCTATATAACATCACGCTGCAACTATTAGGAGCAAAGAAATAATGGAAAATGTAAAAAAAACGGGGAAAAATAACTATTCCACGTGGACGAAGTCGCGAGCACAGCTAGTCATTCCATAAATACAGTGGAGCATTGATTATATCCCAATTTATAGGGCCACCCGAACCGCGCTAGTTCTGGCTACAGACGAATATTATTTTAAATCATTACATTATTATCTATACCTTTTGCTTGATTCATATTTGTTATTAAATAAAAACGTAATTGCAAATGTGGTGTTCTTTGACCTGTATAAAAATGGCTGAACAATACTGTTGTATAATCGGAAAATACCGGTTATCCGAACACCTATGTCCCTGAATTAGGACGGACAGTCGACGCTCTACTGTAATACTGAATTCAACAGAAGTTTTTAGGATAAGAGGTCTGCAAACCTCTTATCCTAAAAATGCTGCTCCTCAAACGCCTATACTTCGCCGTAGGTTTGTTTTTTGGAAGTTGAAGGCAAGTGTAGGTACGTCGTTTTAATAATAAAAAATTAAATACATAAGAACAAGTATATTTGCATGAACATTATTTCATGTGCAAAACAATTTTGTACAATGTTACAATATCAAATTAGTTCTAAAAATATGTTTAATTTATTAATCACATTGACCTTGCTGGCAGTTTTAGGTAAGATGAGTGTATAAAAGAAACCATTTCTATTATTTTAACCAACATAGAAGTTCCTATAAAGAAAAGATGATTCTGGCATAATAATTACAATAATTTCAAAGTTGATATGATGCTTTATACCAAACCTTTTCATGACTGACAAAATATAATAATAACTTCAAAGACCCTATTAAAATACACCAATTTTTTTCGTCATAATAAACATAAAGTTCCATATCCTATCCTACAGGAGATGGCATAAGGAATACAATATACCATTGTATGTATAAGTCCATACATTTTATTGAAGCTGTATAATATGATTTTGATTACACTATTTTAATTTCAACTTGTTTACCATTTTAGTCTGTAATAATATCTTTACCCTCTTAAAAGGGTCTATCTAAGACGTAGCTTGGCGTTGTAGGTATATATTATTTTATGATTATTTAGAGGCCCCGCAAACCTCGGACTTTTTATCGGTTGATAGTTTGGTCGGGCTCACAATCAGTATGAAGATCAGCCGATACCAAATCGTTGTAGTATGCGGACTTGCATACATCTTCATACTGATTATGAGCTTGAAAGTCTGTGGTTTTCGGGGGCTCTTAGATTTTAAACGACCAATATACCTATCGTAAATCTGCAAAATCGTAGAAGGCCTAAAGCATTTCCATACTCATAAGAGATCGATGTTGCTCCATGTTGCGTATTCCTAATACATACTTAACATACCACATAGATACTACATACATACAAATACCCAATGATATTTATCATAATAAGGCTGGTTACCAATTTCAGAAACTAGTTTCCTCAGTACTACACTGATATAGAAATGGAAATAAACTTGCATTAAAAACTTATTATTGAATTGAATTAGGTCAAACATGATAATATTAATAAAACAGTTTAAACTTCATCGTACCATTTAAAATTCTATTTACTTCGTCTCGGTAAAAAGCAATGCTCCAGAAAAATAAGAGTTGCGCTCAAGTAAGTCAAACACTTGGGACTTAGAAGCGTTTATAAGATTTATAAGTAGCATGAATGAATATACTACTGTGGCGATTTCAAAAAGTCCAAGGATTAAACGAAGCTTAACTCTTTATATGTATGTTAACACGTTGAGCGCCATGACGGTCACCGGTGAACGACAAACAATAGTTTTTCTATTGTGTCTAGTTTCTCGGCAGTCAAAGACTTAACGTATCTTTAATTCAAATGCTGCTCGAACAGTTCTGTGTAACGAAGTGGTCTAATGAAGAAGCACAAACTTCCGATAATGGCGACTGTTACGCTTAGTCCCCGGCAGCAATATTGAATAGGTACTATTGCACTTTCGTTGCTAGCTACTGATCCTAAACTACTGACGCATTAAAATTTACCTAGACTGCAAAGGAGACGCAGACTTTTAACATCGAAATCGCGATTTTGAGACTATCGATTCTACATCGAGTTTCGACGACTCTAACGATACCGGAATTACAATTTTAAGGCTCATTGGTCCGCGCCGGAGGCGACGTGGACACAGCACGCAATGTATTTTACTGGCTGGGTCATAAACGCAGCGTTAGGCTAAGCGTATGCTGAGACGCAAACGACTCAACACAGCACAGGACAGGCCATTGAGGCAGACATATAGGACAGACGCTTGCGACGCAGGCAAATGCGACGCAGAAGCGTACATAGGTCTAGGATGTTCCGTGCTTTACAAAATCTGCTCTGCGCTGCCTGCGTTTCACCATCTCAGGATAGTGGGCGCAGTTCTATGTGGAATCATACAAAGCAGCTAAAAATCTATTTCGAGTCGTATGTGCGTTCCGACCGGCGCGGGCTAATGAAGCGGGCTCTAAATTAGTGTTGCCAATGGGTGAAGACCAGAAGAAAAATTTTGGTACAAAAAGCAACATGAATATTTTAATATACTCACTGTTGTAAGGAGTTACTATGTTTATGTGACTTTTAAGCAGCAGAACTTTCCTGTTGTCACATATTAACTTAGGTATAATTATGTTTCGCGGTTGAAATCGAAGGTGTCGAACGAGTTTACAGATGGTCAATATCTTGTACTGGTATTTCGACACACGCGTTCGTTCAGTACAAAAAGTGACATGAAAATAACATTTTGGGCCGTGTAACATGAAAGGGTCTTAAGAAACAAAAATATACAAAAGTAACATTCCGGCAACGCTACTATATACTTAAATTCCAGTATCGGATGCTGAAAGTAGCACGTGTATAAAATCCTTAATTGCTACGTACATATCATAGGTATTTTGCTTCCCCCCGCGAGAACCTCGTGTCCAACGCTTGAGCCTTTTTGATGATGGACCGCTTCTGCGCTTCGTCGAACTTGTTTACCTGGAGATCCACGTCGCGGCTGAACGGACGCCGCTCCTTTTTGTCACCCTCCTCCCGTTCTTCCTTCTGTAAACAAAAAGCTTGTGAGGTAAAGCAGACGATTTACAGCGATAAAACGCCGATCAGATGCCAGAAGGTGAAAATGCGCGTTTTGGCCACTGAAAAGCGCCAGTGTAGCTACACTGTGCTGTTAAACTTATTTTACATTACTCTCTTCTTTTATGTAAAAAAAAAACTTGTTTCGAGTCAAAGTGGAAGTGGTTTGCAAGTTAACTGAAAGACATTGGCGACCTTCAACATGTTTGATGGTGTTATGACAGGCTCGGTGGCTCATTTGGTAGTGACCTCTGCCCTCTGAGCCAAGGGTCGTGGGTTCGATTCCCGCACAGTCCAAACATTTGTGTTCATAAACATGTCTGTTTGTATTGGTCTGGGTGTTTTCTATGTATAATATGTATTTATTTACAAAAAAAAAATGTATCTAAGTAAGTTTATCAGTTGTCTAGTACCCATAGTACAAGCTTCGGCTTAGTTTGGGGCTAGGTGGCGCTGTGTGGCCCAGCGTGGCATGTTTTAGGTTATTTATTAATATTTTTAATACATTTTAGGAAATAGACTGTTATTAAATATGCTACAATGCAACTTTATTCAAATGCCTTGGGCCTCTTCCCCAATGTAGTTGAACCTCAAATATGACGTTAATTTTGATGAATTATTCAACTATCATTATACCTTCTTTTTCTTCTTTAACTTCTTCTGGTGCAGTTCTAGTAAGCTTTCTTCTCTCCTGTGTTTCTTCTTATGTTTCCTGTTAACAAGGAAGAGCAAGTTTTAAGGAGATATTATAGTGAACCCTTTTTCTCACAAAATAATGATCGAAGGACAGTTCGTGACGAGAGATTTGGCAGGTCCAACTGCGAAGTTGTTCACCACAAACCTACTTAGTTTGGGCTGCTACTTAGTAATTTCTTCACAGAAAAACCAAGGAAGGTTATTCCAATAATATCTATTTCCGCTCGAATTCCGAAACATTCAATTAACGTCATTCAATTTGAAATTTTTCGAGAAGTCCGTACAAACCGACAGAACTTAAAAATGTGTTTTTAGAATTTTTCCTCTTCTCTCCTTATTGTGATTTTGCCGCCCCTGAATCTGCCGCCCGGGCTAAGTGCCCCCAGTTGCCCCCCTAGATCCGAGCCTGATGCGGCGTATCCACTCTAAAACTCGTTTAACCCAACGGTTATCGGTTCTGCGGTTGATATGGCCAGCCCACTGACAAGTAGCCAGCGAACTGGACTAGCAGTCAGAGCTTGCTAATCCAGTGGGCTATGCTGATGGCTTAGACAACAGTTAACGACCTATTGTGATGGACTATCACTTACTTGACCGCCGACTCCTGCTCGTCGTCACGGTGGGTGATCTGGCGCGCCCTCGCCTCTCGCTGCAGGGCGGCGTCAGCATCCTCTTCCTTCACTATACCGGCTGCCTTCCTAGCTTTGTCTTCCGGTGTATCTGTCCAGCTTGATCTATATAAAATTGATTTATAATTTTAAGTTAAATAAATCGAAATATTTCTAAGTTACATTATTTAACACAACGTTATAGCTATCGTAACCCCCACGCAAAATAGGCGCTCAGTCGTCGAGTTTCGGAAAACGGCCCGATCAAACTAGCTATCGTAACAGTTTTATGAGATGTTGAAAATGGCATAGCACAATTTAACAACGCAACAATTTAACCTTTATTAATCAGCTTCATTAACAACTGTCGGCTGTTGTGTGAACTTGTGTGTATGTATGTTGCATGGCTATTCGCAATGTCTATTTTAGTTTGGATTCGGAAAACTCCCCACATGTTTAAAGTTTCTGAATCCATGCATGATGTCAGTGGAAACAGATGTCATGAATTGCAGGCAAATTCAAATTTAAATGTGAATTCAAGTGTGTGTGTACAATAGTTAGAAGTAAAAGTTGTGTTAAACACAATTAGAAAGATGTTGGTGGAAATTTACTTTAATAAGGCATTAAAAAATATGGGAAAAATTATTTGTACATTTATAAGTATACAATAATTACCTATCTGACATATCAGGTCCCTCTTTAGCTCGGAAGCTGCGAGCCTCCAATCCAAGGTACTTCGCTTTTCCTTCGGGCAACTCCAGCATCCATTCTTCTCTACTTTTGACATTAGACTTCTGGAGGCCGTGTCCGTCCAGCTTCCTTATCTTCATGTCCAAAGCTCTCTCCTCGAGGCGCTGATGGGCGTCCGACCATTTGTCCTCAGAGCCCGACGGTAACGGCCCTATGCCTACATCCTCATCTGAACTCTTATATGCATGTTCTTTTTCTGATAGAACTTTTCGCATATCATCAGGTATTGATGGTCCTAAAAGGGAAAACAAATGTAGTGGTAAAGTCTGCTGGGTACTACTATTGACAAAAATAGTTATGAACTGGTTATACTGCCGCAGTTGTTATAACAGGGTTACTGCAGAGGTCACATGACAACTCTAACGCTACCTGGCGGAGCGGGAGGCGCGTGCGACAGTCGTTTCGCTCAAGTTCACGGATTACCTAGTGTGCAGCTGTTCTCCGACGATAGTGGTGCGGGAGTCGTTAACGGACCACGTACACTGCCCGTTGACATCCAGGACGAAGCCTAAGGCCTTTTAAGGAGATGATGTGAAAAACAAAAATCATATAGCAAAGTCAGGAAGCGTTCAATAAGGTTTGCGTCGCATGCGCTGGTTGCCGGGTCTCATCGCACTAGTCAATAACAAGTCACGGTTTAGTATGTAGCTCACCTCACCCCCTTTTATATTTCAAGTACCCTTTACCCTAAGGTTGTCTGGAAGAGATCGCTTATAGCGATAAGGCCGTTAAATTGTGCAACGAGTGTCTGTTATACCTAGATTTAAGTCAATTGTATGGTGCGCAAAAAGAATATCTATCTATCTATCTAAGTCACGACACTCGACGCGGCAGCCGACGCAACGGACGAGACTGCGCCCGACGCACATAAAAATATAGTATGAAAAATTACCTATATGCCTAGATTTTCCTTTTAAATGAGGCGGCAGTGCAGGTCCTTCTATTACCGGCGACCGAGATCCCCGTGGCTTTGATAAATGCGGAGGCAAGGCGGGCCCGCAAACATCTTTCTTTTCTTCAGGCTTACCATGCACAGAGCGCTTCAACTTATGTCTCAAATCACTCGGATCAATCTCATACTGATTTTGTGAATCGTCATCACTTATTATCTCTCCCTCTTCACCACTTTCCTTTTGACTGCTCTTCTGTGTTGAGGAAACCTCAGCTGGCTCAGTAATATCGTTTTTATCCTCAGTTTTACTACTTGTAATATCAGTTGTACTAGTCACTTCTACTACTACAGGTATATCTTGATCACTGTCTTTATCAGACTTTGAGTGCTTCTTTTTATGTTTCTTCTTATGTTTTTTCTTCTTTGTCTTATGCAGCTCCTTCTCTAAGTTCAAAAGCTTCGCCCGAAGCTTCTCGTCATCAGAAGAATCAATTTCACTGGACTCTTCCGACTTTTCCTTGACAACAGCTGGAATCATGCTGTAATAGGAGCCTGGCTGAACCTCATCTGAGGGATCACTGTGTTCTTCTATGATTATGGGGCTGTCACTCCTCCTCTTCTTTGGCTCAGCAGGTGGAGGCTTGTAAATTTCAGACCTTTTACTTCTGTGATCAGGCGATATCGAAATCCTTTCTTGAGACCTCCTGTGAGTCTTTTCAGACGATATTTTCACAGATTTCTCAGAAGAAAACGGAACTCTTTCCCGTCTATGAGATTTCTCAGGGGACATTTGTACCCTTTGCCGTCTCTGAGGCTTTTCAGGAGATATTGACACTCTATCCTTTCTATGAGACATCACAGGTGATATTTGTACTCTCTCTCTCCTATGAGACCTCTCTGGAGATACTGATATTCTCTCTTTTTTCTGAGATTTACTAGGCGATATTTGCACTCTATCTCTTCTATGTAATTTCTCAGGTGATACCAATTCTCGATCTCTTGCTCCTCTGTGAAATTTATCAGAAGGAGTCTCATGTGGAGTAATGTTACGCCTAATTTCCTCTTTCAAGTCTCTTCTACGTTCTGGAGATCTGTGTGTTCTTGATCTAGAGTGCTTACTTCTGTCTCGACTGTCACTGCTGCTTGGAGGTTTAATCACACCTCGATCTCTATCATGCCGGTGTCTTTCTGGCGATTTTCTAGCAGGACTCCTTTCTCGTGATGGTCTCCTTCGTATAGGCGAGTTTCGGCTAAATCTATTCCTATCTCTATCTCTTGGGTATCTATCAAACCGATCTCTATCATTTTTGCTTTTTTCATTATTTCTACTGAACCTTTCATTTTCTGAAGGTCTGCCTCTAATTGAAGACTGAAAGCTATCTTCTTTACGACTTCTATTTGAGTCATCTTGAGGTTTTGCTCGACATTTAAATCTGCCTGTCTCTGAATCACTGCTTGATTCATCAGAGAGCATTTCAAACCTAAAAACAAAAAAAGGATATTAATATTGAATCAAAAAAGTGTTTATTTATAGTACTAGCTTTATTTTGTACATGACTCTTAGGTATATGTAGGAATATTAACAATGCATTAAAACATTTTTGCTATTTTCTTAGCACTGTAACGGACTGATTTTAAGAAACCCGCAGTCAAAATTCCTTTTAAAGATTGTCTCACACTTGATTGCCACACTAAATCTTTAAGGATTTGTCTCAATATCACAGCACAATCTATATCATAAGCGACTGCACGAAGGACATCTTCCATGTCTTGTTGTAGACCTCCGTGATTCCAAAACTTTACTATCCTCTGCTGAGGCACCATAGGCAATTGCATCAAATGATGTAATTTTGTCTCTGGGTGTATATCTTGGTGGCACTGAGCATCTCCTGTTGGGAAATCCACATATGTATGGAATTGCTGCAGCACCGGTTTATACAGTTCACGGAAACTCAACAATTGAGGTTGAACTATATTTCTCACTTTGTTCTTGTTCTCTCCGAATGTCATTCTAAAATCACCAGCGTAACTCAGGTTTGAAATGGCAAAATAAAAGTCATATTCAGAAAATGTCTCCGGCAAAATCAGTAAGGCTGTGTGAACAGCCGATCTTAAATTACACTGTAGGGCATTTTGTAGCTGTGAGCTGTTTGTTTGTTTGATGATTTCCACTGGTTTATGAAGACGGCCTGATAGATATAAATCGTTCCAATCAAGAAGGTCTGAAATCAGATCTTTCTGTGACACAACACCATACTTGATTGTAACGTTTTCTTCTTTCAATTCAACGAGAGTATTGAAGTATACTTTAGCGCCCCAGTTCTCTTGGAACCTGGCCACGAAACCCTTGCCAAGGTAACGTAATGCAGAATAATGAGAAGGGTTTGTTTCGATATTCGCCGCGTGCCACCTGTGCGAGTTCTCGACGCAATATATCAAATCTATCATGTTCTGTTTCTTCTGGTTGCCCATTTGGGGTTTCACAGCAGATCCGTATGCGAAACAAAAGGTTAAATTTTGTGGGAATTTTGACAATATTCTATAGTACAGTGGAGACACATCTTTAACTACACCAACTGCTTTAGCTGCTGCTGATGCCATGCCAATAATGTTTAGAAAACAGGGAGTGATGCTGACCTGAGTTGGACTTCCAAATGTTATTTTGTCGTTGACTCGCAAGATTTATCTTGTCGACACAAATGAAATTCACTGTGCAAACAAAACACACAGCGCCTTTCCTTTTGATGTTAAGTCTTCTTTTAATAATTCATGTTTGATTAACAAAAATAACCAAAAAATTTGGCAGGCTACGACGACGATAACATGAAATACAGAGTAGACAAGAAATCGAACAATCGAAAGAAAGAAGAATGCACGCAAGATTTTTTTTTTAATTCTCGCTTTGGACGGTCTGTACTTTAGTGTAGAAGTTATATCGTTTTGTACAGTGTGAGTGACGCATGTACAAACGTATTTTAGGTGACGATTTATCGCTTTCTTTCTCTACGTGACGAATCATGGGGACAATAAATTGCAAATTTATTATAAATATATTACACAACACGAAAGTGATCCAATTCATGCAAAATTAATTGCTGTGAAATACGTTTATAAGAAAAGAAGACTTAGTATGAATCAAATACATAACATTATTTATAATTATTACAAACTCAGACAATATTTTTAACATAAACAAACACTTGATTTGTTATTGTTAATGTGATGGATTTTAATTTATATCCAAATCCAAAACCGGCACACATGAAAAAGTTTGTTCTATGACAGCAGCTGTCAAAAACGTCAATGCGGAATTGCGGATGGGTTGTCTGTCAAATAATTCAACAAAAAGTTGTTTTGCGACGAGAATATTTGCAACTGCCTTCGAATCTTCCTTCATCACTTATTATAGTATACAGCACGGTCACTTTTTGTGAATTATGTCTAGCGCCGATAGAATTGATTTTGAAATGGAAGTGGAGGTGGAGAGTGCATCATCAGGGCCACCAGTGGATCCTCCGAACCCGACCTCTCCTGCGCCGCCTGCTACTCCCGGCGGCGGTACCAAGAGCGTGGTCGTAACCACGGCCACGGCGGGTTCGGTTACCGTCTCACTGCATCCCTTAGTCATTATGAACGTTTCTGAACACTGGACGAGGTTAAGAGCTCAAGAAGGATCACCTCAAACAGGTATGAATATATTTACAGTTCTTGAAAAACTCTTGAGGCTTTCGTTAGTATATAAAACATATCTGCAAGCACGTTTATTGCAATAGGGAATGTATGGCTTACCATTTGCTTTGAAATTATAAATATTGGTTACCTATCTGCCATTGATGCAACTAATTCAAATTTTAAAACACTATCTGACAACTTGGCACTAACACTTAGCTTGTTATTTACTGAACATAGTATGATACTACATATCGTCGCCGTAGAGCGAAAAGTCACTAAGTAGGACATGACGTGTTTTGAGTTATGGCGGTTTAAAGTTTTATAAAACTAAAAAAAATATAACTTAATTTTAGTAAAAGATAACTCTAATTTCATTGCTATATATCTTAAAGAATAGATAGACAAATAAGATTGTAATATCACTTTCAATTAATTATGTTTAATTACTGAGATAATGACAAAAAAACTGAGTTAGTGACTATTTCACTCATTTTTGGATCATATCGAGAGTCATTAAGTCGACTTAGTTAGTTTTCGCTTTCATGTTTTGTACCGAACCAGTAATTCTAAAAGTAGTTAAGTCACTTTAGGTAATTTTTAGTATGGATTGGGTCCAAAATTATGATTTGATTTGTAAAAGAGAGAAACAACCAACTCGACTTAGGTACAGATTTGCTTTGTTAGATCAAAAAAAAAAGTGTTAAGTAAAAATTGGGTAGTTTTCGACTGCCAAGGAGTAGTGCAAACGTAAAGTTAATGTGTTTTCGCTCTCTGTAAAACAAAAACTATGGCGCGTACAGAAATGTCAAAAAGAAGAATTTGTGCAGAAAAATTTGGGGAATCTGGTTAGGTATTTAACTCCATTTTGGCCATACGTCGACTTAGTGACTTTTCGCTCTACGGCGACGATATGCATGTGTGTCACAGTAGTACTGTATAATATGTAAATAACATTATGTACAATTTATTATGGTTAATTTATTTACAGTAATTGGAGCATTGATTGGAAAACAAAAAGGCAGAAACATTGAAGTCATGAACTCTTTTGAATTAGTATTTAGTGTAATTGAAGGGGACATAATTATAGATAGAGATTATTATAATTTAAAAGAAGAACAATGTAAGTACCTTGTGTTTGAATAAAAATGCTATAGTCACTTTGTGTTGAATTTTTAATCATTTTAATTATTTATTTTAGTTAAACAAGTCTTCTCCGATATGGATTTCCTTGGATGGTATACTACTGGGGAAACTCCCACAGAACGAGACATTGCAGTCCACCGTCAAATTTGTGATATCAATGAGTGCCCTGTCATGTTGATGCTCAACCCAGCTGGACGGAATGGAGAAGTAAGTTAAGGAAAATACAAGCCTAGAATTGAAAGCCCACAAATGTTTGAGTATAATGCGATATTCAAATTTCATGCTTAGACGCCTCACATTAAGCCAAGAGGTTGTATAAACAATCTATGGAGATTCTCTCGTTAGTTTCCTTTGTCCGTCATGTTTTTTTCTGTTGGCAGTTGTGATTAACATTTATTTACACATACATAATTTAACATTACCTTAAAAATACCGCCTGTCCATTTGGTTTTGATGTCCATCTCTAGGCATGATCCTTTATTTTGTTAATAATATGTTTTTTTTGCTGTAACATAATATTGTTTTTGTTACTTTTTAGCAACTGCCAGTTGTCTTATATGAATCAGTGATTGATGTTGTGAACGGACGAGCCACAATGTTGCTTGCACCATTGACTTACACCCTTGCTGCCGAAGAAGCTGAGAGAATTGGTGTGGACCATGTTGCCAGGGTCTCTTCTGGTGAAGCAGCACTCAATAGTTTAGGTAAGGTCTTAACAGGTGGTCAACTCATTCTCATTCATTCAGTTCTTTGTAGTTGGACAATTTGTAATGGCCGTATTCCCAAACGATACTATGTGTTGCACAAACACGCAGATACCCAAAAACCTATAGGATTTTGGGCACTGTGCGTCCGCGCGTCGCTTAGTAACGTTTGTGAATATGGCCATAAGTGTTTTAACCTTTACAAATAAAGATTATTTTGATTTGATTTAACATTTGTCTTGACCAGGGCTTGGTAACGTTACCAATTTAACATTATAAGTAACGTTTAGTAACGTTAATTCATAATGTTACTTTTTTTACTGGTAAAATAATTACCGGTAAGTCAGTAGCGATACTAAATTTTAACATTAAATTATAACGGCAATTTTTACCAGAACTCTAACTTAACGTTAAGTTTCAGGTATCGATTCTGTAATATAACATTAAAAGTATCGATACCTGCTTAGTTACCGGTAAAAGTAACGATACTTATTACGCTACTTTGCTGCGTTGCCGCTCCGTACGGTTACCTATAGCAGAGCGGCAACTTCGCGCATGAGACTATGTTGGGTGGGTGCGATAGTGAGAGAATGAATTTAATCCAAAATTAAGTAAGTAACGTTGAACGTTTACCGATACCAACATGAAGGTAGCGGTAATTAATAACGTTAATATTTACCGCTACTTTAGGTATCGATACTTTTTGAATAGCGATACCTCGGCTAGGCAGAAGTAACGTTACCATATTTTTACCGGTATTCCAAGCCCTGGTCTTGACTACAAATTACCTTACCTCTTCTGGTTGGAATAGTAATGTCCAGTCCAGTTGGATGCCTCAAATATGACATCATGCTAATCCGATGCTTGCTTCGACCTCTCGCAGTGGCTGAACACCTAACCGCACAACGGTCAGCTATCAAGATGCTGGTGTCCCGAGTGCGTGCCGTGCTAGCGACTGTGCGCGCGATACGGGACGGGACACTGCCGCCGCGCCCGGCGCTCCTGCGCGAGGCGCGCGCGCTTTCCAACCGACTGCCACTCCTGACCTCCCAACAGTTCCGGACACACTTCTATAATGTATGTGTAAATTGTTATATTGATTCTCACTTACTTTATATTCACTATGCTTGGTACCTTGTTAAGAGATAGAGTACGACACGAGCATATTCGCCAGATAAAAGTTATCGACATAGCAGTGGGCTGGTCATAGAACCGACAATCGAAGCAGACGAGTTTTGGTGGCGGTATAACCAACACGATTGAAAGCGTAGCTAAATATAGCAGTCCGATGAGGGGCAGCAACGTCCCAGGAGCGCGGAGCTACGCCCTGCGACCGTCAACCCAGGCAGGCGCCCAGCGTGGCGATTATGACTAAAGCCTACAGGTGTTTGTCCAAGTAGTGAACAACTGGAGAGGCCTATGTCCAGCATAATGTGATAGGCTGACCTTGATGATGATGATGAGCCTTGGAGTGGACACGCTTTTAGGTAGGATGTCCTGCAACTCATTGGGCTGATGACCTTAGAAAAATTTCTGGCTGAATGGGGGAAGCCGGGAATAGAGAAATGAGGTGCGAATTAAAGGAGGCCTACGTTCAGGAGAAGACGGAACAGGGCTGTTTAATATATTCACTCTGAGCTATGTGATCGATTTGGATGTTGAGTCATCAAATTAATAGTTTAATTCAATTTAGTGACTGACAACACACAATAGCTTAATAGCCGTTAACTATTCTATAAAATTATATTCATACAATTGCTTTCAGCAATGCAACGATGTCGCACTGATGACGTACCTGGGCACAATCACCAAAGGCTGCAACGCGATCAACCAGCTCGTGAACAGGTTCAACGTGCTCTACGACAGGCAGGGCATGGGCCGCCGCATGAGAGGGCTCTTCTTTTAGGGCGGCAAATAATATCCGAAGAGATCTCATCAACGTAACATAGGCTTGTGGAAAAAGAATCGGCAAAATGTAAGTGCGGTTTCAGATCTATGTGACAGCCGGTTAGGCAGTGGTGCAACTATACTATTTGACGCCCTTGGCAAATTCATCAGATTTTTACTAAATGTTTAGAGATTGTCTAAATAAAATGACGCGCCACTCCTCTTTATTTCTTTATTTAGATGTGTGAGTGCAAATATTAACACCGGCACTTAATTTATGTGGGAGTGCCGATTATTTGGGTAACTATGTATGTATATGCGTGCACATGACGGCCGACTAATTGGGTGATGAATCCGACAACGCTCGCTCTATGGAGCAGCGCCGTCACATTGTATGAATCAAGACGACTTTTCCGAGAGGAAACAACCAACTGGTTTAGTTGATCAACTAAACCAGTTGGTCAACAAATCTGAATGGTTGCGCTGTTCCTACATTTGAATTTAACCGTTAAATGAACGACCAATTATATCTACATGTTCATAAAATATGTAATGTTGAACACATTGACATTATTGGACATTTGCATGTGCGTAAAACCGGTGATGGGGCGCGTCATTTTAATTTAGACGACCTCTTATAATAATGTTGAAGTTGAGGTTCTCTTCTGACAGCCCGTAACGGCTTAACGGTGGCTAACGGCTTAACGGTGTTAATAAGCCGACTTGCCACTCAGTAATTATTATGCTGCTAGAACTGGTGATGTCTTGTACCATTTCGTATACTATTACATTCTGCCGAAGTGAGCTGGGGAGTGGCCAAGATGTGGAGACATGCCGCTGTTATGGTAACATACTCAGCCCGATGTAGCGTAAAAGAGAGGGTAGCGTGAACGGCAATGCTATTAGTCTACACTCTGCTCCTTCGCTCAGTTTAGCTAGCTTGCAATTGCCAAAACATACATAGACTGTTCTGAATCCTGCTGCAGCAGTATTTTTGGGAATTTTTGCTGGCAGCAGCAGTGGCTAAGGCGCAAACAATGGTCTAATTGGGTCGTAGTAAAGTGAGACTCTGAAACCAGCCTAAGAATTTTTCCACTAATTCTATGTTTGAATTCTCTAAATCGTTTATGATAAAGCGGAAGGCTGACAAATGAATAAACGGATATTATATCCGCATTTAAAAGTACCATTGTAATCAAATGTTCAACATTTGGATATGATTTCTGTATATTTGAAATCTAACTTATGAAAGAAAAATTTTAGATATTAATTAGGAAGAGATTTAATGCTGTCTGTTATTAAAATCTAATCAAATACGTGTAGGTAAATGCTGTAAATCGGACCCATTGTTTCACTTTAAATTAATTTATTATTTTATCACAACCGCTACTTTTGTTATGTCTAGCGATTACAATAGTTAGTTTGAAACAACTTGACGTCTGAGCGCCTATTTTGCGTGGGAGATTACAATGGTTGCATTTAATTGGAAGATGTGTCTCGAAAAAGCGAAAAGGATTAATACTTACTTAACATGTAATAGAAACGGAATGTAGGTAGGCAGAGAAATAAAAAGTGGGAGGGCGTTGACACAGCTAATACTCGGCGCGGTTCAATGGATTGATATGCATTGCCACTTTGACACTACGGATAGACACCAACCTGAAGCGTCAAACCGCAATGCATAC
This sequence comes from Conogethes punctiferalis, assembly GCA_031163375.1. Lineage (NCBI taxonomy): Eukaryota > Metazoa > Arthropoda > Insecta > Lepidoptera > Crambidae > Conogethes > Conogethes punctiferalis. The sequence goes on from CM062078.1 coordinate 13,312,613, forward strand.
GCAACGCAACTGTATGCCACTCGCTCTATCGGATTGTCTCTGTGTGATTCGACCTTAATTCCATCGTCATTTTTTTTACCAATCAATGGATGAATTTGAGGTCGTAATTGTGATTTAAGAATTTAATTGTAGACATTTAATAAAAAAAAAATATAATTAAATACTTTTGTTTTTTATTACCATCACACGCAAAAAACTTCTCAAATAGCCGCAGTTCGTAGTTTTGTCATTACTTACTTTCTTTCAAATTTGTCGCTATTCGCCAAAAACGCGTAGTGGTAATACTTAGCTTTATTAAAAGTTTAAAATAAAAGACTTATGGTGACGCAATAAATTTATTCCGCATCATCCAGGTTGAGTATTTTGTAATTACATAAAATTAACAAATTTTGGACACATCGAGATTCATGCTATGGAAGACCTTGTCAACGAAGTCTAGTTGTCTTACACTGTACGCCAACAATAATGAAAACTCAATCGAAAAGTGTCGACAATTTTAAATGGGATCCTAGCTAAATTCAAATTGTAATTCTAAAATGAAAGCGTCATAAAATAACAATGCAATATTTACAAATATGCATTTGCCATTAACACGATTATAATAGATACAATTGAAAGCGGACAAAAATAATCAATTAATGTCGTTTTTATTTATAACTATATGATTTATGTTGGTATGAAACCTATGTATGAAACAGTCTGAACTTAGCACTGACCTACTTTTATGTAAAAATTATTTTTATAAATCACGTAGTATAATGTTCCATTATTTAAATACTTAACAAATACTTGATAAATTTTTACATTAGTTATATTACACTTGTACTTTAATTGATAGTTTTTGTATAAAAATATTTTTAAGTTACTAATTTAAATTGAACTTCCAATGCTAATATTGCTTTTTTAGTTAAGTATAAACAGTATCTAAAATTGTGTAAAAATAAGACACGATTGTCTAAACCACGTATCTAATTAAACGAGATAAATGTTTACTTACGATAAGTACACACGCTTGTCGTAATTATACGAATAATTTAGTTATAAATGCAACAAATCGAAGCAGTAGTAGGTAACTTCGTATCGATCGCAGACGATGCACACACGCGTTAATCGTGTAGGGTTTACGATTGTGATGTATATGTGTATTAATAATGTGATAGGGTGCCTGTATTCGAGTTACAAAAATCTTATTGTACCTGTTGCCAATATCGACCTGCTTTTATAACAATAATTCTGTGCCTGGCGATTCTCTCACTGCACCGCGCACCGAAGCGGTACCTACGCGTTAAATCAAACGAACCCTGTTGGATGAGATCTATCCGCGGGAACAGTCAAGCCAATTTGGTTGGATAGAATAAGCGCGCGGGCACAGATTTTACCAATATGCGCTTCGCCTCGGTGCACTGTGACAATCATCTTTCTGATTGGGTGGAAAATGGTAACTAGCTGTGCTAATGAATACCATCTTTTGAGGATTATTAATTATGTATCACTGAAATCACCATTCAGGGGACACTGGGGAATTTTAATCACTTTCAAAGGCTCAACCTACTACAAAACCCCAGAATCCCTGTGTCATACTCGTATAGTCAACCTTAGAACAATAAAAAGTGAATCGGTTGTGAAGAGTTGACGTTGATATAACGACCACACTATAACTAACATGAAAACAGATCAATATATTGAAATAGCTAATAACATTTCTGCAATGTTTTAATTTGCATTTGTCAAATTAAGTAGTGTACTGCTAAGGATTATTTAAATAATTTATTGAGAAAGGCCCTTTACATGCTTTTATGTTAGCGTCTGTAAAAATGTGTGAAGCTCTCGTCAGTGACGTGGATGTAGTGACGCCACTTTCTTTCATTGTCCAACATAGCGCTCATAACCCTTAAACACAGCATTAGCAAGTAGAAAAATGTCATTGGTTTTCAACTGTATCCCAATTTAAGATTGCAATTATAGTGTCTGTCCGCAGCCCATTTTAAGGATCATTTCGGTGCAGTTGGCAAGTGCGGGCCATAGGTTACCTACGTCTCCTTCTACCGTTTCATAGCCGCGTTTACCAACCGCCCCAAAGGGTTAAGTCACTCTACGCTAATTCACTTTGCCCGCTCGCAGCCACGCCACTGTCCTCGGTGTCTATGGGACCTTATATCGAGCATAAGGCCGGCGGTGTCGCCGCTATGTGTCGTCTGGGATCTTCTCGATGCCGATGAGTTCGTCAAACAGCGAGTGGTTGTCGGGGATGACGTGCGGCTCGTGGAGGGTCTGCCGCGCGAACTTGAGCACTGCTTTGGCCAGTTGGCCCACTGTCCATTTTCTATCTACTAGCACTCGAACTAGCGTGTCGAGCTGGAAGGAGATGGGTTTGAAATTAGTGTCGATTTTAGGTACTAAGTATAAAAGGAAGCGTTGCGCTGAAGCTAATTTTTTTCTTGCTGTCATTACACATCCAGAAGTTATTGGAATGTGTTCCCTCTATGTCCAGGAATGAAGGCAAAAGTTGACTTTTTGAATGCTTTTGTTTTGGAAGATTCATCATCAATTTTATCTAATGCTCTGTTATGAATAATTGTGTTTTTATTCGTTGGCTTGGTTAAAACCCTCCGCTCATACTCGGACAGGCTTCATTATTTTAAGATGCTCACACTAGAAGAACGAAGGGACATAATAGACATGAGATTTTTGTTCAAGTTATTCAGAGGCGGCATTGATTGCCCACAACTGCTAGCTAGTTTTAGTTTTCGAGCTCCGGCTAGAATTCCCCGTAGTCGTATCACTCCTGTCTGTCCAGCACCTAGTAGAACAGTACTGGGTTCGAACTCCCCTGTTTCCAGATTAAGCAAGACGCTAAATAAATACAGCGACATAATAGACATTCATCACGACTCTGCAGGAACATTCCGTAATACTTTGCTTAAATTTATGAGTCTTAATAGAGAAAAGAAATGATATAATATCAGAAAAAAAGGATAGCAGGGTATTGTAATACTATTAAGCTTATTCTAATATACTTCGTTTTTTTTTACTTCTGTACGTAATTATTATGCATGTCGAGTACACCTCTAAGTAGGCATACATAAACGTCCAAGTTGTATGAAAATGTATTTTTTGTGTGTATTTTGTGTAATGTCTGTTGGTGTACCTTATTAAATAAATAAAAAATAAATAAATTCCTGATTCCGAATGAGTGCATGAAAAGTTTAGGTACTTATAACGATTTAATAATTCAGATGCATCTATGACCTCCGAGCTATAAGCCACTCCAGTCCCCTCCACATAAGAAACTGCCACATTTTTTTTGGAGAGGTTGAAAGTTTTATTATTATTATAGAACATCTGCTCACCTCCTCATGCACGCCGAAGGATCTATACGTGGAACCTCGCTAAGTGGTTTTTTTAATTCCAAATGAGTTTGCGCTTGACTGCGATTCGCCTGATGGTAAGCGATATCGTAGTCTACGATGGAACGCGCTCACCCAGCAAAAACCGATTCACTCTCGCCTTGAACATCGGAAAATTACCTATATCTCTCGGGGAACAGGACGCTCGGCAAAGAGTTCCATAGTTTAGCCGTTTGCACTATGAAGGTTGGACGGATTTAAGCAGTAAACACATACATATAGCGATTTAAGGCTTAGGTTACCTTGAACAACTTTTCGTTGCCGAACGTGTAGTATATGAGTGCCGGGCACCCCGCGACGCTGGCCGCTAGCCACTGCAGCAGCATCTTGAGCTGGGGCTGTCCTCTTTGCCTGCTCCCGCAGCCCCAGTTGCCACTCGCCACTGGCTTGCACGAGCCTCCGGACACGATCTTGTGCGCCAACTGACTTAGCTGTTGGGAGAAGTACGATAAGTGACGAGGAATCAAGTTTGTGTAAGGCTTTTAGTGAAGAAGCGTGCGGGAAGAACAAATAGTCCATTTAATTTCTGTAAACGAATGGTCAAGTTTACTTGCCGTTACTATTACTGCGAGGTGTGTATGTATTCTGTTGAGAAATGCTTTAGAAAATCAACAGTTCCCTACTTAGCCTTTTTGAAGAATAATAGATTTTACAAGGAGTTATAATTAGCAGGTGTGCAAGAGCGAGGTCATAAAGTCCGTCGTTGTAATCTTGTACACTATACCTTGGTGTATAGTACTTAGATGCCTATACTTTATTAAAAATAAGTAGGTAGATACATATTATGTTTGAAAGGGTAGTTGCAGCAATCTATTAAACTGTTTATATGGAAGTCAGGAATCAATTTTGTAATATTTGATTGTTCTCTCTGAGTAAGTATAGGTAGTCGACTACGCCTGTAGCCGTAAAAAATGTATTGATAAGCTTGTCCCTATAATTCGTTTTTAGCTGCTGTTTTGCTCAAGTTGTTTACAATGACTACATTTAACTATTGATGATGATTATGACTTGTGTTTTTATCCTTATGAATTATTGTTGCTAACCATTTGGGTGGCTGAATGTTACAATAATTTGGTTAATGGCGCTAATAAGTGGTGATAGATTAACAGTGATGAGTGCTTAGGATCCAACTCGAGTGGTGAAAGCCAAAACTCGTGTTATACATGCACAATATCGTGACACAAATCGTATGTTTCGACAGAAAGCGTAAGTTGTACAAGATAATGTATTATGGTTTCTGTAAATGTTTGCCTTGTTAGTAAAATTTGGATGGAGAGTTTGAAAATTAGCGACAGACAAAGATGCGTCTGACCTTTGGTTTCTTTAGCTTTATCGTGACCGGTTCGCATTGTATGTTCTCCTCAATTGTTTCGACGATCATGTTTATCATCCAATTCAACTTTTTCCTCCTAACAGTGGGGTTGGATATCTGCGTGGAGCCGGTGTCTGTGGAGCTACTGAACGAACTTGCTCTGATATCTTCCCTTTTTGCGATTGTGCTGCTCATTCTAGTGCTTTCGACTATCTCCTCCGGTATAGACTGTCTTACTTTACGTTTCTGTCAAAACATAGGAGTTTGTGAATTGGAGAAGGTAACCAAATTACTATATTGTTTAGGTAAATTTAGAATAGAACGCTGTTGATTTATGGGCTTCGCATGTGTTGGGGTATCTGTTTAAGCTACGGCTGTTTAAATGTCAAGCTAAATGAGTGCTGTGACAGTGCATTTTGCAAATTTCAAAGGTGATTGTGCGTTATTCGAATCCGTCTGATTTAATTTTTTTTGCATTCCCATTATGCACTCGGGAACTCGATAACGTATGCTACAAGAATGTAGGCTCACTCACATTCCCGTCGTGTGTATAAACGAGATGTTGACCAGTTGAGCCGTTTTGTAGGTAAGCAGCCAGCTGAAGTAAGAGAAATATTTGTATAACTTGGACATTTTGTCCAAAGAAGTTCAACCCTATCTGTTTTTGGATTTTTGTTCAAAGAATTTGTTCCATTTTTGTTTCGACATTTTGTCCAAATAAATTGATTTCCATTTGACTGTGTAGCTTGGGTTTTTATCCAAACAAATTGATTGTTTTCGAGCAATAATATTAAGATAGGTAAGCTGCGTTCTTCACCAAGTGTAGGTCCTTCAGTATTTAGGCATACACAATGTGTTGTTTTTTTTAAACAATTACAGAAAATCATTTTAAATCTATTGAAATCAGACAGGTCCTTTATACGAGTATAATGCCGTTATTAGGTAGGTTTGTTAAATTGACACTATATCAAAAGTGCCTTGGAAAGGGTTATCACAGACTACATTTAAATTCATTCCTATTTGTCATTACTATTTGTGTACCAGTCCCGTCTAGGGTAGGTAGGTAGTTTGGTTAGTGTTCTGCTGACCAACAAACTGTGTGTAGTCCCGTTTTTTGTGCAGTAAATACTTACCTACCTATAGTTTTGTGTTCACGTGGAAGTAAATTTTTTTCAGGCAAAGTTGTACCTAGAGTGTTTTTTTACCAAAACTTCGAAACAATTCATCTTATTCCTTCGGTGATTTTAGTCTTCATTTTTTAGTTTATTTTGATGTAAAATGGGTTGCCGATCAAATTTTGGTCCAGGGTATGTTTTACTGGATGGTGGAAGAACGGGATGGAAAAATGTGGCGCGAATTACAGGAGGCCAACGTTCAGCAGTGGAAGGGATTGATTGAATTAATCAGACCGGTGCAACATGCAAGTATGTATCTATTTACCTGTTTATACCTGGCTACCCAAGAGTTGTGACCGGAAAAGAATAGGCAGCATAACGTTTGCAGATTCTCTGGGGTTCATACTTTCGATTGGTATAGAATTTATTTAATAAGTAATCAATCCGGTGAAATGTCTTACCCCAGTCATCAAATCATAACCTGGACCAAAATTTTATCGGCAACCAATACCTATGCATTATATTTATTGACATATGTATTTAATTACATATAAAATAAGTTTCATCTAATAATCGTCCCGGTGAAGGTCGTTGTATGGCGGGATCCTCTACTATCTTTTAGCTCATAAACGACTGAAATTTTAATAGGTATCTAAAGCTACCAACCAGCTGAGCGGCCAGCCGGTGCCTGTGCCTGGCCAGCTCAAACGAGTTGGAGCGGAATGCGTCGTCCTTGTTTGCTCAACTCATAATAAAATAAAAAAAATAACTGGGTAGGTTCATTTATATTCGAAATTTGAATAAGTATCTAAAGCTACCAACCAGCTGAGCGGCCAGCCGGTGTTTGTGCCTGGCCAGCTCCAGCGAGAGCGAGCGCGCGGCAAGGGCGAGGCGCCTGGGCCCGGCTCGGTCTCGCGAGTCCCGCCCGTAGAGCTCCGCCGCCTCCGCCGCGCCGTCAGCGCTGACTCCACTCGGCCCGCAGGCCATCGACTCGCTCAGCGTGCGCTTCAGAAGGGAACCCGCGAATCTGTGCGATGGATGAAAATTACCTTTGTTCACATGGACTTAAAAAAGTATAAATGAATCTTCAAGTAAAAATTAAATATAAAGATATCGTGTTCGCAAAGTGGATTCTACCGAAAAGAAACGGCAAGAAAATCGGCAGTTACTCTTTTCCAAATGGATGATACTGTTTGCGTTACATATGAGGAATCCCGTAAGATACAGGAGATGACGCCGAGTGGTTAATTTTTTTTTAAATGTTGTCTTTATAGCATAGAGTCATTAGACCGAATGTCCTTTTAAAATCGATCATATCATCTATAGTAGGTATCTTTTTGCATTAGGCATTCCTACCTATGCCGCAGAAATGCATAGATATTTCTACATCATCATCAGCCTATTGCAGTCCACTGCTGGACATAGCCTCTCCAGTTGTTCGCCACTTAGGGCAAACATCTAAAGGATATAGGCCATGATGATTCGTTTCTACGTGGCATTTCAATGATGCTTCGTTACGCTTCGACCACGTGTTTCTTGTTCAAATTGGTTAAAATTGAACAGGTTCGGTAAAAATAAATATTCACCTTATCACAGCCAAGTCTCGGGAGTCTAACTCTCGAGTTTTGTGTTCCCCGGTTCCCGTCTCTACTATAGGGTCGCTGAGCCATTGGTTAAATTGTTCGTAAACCTCTTCTAATTCAGACCTAAAATAATAAAAAAAATACAATGTTATCTTTTGTACCCGTTATTATGAACTTTCTGAGTAAGAAGGAAGGCAGAGGGTGTAAATGTGCCAACACACCGTATCCGTCGGGCGACCCAGAACGCGTAGGCCGGGTGAACCCCCAGCGGCTTTAGAAGTTAGGAGCCTGCCCGGCCCGGAGGTTTCAGTATGTAGACACCTTAACAGGTGTTAAGTCATCTTGATTTTCTCAATACTATATTAGGAGACAATTTTCAGAAGAAGGTGAAGTATGTTACATTATGACACTCACGTGTACTCAGTGCTAAAGCTGTACTTCGAGCTGTTGCCTGTCTCCCGACGGCCTAGTGGCCGGCGCCGCGGCGAGGGCTCCCCGTTGCTCATTGTGTCCTTGTCAGTCAGCACGAACCCTACTGAGCCTCCTCTTTTTACCCTGCAGACACGATAGAATAAAGATCAAAATTTATTCGGACAAAATAAGAGTAACACTTGTAGAGATTCAATATTTTTCTTTGAAATTGTGGTTGAATTTTTCGTCTTTTTCTCTTTACATATCATGATCATCATCCTAGCCTTTTTCCCGATTGTCTCAGGGTCGGCTTCCCAAACTGGCTTCTTTTTACATATTAATTTATAAAAATAAATTCACTTCTTCACAATTGCTCGTTTCATTAAAGTGTCCACAGTAGCGACTGTAGATATCATACCATAACATAATTTTTGCCCTAAAAGTTTAAACGCTTTTATGCTTCCAAGTTTACGTCTAGATAGCTATTTTATTTCGTATCTTTCGTGTGCACCACGTTTTTATTCAAGTTCTCATCATCCTCACCTAATGTCATTATCGTTGACGCCGGCGCCTGATATGCTGATGCCAACTGCGTAGCTCGAGCTGTCAGTAGACCAGTCTCCAGTAGTGCTGGTGGTGCAGGAGTTTTCCGCCTCTCTCCTCAACGCTTCGCGCAGCCTGTCCGCGAAACTGATCCGTCTCTCTTCAGTTGATAGCTCTTTTGAGTATTGGAATGAGTTTGGTCGGGCGCTTTCTCCTCTGCCCTCGTCTTCACTTCCACCTAGAAGTATATTCTGTTTAGTATCTGAGTTATTCTTTGATTGAAAATGTTTTAAGCTTTATTACAGTTACATGTTCAGTTTTTTAGAATGGTTTTTCAATATATAAAGTAATGTAAAGATTGTATGGTAATCCCGAAACCCTGCTGCTGAAAGCTTTTTCTACAAAATTTGATAGAAGTCTTCTTTTAAGCTGCTTTACAGAACTAACACTGGGTATACAATAAAAACCATTCTGGCTTGTAGGGATTTATCAGTATCGTGCTTAACTTCTTTTGCCATATATTAATCTTTTTAAATTGGAGAATTTTAAAGTTACTCACCATAATCGAAGCTATCATTAGCACTATGATACTCGTCGTCACTGGAGTTGCAACTGGAATACAGGCTATCTTCCTGAGTGTCCAGGTTGGGGTGTCCTGGACTTCTAGTAACTGGAAGGCATTCGCCCGAAGATCCTAACACGATGAATCTGCCCCTTCGATTGTTGAGGGTTCCTCCATCGGGGGACAGCCAGCATTTTCTTTTTGTTAACTCAACGCCTGGAATTGGGGAGTAGTTGTATAAGTAAGAGGCCTATGTCCAGCAGTGGACTACTTTGATAGGCTGATGATTATGTATAAGTATTCAAGTGATAATGAGTAATTCTGTTGGTATAACTATGAGTAACGACGGCTGAATTTCTGAAACGAAGAATCGAAGGGAACAGCTGAAATATTACTTAAGACTTTAGGCCACTCACTTGGATTTTGAGATTCTTGTGGCTTATTGGCACTCGCAAATGTAGTCATTAAGCGTTAATTGAGACAATAATTAAATCTTACTAGGATCACTAAGGTTGAGCGTAGCTGCACAGTAGTTCTGAGGCGAAGGACTTCTGCTATTGAAGCTGTTGATGGTACTACAAGAGGAAGCTTGCTTGACTACGACTGTCGCTTCTACCTCTGGCGGTGTGTGGCTGAACGATTCACCTGTAAATACGATCAACATAACATTCCTTTTGTGGTCAGATTAGTAACTCTGAGAAACTTGTTAAGAAAGTGGTTCCAGGAAAAAAATCTATGCAAGTTTTGAAACAGGTACATAGGAAAGCTCGTTAACTTCAAAAATGGAAGTGTTCTTTGAAATGGAGGATTATGTCCTGAGATGGTTAGGTGCAATCTACATGACTAACTTTCAATTAATACGTAAAATAGTGTACGTTTATTGGTACCTAGGTGAAGATTTCTAATGAGCTTTTATATAACATCGTCACATACATTACCTCATTTCATTATCTTATTTTTTTTTCGATATGTTATTAGAGCTCACCTATTGGAGACAGCCGTCTTTCGTGTCTGGGACTTTTCATGGGAGTCTGCTGGAACGCTAGTAGACACTTATTGAGTTCTCTTAGCACATTGTCTTCTTCCCATTGTCCAAGAGGTAATTTGCTATAGTCTTCTGCGTCCATAAGGCATACAGTCACCTGTAAGTCAAGGTATCATGTATAGATTTTTTTTTATAGTAGCTCGACATAATGGCTTCCCCACGTCTGATGGTAAGCAAAATAGAAGCCCGAGTCGCTGTGACAACGGGCAAGTAACTGGTCAGTTACCTGTCAGTGCCACCGCCATGTCGGCCCAACCCTAACCCCCCCACGAGCTCCGGAAACCCTACTCACTGTCATAGACTGTTTCCAATGTATATTGACTTACTGCTTACCTACTTAGAGTTAGAGGTGTCTAAGGAGAGTTTTTACGAGCACTTAGGTTCCTATAACTGCATAAGTCTTTTTTGCCTGTAACTCTATCGAGGTTAATAGTAACTGTGACAAATCATGATAACTACTTAATTTATATATTGCATGTAAAACACTTGCGTGTGCTGTAGCAATGGCACGGCAAGTCTAAAGCAACATGACATTATGTATGATTAACATGTGATAAAGTATTTGCATGAATATCTATCTGCAATTAACATGCGTTGAAAATTAACCGTAAAATACTGTTCTTTCAACATTATGAATTGTTAATACTTAATACTCGTATTTCATTGCTCTGTAACACATTCATTTAACTGACAGGTTAGGTAACCTAAATATAACGGTCGAAACATTTGAAAATATGCGTAAATTAAGTAACGGTTGGATACCTACAGCACGTCTAGAAATTATTTTCCAGTGCCCTTACAAAAACTGTTGTACGGTTTTAATCTTTAACTTACAGTTTTCGGCTTGTCCAGGAGTTCGATTTTCGTCTTTTGTTTCTTATCGCTTATTCGACTAAATATTCGGACACCTTCCACCTTCAACACCTCGTTGTCTTCTAGCGCTTCTACAGACAACATTGCTGGTAGTAGTTCCGGCATCATGAACATGGATAAGGATTCCTGCAGAGGGAAAATAAAATTAAAGTGGCTAGCATACATTTTTGTCTAATTCTACATTTAATTGGATTAGACTATTCGTTCTTAGGCTACTGCCTATCTACTGAATCAAACCGTTTATTCGCGACGAGTCACACTGTGACCGGTTGATAAAAATATTCTAAGAGTGTGACTCTCTTACTTAATGAGAATATTTTTCTCAATCAATCACAGTGACAGGATCCAGGATCAGGACATGAGATTCGTTGAGATTAAACGGATAAAAGTCATGTCCATCAGATGCTATTCCTCAGAAGCGGGGCTGCGTGGATTTAAGCTCGGACTATTAAAAATTTAAAGGATATCTCTCAAATCACACATGTCATCGCCGTCTCTCTTCAGTAGAACGGTGCCACTGTCAGCTTCATTCATCCCCGTGCCAAAACCTTTAGAACTTTCCATTACTTTTATTTACCTGAGACTCGCCGTCAATCAGTACGTCTCCACCGACTCTGCTGGACGCAAAGCAGACCCTGATGGCGTCGTCGTTCTCGCACCTCTCTGGCCGCCCTTCATGCCTGACCAGCAGCTTGCACAGCGGCAATGTGCATTCCAGCCAGTCCTCTATGGTCAGCCACTGTTTAGACGACATTACCTGTACACAGGGGCGGATCGTGAATTTGTGAGGCCCTGGGGTAGAACTACTTAGGCTATTGGTTGAGTACTTAGGTAGGCCCCTACTTAAGTACTCAACCAATAGCCATGTCAAAAAAACTGTTACTGTTTTAATTGTAGAAAAGGCTTCAGCGGGGTCTGGGGTGTATAGTAACCTCGGGGTCCTGGGCTGTAGCCCAAATAGCCCTTAGGTAAATCCAGCCCCTCCTGTGCACAGAAATTATCAATATTGTGCCCAAAAGTGATATTAGTTCGCAGTACCTAGGTAACTCATTTCTTACTTTGGCATGACATGGATAGCTTTTTCATCAAAGACATTATCATGAATACTTTTTGATAGGCTTAATTTTGATCATTCCTTCTGGTTATCATATTATGATGACCCTCAAAATCAATGACAGGTCACAAACTACCTATTCTTTGTGTGTGAAAACCTTTGGCGATGGACTTCCAAGTTTCATAGTCCGATGTTATTTCAACACTGACATTGATTTCGATGGGTCTTTGTCGTCTTTGTACTTGCATCGTAGGAAGGTTGTACGATATACCTAGTAACCGGAATGTAAAGGGTTTGAGTAGGTAAAATCATGACTTGGGCATAAAACGCCCACAGACAGACGTCTTGATAATATGATAATAATGAAACTTATTATAATTGGACCTAGTTCTGCAGAAAGCAGCCAAATGATGGAAAGTACGAACGGAGATATGAGCGTTTTTCTGTCGAATGTTCCCCTTCAGTTATTTATGACTTTTCTGTTTATTTTATATTTGAGAATTATTCGGAAAAGTAAAGCAGATTTTTATATCATATCTACGACTATATATCGTTTAGCATAACACCAATAATAGTTGTTTTTTGATGTGGCTGTTTTATGCTAAATAGCTTATTTTATCAAATTTTGTACCGAATAAACAGCCAACTTACGATGGCTAGATGTTGGATGCTGGATGATGTAAATTGGCTGTATTCTGCACTAATTTAAAATGGCATAACAATAATATAAAGGACAGACTTCGTCATAATATACACATAGCTTTACGATTTCATGTAAAATAATGTTTGTAATTTGTGAGAAAACTAAAAAATCGTGTTAATTAAAAAAAAATAACACAATGTTTATTGTCTTCTTAGATTTATGAACACTACTTCTTTATTTAAAAGTGACCTCGGCACCCTAGGATTACGAAGTGGAGGAAATGTTCAACCAAGATCCACTACAATGTCGTCATGAGGACTTCAAAGCTAAAGAGAGGTAGGGCATAGCGAATCTTCGGTCGAATTGAGCCGCCCGTCCGGGGAAGGACCTCCACCCTATAGAATACCGCAGTCAAATGACCTCTGGGTCGTGTTTCTGCCGGTGAGTAGGGTTTCTGGAGCTCGTGGGGGGTTAGGGTTGGGCCGGCATGGCGGTGGCAACTGACAGGTAACTGACCAGTTACTTGCCCGTTGTCACAGCGACTTGGGCTTCTCTTTCGCTTTCCATCAGGTGTAGGGAAGCCATTATGTCGAGCCACTATAAAAAAAAAAAAAGCGGGAGTACAGAATTGTAGTGAATCGGTAGTATGATCTTATGATTTTTGGGTCAGGAATCAAAGGGGGCAGATGTTGACAACTTTCTGGTACGTGAGGGGCTCTTCTTGATAAACTCTTTCTTCAAGAAGCAGCCTCAAAAAAACGTAGACGTGGCAAAGCTCCGACACTTCGACAAAAACGAGATCGACTTTATTATAGCAGACAGGCCGGCACATATTCAGAGATGTATCCGCGATCAACGAGACCAACTCCGGCAGCGATGACGGACTTGTCTTGTCCGAGGCACTCTGAATTTCGACTTTAAAGCCGAAGGTGTCCGCTTGATAAAGTTCTCCAACCTGGAGAATCCATTTCCTGCCTTGAAAACTACCACTGACGTTAACCAGCAACTTAAAAAATATGTGATTCGTGTCCTTATGGAAAAAGGCTCGAGATTTTGCAATATTCAGAGTAAGGGTAAGGAGTTTAAACTTTTAGAGGGAACTCTTAAGGTTAATGATACAACGATGTGACGACCCACGCGTCACTTCGTCAGAAAAATGGGTTTTCCCGGTTTAGAACCTGGAAATTTCGGTACGGCTTCCTGTATTTCAACACTATTTCGATCGAGCAAAATCAAGGGTCTAAGGTGTACAGTCTCTTGGAAGAAGCCACCTAAACGCTGTCTTATTTGAAGGTAGAACTCCAGGGGCGTGGAATAAGAGTGTTGTTCTGTTCTTTAAAAAAAGTAGACCCTATTGCACGTCTATATAGTGTTTAAGAGTGATCACGAATCGTCTTTCGCAAAGATTCGACAAATTCGAACGGCCAGAACAAGCTAGATTTCGAAGAGTATACGGCACATTCACACAGAGCGGCAGAATATACCTACATATTTATGAAGAGTAACAGTATAATCAGTGTTTGTATCTAGCATTCATGGACTAAGAGAATGCCTTTGGCTCGATTGGAATCTGGCCTTTTCTGGAGACTGCAGCGATGCCAAGTAGACTGGCGATACATCCAAATGAAGAAATGTGCATGTATCTGTCTATGAAGCAATCTTGTCCGTCCAAGTATTGCACAGAATCAGCAAATAAGGCCTGTAGGCAAGAAAATGTCATTTCCCATAATTGTTCACTAATGAAATGGAGGATATGGTTCAAGACACTGAAATGGAAAGGACGTGGCATCAACAAACATGGCGAAGTGGCTGTCTTATACGTAACTCGATCCCTGATAACTCCTAACATTTTGAAATTTGTTCAAAACAGCCATATAGTAGGCTGACTTATGCAGTATTGGTTTTAGCAATTTGTGTCCAAATTGGCTGCATTTTACACCATGATGACTGTTTTCTACAAAATATTCTTGTTGGATGGCTGCATTTGACAGCTCATATCTCCGCCATTAAAAGAGATATCGAGATGGCTGTCTTTGCAAAAAATCCGGCATGTCGCATTTAGTATGGCTGTGTTAATAACTCGATTTTCGAAAAAGTGCCACATGGCTGCTTTCTGCAGAACTAGGTCCAATTGTGCCTAATATTGTGTTATGCTGCAACATTTTATGAACTAGAACAAATATTATACTACTCATTCCTACGACAGTTTCGTCATGAAATATAATTATTTACCTGTCGACTTAATTTAATTGATCCTTCATCACTATTTTTGTCTAGCCACTCGTAATAATGAAGCAAACTTTTTAATTTGTTCCTTTGTGATTTTCTGTAACAATAAATCAATGATTTAGTAGGTATTTCTATGAAAGTCATAAGACCAAAAGGTCCTTTAAAATCCTGATCTATTGTTATAACCGTGGTTATAACTATTGTGTCCGGAAATTTTAATCTCGGCCTGACGCAGTTATGGTCATTACAGAAAATTATACGTAGTTTTCTGCTTCTTTTCGTCCCAAAATGGATTTTTTTTAGTTTCAATTTGATGGGTATTGCCACAAAGTTGAAGCGCGCTGTATCATCATATAGGTATAACCCAAATTGCCTAATACGATACGATATGTAGGTATGCCTGTAGATCACAACACTTACCTATGTAAATTTTTAAAAAAATGCGTAAAATTGAAGTCTTGTAACGTTGGGTGCGTTTTGAGCGTTCTTTTAGGAAAAGTGGAGAAAAACGCGTGAGCAATGAGGGACGATACGAAGTTGTAATCTAGTTCGGTTACATCACCTGTAATAAAGAAATAGGTTTAATTTTACTGTGAATATAAAGAATAATCTAGTACTTAGTTGGTGGTCACGAGATGTATCCTTAGTTTATTTGTCTGGAGGCCTATTATCCACATGGTATATTATATGTAGGTAGGGACGTCATAATGGGAGTAAATAATAAAGTACATAAAGTAGGTACAAAAGCACCGGATTTACTTTCATTGCTTTCATGAATTTTGCGTAGTTCACGTCATCTTAACTTCTTATCTAATATTATAAAGCTGAAGAGTTTGTTTGTTTGTTTGAACGCGCTAATCTCAGGAACTACTTACTGGTCCAAATTGAAAAATTCTTTTTGTGTTGAATAGACCATTTATCGAGGAAGGCTTTAGGCTATATAACATCACGCTGCAACTATTAGGAGCGAAGAAATAATGGAAAATGTAAAAAAAATACGGGGAAAAAATAACTATTCCACGCGGACGAAGTCGCGAGCACAGCTAGTTTTATATAAGAAATGATATACAAATCTATAAGCGTAGTTAAGTAAGTTAAGAAGAAAAATTTTACATTTGTAGCAATTTTTTGGGGTGTAGGTAAGGAAATCGGCGATTACCTAACCATAATCGCTGTCTGTCTGAAACACAAACGGCAGACATTTTCGTTTCTACGTGCTTTGGGAAAAAACTACACATAATCGTTGGGTAAGGTAGGTCTAATTTAAAATGTTGAAATAGAATTTTTAATAAGCAACTTTTATGCAGGTCATGTAGGTAATTGTTCAAATTATCAGTTATTATGCGACTGTCGTCATTATTAAATCGATTTAACTACGTTTTGTTGCATTTTTAATACGAATTGCTCATGGCTACTTCACCTATCCTACCTATTTAACAAATGCACCATGATAGGATGACTTAGTTTCATTTGCTTAAAATATTATGGTGCGTTGATATAAAAATGGGACCCATATCATAAAATGCATCTAGATGGACTATTTTCAACAATTATTGTGAGCGAACTACACAGTTGCTCTCGCTGCCTTCTATGTTGTGACGACGGTGTAATGTAGAGTAGAGATAGATCCTGCTCCATCTTGGTAAGTAGTACTACACTATTTGGGACTTAAAATCAATGCAACAAGGTCTATTTTTGATAGATGCAATTTATCTGGGATGGCCTTCATTATTGTGAATATCGTTTATATACCTAGTTGTTAACTCACTTTGTTGCTGTAAGCTGAACATAAGCCCTTTGGGGGGACGCCATCGTTTGAGGTGCAGCGCTCTGTTGACCATGATCCTGGTGGTGTTGTCAAGGAAGTGCCGTCGCTCCTCCTCCGTCATCTCTTCGTCCAGGAACTGTTCCAGGCCCTTCATCAGCTCGGGGTCTTTGACGTCGTCGTCTGGGTCAATTCCTATGCTGTAGATATGACAAATATTTTAATGAATGAGATTCTCTTTATGATAAGTCACGGTTATACCTAAGCCATCGCCTACCCGCCTGCCCAGCTGCAGCGTGGCGATTGTGGGTAAATCCTGCAGGTGTTTGAAGGTGGTGAACAACTGGAGAGGCCTGTGTACAGCTGTGGACTGACATAGGCTCATGATGGTGATGATTATGATAGTTATAAGCAGTATTTGGTACTTCTTTTAGGTACAAGGGAAACCCTTAGATTGAGACCAAGGGATTGGTGTGAACTTAATGTCGGTTCCCGAAGAGAGTGCTGCGAACTTCTAACTCAAATGAGCTTAGGCTGATTTTTCTCGGACAAAAAAAAAGCATGGCGATTAGGTATGGGTATATCCTCCAGATGTTTGACCTAAGTAGCGAGCAGTTGGAGAGGCCTATGTTCAGCAGTGGACTACAATAGGCTGATGATGATGACATGACGTACAAAATTCCCATGTTAGTTGCACTTGCACATGTTAGTTACTTACTTGCACATGTCATGAATCTTCAGCATGCTTGCGGTGAGTTTGTTGGGCGCCGAAGCCAACAGTAGATGTTTGAGATGACGCTGCACAGACGTCCACCAGGGCAGATCACATGGCAGCATTACTAGCGCCATCCTGTGAAAGTAAATACTGGTCTTAGCTAGATCTTCCAGAGCGCATTATACCTAGGTAGTTCACAGCTGCAGTCTAATCCCACAGGTAGGTACCTTCACATCGATGCCAAAAAGTTTCAGTTAACATGACGTAAAACTAAAATAAAGTTTCAGATAACTGCGTCTATCCAACTTTGGCATCATGAACGTGAAAACCTACTTAACCCATATCTTCCCAAGACTCGAAATCATAAAATATTCGCGGTTTTTATAACGTATATTTAAAAAATACCTTTTCAATAAGATAAAAAATTACCTTAAATTTTTCAGACTTTTATGGAACCTGAATTTCAAGACCGCACCTTAAATGGGGCGCTGGGAAAATATGCCCATGGATTTTGTATGGAGAAATAATATACGTGATATTATGTTGGACCTTGTTTTTTTTTTTTTTACCTCTATTATTTGCAAAATTGAAAGATATTAGACTAATTAAAAATTATATATGATCAAAGTAATAAATAAAGTGTAGAAAAATATACTTTACAGTGTAAGTGGAATAATTCAGGACAATGGTGATGGAAACCCACGTCACATAATTTGCTGCAACGAAACTTCGTATGTTTGTAGCCTTTATGAGATCGAATTCGGGTTGTTTCTTTTTATAGTGATACAGCATAGTAGCTTTCTTTTGCCTGATGGAATGCCAAAGCGAAGACCAAGTCACTGCGGTAATGGACGACTAACCAAACAATTACTTGTGATTCGCCACCTGTAAAAAGGCTGTAAAAAGACTCTTGCCACTGATCCTGATATGCGACCGAAGTATACTTCAAGAGTGTTTCAGTGAGTGTTCGGTAGTCGCCAGCCTGACGGGTAAACCCTGTTACTGGTGGAATGATGGAATCTAAAGACACCTTAGTCGATTCATACAACTCTCACCGAATGAGATAGGACGATGATTTGTATTGTTTATCTGTCACCGCATGATTTCTTATTATGTAGAGATGCATTATGCATTAGGCATGTGGTTTCATCAATTCAGTCAGTTTTTTAGTTTTTTTCTGGAGTGACACGTTCGTTTCAAAAGAGACAATGTTGCTTTTCCTAAGCAACCTAAGATTCTAGTAAGGTTATACTATTGTAGGTAAAATGATAAAACATAGTGAGAATCTTTTACGTATCGTGCTTTTGAGTGTCGATACAATTGGTACTCGTTATTAGCACACACATTTATCGGAAAAACATGATTTGTTAGTACCATTTATTCATTATAAATGCCAACATTTTGGACAAGCCTATCGATTCCACCCATACAAGAAGCTTTTTTCATTAGGGCAGAGTCCATTAAGGCTGGTATTATTTTATAAACTTTCAATCAATGACAAATATAACATAAATTATTGCATAAAACATGTAAAAGGTACATACAAATAAAATTAAGGTAGTCAACATCCACGGTGCCTCCTGTTCCCAGCGCACCTTAAATGGGGCGTTATGTATAACCTGACAAAAGTTATATATAAAAACAAATTTTCTTCAGATTCATAATGTTACCCAATAGTACAACTAATAAGTTACTAGAAACATAGCTTCACTAAAATTATCAATGTTTATTGAAGGAGTTACAACTTACTTTTTGTTGGCATTGACTTTGGTTGAAATTCACAAAATTCAAAGATTTATAAATACTTTACGTATGAGTGAAATTACAATCAAATTTTATTAGATGAACCGCAATGGCGTCTAGTGTAAAATAAAATTTTAAAATCTACCCATACTTTCAAAATTTTTTATTTTGTCATGTAAAATGCAAGTGCACCTTAAATGGGGCGGTGGGAAGATATGGGTCTAAGGTTCAGTAATCTGAACCGATGTAGGTAGGTACACACCAAGCTAGGTATATTTATTTTGAGAGGGTGACAAATTTACATACCTAGGTATTTGTCTTAAAATGTTTAAACGTACCTACAATATATTCCATTAAAGTCTCAAGGAGAGAATAAACATTTAATAGAATACCGATAGGACCGATGTAGGTAGGTATGTACGAAAGATTGAAATTGAAGGAACTATGAAAGCCATTACTGTACGGCTATACGGTATAATTTCATTTCTAAAATTGAATTGATAAATCGATATGCAAAATCATAAATAAGTACGAACTACGAGTAAGTACAAGTACCTACTTATTTAATAATGTTTCAGTTCATGTCCCGTCTCAATCGAAATAGAAGTGCGGGAGTCTGCGGGACACATTCAGTCCTCGAATAATTTGCTGAGAGCATGAACGCACCCAGTGCGCAAGTTTGACATTTACCGATCGGTGCAATATTTTTCATCTGTCTGTCAACATTCTGTCAGTCAGTGTTTTGCTTTTGTAATTCAATTGTTTTTGTTTTTAAATCATTTTTGGAATTAGGTACATATTAATTAAAGTAAAAATTAAAATTATGTTAAGATTGTGTTGAACGAAATCGTGCAATGTTATTTCCTTTTAAAGCAAGTTTTTGGTATGTTATTTTTGTGAACGCTGACAAGTTCGTTTATCATCAAGTTATCTAGTGTTTAATGATAAAGTCAATGTTATATACTTCCAAATGGTTATGTAGAAAAATCTGTACCAAAATTGAATGCGATTGGTCCACTATTAGGTAACTTCAAATTATAACCTAAACACGCTGGGCAAAGTACACTCGTTCAAAGTTCCCTCATATTGATACATCAACATGACTGTGAAATCGAAATTATTAAAAGCCCTTATTTTGGGCGCCCCAGCTTCGGGAAAAGGAACTATTTCTTCTCGTATAGTGAAAAAATACAATGTTGAACATGTTTCTAGTGGTGATAAGTTGAGAGATCACATTGAAAAGCGCACAGAGCTTGGAAAGGAGGTGAAGAGCTACTTAAATGAAGGTAAACTTGTACCAGATGATGTGATGATTAAGTTTATGATTGCAGAACTTAGTAATGTTGCGAACAAACCCTGGTTATTGGATGGTTTTCCAAGAACAGTGGGCCAAGCTGATGCATTGTGGAAAGTTCAGCCAGTGCATGTTGTTTTAAATTTAGTTGTGCCATTTGAAGTTATTATAGACAGAGTTAAGAATAGATGGGTTCATCTACCTTCAGGAAGAGTATATAATATTGGTTTTAATACACCAAAAGTTGAGGGGAAAGATGATGAAACAGGTGAAGATTTGATTCAGAGACCAGACGACAAGCCTGAAGCCGTCAGGAAGCGCTTAGAGATTTATGAAAGTGTGACTCGGCCGGTTATAGAGTATTATAAAAAGAAAGGCATTCTAAAGGAATTTGAAGGACGCACCTCTGATGAAATTTGGCCAAAGATGACAGCATATTTAGACCCTATTTTTAATAAGTAAAGCTTTATTTATGTAGAACATGTAGATTGTAAGGTATGTTGGTGCTAGATTTTAACAAATAATCATAAAGTTTTATGTAAATAATATTATAGGTATATCTGCATAAGAATTGTAGTATATTTTGTTTTATGGATTGTTATCAATGGTAATTTACATGCACAATTTTGTATAACTCATATTGTTTTGTATACTTTTTGAAAGATATATTGTTTTAGATTGTATGTGACTATAACTTAATTCTAACAGGCATCAAGTAAATAGGTACTCTTGTTATTCTTTTTACAACTTGGTACCTAGTGTATAATCAATAAGAATCGAATTTTATAATGAGAAATAAAATAACATGATTATTAAAATTGAATCTAGTGCCAGAGATGCCAAAGTCTCAAATAATAAATAGTAGTATTATGTATGTAATGTAGTCTTCCAGTGTACTTAAAATAGTAAACTGTAGTGATATTATTTTGTGCCTTTAATGGATATAATATTAAAATATTACATATCAAGTTAATACATTTTAACTGCTTCATAATAGGTTCCTTTTTGTTTTGCTCAAAACAACTCTTGATACAATTTGTATGTATGTTTTTAATAAGTTTACAATAATGTTTAGCATATTTTGTGCAATTATTATTTGTTGAGTTTTGTGTTTTACTCTTGTAATAAAAGTTACCAATTATGTTAGATTTTCTTTTAAATAGAACCTGTCATAATGGAATTTGTCAGTAATCTTTTTCTCTCATTTCTTTACACTGCAGCATCCCTAATCATTGAAATGTAGATCCCCTCAATATTATTTTGTATTTATTTGTACTACTCGACATCTACCTACAGGTTGTTAAAATTATCTTATCTCAAACATCTTGGTAGATAGGTACATATTGATAAATCAATACACATTTTACACATACATACCTACCTACTTATGAAATTAAATATTGATTGTCTTTATTTTGCCAAACCAAACTGGCACCATTGACAGCTGACTGAGAAATATTGTCAGTGATTTATTAACAGGTGATTTAAGAACATATACTAACATAAAGCATTTTATGTGCATACATAACTCTTGCGTAGTACATACTTTTATAAATTTTAATCCTATTGTTACCTGGTATTCCAAACAGAATACAATCACAAAAGCTACTTTCCATTAGGTATGATTTCATAAAATACTTTAGAATGTGACTTTAGCAAGGGTAGAAATGATGTGATTTGTAATAAACAGCAGCAGATTGATACATGTCGATCGCAATTTTTACATTCCTGCGGTGACGTATAAAATACCAATCACATCTATACAGAAGGATCTGTAAAGATGTGATTGGTATTATTGAAGAAAAGAAATTGGTATTTCTTGAGATTTAGGCTTCTCAGACGGTGGTAGGGTTTACCTATTTGGCTGGCGACCATTGTACGAGTACACTAAGGTGCAGCGCGATAGAGTTTTTGTGCGATAGAGTCTGCGTCTGAGACATTTAAAAAGAGTGTCTAGGTCTGCCGACAGAATGATCGAAGATGTGCGTGTCGTGTGCGTTGAGTCTGTGAAATATCTGCGACAGATCGTTGCGCGTCGTGTGCGTTACTGCATATAATTGCAAAAAACTGCGTCACGGATAGTCTGTCGTCTGCGCTGCCCCTTAGCACAACACGTTTGGCAGAGCCAGTGCTATCTTACAGGCGGTGGCAACTAACTATTTGTCCGATATTTTTTTCTGGATGACTACGATGATGGCCAGGGTGGCCTTTTCATCACATTACCGAACTGTTGGGGAAGCGGAAGGCTCTCACCTCTAGGCCTACTTGTCCGATGCCGCATCGGTCTACGTATCGCTTTTCATCAGGCGAGGCGTAGCCACTTTTCTAGATGGAGAAAGACATCGCTTCAATGTGACTTGCTTGCAGGAGAGACCAAACTCTTCTCCAAAGAAGAAATCCCTTTAATTTCGAAGGAATGGCCTGTTCCAGAGCTGTAGCTCTGTAATGTTGAGAGAAACTTCTTCTTGATTGACTATGTAAATAACTTTTTTTTTGTATCTTGTTGGGGTACAAGAAAGGAGGTTAGGTGGCACCACGCCTGTGGCGTAACTAGGTATAGAATTCGTTTTTTTACTAAATGTGTTAAATATGTAATGATGTCGAGATTCTGTATGTAGAGACGTAAGGCATCGAGGTTTTAATAGGTAGATACGGTAATTGTTTCTTGGTCTGTATTGATCTTGTGCTGTGTGGTAGGCCTGTGCTATGGAAGAGATTTTGGTTGGATACTGTAAATAGGTACCTCCGCGGATTCAGTTTTTACTGTGTAGGTAGGGAACGCACTGGGTAGATCTTCGAAAATTTCTACGAATTTTTAATATTCTTTACTTCCAAATGTTGAGGTTGATAGGTATGTATTGCTACTCTATTAGAGTCTACCGCAAAGTTGAGAGTTTTTCGAAATTTAATTAAGTAGGTACCAGAATGCTACGCAGACATTCAAAGTTTGATTCAAAGTACGAATTATTGTTTCTGAATCCCGCTACTAAAAAGACTTCATTCGGGATTCGAAGGCATGACTCTCAGAAGCCACCCGAACCAGTGCCCATAATAAGTTACTAGTATAATAACTTTTAACGTATGTTTTTCACCCATCACTTGAAGAGATATACTTGACTTGAAGAGGGATAAACTCTATAGAGTTTATCATCATTATTACCCTCTTCCTAGATCATCTGAGGAGGAGCCATACTCGTATTTATTGCTCTTTCAATCTTTCTCAGTCCAGTAGGTAGATAGGTACTTAAAATTTTCTTTTTGTCTATATATTTCACTTCTTTGTTATCGTAGCGAGAGAATTTCGCCTCAGCATCAATACCCACCGAGTGATAAATAAATGTCATGTCAGTTTTCTTTTATGACTTACGAAATTCAGTAATGTATTGTATTACTTAACTCTATTTGCAATTTATAACATCAAAGGCATGTCTATACGGCGCAGCTAGTTCGCTAATGGTGATTCACGAAATTCTGCTTCATCTTTGTTTTTAGGTAAATACCGTTACTCAGAATCGGACAGAAGACGAACATATGCATAGGCACAACACAACATAATGGATTCATATTATTTTATTAGATCACATGGTATCTACCATAAAAGTTATGGACGATCTAAAATGCCCTCATTTATTTCATGCTCGCTCTCTTTTATTAGGTATTTGACTGGCTAGATGGTTGCTAAACTTTTATCTCGATGGAGCATGAACAGATAAATAATTGTCTGTGTCAATCATTTAACATACAGAGCTATCTCCAGGCAATCGGCCTTGGAATATTTATGTCAATGCGTCAAAGTTTTACGATCACCAATTTTAATACTGTGGTTAGGTACTTTATTTCATTGATATCATTTTACTAGTCTCTAAAGTGAAATGGGGAGATAAAGTTTGTAAATAGCCAATGAATAGGTATACAGTATATTTACCAACTGTATGCCTACAGCTTTATTGCAGGGATTGAGAAGTTTACTTTTCAAAAAGTTGGAACGGTAGGTAGGTATATTTAACGGAATATGGAATATTTTGGAAAATTAGTACCTATCTATTTATTTTTATGTAGGATTCTAGACAGTTATTTATACTTGATGATTTTAGCTACATATAGGTATATTAGTTTTGATAGGTATTGAATTTAATTTGAATATAAGGTGGACCAGAGTTACTTACTTTACAAATGTTCTGCCGCTATTGTCGAGACACTATAACTTTCAGACACTTAAGGGCACCAAAGTCACAGTCGCCTGGCGTCAACCGGCTTCTTTTTACGCACTTTTCTCATTGTCTACAGTGAAGATGTCGCAGATTCTTCTTTTCACGTAGTAGGTATATCTTATTGCTTCCCTACAGACAGAAATAGTGTAGTGAGTGAAAACGCGCACCAGCGATCGTGTCGGGACGCGAGCGCGCGAACCCCAGCTATTTTTAGTTGCTTTCGTGTATCGCCGCTGAAATTAGATTGTAAATAAAAAGTTGAACAGGAGTCGTAGGCCCAGTTAATCCCTGCCGTAGGTCATCACTTGTCACGCAACCGAAGGGTTACCCGGCCTTCTTGTGACGGTTTATACTAGTTCCAGATACTCTATCCATGTGGATACGTAGATGAAAATCCGGGAAGTTAATTAACCAATACTTCATTCACGGCCGTTTAAGTAGGTTATGAGTATTTATAGTCTTCTACTCGTAGATAGGCTGTCACAATAATATTGGAGCATACAGATTACCAACAAATAAGTGATTTAGTCGGTCTGGACATTTATTAATAGCCGTTGTATTTTTTTTAGTTAGAAAGTAAAAGCCCAATATTATTTATTCGGACTCGTGTTAAGAACGGCATAGAACTTGTTCAATATTTCCGGTTAACAATTCGGCTGTCTTTTTTCCATTATGTGGATCAACAAAACAAGCATTTATAGATATCAAGTAAAAAAAGTTTCACTCACAGAACTAACGAACCTTTATTGTAGGTTTGATAGAAGGTCTAGTTTTCTATACGTGTTTTCTACACAGATTGCAGTGCACTGCATGGATGTTAGAGGTTATCCGGTGTGCGAATGTTCGGAGCGAGCAGCCCGGTCGGCGGTGCAGGCTGTACTGACGCCGTCGAGCCGACTTTCACTGGGGGGCATCTACCCTTGCCCTACCGGCTGTCGCACCCTCCACCCTGCCAGTGACGTCATCGGGCGGCGCGTCACGACCTACGACGCCGTACGACGCGACGCCCTGTTCTCACCCCGCTCCATAATAACATGGCTCGTGAAATGTCGCTGGGCTGCTCCCGGCCTACGTTACGTAAAGTGAAATATGAAAGTACGAAGCCTGCGTCAGCACGGGACGTCATTTGAGCGGTTAAGGTCGTACCCAATGTAAGTTGAAGGGCTCATGAGAGATGCTAATACAATACTAGACCCCAGTCACACAAGTAATTGGACAATGCCTCTGGAAGAGACGTTGGCGTTTGATGGGATAGTTAATGAAACTGCCACACGTGAACAAGTAATTGTTCAGTGAAACGACCTTAATAAACATCTTTGGTCCTTGTTCCAAATTGAAGGAGGAAGCTAATCAATATCGTAGACGAACTACTTATTTAGGCTTTATTGTTCCTACCTACTTTATTGTATTAAGATGGTGAATAGTTATCTACCTAACTACTTAACTTACTGCAACAGAAGTTTACTACTAATATTGTAAAGAGAGTAGGTACCTACCTACACAAATTGTTAATCATACTTAAATGTGCAGCTATTGATAAACTGCGTAACTACTTTACAGGAATAAAACATAAAAGGAATATTTACCTACCTACCTACCTATTTGTAGATAAAAAAAATTGTACTTACAAGTCTTACAACAATAAAACAAACTAGATACCTAGGTACCTAACAAAATAATAACTAGGTACCGCTCATTTGTTCGTTTTGGAACATAAACATATTATTCTATTATTGGATATTGGAGGCTGAATTACCTTGAAGATATAAAACGGGGATAAATTAGTCACCATTTGTATGAATAATCTCTTAAAGCTGTGGGTGGAGAGCTAGTTTATGTTAGGTACTACACTCAATTAAGACTATTTTACAATGTTACAACACTTACAACTCACATCCATCGACGTTGCCTATTTGTACTAAGGTACTCGATGTACTTACATGCCATTCTGTGTTCCACTATAAGACAAAACCTTTTAGTATACTTTGTAGCTTGGCTTTAAGTTATCTAAGTTAGGTTTTCCCAAACATCATTATGCTCATAAATAGGTAATGTATTTATAAATGTTATGAAAAATTGCTATTGCAACTAGTTATTCATAGTCGTGAGAGACAAACAGCAGCATTCATATATGTAGGTACCTATTCGTAGACGTCCGCCATTTGTTTTGTTAGCACTCCGAATAAGCGGATTAGTCGATAGCGCATGCGCGAAATCCTTACCGGGACTTTCTCGCTCTAACAGCGTCGAAGTAGTAACCATGCTCGTGTTGATATCTCCATGTTTATGTTATCCTGGTAATGAAGGCGCCCGTGGAAAATTGTTGCCGCCCTTCGGGACTTAGTTGGGCAATTTTGGGCGGGCATGGGCGGAGCGGACACTTGGAACATTTGGTTTGCACATATTTAAAGGAAAATGGTCACACAATGTTAGAAAGATTTAACCTAAAATACTTTTGGAATCCGTGAGCTAATATTACCAACAGAAATGTATCAAGACTTTATTGTGTGTGCTAAATACGTGACCAAATCTTGCACTAAAGCGCATGATTTGTAATAAGTAGGTACGTCAGTTCGCTTAGGGAGCACCTCGTTAAAACACATCGGAACAGTTCACATTCTGGAGTCCACTTCAAGTACGAGTAAAGCGGGCAATTACGAGTACATGGTAGTTGTAGTTCGAATTTTAAAGGCTAGAAAAGGCGAAATTTCAACGCTCGAAATTGGAACTCTCGTTGTGATTGTTTGAAAATGAAACGCGATGATCGTTTTCTTCTTAATAAAGTTTTTTTTTATTAAATAAACACTGTGTTTTCACGACCTTTTATGTTCTTTTTTGGAACATTTTATTTAACTTGCAGTAAAATTTTCAGCTCGTTAATATGTCGTAAATTTTTAAGTTTTCTCTACCTATCACAAGTCTTCAATTATAAATGAAGGTATTACGAGTATGAGCGACTTGGGATTAATATAACCTTAACCTTACTTTCATAAAATGGTTGCTTGAGTTTAGGGAATGCTATTAGACAATGTGCAGGGAATGATGCAGAAATGGTAAGACATTTTTAATAAACCTACCTATTACTTACCGATTTGGAATCATACTCGTACTCCTACTAATTTTCGAAAGAAATAGAAATCACCTTACAAGTTATTCCTACTACTACAATACCGCAGCCTTTTGTTATGCCATAATCTGTCTTCGGTAAATATAAATAAAAAAATTATATAATGTACCTAACTATAAGTTATATCGGAAATAGCAATTACCAACCTATTATTTTGCTTACATTTTGATGATATTAATGTTCTTTAATTTAGTAGTCTAAGCTTTTAGGTACATAACATGCGCAGGTAATAATAAGGTTTCTTAAGCATACCTTCGCTTTACGAAACCTCAACAACGCAGGGGAATTTGAAGGATCAGCTATTTGTCGCTTATGAAGTCCTAGTCGAGTTACCATGTGACGTCGAAGGCAGTGCCGTCCTGCCCGCCAGTGGGCGGGGAAGTATCCACAAGGATTAGTGCTGAACATTGAACATTCCCCAAATTACACAGTCCTGTAAACAACTATAACTTATAATAGGAAGTAATAGGGGCTAAAATGGCGTGTACCAAATTGTAATGAAACAACTTTAGCAAATAATCTTCAAGGATATACGAAGGTACAATTTATTTATAGACATCTTTAGGTGGGTTGATTACAGTATTAAAACGGATGAAAAGAATGTCCTTCTATCTGAACTATAGATGGAAATATTAATAATTCATAATGCCTAGATTCTTCTTCGGCGTAGCTACGGCATCTCGTGTTATGTAGGGAAGGAATTTACCAATCAACCGCATTGAATCCATAAGAGTTTGTACCTAGTACATAGATGTCAGTAGTGTATAATTTGTGCTACAAATCCAACATTAATACCTACTTATGTCGAAATAGCATTGGGTAGTACCTACGTGAGGTTGAGGTATAGACTCATTATGTATCTATCCCATATAGTATATGCCTTACCTATCCCTTATTTTAGCACCGGATAAACACCGATTTCAGAGATTTTTAAATTGTTTTACAAATTAACTTTGTACCTTGAGGTTGTCTGATGTGTTATGGATTGGATAAGAGCAGCATCTGTACCGCTGGTAATTTTGTATAGTAAGGTACTGTCAAACAATCTTTATTTAAAACGATACTTGGATTTCATTAAAAATTTTAAGAAATTGTTATAAGTAACCCGAATCTATCACGTTGTGTAGGAGAAACATCTTCGCGCGTAATACAGAAGTGCGTGAATCAGAGGTTTAGATATTCGTCGATCACTTCCTAGTACATCCTGATATCCTGGTGAAATCGACCTCTGACACGGACACGTCAACCCTGACGGAGACTGTATCCTTCGGCAAAGGTCACGTTAAATGTCAAAGGTGCCGTCTCGTTTTGGCATGGTCTCATATTTTAGAGTAGCTTTAGAAATTTGGCCAGATTTTAAAAGCATCATGGAAATTCTGCAGAGGGAAATGAATTCTGACTGTTATTATGCGCATTTGGACGTTGGAATTCTGCCTAAATTCGGCTTAAGCTTGCTTTTAGTTCGGGAATTTAAACTTTTCTTATAGAATCAAATTGAAAGTTTGCCCGGAATGTTTTGAATTCCCAAAGTACTTACCTATATCTGTCGTGACTGAAAATATACTTGCTTCGGAATACTAATTTACATAAAATTAAAATATGACTTTAAGTAGTTCCAATTAGATGTAATATTTACTCCTACAGACGCATCGCCCTACTAACTTTACCCTCCGTGTGCACTTTGTGACACGTCAGCGTTTGTATGTGACCCTTTGTACTAGGACAGCATAAAAATATGGAGATGTTCCACCCCTTGACAGTAACCTAGGGGAAGTTAGATTATTACCACAGATTAAACGCAATATTTTTCGATCGATTAATTTATGCGTTGTAACATTGTGCTTGTGCTATGAAAAGATTTAAATTAATATTTTTTTGCCAAAGAATACTGAAATAAACGTATAAGAAATTATCTACTAAGCACTGATAATTAGTAACTAATGTTCTTAACAACTATATTCAATTTAGTATGCTAAAATAACTCGTAGATTACTTATTATTATTGCTAGGCTATGAAATAATGATATTACCTACTTTCTTAAAAAAGATTCCTAATAAGAACAGTCCGTTCTCAAAGAAATGCTTTCATCTGTTGCCACAGAAACGATGACTTCATCAAAATGGCGCTCACAAAATCGTTTCCTTCAGCTATGACTAGGCAAGCATAAAATGTGTAAAGGTTTCCGTTGCCAAGCGGGCTGTTACGTCAGACCGCTACGAGCTACGAGAGCGCTACAATCGAGCTTTACAACTTTTTAAAAATTGCCTACCTAGTTTCGTGCTATGTACTTGTTTTTATTGTGAACAAGAAAACAATGTTTTGAAGTAATGTTTTATCTAAATATTAATGCTGTACCTTAGTGAGACGAAATCTACTGAGCGACGTTAAAGTTGGGATTTAAAAACATCTAAATAAATTCGGCATAATACCAACAATGTATAGACTATATGTACCTACCACAATTTCAATCACTTACAAATATAACATTGAAAATTTTATTTTAAAAAAGAATATATTGAATTGGCGCCCAACGTGGGGCTGTAAATTGAAAGTTATTGCTAATATAAATCCAACAACTTTGTATTATTAAGAAGCTTGTCCAATCTACGATATCTAAAATATTAATAGATAAATAAACCTACTTGAAATAAACTATTATGCTACGAACACCACTTGAAGTTACGAGTCGACACTACCAAGCGCTAACGAACTATACTTAACTAACGAATTAAACTTAACTAAAATAAGGGCAAGTTCGTAAAACTGGACTCGCTGAATATTAAAAATATTTTGGTGAAAATTTTCTAGACAACATTTTTTAAGTTTTCCTACAAAATTATTTTTCCTAACCCTCTCATGATTATGGGAATATGGCTTGTTCGGGGATTTCGTTTTGTCTTTTTTGTGTTCGCTTCGTAGCGAGATACGAGCGACGCGTTGGTAGTAAAAAGAGTAGGTAGATGTATTTGCAGCCACGCTGAGTTGTAAACTTAATTAACTTGTGTAAAGTGTAACGAAAATGGGAAAAATAATACGGAGTCGATTTTGCTCCTTTACAGGTGGGAAGAATTTTACGAATAATTTTGGTGAAGACACACAAGGACATACTTAATTTGTCACTAATATAATTGACCGCTTAATTATAGAGACTTGCTTTAGGAATTATATAATTTACACACAACTTTGAAACTTTATAAATACAAATAGATATATTTTTAAATTATTCAAATGATCTAATTCTGTTAATTAGGTGGTAGATATTTGCCTAAATGTACGGAAGTACTTTATCGACAAAAGATTAAAAAGCGTGTAAAACTCTTTAATTATCCTTAAATAATAATATACAAATTCCTAAAATCACAGATTAACGTTCTAAGTACAAGCTCCCTTCGTTGATTCTGATTTCTGCATGCTTCAGTGCTTAAGCTATTTACTTTGGGATTGAGTTCGTCTGATATAAATTTACTTATTTATTCATTATTACATTGGTGAGAGGCTCAAGATCGATGAAAGTGGCGAAATAGAGAGGCCTATCTCCAGCAGTGGACTGCGAAAGGCTGTTGATGATGATGATGATTACATTGGTGTCAATTTGGTGTAATAACCCCTACATCCTCTTAAACTATAGCCGTCATATTATAATGAGTAACTCTGTATACTAAATAAATTAGTAATTATTTCTCTTTCGTGTAAGTAGTTTCGTAACAATCGTCCTCTTAGTTTTATCTTTTTGACGCTACTTATTTTAAATAACATTTTTACTATTGTTTAAGTAAATAAATTTTCTTCGCAACGTTAAAATGACAGCCTTGTTTTCACAATAACTAACATTTTCATCCTCAAAAGGTGAGGTGACTACTACTTCAAAGTTATGTTATCGTACCCCACATAAATCGGGTGCAACACACATAAATATGAAGCTCCAGTGGGGTGTGTGACGTCATCACTACCCTCCCACCCCCGCAGATAGTTGGAAACTATAACTACCAGTTCACCGTCATGCCGCCCTATTGTATTGCACTAGCTTGCGCGGGGCGCCCGCGTAAGTTGTTAGCTTCGTGGCAACGGGTAACTCCAACTGACTCCTCACCGCCTAGTACACCCGTAGCCGATGCGTTACGTCACCATGGAAATCTGTTGAACATTTTCCGAGGGAGATATTTTCGTAGGCTACGAGGGCTACAAAGTATTCCTATTCCGGAACGACGCCTATAAATGGAAAATTTCGCCTGATGGTTTGGCCATCCTAAAAATATGCTTATTTAACATTTTCCAGTCGAATCTTAGCTGCCTATTTTGGATGAAGATTCTATTTTTAATGTTCGTCAATGTCCCCACATGTTTTTTTTGTCCTATCCTAATTAATTTAGTGAGCATGTGTTATGCCCAACAGTTTTGGACATTGACTGTGGGTTAACTCCGTTATATACTTAAATGTAAATGGAGAAATGTTGTTAGTTGAAAATAGAGATAAAGTAGCAAGTTTTATGAAGTCCCAAGTAGTATTTTTAGATATATGTAAGTAGTATACCTACTCAAAGAGGCAGTAACATGTGAAGGCACCTACGAATTTAGTTCAAACTTGGTTTAAGTACCTATAGGTACAAAACTACAAAGTCTCTTAATGTTTCATTTGAATAAAGATGTGAAGTTGCTGGAATACTTATAATACGAGTAGGTATAAGATGTATGTTTTAAATAGAAACAATGTTTATACTTGAGATTTTGACAATCAGGTCAATAACCGTGATAGGTATAACATCGTCATCATGACAAATTATTACTTTGATACCGTACTACGAACCTGTCAAGCCTCGTGGAAAGATTGTATGTTAGTCGTCGTAAGTTTTCCGCCGTGTGTGCGAAACTGTATTATGCCCTCTCTCTTTCCCTCCTCTTGGGAGCCTCGCGCCTGGAGTTGGGGTTGCTTGGAAAGGGAACGTCGACCTCCAGTGTGTTCTGCGGTCTTGGTACAAATAACCTCCGGAACATTGAGGCAATGGTCGCAACACGTGTAAAAAGAAGAAAAATTCCCAAGTTGGTTCCAATATTTCAATTGTCAATTTTTGTGGAAAATATAAAATGTCTCTAACTTATGGTTCATTGACGTTATCCCAATTTGGCGCTTCTATAGATAAGGTACCTACTTAATTATATCCTATTAATATTTTAAATTCAAAAGGTTGTTTGAAAGACTGGATGTTTGTTAGGTATTTTAATGAAACACATAGTTATTACTATGTGTTTCATTAAAATATTGCTATATATAAATATGCTATATTTAGCAGCTAAATATGCTATATTATAAATATGCTATATTTAGCAGCATCATAGCAACACAAAGACTAAATTCTATATGGATATTATCATTTCACATATCGGAGATATTCATGCGGGTACCGCCTCGGGTTTTCTACAACCCGCGGCTTTATTATACACTTCACAACTTCGAAATAATATTTATCCTAAAATTATATTTATCCTAAAACGCTTTAATCTTACATTTATCCTAATTATAATACATTTCCGTAATTAGTATCAGACCGCAAAGGCGGCTTAGATTAGAATAGAGAGGGCCGCAGCTTACGGCACGGGGCTTCGTAGCGTGTAGTACCATGCTAGGACTCTACAAGAGATTTGACACTATTTAGTAGGACCTAACTAAACATAGTGTTTAGGTTCTAAAATCTTGACAATTCGTCATTAGATATACTTGAAAAACTGATAGTTGATATTTGTGTTTAAATTTGTCTAGTGGCTCCTTATTTAAGAAATCTGGAATATAGACACAATAGATTTTCTATGGTTTTGGATTTGATAAGAACTTGAACTAACTTTACTACTAGTAATCATAGTGGTAACTTTTTATTATTCTTTCTTTTCATTATAACAGTGTGTTAAAAACATATTTTGGTTAATATGAAAAAAAAAATATACAGCATATTTTAAATGATTCAATGACAAATTTAGTTATTAATAGGTGTTCTAAAAATTGGTTGCATAAAATATACTTACTAAAATACTCATAATGCTTTATCGGCCCTGTAGCTCGTACCTAGTTCGTAGCAAATTGTCTCCTTGAGTTCGTACTTCGTAGCAAAGGGAGCAATGTTTTAGCTTGCTACGAGATCAGGGACACGGTTGGTTTGGTACTTCATGCAGCTTCTAGAATCCTGGTAGGCGCACCCACAAATGCTAATGTAAGAAATGATAATCGATACACATGCAAGGTACGTTAACAGGAAAAAATACAAATAAGTATTCTATTCTAACATTAATTGAAAACAATATTTAACAATTGCAATGGCTGATTAGCACAAACAAAACCATGTAAGTAAGGGATTTTTATAGCAATCTAGTTAATGTCATCGTACCTTAAACCGTTTAAATAAATTAACTTCTTTTTTCACCGCGATTAAGCTGATATGGGTGAAAAATGACATTCACATAGTACGTTTGTTTGCTTAGATTCATTAGGGAATACTTACTTCATGTTTTGTGTCATAAAAGTTGACTAGTTACCTTTACGTTGTTTACCGAAAAATGTTTACTTTACCGGCGAAACACAAATCTCAAAAATAAGTGAAACTGACACGACACCGACTCTATATTGATAATCTATATCTATACTTATAATAAATCTGTAGAGAAGTCAATTCTGTACATTGTATATATTTTCAAATTAACTATCAGGGGATGATTAGTGATCGATACTGATGCCAAAAATGCAATCAGTAAAATTTTTGTCTGTCTGTCTGTCTGTCTGTCTGTCTGTCTGTCTGTCTGTCTGTATGTTCGTTATAGAAACAAAAACTACTCAACGGATTTTAACGAAACTTGGTACAATTATTCTTCATACTCCTGGGCAGGTTATAGGGTACTTTTCATCACGCTACTATCAATAGGAACAGAGCAGTGAAGGGAAATGTAAGGAAAACGGGAGAATTTTTTGGAAAGCGCATCACTCATAAACTACTGCATGAAATTGAATACTGTTTTCACCAATGTATTGCTAGAGGTTTAACTTAAAACTTAGGCACTATGTATAGATAGGTATTTTATGGAAGTCCGTTATTTTTCAAACCCGATATCCACGCGTGCGACGCCGCTGGCACAGCTAGTTTTGAATATACTCTTGAGATGAGTTGTCTACTACAATCACATATGATAGGTGTAATCTATAAATATAAGAAATTACTTTTAAATATAGATACCTAAGATATAATTTACTTACCTACCGAATGTAGAAACAGGTGCTAATCCACTTGACTGTGATTTTAGTCTCTAAATGAAGACACAAGGGCTTTAATGTTTTTTGGTGACATAATAATGTTATTCTTTAACTAGACAACGCTGTAGGTAAATATAGAATTACCGCCGTAACCCCAAGTCTAAGCCTGCTAAACCTGAACTATAATAATAGCCTGTCGCAACCAAAATGCCAACCTATCCAAATGATGTTGAAGTTTGTTCGAAATCCGTTTGTTGATATTACTTTAATTAACCTATGTGTTTGATATATAAGTACAGCACAGACTTGTACAGGCTTCTTCAGTTAGAAGTACCGGCAGGCTTCACGCAGTTCCTTGGTCCCTGGTAGGCAAAACCACAACTGCTACGGGGCGCCACCATCATTTACGATGCTATTGGCGTGGGTGGGGTCTATGTTAGCCAATCCCCGGCCTGTCTAAATAGTTAAAGTAAACTGAAAGCTGAAAATAATGATGAGCCTTCTGTAATTTCTACATGGATTAATTAATACTGCTTTGTAATTGATAAGTTTAATTATTCTGTTTGAAATGTTTTTACCGCCTACCTATATCCCGCCTACAATTTTTCAAGCCTATGTAAAATTCTATTGTCTATGTAATTTGTTAGATTTGTCCACGATGCTACAACATGTATTTTAAATTAGTTTTTAAGAAATTGAAAAATAAGATATGTAATGCCTAGGTACGTATTTATGTAAAACTCAAAAATTTCAAAAGAGACATGAAACTATGTTACAACAACAAGTTAAGATCTATACTTATAATAAATCTGTAGAGAAGTCAATTCTGTACATTGTATATATTTTCAAATTAACTATCAGGGGATGATTAGTGATCGATACTGATGCCAAAAATGCAATCAGTAAAATTTTTGTCTGTCTGTCTGTCTGTCTGTCTGTCTGTCTGTCTGTCTGTCTGTCTGTCTGTATGTTCGTTATAGAAACAAAAACTACTCAACGGATTTTAACGAAACTTGGTACAATTATTCTTCATACTCCTGGGCAGGTTATAGGGTACTTTTCATCACGCTACTATCAATAGGAACAGAGCAGTGAAGGGAAATGTAAGGAAAACGGGAGAATTTTTTGGAAAGCGCATCACTCATAAACTACTGCATGAAATTGAATACTGTTTTCACCAATGTATTGCTAGAGGTTTAACTTAAAACTTAGGCACTATGTATAGATAGGTATTTTATGGAAGTCCGTTATTTTTCAAACCCGATATCCACGCGTGCGACGCCGCTGGCACAGCTAGTTTTGAATATACTCTTGAGATGAGTTGTCTACTACAATCACATATGATAGGTGTAATCTATAAATATAAGAAATTACTTTTAAATATAGATACCTAAGATATAATTTACTTACCTACCGAATGTAGAAACAGGTGCTAATCCACTTGACTGTGATTTTAGTCTCTAAATGAAGACACAAGGGCTTTAATGTTTTTTGGTGACATAATAATGTTATTCTTTAACTAGACAACGCTGTAGGTAAATATAGAATTACCGCCGTAACCCCAAGTCTAAGCCTGCTAAACCTGAACTATAATAATAGCCTGTCGCAACCAAAATGCCAACCTATCCAAATGATGTTGAAGTTTGTTCGAAATCCGTTTGTTGATATTACTTTAATTAACCTATGTGTTTGATATATAAGTACAGCACAGACTTGTACAGGCTTCTTCAGTTAGAAGTACCGGCAGGCTTCACGCAGTTCCTTGGTCCCTGGTAGGCAAAACCACAACTGCTACGGGGCGCCACCATCATTTACGATGCTATTGGCGTGGGTGGGGTCTATGTTAGCCAATCCCCGGCCTGTCTAAATAGTTAAAGTAAACTGAAAGCTGAAAATAATGATGAGCCTTCTGTAATTTCTACATGGATTAATTAATACTGCTTTGTAATTGATAAGTTTAATTATTCTGTTTGAAATGTTTTTACCGCCTACCTATATCCCGCCTACAATTTTTCAAGCCTATGTAAAATTCTATTGTCTATGTAATTTGTTAGATTTGTCCACGATGCTACAACATGTATTTTAAATTAGTTTTTAAGAAATTGAAAAATAAGATATGTAATGCCTAGGTACGTATTTATGTAAAACTCAAAAATTTCAAAAGAGACATGAAACTATGTTACAACAACAAGTTAAGATAAGTTATTTACCTACGTTCGAAATGGAAGCACTATTATCTTTCAAATTGATGTATCAACAACATGCCCTTTATTGCACCTACCACATCTATTCAGCATACAAAACTTATGCAATCAAGTGAAAATACGTAAGGTATTTCAAACAGTTATGTTTATGCTTTCTAGTTATGAATGCTTTCGTTCGGTAGGTAAATTGAACCAAGCACTTAGAAAATTGGAGGTAGACTATTCTAGACGTCGCATATTTTACCCATACATCTTATGATTTATTTTATCCTGGTACCTAGGTCAGTAAGTACTTAGTCTCACAGGTACGTATTTATCGATCTCTAGTGCCCAAATCTATGTATGAAGAACAATTCGCATGTCTGTACGAACGTCTACAATAGTCTTTAATGTACCGGTCATATTAGTCTAGGTATGTAAATGTACTTGATTGCATTTTAATGTATGTAAATACTTACATTCCACCACACACCAGTCTTATTTTTCCTTAAATAAATTACAATATATCTACATACTTTTTACATCTTATGTATGTCAAGTAACAATGCGTATATGGACTTGTATGTGTAATTTAGGTTCAATTATTTCCTTAAATGTACCAAGGTATCAGATATATCTGGAGATTTTATATCTAACCTTATATGTAGCTAGAATTTCTGTATTGTGATGAATTCCTAGTGTAGGTATGTTAAGATATTCTCAGGCACTGGCGCAGCAGATATTTTTAGAATACTTTGGTATTTCGTAGTCGTTTGAAAACATTTCCAAATAAAATTTACTACCTATGTGTTACTATCACCTTAACTTTCTACCATCATACTACTCAACCACGGGAAGGTCCATTCCATCTGGAACCATCTAGAAACGTCTGGAAACTTCCCTACTGGGTTTTTTAGCGGTCGTGAGTGCAGTCTCTGGAACGATATCCAAGCCGCGGTGT
This sequence comes from Conogethes punctiferalis, assembly GCA_031163375.1. Taxonomy (NCBI): domain Eukaryota; kingdom Metazoa; phylum Arthropoda; class Insecta; order Lepidoptera; family Crambidae; genus Conogethes; species Conogethes punctiferalis. The sequence goes on from CM062078.1 coordinate 13,350,621, forward strand.
TGCTGATCGATGATACTTGTCCATATTTAACGGTGTTCTATATAGAGCTCTCTCTTAATGCGGCGTAACGTTTTGACATCTGTTCATATGGCAGCAGCCATTTTTATTTTGTCTTCACAAAGTAGGTATAAGTAAGTGTTTATAAAAATAAATATATTTTCTGTTTCTACAGTCGAGACTAACGAGTCAGGAGAGTTACATCTCGTGTGGGATATTACCTACTGGCTATAAGAATCAAACTGATATAAAAGTAGGTACATTATTGTCTCGTAGTCAAGGAACTACGCTTCAAGACTTTTTGGCGACACATCCTATCATAACATGTTGTCCTGGTAAACTCAACCTCGAGTTCAATCACAGCGCAATACGTCACCCACCCCTCGGCTAGGTAACGATTCTTAAAACCTAGGCTTTATTATATTGCTGTCTCTTTTCAATCTTGTTGTCTGCCAGGATGAAAACGCCGACATCCCCAGTACAAATTTCAATTTACAGGTTTTACGATCCAGCGTAATCTACATTTTATTATTACTTCGCGGGTAGATACGAGTAGGCTTCGTATGGTGGTTTGCTATATCTACCTAAAATACTGTAACTTACCTAAAGATTAGATATTAGTACCTTGCCTTGGACTCTAAAGAGGAGACTGTCTCTGCTTTGTCTTGAAGCGGAGGAAAATAATTTTAAGACGACTCTTATTTGGATATTATTATGACATCCAGACATTTTTCTATGGCTAGATGGGTATGAAAGTAAGATGGTTAAGTACAGCGTAATCAATCGATTCGGTACCATATGGGTTCGGTTAAATGGTATGATGCTATTATATCCTATTTATTACTTTATATTGAAGAGTATTCAAGTTATGTCTAGACTACGAGTATAACAGGCTCTCTAGAAAAAGATAGGTATGATTTGAAAGTTTGACTGCTGATTAGGAGCGGTAAATGTGACGAAGTCTTATTATTTCAAAAAATAGAGTCAGTTAATACAATAAGATATCACTTCTCGCCAATCCTAAGTTTTGCTAGAACAACGAGGAATTAAAAAATATGAGATTTAAATAAAATCAATAGATAAAGAATATTCTTTATCTCGTCTATATAAAAAGTCTTTATCTACTTTATTCTTTCTACTGTTTAAATGGACTGCCTTTTTGATAAACCAATATTGCTTACAAATTATTCACTGATCATGAGAGAAAAAAAGCTATGAAAATAATAAAATAAAATAAAATAGTTTATTTCTGCAAATAGATTCACTAGTAATACTTTTGCACGTCAAACTTTTTTCCTACCAGCACTTCGACGTGTAGCCTGCTGAGAAGAAGTGCCGCAACAAACTCAACAGTTAGCCTTGTTTAAAATATATGATACAATACAATAATATCGTTATAAAAAAGCGCAAGCGAGCAGACTATCATGTCCATGTAATATTGTCATCCATAATCTTGTACTTTATAATAACCTTTTGACATTAAAATGGACTTAATGCGAGATTTAAATCTATGTATAGGTCACTATCTGTGGTATAGGTAGATCAACAATATTTTGCGGTATTTTGTTAAACATTTTTACACTTTGTCCTATGAATGAGTTACCAGTTTTACGAAGCCTGAGATTGGAAACAGCAAGTTTGCTCTTATTTCTAGTATTGAACTGGTGAAGATCTGAGTTTTTACTACATAATAGTACTACGTTCGTGATATCATTATACAATTAACGGGTGCTACTTGAATGAATATACACCAGTTAAGTTTGTAAACAGTTTGTAAAATATTTTAATTTTCACAGTAAAGCACATAAATATGATAATGTTATATGTAAACCCCAACACGTCTCTCGTACCTACACACACACCACTCCGGTAAAATCAATAAACTTGTCACATCACGAGTCTAATCGCGTCCCAGCCGATCGATGTTAACCCCTTGTGACGTCATTGTACTGTATTGATTTTTCGCAGCTTACTGTCTGCGACTTATGCGTTCCTGGTATCTAAGTATGCCGAGGAAAGCGTTTGCCAGGGGAAAACTTAAGGAGATATTCGGAAAACCTTGAATTCCATTCCGCTTCGTAACTTTTGTCTTCAGAAAATAGAAAAGGACAGATATAAGGGAACGAACAAGAAGGACCGATAGTTTCGTAGTTTGGAACGACAATGTGTGCTGCACTTGTGCTCAATTTGCCTGCGGGGGACTGTCAACATGTTAAAGTTTATTAAGGAAGTATTCCCGCATAACGAGCAAATTACCACGAGTCGAGCGTCGGTGAGACGTATCAGTCGAGCCAGTTCATTTGCCAGCCCGCCAACGCGTCCGAGAGAGTTCTCTTCCATTCAATCCGCCGGTTAATCTATTCGACATCTCCTCGTCGGTATAGTCGCCTAGTACTCCCGGTTCAGTTTATCCGAAGCGGTTATCCGATTATATCCGGGTTATCTCGATCGGGTAAACCAAAATGGCACTCAGCCTGTTGATATTTTACCTCGCCGTTGGATTAGTTACTTGTTATAGTGATAACTCATATAATACGGATAATCATAAGTACTGCGATGATTTGTCACCGTATTATGGTAATATTGATTTGGATTCTATAACTGGAATTTGGTACGGAGTGGAGAAAATACCTCATCAGAAAGGCGAATACAAAATTGAGTACACGAGGGACTGTTTCTACATTGACATTAAGGAGCTTTATATTCAGGTAAAAAGTACTTTTTTATTATTTCGCATTTATGTATTTTTTTATTATTAATAAATATGTACAAGTAAAATCTTAAACTTCCTTGAAAGTAATAGGGACTACTTTAATTTTAATTTAGGTTTGTAAAGTTTTAATTGGTGTAAAACTGTGTTTTTAGTGAAAATATTAAAAACGGGAGTTTATAAACATTGAAAACATAGTAGATAATGAACACTTTTAATTAATACTAAATGTAGGTATTAGATAGAGATAAATTGTTACTTATATTACATGATATAATATGTAGGTATAATTTAATTACGTGTTTTTATTATTTCGGCCGCAACATTTCCACATTTGGATATAAAATTGGAGTGTAGTTTTTAATCTGCTAAATATTTATCATCACTCTACACTGTTTATATTAAGAGCAAAGGCCAAACACTTACTTAAGATAAGATTTATATCCACTTGTTCTGCATGTTCATACTCAAGTGTAAAGTTTAACTTTTTTTTATTTATCGCGGTGTCAGGTTACGGCTTCTCGGATCTAGGTATGATGCCTGATTGTGAGCTTATGGCGCAAAAACATTTATGAAGAGGGTTGTTGTTAGGACTGATAGTATAGTATATTATATTACGAGTATTTAGTAGATACCTATGTGAATTAAAAGCATTTATCTTCACCAGTTACCTATGTAAAATATTACAAGTTAAAAAATACATAGGTAACTAGGTATTTTCTGTTAGCTTATTTATCGACAATACGGATGATGACAAGGTATGAAAATGAAGAAAATAATTAGTCCGTCTCTTAGATAATAAAAAAATATAAGACCCGTATTTTTTGTTTTGTCGAAATAACAAGAAAATACTTAGATATAGCGCATTAAAGTTACGGAGTGGGGGCTAACTACGTCACGTTAGAGTATATTTTGTACTATAACGTGACGTCATGTGACATTTAAAATCAATGTATCTTCGTAAGTTTTTGAACAAGAGGCAAAATAAAAAATACGTATCCAATATTTTTCATTAATCTATCTGATGGACATTAAATTATTTTTTAGTCGTCATCCCAATTTTATAGTTTCCATACTTAGATAAAAATAAAATCATCATTTACTACATGTTTCCCTATTTATTTAAAAAAAATATATCTTGTAACCGATAAGACACAAAAACAGTCAAAGCGCTTATTTTTTTACACGAATTAGCAGCTAAGGTCTAATTGAGAGAGCTCCTCCTTGTTTTAAAATGTATAATGTATTGAAAAAGTATTTTGCGATGTAGTTCGTTGCTTGTTCGAAAATTCTGTGGCCACCAGCCAGCATCTTCTTAAAAACAAATGAAGCAAGTTATTGTTAAAATTAGGAATTAATAGATGATCCTCTCGCACTCCACCGGCAATAAGGATGTAGAGTTCATCGCATCAATTACGAGGTTAATAGAGACACAGTGATCTCTACGAGGCATATCACAGGAGACACCACTAATTATATAGGCCTCATGACACATAATTTAATAAACACGTCTCCTTAATTTAATACGTTCTTAACACTTCTCGCGTTAATTGTGACCCCAAACTGCTAAGGCCGAATTTTGACTCAACCCACGACTTCGATGGGGAAGATCATCCACGAGTTCTATTGTACTGTGAAACATAATTAGCACAAGGATCATACGGCAAGGACATAATAATATAACCCATCCTGTCCTATTATACAGATACGGAAACTTTAAAATTATGTAGGTAAATGGGGTACTGATGACCTGGTGTACCGAAAATGAGTGCATTTCTTACTCTTATCTTTTCAGTTTAGTTTTGAATGTAGATTTTTAGATTTTCTTTGTGTTTACGTATGCCTTTTATTAACTTATTTTTAAGTTTCAATTGACTGTTAATATTCTGAAAAATAAAGTATAGTTGAGGGACTTTTCTAATGTGAAAATTTTATACACCTACATATCTACTACCTATCTCTACTACCTATCTCTACTACCAAAAACTACTATGAAAAATATTGTACACGATATCACAAACAAACTTTCAAATCATTTTGACTAAGGAGAATTGTAGAGTTTGTGTAGTTAAAGTTTGTAAAATGAAGTCATGTAGATCTAGAGTCTATCTGGTATCTACATGAGACACGATAACCTTTTGACAGTTGCAAGATGCGTGATGCGTGCATGATGGTTTAAATAATTAATGAAAAATTCTGTAATTAGGCATCTGCGCATAAGACAATCTGCGCACCGCGTTATACCGTATCGGACTCTTGAGAAGAAATCTGCCCAAAACAGATTTTATTTTTTTAAAAAGAGCGTTCCGGGTGACCTCGCTCCTCCTGATGGTAAGCGGTCGTGAGGTCCAAATGTTAGGTCGACAGGCAGACATTATATCGACGTTGAGCGCAAACTTTTTAGCTATTAACGAACGCTTTACAACTTCCTACATTATACAATCAATGATTATGATTAACCAGAGTAGCTAGCACATCGCGTGCGGATGTAGGAGATCACATAATAAGTTCATCGGGAGACGTGTAGGTAATTGACGAGTTAAATATACCCAACTACGCAGTACCACCTAGCCAGTAGGGCTAATAGTATTACTCGTAATAGGAAACGAATTTCGCCCTTTGGTTCCTTTACTATAACATATTTTTTTGTAATAAATCTTAACTAATATTATAAAGCTGAAGAGTTTGTTTGTTTGGGAACTACTACTCGGGAACTACTGGACCGAATTGAAAAATTCTTTTTGTATTGAATAGACATATAACATCACGTTGCAACTATTAGGAGCGAAGAAATAATGGAAAATGTAAAAAAAAAACGGGGAAAAAATAACTATTCCACGCGGACGAAGTCGCGAGCACAGCTAGTAGAAGATATTTTCCAATCAATACAATCGGTTAATGATTGTTATCAAAGATAACACCACAATTTTTCCGTCCATAATTTTTCTGTCTGTTTGTTCACTGCTGCACAGGCTGATGACGGATAGCAGCGTCACGGGATCGAATAGCTGCACCCTATGATCACCAATCCGTCTGCCCAGCGTGGCAATTATGGGCAAGCAGAGGCTCTGATGATATTTGACCAAATTGGCGAACAACTGGAGATGCCTATGTCTAGCAGTGGACTGCGTAGGGTTGATAAAGCTATTTATTTTGAGATGGGAACAATATATGTGATGTTCATCATCATCATCTGAGCGTTATTCCCGGTTTATATCCGGCGTTATCCTGAGGCCGTGCCTCGAAGCCCAGGGTCCGGTCGTCGACAGCCTCGTGGTGAGTCCATTGGTGCGCATATCCTCGGTGATGACGTCAAGCCGGCGCTTCTTCGGTCTACCCCGTCAGCCAGGGCCCAGCGGAGGCCGCATGGCATTTGTTTCCAACGTAGTTCGGATGTTTACGTATGTTGTCTGATATATTCTTCTCATTTTTCAGCCCACACCGCCGACCCCGTACCCGCCGCTCACCAACTCTCCATACGTGAACCGCCAGTTCCCGCTCCACGAGCCGTACCGAGTTCGGCACCTGGTCCTGGAGTGGCACGAGGGGATGTGGAGGGACGACTACCACATCAAGGTCAACACCTCCCACAAAGGCTTTTGGCCTACGGACGTGCCTGACAGATGTAAGTTGACTTACTTGACTTGAGGCTGCGGTTGATGCCCCGCTCTACGCCGCCCCTGGCCCGGTAGAGGGCATACAACGCATCGTACTCGTATGCCCTCTGAGCCTCTCATTCGTGCCCCGAGTGGAGAGTGCGGGGGCGCGATCCACTCAGCCGGGGGTATTGGTATTTGCCTTCCCCGGACCAGGAGTGCCGGCCGCTTGTCATCTGTGCTTTATTGAAATAATAAAATACTTAATGCCGCAATTTTTTACAACCTATTAAGAGCCAACATTTTCGCTCGTTAATTTATACGAAAGCAGTAGGTATTACAGTAGTTTATCAGATAGAACTTTTTCTTTTGACTTGCTATACTATCAAAAATCATTTTAATAGAATGAAATCTTTGCAATGATTTTCACATTATTACCAATAACAAACATAATTTGTAATTAAGTAATTCCCTTTCTTAAACGGAATACGCATAGATGGAACCACTTCTAAAATATAAATAAATTCCTTGCATAATATTTTGTACAGAGTGTACCATGTAACTTACCTAATTAAGTTTCGAAACATTTTAGTATCTTGAATTAACTTACTTTTTTTTCTAATTCCAGCCGTAGACGACATCTACCGGTTCTTCGGCGGAGTGATCCAAGTCCTGAAGGTGGCCAACAACCATTTGGTGCTCAACTTCTGTATGCGTTTGCCGCACACCCAGCTGTACAGCGTGGTACTCTCCAGGAACGAGAACCAGCTGACTCCAGAGGACTTGGCCAGCATACACAATGTGTTCACCCTGAAGCACCTGTCAACGTCAGCTCTCAAACGAGTATGCGAAAATTCCGCAACGGCGATCAGCGCTACGTATCTGGTTGCTGTTACTCTTGGCTTTATGCTTTGGAGATCTCGTGGATAATGCAGGATTAGGAAGGGTGTTCTAGACGAGGTCATTAAGAGGAATTCTGTCTCGGTTCTGTAAGCTTCAAGCAGTATTGCATAGCCGAGAATATATTTTAATTTTCGAAGGTCAATTCAATCTTAATACCAGTCTAATTAATGCAATAAATGGGTCTGAGAACTTTTTTCCGCGTACGTTTGTGTGGTCTATGTAGTAAAAATTTGTGGACTATTATACTATTTGTGTCAATGTGCTGCTAATAAGTTATTCATGCATATACTCGTACTTTAATAAAATATGCTAAAAATTACATAGCGCGACATGTTAGTTTTAAAGTTATAGGTCAAAATGAAAAAACAGTATATTTCAACAAAAAAATATTTTCCAATTTTTATACCTATTTATTGTCTGAATTTTCAGCTACTCGTCCTAGGTTTAAATGAGACAAAAAAAACATCACTGATATACAGATCGAAATAAGTCTTAATTTTTGAAAGTACATAGGTATGTACTGTATGTTTACAGTGACTGTACAATATCGAAACGAAACGAGGCGTAGAGGGTAGCGCTACCTGACCGTAGCATCGCTACGAGGATGCACCTGTCCGTAGCAGTGCTACGATTGTAGGATACTCGTTAATTTAACACTAGAGAGAACTCAATAAAAAGAAATTTGTGAATTTTTCTATTTACTCGTAATACTATTGTATTTGTAAAGACAATAATGACATAATATATTTATGTCACACTTTTGTCTGGCCACGTTGTTCCATTAATGTGAATTATAACATAAACTAAACGTGTGTTCGTCTTGTCTGCGTCTAGAACATCCCTCGTCATGAAATTTTACTATTATAAGATAATATATTACTTATGGAATTAGTCAGAACTGATATTTATTTCTGTAGGTTGTGAGCTGAATGATATTTTTCTATGATGTTGTTTCTAATAAATATATATTGTATATTTTTATTACGAGTTGTTTTATTTATTGTTGTCATAATATACCCAAAGATAAAGAATACAGGTTCGATCGTTTAATTTATAGTAGTACCTATCTATAATAGTATGGAAATTTGAAACCAGCTAAAGGTCTTAAGTACGAGTAAGGAAGTAGCTCAAGAATATGTGTTATGTAAAACAGAACAGTTAGGTACTAACTGTAATAAGACAGACATAGATACAAAATTAATAATAATAAATGTATTTATTTATTTTTAGATAAAAGATTAACATCCAGGCACGGAAAAACATAAATGTGACATGATGTACATACAAATATTACAATATGGGATAATAAACATAATAATGTTTGTCCCTGGTGGGGTTCGAACCCACAAACCTTCGGTTCTGAGTTCACTTGAATCCGTGATAGTGTTCTTTTCTTCTAAGCCGGGGCGTGTAGGACAAATATTTATAAATAAATAAATTAATATAGGCACACTACAATTTATTAGGATCTGTTTTGCAGCGAGCACATAGATAGAGTCCGACATACATAGATAGATCAAACACAGACGCCCACTTTGGGCTTTGATGCAGGCAGGTAATTAATATTACTTAATTATTTATTATTATGGGTAAAGCCTCCAGGTAGCGAACAACTGGAGAGGCCTATGTCCAGCTGTGGACTGTGATAGGACTTTCAGATAGAATAGACATCTGCTAAAGAAAAGGGTAAGGTAATGCAGAACCGTAACAATAAAGATAAATAAAATAACGTTTCCTGGTTTCGAACTAAGTATGCCAAATTATGCTTAGGACTTGGGGTGTTTCCCGTAACACGGCCTGCGCCATTTCGAAAAGTCCGTTTACTGTCTCGTTTAAAATTACCCTTGGGTATCAACCCCGAAACCTTCGGCACTTTTGCGTCAAACGCTTACATGTTAAGTACCTACACATTGCACAACCACGCCTAAACATTGATATCACTAATGCATTAGTTTCTACGAAACCAATAACTTTTGTATGTACAAACCAATGACCTACTTCTCAGTTTAAAAAAGCTCAATGAATATCACCTTGCCACCGCGCAAAGTGCACTTACGTATTGCGACATGCACCTACCAGCATTTTGCTAATTGGCTGAGCCTCGGCCAAGACCGCCGCTCGGTTCCATAAAGTACGCACTAGCCCATGTGTCACCATGTTTTTTCTGTTCCCTTTAATACTTCTCTTGGCTTGCGAAGTGACTTCGAAGTTTTGCGGCGAAGACATAAAGTGGGCGCATCATTTTGATATAGAGGATGTTTACGGCGTGTGGTACGGGGTGGGGTATGCACAGCACACCCCGGATATGACTAACAAACCGAATGAAGTAGGCTGTGTCACTTTGTATATACTGGACGCGACTATCGAGGATGATGCTAATGAATGGCTAGATTGGTCGGTAAGTACCTACATAAAGTGAAGATGCACTTTGATCAACACTTGTACACGCTTTATTATAGAAACTTGACCTAAAATAATGAGCACCCTGCTAATCCTTTGTTTAGAATATAAAATATAGTTATCTACGAAACGATTTAAAATTTACTTTTCCTTTTAACCCCTGCTTTTAACTATCGTCTCTCTAAAGGTCGTCTAAAAGATTAGCTTATTAACACACGTAAATTAGTAGGTATAAGACCGCCTCCAACTATACCCAGTTTTATGTCAATTGTATCAACATGTATGGTTTGCATAAAAATGTTTATCTAACGTTTGGTTGGTCTTTTATTTACTATACTATTGTATTAATAGATTACCTACGAGTACATATAGGGCAAAGTGTTATAAACGTTTAAATTACTATAGAGAGTTCAGTTATTTTACAATGCAAGTTTCTCATAAGCACCTCTCATGTGGTAAAGAAGGCTAAGTTACAATATTATAAGTTTGACCTAAAATAAAGTTTTCTCTATAGGTAGGAAAATAATTATAAGTGATTTCGGAATTCGTTAAAGCTAAGGTAATAAAAAATAATAACTATGGGGATATTCCGACTATTGTTGTTATAAAATATACCTATTTTATTACTCACGAAATATTGAAATCATATATGTGAACGTGTAACGCTTATCTACCTAAATATTATGAAAATTAAATGTTCTTAGAAATATTCTAAATAATTCATTATATTTAAATGTTTGAAGATCCAAACATCCAAATTTGACTTTTTCCTATCATGCGCAAATATTTCAGAAGTAATCTTCCAGACGGCCCTCGATACCCCAATGCCGACGGTGACATTCAATTTCTTTCAGATTGATAGTTATTGCTTTAACGGCGTAGAAAAGGGAAGGTTTATAGGGTGTAAATGTGTCTGACAAAATTTTATATGTAGGTAATGCTTTAAAAGCATTTCAAGTATTGCCCATTGAAATACTTACATACCTACTTTACATTCTGTGCAATAAAGACACTCATTTGCAACTGGAAGAATTGAATATGTATCTAACATCATAGCTATAGGTACCTACATCTATAAATCTCATTTTTGTATAATTCGTTTATAATTGGGTGTTATCTCATCGATTTAGAAATAACTTGTGAAGCTTCAAGAGCGTTTCAACTCGAGAGTTCAACGTTTTACTTTGTAAGCCCTTGGCTGTCAGTCGCGGGTCTACATGAAAAAAATAGATTACGGAAATTTATAAAATATGTATATTTGTAATACAACAAGGTTTTGAAATTAATTCCATTAGTACATAAGTAAATGCACATAATATTGCCCAACCCAAAGTTTGTACCTAGGACTTTTGTTCCTTAGGAAATATCGAAGTAATGTACAGATAGGGCCATACTTTTGTTTCGTAAGGTATAAAGATATTCCTTCTTATCTTTAACAGGTCTATAGAAGAAACTATACGGGCCAAAACTGGAGATCTTACAGAACCAGTCCGTGGTCTAACACACCGCTGTCCGCTGCCTGGATGGACCGCCGCTTCAGGAGGAGGGCTAAGAGGGACATTTACACCGAGAGGAAGCTGAGAATCGTATGGGATGAAGACGGGCGGACCATGGAACAAATATATACGTATACACCTTCCGTGCCCGGACTGTGGGTGGAAGAAAAACGACGTCCAGAGGAACAGGAAATGATCTCGAGAGGGATAAGTAGGTTCATTTGGGAAATATTATCATCACTCTATAAATCCAAATCGTTACATTCTAAGGAGAATGGACAAGGGTCCATTTTAAGTCCTGTGTACATAAACATATTGGATATCAATAGATTTACCCAATATGTTTCTTCTTCATAACATTATACGAGTATAATAACAAGAAATCTTTACACATTTCTCTTTGATTTTTCCTAAGCCATCATCCTTCACCCAATTGATGAAAGACTGCCCCGGTGTGTCAGTTTGATAACTACCTTGCCTTAACCTATCGTGGGTTCGATCCCCATCTAAGAAATTATCAAGAGAGAAGGATTTGTGTTTGGGTGTCATTATTGTGTTTCATTATTGTTTGTGTTCCATACCTTCGTTAAATCCGAATTCCTATAAGCGAAATATCTACCCGAATAACTCAAGCGCTCTATGATGTCCGATATATTCCACGAATACATTATTATTATAGTAATTTCTTGAGAAATACTTACATAATCACACAACATTGATGTGCGATAAAAGATCACAAGAGATTAATGTAACTAATAATATTTCAATTTCAGATATGTGGTATCCTGACAATCCCCCAATGCATCCCGAAGTCATCAGGGTATTGAAAGTGACGTCAAACATGCTGATTATTAACCATTGCTCCGACCATGGCACCGTGGGCATCATCTCTCTCATTCTACGTCGGTCCATAGACAAATTGGAACGCGAAGAATGGTACGATATGCAGAGGCAATTCCACAAATTCGATTTGCCCACAATGATCAGACATTCGACTATATGCGCTGGATGTATAGAACACAGTTCTTTACTTTTTGTGTTGCTTTGTATAACAGCGCTTAAATTGATACGATGATTTCTAGCTATTGTAAGTATATGATGAGCGTACTTGGGTACCAATGTCAGAGAGTAACAACAAACTTTGTACCTACATTGTAAATTTTATGAGTAGTTTGTATGTTCAGTAAATATATTTCCAGTATTTATTTTTGTTTGTAGGTATACTTTAGCTTTAAGAACTGTTATATATCTTGATTATGTATATTTTAATAAAAATAAATTATTATTTATGTATAAAAATAGTTTTTCATTTTGCTGTAAGTAACTTGATACCTTTGCATTACCATAGAACATAAATCTATGTATTTCATTTAAATCAAATTTGAATGTTGGAGTAATAAAAGTACAGAATAATCTTTACCTACTAAATAGTAATATGGAGTAATTACTCCTTAACTCAAATTTAATCTTGTAAGATGACTTATGCTATTATAACATTATTCAAGAAAAAACAAATGCAGCTATGCGTATTTAGGATGTGATATAATTATATTAAAATAACACATAGCAAAAGAAATTCATCTGTAATTTCGTACCAAACTTTCTGCTTTACCCACTAGTACCTATATATTTCTTACTTTCTTAGTCACCATAATAAAACCTACTTACTTATTATCGTGGGTATTTAGGAAAGTTTTATGACTAGGTGTCAGTAGTTCAGCAATTAAGGTGTCCTTAGGCAGTTAAACACATTGTTTGCGACGGATGTACCACTGACTTCTGACTTGTGACCCCCGCTCCTGAATGCTAGTAAGATGGGCAGGAACACTACTTTAAAAGCACAAATTACTCCAATTATGCGTATTAGTCCGTTTAACGGGACTGATATTAATAAGGATATATGAATGTGATGTACGTAATCTAATTAGAACAGTACTTATAGTAGAGCTACTTACATGTTGATTGCTGTAGTGAAATTACTAGGATTATGAAATTTAACAACAACTGTCATCTCGTGTCAGTGCAGTCAGACTGTTTACTGTCAGAGAATCTATCATAAGTACATGAGCAGAGGTGTAGCATATTATCAGAAGAGTTTTATTCTTTATACAGGGTGGAAGAAAGACAATACAATACTTATTAGACAACATCACATACATTGCTCCAATCCCAAAGTAAGTAGCTTAAGCACTTGTGTTATGGGTATCAGTACAACGAAGGTACCACAAATAAATACTTAAATACAAATATAAACACCCAGACACGGAACAAACACAAGTGTTCATCACACGAATGTTTGTCCCGGGTGGGAATCGAACCCACGACCCTTGGTTCAGGAGGCAGGGGTCACTACCAATTGAGCCATCGAGCCAGTCGAGCCAAAGAAAGACGTCAACAAAAAAAGAAAATCCTCGCGTCATGGGGTATCAGAATCACCCTCATTTATGTTCCGCGATTTCATAGTTTCAGAAATATGATGTAGCCAAAGTATCTAGTAGTAGCTGTATTTCTAAATGTTAGGTACATTATCATGTCACTATTTTCTCTATTTAACGACATGGGACATTTTTTCTATTAGTGGAAATAGGAGAGAGAATAGTGGATGCTTATGCTGCAATTCAAAAGAACCCTGGGAGTTGTGAAGGCGTCACGAAAGGAGTTGTAGGACTTCTTAAAGTTTCTAAGGGCACATTAAGTTATTTCAGCTTAGCTCACCTCGTTTAGTTCAGCCGGCTTTCATAAGTGGCATAGTTATTGTGGTTGCACTACTCGTATATGGAAAACTTTGTATTTAGGAGGGGAATGCATTTAGACTCTACCTCAGATTCGGTGTGTTGTGTGGGACTAACACCCCCCAGAATAGTAGCCCCATACCCACTTCAGCCAGCTTCAGAAGGCCCTAGACTGTATGACGTGGTCGTAGTTAGAAGTATAAATGTGATAATAATATTGTAAACACTATGTTGAAAAGAGCAACTACACGAGTTTCTTGCTGGTGTCTTCTCAGTAGAATGCTGATTTGTAAGTGTTTTTTTTAAACCTATACAAATAAAGATTCGTTTGACTTGAGTTGACTTGACCCACAAAACTTATGATAATTTTTGAAATTCTCCCACTCAATTCTCCTGACCTTTTTCTACTTTGGGATCTGTCCTCCAGAAATGAGTAGGTTTACGCCACTCTTAACGATTAAATTTGTTTATGATATTGTCATTTATGATTTGTCACATATTATAATATACTCGTACCTATAGCTTGTGACTGAATGAGATAGCAGTTTTCTAGGGATGTGATATCATGCATTAAAGTCGGTAAGTACTTAGTTCATGTTTTTGTTCTATTCTTTATTACTTAGAATATCAAAGGTTACCTACCACAATGGTTCGAAGTCAGAATTAATTTATTCAAATACGAAATAGCCGTAAGTCAGTTTTATTTCAACAAAAGCCCTTTCGTACAAAGAGAGTAAAACGAAACGACTTGAAATGAAAAGTTATCCTCGCAAAGAATATGCGGTACTATTGCCTTCCTCTCAAAGCAAATACAAACGGATTTTGGAGTAAAACATTGCAGAAACAAAGAATATTTCTCGTTAATTTCCGGACTTTGGGCGTTTCTGTTCAGTTCGCCCCCATTCGAAACACATAATTAAGTAAAGAAGTTAACACAGAATTGGAGCAGAGATGTTTTTATTACGGTTTATTAAACGCGAAACGGAATAGGTTATTTGACTGCCTATCAATTTGGGGTAGGCTATTTTTGGTAACATTTCTTTTATATTGCAATATTTATTATATTTCTCTTTGTACCTACTTAATTACTTTGTAGGTATTGGTTTTATAAGGTCTTCCCTAGGTACGTTTCGACAGAAGCAGGGTTGCGTGGAGTAAGCTGAGGCTAACAAAAATTGACCAATGATAAAAGAAGAAAGAAAGAAGAAGAATTGATATTGCTTCAATTATACATGTCATCTCCGCTCTACTGAAGTCAGTGGAAGAACAACATGGTCAATATTTGATAGCCTCAGCTTAATTCCGCGTAGCTTGCTTCTGTGGTAAAGACTCTTTTGTACGGAAACTTATGTTCCTTCACAGATATTAAAATAATTTGGCATTGAAAGAAATGTTTGTAATTTATGTAAGTACCTGAAAAAGTTAGTACGATCTTGTTTAAAGCTTGTTGTTCAATCGACACAAGGTAAGTCTCGTAAAGTGTCGGATCATGTCACAGAAATTTAATAGTTTATCATGGAAATGGTGTGTAGTCAAACCCGTGTAAGTTAAAATATCACAAATAATAAACATCGTCATTGCAATGACCCCGAACGTGTGGTTTTCGCTACAACACAGTGTATTTTGAACATTTAGATACTTAGAATACCTATCGATAATGAATAATAGAGAAAAGAACCATAAAGCAAGTTTAAATAAAACGCTTTTAATGTTTAGGAATTATATTATTTAGAATAACGCATTCGATGAAAGATGAGAGTAGTGAACTCTCCTTTCTTCTCACAAGATTTCATGTCTTCAAATAGGTATTTGGCGCTCAAACATGGAGATGCAGAAAACGGCCCGTTCAGCCCGTTCAATTTAACTAACTATATCTTCGAATAACTAAGTAGACCACCTCAGTACAAACATATAGTTTAAAATTAAAACTTTTTGTGAGTAAAATACGAGTAGGTATATGGACACTTCGTCGCAAGATTTTTACGTCCAATAAATGAAGCAAGCAGTGTAATACCTATATCCATTATAAATAAATTATAAAACACTAATAGGTATATTTTTTACTAACTGACCGACTAAAAAATTACCTCTTTTCATATATGCTTATTATAGGTAATCTTCCCACATAATTTTAGGTAAGTATATTCAAATTCATAATGAGATAATATGTATCAAAAAATAGAAATTATATCTTATTGCCACTCATATCGCGGCTCGTATTAAAATTGAGCTTAATTAGTTTACTTCCCAGTCTCATAGCGATCTCGGAGCAGTCACACACCGCACCTACTCTACGGTCACGCGACGTGGAAACGAAACACCGAAAAATGTATCGAATTTTAACAATTTTCGTTATTTTATACGCAATGGCGGATTGCGCGACATACCAGCGTTACGGAGACACGACGGGAAGTAACGCTTATTCAACAATGTCGAATCTGTATCCGCAATCTGTATACCCATATAAGAACACGAATTATGGAAGCGATACAGCAAACTATCCGGATGTGTCCAGGTACCCAAGTTACACTCCCGGGCTTTCGACCCCAGGAACTGGAAGCGGGTATAACAAGCCTGGATACGGCGTGGGGACTCCTCGGTACGGCCAAGATTATGGAGGGTACAGTTCGTTTGAGATGCCGTTCATGAAGGATATGAGAGACAACTGTGTGAACCGGTCGCCTCAGATGGGGATCTTTGTTGACAACCTGATGGGTATGTGGTACGGCGTTGAGTACGTCGAGCACTTGGCTGGGGAGCCGCGGGTGCACCAAACAAGGTCCTGCATCGTCATACACATAGCGGAGCCGATACCGCAGGTAAGTCCATTTTAACATTGAGTTAATAGTAGATAACACGGGGCAAAAGTGACCTTAACGATATTTTATATGACTGGCAGCTGACTGATGGCGGTATAACCAACACGAGTAAAGGCGTAGCTAAATACCACAGGCTTAAAACAATTCAGAAAATGTAGTTCCTTAAATTGTCGCGAATGTGAATCGAACCCGCAACCTTCGCATTGCAGCACTTTAGGCGAGAACGTTTAGCCATTGCACAGCGAGATTGACACTTGTGGATACCTACTATTACGATAACAAACGCTGCCTAATTTAATAAAATGGACTGTAGGTAATTCTCTAAGACTCAGACAAACAGTGACATTTATAAACTGTTTTAAATTGCAGAAAGATATTGTGTATAGAAGTTTATTGTTTTCAAAACCATAATCAAAACAGTAGATAGCAAATTCAAGGAATATAACAACTTGTATGCTTATCGGTTGTTATTAGTCGCGTACCGAGAAATAAGTACCTACATTGTACACCGCTGGTCCTAGCGATTTACTTTTAAGTAAATCAGGACAATAATTATGTGTATTAAAAAAAACAATCTAAGTAAGTTTATCAGTTGTCTAGTACTATTACCAACCAGCCCAGGATTGGTTCGGGACTAGATGACGCAGCCCGTCCGGGGAAGGACCTCCACCCAATAGAATACCGCAGCTAAATGAAATCCGGGCCGTGTTTCTACCATTTCTACTATAAAAAATCTCTCACAATTCAATAAAATAATAATTCTATACAGTCCAAGAGAGACCAGGCGCAGGACCGACTGTTTCACGTGCTTTCCAAAGCACAAGAGTGTAAGTAAGTATTACCGTAAAGTTTAGGTCAGTAAAGGTTAGACAGATAAACCCATTAATAATATTTGGTACAATCTGTGAGACCTTTTTTTACGTCGGGAATACCTTTACGCATACACCAGGGCACCAGGGTACGGGACACCTGGGTATGTGGGGCTCACTCCTATTTAACGGAGAATACCCACTAAACCCGATGGTCGTCTGCAACGAGCGCTCCGTCTGAGCGCCTGTGAGACCTAAACCAACTAAGCAAAATAGAAAATTATCTGGGGAACAAAATGTCTATGCACACATAGGATCTGCTTCAATTTTGATTCTTTGTCATTATCACTGGACTGTTGGAAGAGATAATGATTCAAGGAATGCTGCAATGTAGAGCTCTACCGAGTATGGATCTGTGCCTACCACAAAACTTTTTTTTGACTGTTTGACGGAATGAACGTAGGTCCTGAAACTGATTTTGATGACAATAATTGATAATTTAATTCCAAATTGCTGATTTTGTGTAATTAATATTAATGATGGACACACAGATGTATTGATTTCTTAATCTTATAAAGAATGCAAAATCTCTCATTTTAGCCATGATAAATGGACGACATTAACTTATGTTAATTTCTCACAAATTGTAACAAATTTGCCAGATTTCTTAATGTGGAAAAATAAATGGATATATACAGACTTAGGTACCTACTGATAATTACAGCAATTAAGAATCTTCTTATCTGGAAAACTAAAATTGGCTAGCAAATATTAATTAAATAATTTAGTCAAAATTGTGCTTTTAATTACTCTAGGGTAGTGTCTAGACACTTTTGATGTACCTAATAATACTAATTTAATAAACCTTACAACGCTTATTCGTTTAAAACGTTGTCTATGTAAGTAATTTCTTAGGCTGTGTATCAAATTTCAATTAAATTGGTTTGGTGGTTTTGGCATGAAAATGCTACAGACAGACAGAATTACTTTCGCTAAATTTAACTAAAGTAAGAATTAGCATTTTTTATGGAGTTGTAAGTAGCCCTTGGGTATTTCAACGCACAGTACAAAACGTTTGTTGCATGAAGATGTCTGTTCGTGTATTGGTCTAAGTGTTTGCTATGTATTATACATAGCAATGTAAGTCTTTATTATAATATATGCAAAGAAGGATTTAAAAGTAAGATTATATTATCAGTTAGCTATCTAATATCCATACTACAGGCTTCGGTTTAGTTTTGGACTAGATGGCGTTGTGTGGCCCAGCGACGTTTGTCTTGGGTTATTTATTTTTTTAATTAAGTAGCGATGTAAATATATGTCGTAGAAGGTGCCTGAGGGAATATCAGGAAACGGGAAGCAGCGTTTACTGTAAGTACAAATAAACCTATCGTGGTTGGCGCCCGCCTGCCAAGCGTGGTGACTACAGCAAATCTCCCCAAATGACAATAGGCCTGTTGCCATAAAAAATGTAATTAGTCCGTTTTTTAGATTGTTCAAAAATAATAGACACGTATTTTTTCATTTGTAAATTAGACCAAAAATGACAAAGATACAGCCCGTCCAAATTACGCGTGACGTCAAAGAGTAATAATAATAATACACAGCGCCACCTAGCCCCAAACTAAACCGAAGTTTGTACTATGGGTACTAGACAACTGATTAACTTACTTATATAAATTTTTTTTGTAAATAAATACATATTATACATAGAAAACACCCAGACCAATACAAACAGACATGGTCATGCACACAAATGTTTGTACTGTGCGGGAATCGAACCCACAACCCTTGGCTCAGAGGGCAGAGGTCACTACCAAATGAGCCACCGAGCCTGTCAAGAGTGGGAGTTTTTTTGCACAGAGTGACGCCAAACTCCTACATTTTGATCACTTGTATGTTTGTTATTTATTGTTTGTGTTTCGAAAACCTTTCGATGTAACTGCTCTCAACAGGTCAGCTCGTTCTAGATCTCGATAACTCGGCGCTCAGTTAACTAACAATCACAATTAGTCGTCTTCATTCACATCTTGATCAATGCGGCTCGTTGCTGCTAACGCCATAGACTTGGTAAACTACTTGACAGCACAGTTTATTGCTTTTATTTTATAGAGAAAAATTTTCACTGATGGAAATCGTTAAAAGAAGTCTATTCACTTTGGCAACCGGTTGGTAACGATTTTAGTCAATAAAATTACTTTAAACACAATATAACAGGGCAAGACAAATTTTCCAAAATAAGGTGATTTGATTTCATTGGTATCTTTTTTGATGATATTTTATATTTTTACTACTGTTATAAAATTCAATTAATTCAAATCAGTTTTGAAATTTACGACGTTTTAATGAGAAATAGGTACGTTAACAAAAGTAGATGCCGCCTACCTTAAAATATTTTAATCCAAACCCATATGTGTTTCCATAACATGGGTTGGAGGGGTTTATCTATCCATGGGACAAATCCAGTCGTCGCATCCAACGGACACGTAAGTAAAAGACAATTTATTAAAATATGGCCAATAATGCTTATCTCTCTCGGTCAGCAAATAGCATAAATATTTTGAAGACGAACTGACAATTATTTATCGCTTAAAATAAAAAATAACGCACAGAACATTAATTTAATTCAGATGTTGAAGAAAATTCAACCCTTTGAGAGAATGAATCATCTGGAACTCCCCGATGGGAGGTACCAGGTACTTAGTGGAAGTTCTGCGAGTATTTAAGTGTGGGGTCAAATGGATAACAGCAAGTGTAGTGACTCAGTTGCGCTCGCGCCGCCGCGCCTGTCCAGTCCGCGACGACCTCTTACAAGCGCACGCGCAGTATCCGAGACCGATCAACAAACGAAAAAGTTGTTTCCTTTTTTTTAACTCGTGAAATGTGATATTTTTTAAATAATGTACCTATCGTCGCTTTTAATTCTTACGTTTCTACACATTTCTTCCGCAAGCGAAGTGTCGAATGTCACAGATGAAACTTTTACGTGTTTAAATGAACACGAATATGACAATCTGGACATCAGGAACATTACAGGCAAGTGGAAAGTGGTGGAACTTTACATGCACTTGGAAGGTCAGGGCGTGAGAACCTACATGAGTTGCCCTGTTTTCACCATTTGGGAGGAAGATGAGTTTCCGAGATCTACTTATGGGGTATGTTGATTGTCATTTGTTTTGGTTTTCCCGCTGAATTAAATTAATAATTATTGTGTATAATTGATGTGAATTTTAAGTAACTCCTAATAATGTCTAAAAATAAGATATCGAGATTAGTCATCCGTCTTTCATTCCAATTCAAAACATTGGCAGATAGCGTCACGATTCAAGGCTATGTAAATTCAAGTATCATATTTTAGGCATCTGACAATAGATTGAGATTTATTTAAATACTAGCTGCTGCCCGCGGCTCTGCCCGCGTGAATATTCGTATAAATCATAGCCTATGTGTTAACCCAACGTATAAGCTATATTACTGTGAAGTTTCACTAAAATCCGTTCAGTAATTATTGCGTGAAAGAGGAACAAACATCCATCCATCTATCCATCCAAACAAACTTTTGCATTTATAATATTAGTAAGATGGTTTACTTGGTATCATTAATTTATTGCGTATAATTATGTAATTATACATATCTGATGAGATGATAGTTAGATTTTTTAAGGATTTCAAAAACAACTCTTAAACAACACGCTGCTATCGTTAACTAGATATGAGAACTTGGTCTAAGATTAGGTAGCTTTAGTATCTACCCAAGTAGATGAGTAGGAGTGTTTCTCAACGTTGAATAGCAGAGTTTATCAATGATATAAAATGTCTATGAATGGAGCGGCCATGAATTCATAATTCACACCAAAATAAACCGGGAAAGATATAAAAAAAATATAAGTAAGGTAAGTGTCCCTATCACGGAGGTAGTCAAAATCGGTTCCTATTACGGTGGTATTTTTATTTTCGAGTTTTATTCCTATTTTATTCAGTATAAGTGCACCAAAATGTATACTATTTATTCCAAATCTATTCCTTCATCAGTTGACCGAATTTTGCAAGTATAGCACATATACAACGCAACAAAATCAATCAATTAGTGTAACGACATCGATGTGAGAGAGGTTTTCATACAAACGCGCAACATCAAATGAAAGTACACCAATATTTATAAACTATGTTTTTCGTATTAATAACCCGTTCAAGTTCGTTTGTGTGTTATTTATTGCATTTTCCTACTATTACAGCAGCTATTTAAATAGCTTAATTCATATTTTAAACTCATTTTTACCCAAAAAAATACGAAACAAAATACCACCGTAAAAGGATACAAATTTTATAGGTTGATCCTAATACGGTGGTATACCTCCGAATTAGGAAATGTACTTGACATGTTTAATTGTTTATAACTTTTAATTTATTAACTTATTGAATTAGTTCCAAGTTTTATTGAAATAATCATTAATCTCTTAAATTAAGGACCATATTCTGCGGTATGCTATCTTTCTTAGAAATCTAGTTAAATATGAAAATTGTTGAGCATAAAATGTTGGTTTCTTAGAAGCGGTAAAATAAAAAGCTGTATTTTAATTGATCACAAATCGTTTATTTTGTATAACTGTTGACTAAAATTTAACACACGGAGCCAAAAAACTGTTATCGTGTGATTATGCATTTACACTCTTTTGTTTATCGAAATTTTGATGGGTCAGAATTAGGAACATTATAACACGAGTAGTGTTCCTATTACGGTGGTAGTTATTTTCAGGTAACTCCGTATTAGGTTATATGGGTTCCTATTATGGCGCTATTCATAAAACATAAAATTACAAGTTTTAGGGATCAGTAAATAAATAAAAAGTTTTCTATAATGTTTTATGGATTCTTATTTAATAAAACCAAAAGCGATAAAAACTTAACAATGTATGTAAATAATGTTATTTAAAGAGAAGAATGCCCATCATAGTATGGAGAATAGTACAGTTGTGTTAAGTGTTGCATCAAAACCAAAGTTGTATTAGGTATCTAGAAAAAATATTATTACTTTTGACCTTTGAACCGGGGTATAAAACCTATTTTCCAAAAATGTAACAATTATACTTACTACGAGTAGTTTATTGTATATAGTAATAATAATTCGTTTCAACGAGATCTTTTTTAATACGTCACTGTTAGAATTTTGAGGGTGCTAGGTTCTGGAGAATAAGGAAAATTCAAGTGATTCATACATCCCTGCTATTTTTGCAAATTTTATTAAAAGAGAAACAATGTTATCAAATCAATGAATAAAAACCTTACAATTTACTTTCATCAGCATCATCAGCCTATTGCAGTCCACTGCTGGACATAGGCCTCTCCAGTTGTTCGCCATCTAAAGCAAACTTCTGGAGGACATACCCATAATCGCCACGCTGGGCAGGCGGGTTGGCGATCGCAGGGCGTAGCTTCTTGCTCCGGTGACGCTGCTGCCCGTCATCGGCCTGTGGTCTTTAGCTACGCCTTCTATCGTGATGGTTTAACCGCCACCAGTGGGTTTGCCAGAGCCTCGTTTGTTGTTCGGCAGGATGCACCACGGGCAGGTGAGGATGGCTTGGAACGATAAGGTGATAGGTCGCTCCCTTACATCCCTTACATACAATTTACTTTACTAACACATATTTTATATTATTTAATGTACGTAACATTATTTGTTTCTGACCCTCCGAATTAGGAACCGTTTACCGCCGTAATAGGCACTGACCGAAATTATACCTCCGAATTAGGAACAATCGACTCGGCTATTTAAATATTTTTTTAAAAAAAAACTAACATCAAAAGAAACACAAAATCAATAGAAATACAAAATATAATAACCACTTTTGACGATGAAGTGGTTTTGCACATTTAGAAATACTTACAAATGCTTATTTTTGTCTCCTAGTTTCGAATGTTGCGAAATACCTCCGTAATAGGAGCGTTTACCTTATGTGGTTACGAGAGCATTCCGTTCTCCCCCGTGTTTAGGGAACATGACAAGGCTATCAACGTAATCTTTTAGAAAATAGATCAAAACATTAACTTGATGGTTTAACATTTTTATTTAAGGTGTTTATGTTAAGTAAGAAGACGTACCTACTTATTAAATCGTACGTTGAGGTAAGTAAAATCAGTAAGTCTCTGTTTTTGTGCTCCAATAATGCACATAACTAGGTACAACTTATATGTAAAATAAATAACATTCAATAATATTTAAAGCATGTTTGCACAGTTGGTAGGCATTTGTATAGGTATTTTATCT
Organism: Conogethes punctiferalis; assembly: GCA_031163375.1. Classification (NCBI taxonomy): domain Eukaryota; kingdom Metazoa; phylum Arthropoda; class Insecta; order Lepidoptera; family Crambidae; genus Conogethes; species Conogethes punctiferalis. The sequence goes on from CM062078.1 coordinate 13,374,348, forward strand.
TGGTTTAGTTCAACGTTTCTGATAGATATTTTAGTATACAGAACATTAATGAGTTCACTGCTTTGATGTAACCCCTTTAGGTCAAAAAGTTGAGAAAAGAATTTGTGAAGAAAGAATTTTGGGTATGCCGAAAAAACACTCGATTGTTTGTTGGTACCTGTAGGTAACCTCTGAGGACCTATACGAGTCCCTACATACATGTTGATAAAGAAAACCCTAAAAACCTATTTTGGAAATAAAAGAGTAAAAGAAATACAAAATGTATTCATTTCATCGCTTATTGTAATCAATCAATTGGTAACTATTCAATAAGTTCAAATTGGCGATATGTCACGCCGGTCCACTCCTACCTATAATGATCACGTCACTATATTCATTGCCTACTAGTCTTTGTATAATTATAACTCTTATAGCCATGTGCATAAAGTGCTAGAACTTCTCTAAAAATTACACAACACTTGTGTAGTTTGATTTCTTCAATTACATCGCATATTGTTGTGACCTAGAGCCGTTTAGTATTAGGATACGCATCCTACATATTGTTTTGAACTGCCATCTTTTTATTGATGCCATCATTAAGATTTAGCGATGGGTCGTTATCGGTTTTTGAGATAACGTAAGGTAAGCGTTATGTGATTTCCAATAACTAGTTTCTTAACTAGTGATTTTTATAACTAGTTATTTTCACAACGTTCTGAAGCAAACGTGATAATTGTAACGTAAAATCGTTTGGTTAGGTAGCAGTATAACTTAATTCTTCTTCACGCACACGTATCGTGTATCGATACGTCTTCGTTTCGCTTAACAACATGTTATGATTGGAATTAACAAATCAATTACAAATTTGTTCAGTTTTACTCCTTTACGTTGTCAAAGCTATGTGTAAGGTGGTCAATGTAAAACGACGTTTTCATCTTATCATTACGAATATTGTAAAACCAGTGATTTTGCGTGAGTAGTGAAAGTAGCCAAACATCGACGCTATGCCTTAAACATAAGAGTGAATTCGATTTAACTTTATGGCGTTGTGATTAAAAGAGTTATTGAAGACTGATGCCTATTTCGATCGTTTAAATGGCGTTATGAATATCACTAGTTTTTGTTGTAGTGGAAAACGAGTGATCACTGTTCGAGCTCGTAACTGCTTAAATAACCAGTTATGGTTAATAACGCCCATCGCTATTAAGATTATTAGACTCATTCAATGTCCTATTTCATTTATTTAGTTGATGTAAATGATTTGTTAGATACTTAGATCCATTAATTTGAGTAGGTATACTCGTAAAAGCTAAAAGCTCGTAAAATTTAAAGAAATGAATATTCTCACAGTGACTTGTTTGTATATTTTGACGTTTGCCTATTATATTATTAGACAGTACAGTAACTACTTTCAGACATTTCCCAATGAACTTGCCCGTTAGGTATACGTCACTCCGTGGAAATACGAGTAGTATGCACCCCCTGTTCGTGTTACATATTTAAAAATATCAAATTATAATCTACCACTGATAGCAGACACACTAGTTAGACAGCTTATAAGCTTACTTAGATACATTTTTTGTAAATAAATACAATACTTACATAATATTATAGTAAACACCCAGGCCGATACAAACAGACATGTTTTATTTATTTATTTAAACTTTATTGCACAAAATGGTACAAAAGGCGAACTTAATGCTAGGAGCATTCTCTACCAGTTAACCTTTAGGTCATGCAGAGAGCAGATTTATGTGCGGTGTGTGTTCAAAGAGAAACACAATGGAAGATATAAAAATAAACTAATATAATAAATAAATACATTATACATAAAATGTTCACGAACATAAATGTTTGTACCTACTTTGCGGGATCGAACCCACGACTCTTGGCTCAGAAGGCAGTGGTCACTACCAAATGAGCCATTGGGTCAGGCTTTGATACGGAAAATCTCAGTATAGTACATTTTAATAATTGTTCCATTATAAATCTAAGTAAAATACTTAGTACCTACCTACCTATCTAGCGATCGTTGATTGCGTATTAATTAAATTATTTTTGTTTATGAAAACACCTAAGCCAAAACAAGTAACAATTTCGCAGAAACATTGACACAAGTTTGTTTTTTATTTCACAAAGCCTTGAAAAGTAACAGTTTTAAAGTACCTACCTGTAAATAAGAATTTTCTGTTGTACTTTTATTGGAAATTATGGTGAATAAATAAATATAAATATAGCTAAGTAATAGATGTATGTAGGTGTCCTCTTGATAGCAAATTGAACATAGTGTTGTTATTATTATCCATTTCGATTTTAAATGTAGGCGATGGAAGTCCCCACAATACAATGATTTGATTTATAGTTCAAACATGTGTGATAAATTGTATGAGATGTATGCTTATTTTCATAAAATACATACCTACGCTATCATATACCAATTTTATCACTTGGTATTCCCTTATTGTTCAATATCGAATATTGCACTCCTACGCAGAAAATATATTTAGATGTTTGTATTGGTTTGTATCAACATAATGGGTATTTATGCCAGGATCCCTACTTAGTTAACTGATAGGAAACATATGAAATGGTTCCTAGTTAAGTTATGAAGAGGAATAAATTATGTGCAATTAAGTTTTAAGACCAATTTAAAAAAACTATTTCATTATGTGCATTCACTATCTTAGATTTTAATCAAGCCATAAGACTTTATTTTTGTATGTTCATGTTTCATTAATGGTTCTGAAAACTCGCTCTTTTAAGCCTCGTTTTTTTACATTTTGGGATAAACCCTACTTTCGCTTCCGTATTTGCCCCTTTAAGAGGATCAACTTACTAAGACCTGCATTTTAACTCGTCAAGCTACTTTTCACGGTTAAGTTTGACGATTAACCTGTCAATTACCACACTGCCAAAGTGTTCATTCATAAAATAATTTGCGTGGTGGTCCCCTCGGCGTCAGACACCAGCACGGCCCTAATGCACTATCCGGTTCGGTTTATCGAACTGCTTCCCTTCCGACACTCTTCCGCACTCACAACGGTAATGAAAATGAACTGGAACTCATAGGATATTGACTGAAATGAGGACAAACAAACTGCCAACCAGCCGCGTAGCGATTATGGGTAAATCCTCCAAGTGTTTGCTCAAAGTAAGGAACAACTAGAGAGGCCTATGGACTGCGATAGGCTGATTACGATGATGACGACAAACTGTGGGTGCTGTTTGATGACGACAAACTGTGGCCATTTCATGGGACTCGCACTCTCTGCTTCAACTCTAAGAGATCATCTAATAGCAGAACATAACTTCTGTAGAAGTAAGATGCGATAATTACTTACTCTCCGAACAGAATGTCGTCCACAGCGGCGAATCGCAAATCACCATCACCCCTTGGCAGTCCACTGCTGAACATCGGCCTCTCTAATTGTTCGCCACTTAACTCGATCTTCTGGTTTCCGCAGCACCTGCCAGCCATCTTGGGCAAATCATCGCTTAACCTGTCCTGAGGGCATACTACGTGTGTGGAGAAGCGGTATCCACTCTAGAACTCGTATACTCCAACGGTTATCAATCTCTATAACCAACTACTACGCAGGAGAAATTCAAGTGCACAAGCACAACACATGTCATAATCCGATGTGACGATAATGACATGTTCAGAGAAAGGGACAGAAGCAAGACCAACGCGCAACGCCTCAAAGTTACACCAAGAAGTAGTTCCTGACCCGTGCCATTCTATTATGCATGTCGCCCTAACTTTTGGATTTTACTACCCGAAGTGGAGTGAGGTCATCCTAAATGCTCTTCTTATAAAAAAATGCATGCCGATCATTTGGAATTGATCTTTCGAGTTTATTCGCGATTCTTCTCGACAGAAGCTATATTCCGAATCGGGTAGAATAATAACTTAACTGTATTTCACAATTATTTATAAGTCTGATTAAGATAGTTTTCATTTGATTTGATGTACAAGGTCGGGGCATGGATAATAATAGTTAATTTGTTCTTTTTTCGGCTGTTAGCGAAAGTACCTAGGCATATCTTTTATCTCGCAAAACCGTCACAGTAGAAGGCAGATGAGTCTCATGTATATCTCGTCTAAAAAATGAGTACCAATGGCCTCTGTGGATTAAATAGGTCAGACGGTTTGACCTTTGGAAGTCTGACTCAGAGCACGTGGGTTGAAAGGTCCTGACTCCGCAATTTCAAACTTATTGGACAAATGTTAATTAACGAAAGTGGGAATTATTCGAGGAATTCGTTAAGTGTGTGTTCTCGGATGGAACTCTAATGATAGATTGACTATTGTTTGTTCCGAATTGTGATTTGGAATCAGTGGGGCGTGTGGTTGTCATAGATCATTAAGCAACTATGTATCTACTTCTTAATGAACGCGATTTATGGTATATAAACCCTAAAATATAAACTGTCAGCCACTCAGGTATGTTATAGATAGATAGAGATGTTTATTGTTCAAAATAATATTTTAATATTAAAAAGTGTCAACATTTCGTATATTATTCGTTTTTATAGTAACTCGACATAATGGCTTCCCTACGCCTGATGGAAAGCGAAAGAGAAGCCCAAGTCGCTGTGACAACGGACAAGTAACTGGTCAGTTACCTGTTATTTGTCATCTAGTCTAGCCCCCCACGAGGAAACCCTACTCAGCGGCAGAAACACGACTCGGAGGTCATTTGGCTGCGGTATTCTAGGTATAGGGTGGAGGTCCTTCCCCGGACGGGCGGCTCAATTCGAGCGAATATTTATTATGCCCTACCTCTCTAATATAGGTATAAGCACTTTTTTGTGCCATAAAGTTCGAATACATAAGTATCTTGTGTCTTTCAATGGTCCTTTGAATTGGAAAGCAGCAAAAAAGAGTTTGCTCTACCTAGCTACATTTTTTATCGGACTCTGTAAAACCGTTACCATAAAATGAATTACTAAGTACAATGTTTAAATATAAGTACAATACAAATGTACCGGACATGCCTGTACTTCAAGGCTTAACCACTAAATTGTATGTTCTATTACGAGTACATTGCAAGAAACTGTCACAAAAAATGTCAGCGGACGAGATATTACTTAACAATGAGATATATTTTGTCCACTTGGTAATATTATCCAAGGTCTGGAGGAATAGTGCTCGTAATATGGCCCCTTATCAATAAAAGTAGTAAGTAGTGTAGTATAAATAAAAATAGTAGGACGTCCTCAGGCTAGGCGGAGCGACGATCTGCGCAGGATGGTTGGCAAGTGCTGAGGCCTAAGGTCGATCAAGTGGCAAAATATGGGAAAGGCCTATGTCCAGCAGTGGACTGCGAAAGGGTGTTGATGATGATGATGACAATAAAAGTGATAAGCCATCGGGATGGATGGAGTCATATTCCATCATAGTCTGTGTTAAAATACGAGTATACTATTACTATACTGTTTTCTGAACACAGATTCTAATATAAAAATGATTCTAATAAAAACATGTAGTAGGTAGGTACGTACGACATACCTATTGTATTATCTTCTTAATGTACTAATAAAGATACTATACAGTATAAACAGGTAGGTATATAAAAAGTATATTACTATAAAAATTCATAAAAAATGCAATAGAAATCATAAGAAAAATTGTAAGATTTTATCACTTCAATCGATATGGAGGAGCCATCATGACTTTCCTGATCCTAATCCAAGTAAGGCAGTCAGTAGGTACACTCAGGTGCCCAACCAAAGCACAAGAGACATGGCCGTTTGTTAAATTTCCATTTCTTTATGTTTCAGCCATCTACTGAGAACCAGGTGTTCCACGTGCAGCACATCAACGCCCAGTTCAGGCAGAGGTACCGGCACCTGCGCCTGCTCTGGGACGAGGCTGGCCAGTCCATAGAGTACGCACTCTACTTCAGGAACGACACTGCTGGCTACTGGCAGGTGTACGATGGGCAGAATGGTAAAATCTTTTTCTTCAATTCAGTGTCAATAAAAAAAATATTTCACACATTTTGTATGAGGACGGAGGTTATTAAGTACACTTAAAAGAACCTGCTACCCTACCCGGAAAAATTAAAAAAATAATAAAATTCAAATATGGGTTTTCAAAAATATTGCTTTTTAGATAATTATATTTTACATTGACTGGCTCGATGGATCATTTGGTAGTGACCTTTGCCTTCTGAACCAAGGGTCGTTTGTTTGTTTCCTGCACAGTTACTACAAACATTTGTGTGAATGAACATGTCTATTTGTATTGGTCTGGGTGTTTTCTATGTAAAAATATGTATTTATTTACAAAAATAAGCGCCGTCGCCGCTCATTCGGTCAGTATAGGCTTGAGCGGTCTGCGGGACAGCTGTCGCCGTGTGGACTACGATCAGTCGTCGTAGATTAAAGTGGTGTTGGTGAGCAGAGTCGTATAGGTGGGCTATCTCCTTTTTTCCGATTTACGTCACGTGCTAAAACACGATGATAGCCAAGGAGGACTTGCCAGCATCACCAAACTGTTGGGGGAGCGGACGGCTCTCACCCCTAGGTAAGTTAAGTAACACAGCTATAGGGCGCCCTCTAGTGGCGCTCGGACCTCGGCTTAGGGCGTTGCAGGTAGGGTCCCAGCTAGGGTTTCCCGGTCGGGATGCGGAACCTAAGGGACTACGCAGCGAAGGTCCCCGCCGGCGGGGACGGAAGGACGGACTTGAAGTGCGGGATGTTGCGACCTGTTTTCCGGCGGCAAGATGGCAAGACTGATGGGATCGTCATCGTCCTGGAGGACCTGACGGGGACTTCGGGAGGGCTTCGGAAGGGACATAGTCAGCACCGGAAACCGCTGTACGACTTTTAGTAGTTTGATATAGGATCTCATTAAGATTTTATGAATAGTAGGTATGAATATTTAGGTATTGATAAAGTAAGTATTTCAAATACAATACAAAATCTATTGTTCCTGTCTCTTGGTATGACGGATCAAATACCTTATGTGTGCGCTTCCTTTAGAAACAGATTATGTTTTCTAATCATGTTTATTTCTCTCAAGCATGAGATGTATGTAATCTTAGCATCCTATGCATGCTCAAACCTGACGACTTGGCAATTAAAGGCACGCTACCTAAAAGCATTACACAGTTACCCACACATTAAATTAAAACCTAAATCCTAAGTAAATTTATAGACAAATAACCTGAACTTTACATAAAATACTTGTTTCAGTTACATTAACCAAGGGAACAAATTACCAACAGTTCAACGGCACAATTCAAGTCCTGAAGGCGGTCCAAGACAAATTAGTGCTGCACTTTTGTCAAGAGGCGGCTCCAGGTCGACCAGCACAATTGTATTCCGTACTTTTCTCCCGTTTTCCGGAAAGACTGTCCGAATGGGATACTGAATCTATACACACTATGCTGCTCCATAAGCAACTCTTGGTTGGTCCCAGTACAATAGTGTGCGAAAATAGCTCGGACAGAGATCTGCTAAGTGTTCTTAATCTGTTTCTTAATCTCGTTCTCAATCTGCTCGCATATGCCGTTGGTTCCTCGTAATGAAAAGCTATGTTCACATTTGAAGATCTCCTGTTTCGATAGCCAAATGAATTGAAGTGTTTAAAAAAACTAATAGCAACCGGCAGTAAGAATATACTTAGTAGATACAACTATTGCTTCCCAAAATTAAGTGTAATTTATGATCGAAGTGAGTTGTCATATTTCATTATTGGTAGAGATTTCGGCACACTTCATCTAATCAATCAGGCAATAGCCCTGATCTGTTCACTGATAAATGTAAGGCTCATTTTAGAGTACCGTACCCAAAAACGAAACTCTATTAATTAAGATTTCGCTGTCTTTCTGTTTGTGGCCAGGTTGTATCTCATGAACTGCGATAACTGGACAGTTTGCCGCTATACCAAGAAAAACTAAAAACAAAATAAAATAAATATTTAAGGGACACATAGAACATACCTACGGGATTTCTTTGCCCTTTTTTGCTTAGGATCAATAATACTCAGTTGTATAATTATTTTAATAATAAATAATAAAATTAAAATAAAAAAATATTTTAAGGAAGGTTCCCATACAAGTAGGGTTGCCATCCGTCCGGGTTTCCCCGGATTTGTCCTAGTTTGTAGGGCGTCCGGGGTCGGTCCGGCCGGGGTTTTTAAAAGTGTCCGGGTAAAATCCGGACACTTTTGAAATTGAAACTCAAATTCTTATAGATTAGCGATAAATCCACAATCAAGAAGGCACGGTAAAATAATAAAAAAACTGAAGTGTCCGGGGAAAAAACCATATTTCGCCCAAATGTCCGGAATTTTAGCCGTGTTATCCGGCGCCGGCAATTTAGGTGATGGCAACCCTACATACAAGAAACACAATTAGGCGAATTAATTGTGGAGAATTTTTTTTTGCTTTAGGTAAGGTATCTACTTGCCAATGTCATAAGTCTAATTCTAATTATGTGATCGGTATATAAATGTTTGTAAAATTACGTTGTACTTTTATTACTTGTACCTACCTAATAATAATCTTAACAATTTGTTTAATATTAATATATATTAGGTATGTACTAAATTAATTAAAAATGTTTGTTTAAATAAACACTTATTGAAAAACTTGAATACAATTGTTTTTTTTTTCACGATACTAACAGTTCACAAATTCTGTTTCTTTGATAACGTCCCTATGGATAGGCCCTATCAAAGAAACACTTTACCTATCTAGGTGTTAGGCAATTCTAACGGAAAAAGACATTTTGGCTGCTAACACGTTGTGATATAATGCTCTGATAAATGAATTTCTTCATAAGTAAATTAGCAGTAACCTGTAAATTTTGTAAATTTTAAAATTATACCACTAACGATAAAACCGCTTAGAGGGGTAGATAAGTGCACTCGAGGTCTGTAACTGCAAATGCAACTATGACCTCCTTGGAAAAAACATTTTTTACATTACCGTTGGTGTTGTCCGTTCAGCTATGCAGAATCTATTTTTAGTATTTTTGTTCTTGCACTAAGTTACATCACGTATGTGTACAAAAAAAAACTGATTTTAAGAACACCGTAATCTTAACAAAAATGTTTAATAAAAATGACGTCCAAAGATCATCCTTAGCGGCACGTTTCATGTAGCTTCGCTATCTTGTCTCAATCGACCTTTGAACTCTTTAACCTAATGAATGAACCGAAAACCGATAAGGCAACTTTAAATACCTATCAGATTTGAGACATTATCCACTAAATTATCCAATCACATTTATAAAACATCCATCATGTCATTTAGAATATTTTTATGAATATAGTTTGTAGGTATAGATTAATAAAAAGTAGATACGTATCTTAGACATATCGCAAAATCTTTTGTTCCGGTCTCTTGGTAAGACGGACCAAATCCTACCATAGGCGTACCTACAAGAGCCTAGAAGTATTTGGTAACGAAGACGTTTAGTACTAAAATTGAAACTCAGATTTTTATGTCTACGAAAATGTATGGAAAAACTTGAACTTTACATAAATCACTTGTTCACAGGTACATTAACCAGCAGATCGAATTACCAGCAGTTCAGCGGCACAGTCCAAGTCCTGAAGGCGGTTCAAGACCATTTAGTGCTGAACTTCTGTCAAGAGGCGGCTCCAGGTCGACCAGCCCAGCTGTACTCCGTACTTTTCTCCCGTTTCCCAGGAACACTGCCCAGATGGGAGATTGAATCTATACACACTATGCTGCAAAACAAAAAACTATCGGTGGGTTCCAGAAGAATGGTGTGCGGGAATGGCACGGACAGACCGCTGCAAAGTTATATGATCTCGTTCTTGACATGCCTGCTCGCATATGCCATTGGTTCCTCGTAATGAGAAGCTTTATTTACATTAAAGATCTCCTATCTCGATAGCCATGATAAAGGGATTAAATTAATTTAGTAAAACGAACGGGAGAGGTATAGAAAGGTTACACTTTCTCTAATGGCAACGCGCCATAACAAAGTATTACAACAATTGCTTTACAAAAAATGAATCAGGATCATAATATTTTATGGTCGATTATGTGACCCATTTTATTATTGGTAGAGATTCAGCACCGTTCACCTAATCAATCAATCAATACCCTAGGCCTTGCACTGCTGAACGTAGGTTACCTTTTTCTATACCGGGCTTCCCCCATGCGGCCAATGCCAGCAGTTCTTTTGCGGTCATCAGCTCAAAGAAAGAAAGAAAGAAAGAAAGAAAAGACGTTTATTCAGTGACTTACAAAGGGTTGCGGTCGTCCTACACTACGTCCACCTAAAAGCGGTGTCCACTCCAATACTCGTCTTGTCCACAAATTGTAAGTTCTACGGCAGACGTGACCAGCTCACTGCCACTCACACACAGTTCACAAAAGAAAAGATACCTACATCTTTTAAAACATTTTAGCTAGAAGTTTAGAACTGCAAATGGTGTGGTTTGTGTTTGTGTCATTCCACTAGTTCTTTTCCAGATATGAAAATGTATGCTTGTGTTAGGTACCGAGTTCCTTTATCTGGTGACATAAAGCAATAATTATGTCGTTATAAAACGATGGCGTTTCCAAAATATCGTGTGACACATTCGTCAATGTCCGTTCCAGTAATTTGGAAGTGATTATTTGGCTAAGTACTAGCTTCATTAGAATGACTTGTCGCAATGGGTACAGTAAACGGCACGACCAATCTATGTTTTTAAGCTGATGGACAATAATCCTTACGTCATACGACTTAAGGATTATAGCTACTATGTTTATGCCTTAACGTGATGTAGCTCAGAGGAAACATTTCTTTTGTGAAGCAATAATGAGGCGTTTCTGCCAAAAAGGCACCAGCATTTATGTGACGCATAGGAATAATTTGATTATCAGCACAGAAATATGTAAAGTAGGGATCACGTCTTATTGTCAAATTAATCACACTTTTATGCGTTTGAAATTCGCAAACTCGAAACTCGGCGTCTTCCAGAACATCCAGACCCAAAACCATTTAAAAAAGTTAAATTTCTAAACTGGTACGACCGAAAAACGTACCCAGAACCTTCGGATACGTTCTTTAGGTTTAACATTCTGACCATTGTGCCACCGAGGTTGATTTTGTATACTGGGTCAAATGAAGATACATGCATTTATATAAATTAACATTTTACATTATTTTTGAAATTGAATTTGTACCTACATAATCGATGCAAATATTCATCTTAAATTAAAAAAAAAATCTTAAATTAAAATCCGTATAAACAAACATTCGAAAAAAAAATCCAACAAATTGAAGGTATAGTTAAAAAATTTACAAACTAAACATTAACAGCACAGTAAAGTTAATATACTCAGTGATGAAAACTATGGTGGGCTAATACCTGAATTAGGAAAATCCTGTATCTCAGGTATTCTTTGTGATTAGGCGAATTAATTTTGAAGAAATTATTTTTGTTTAGAAAGTATTTACTTATTTGCCAATGTCATAAATCTATAATAATTTAAACTAATCTGATCGACTTAAAAATGTTTGTAAGATTACGTTGTACCTTTACTACTTATACCTATGGTAAGATTGATAATGTAATGCCAAAGATTAAGATGATTCTATGAATATAATGGTACTATTGTTTGATAATATTATTTATTATGTATTAAATTATTTGAAAGTTATAAGAAAATATATTAATTTAAATAAAAACTTATTGAAAAACTTCTTATTGTATCTTTTCTTCACAGTACACCTAGGCAGAATATAAATGAGGCGTTAGTCTTTATGGATAGGCGCTACGAAAGAATGGCATGCAAATATTTAATGAATAAATAAGTTATCAGAACAACATGCGAGTATTAAGTATAGGTAATGTAATCCAAAAAAAAACAATGCCTACTTATTATAATGGATGCAGGTTACAATATGACCCAAGCCAAGATTCTACTTAAGCCAAGCTGTAGGTACCTACTTTGAATTTTTTCACGGAACACAAAGGGATTTCACACATAAAGGACAAAAGGTTTGAGAAAGGGTATCTATAGAACCTCGATATTCCTCCCCCAAAACACTAATGTAAAGTTCAATGTTCTTATTTCCTTAAAACTAGTATTTTGTACGTTGGCTCTTTTGGGGATTGAGCTATATTGTCTGATTGTTGAAACAACGAGGCAATGGATAGGTCATTAGGTATAGGTTATTAAGTATATTAGGTTAGTGCTTAACGATATAGAAATAAGCTTGAACTAAGTAAGCGCATTAAATAATTAGGCCCATAGGTATATACTTACCTACTTATTAGTGTAGTGAACTATCAATGATACCTGTTAGCAAAATTACATTTATGTGCGCCAAAATAAGACTGAATCCCATTGGTGCAGCACTATGGCTTCATGACATACCTACCTGTTAAATCCGATTACAGCCGATTATTCTAAAACAATTTATTGGTTTAAAGCGATGACGCTATCGTCCGAAATGTTTACCGCCTCCGCCTACGAAATATAGCGACAATTGTTTCCTAAAGCAGTTTTTATATTAGAAATGTTGAAGGTGACGATGTATTGTCGGTGTCGCAATTGCAAAATGATGTTCTTAAGTGAATAAAACACTTATTCTTAATTTAATACCTATTCGTCTGCATTCTCTTATTATTTGTGTAATAGGTTCTATTTGTGGCCACCAGGCTTTATATTTTTGATTCCGCAACCATAATAGGAGTTATGATCTTTGAATATTATGGCAAAATCTATACCTTCTAAAATACCTACTTAATACTTTTTTTAAAAGAGATGAAACGACTGTCACGGTGACAAAAGTCACCAGTGCGCGCCTAGGGTAAAAATTACAAAGTTATAGCCAGTTGAAATTACGCGTGACGTCACTCGGTGAGGCATTTTTACGAGAGCGAGTGACGTCAAAGACTCCCACTCCTAACTTTTGATGCCATGTATCTTTGCTATTTTTTATTTGAATGAAAATAGGAAAAATACGTGTCTTTTATTTTTGAATAAGCTAAAAGACAGACTAATTACAATTTTTAGCCATAATAGCCTATTGTTCGACACTTTCGTTAAACATCTGGAGGGTTTAGGTACCCATAATCGCCACGATGGGCTTGCGGGTTGGTCATCGCAGATTTTAATAGCTCCTCGCTCCGCTGACGCTGCCGCCCGTCATCGGCCTTTGGTACCTATTCAGCTACACCTCCAATAAAACTGTGATAGTTATACCGCCACCAATCGGCTGAAATGAAAGGTAATTGACCTTAAAAATGTAAACTGTTAAAGAGAAGAAATAAAAGATACTTACTAAGATCTTTATCTCATTTTATGGATAGTGTAAATGTGTATTACCCACAATGATAGCAATTACCCCTACCTTCTTTCAAACAAAATCGACGAAAACTATCAAGTTAGTTAGAAAACTGTTCATCCAATTAAACATATGGCTCGTATAGTTTAAGTTAGATTGCCAAAACAATGCATCTGAAGCTCTATTAACGGTAGCTTAGAGGTTATATTGCACTATATGGTTGGTTAGATACCAGTTCAGTGGCCCAATGACGTCACGATGGAGTGGAATGGGCCCGATTAGAGGGGTAGACGGGTGCACTCGAATACATTCAGGTGCCATTGTAATCGGATAATAGTGTGAGTGCAACGATGACGTCAATCTTGCGACGTCACCCCCTAAGTTAATTGTATAAAGAGAGGATAAAACAACAATTACATTACTGTTGGTGTTGTCCGTCCGATCAGAGCTATTTTTGTTCCTGTGTTACATCTTTCATCTACACGTTTGTAATGAATATAATTTGTTGCACTTAACTCAAGCACCATAATATAATCTTTATTCGTATAGGTTTTTATTTAGAAACCAAAGCCAAATCGTAGATCTATCACAGGTTTGGAAACCGGTATTCTACCGAGAATAAACCGGCAAGAAACTCGTGTAGTTTTTTAAATAGAAGGGTAGGGGAAAAGATAGGTAGTACATTATCATAAATTGTCGGTGCCCTAATAAAATTTGTACAAAATACAACACAAAGACAAAGACACTATTCACGATACCTGAATAAATCTCGGGATGAAACAAACATTATTAAGAACGTTTAATAACAATACGTAACATATTATCTACGAGTAGATATATATAGGCTCAACTTAACATACTTACTTATAAGGACCCTAAAAGCCATCCAATTGAGTTTTATTTAACTTACGATCGTATTATGCTAATTGATTCGATAACTTTTTCACACTAGTTGAGAACATTTTAATAAGTATGAGTATTAAAACTACCATCCTCAATGTTGTAATGGACTAAGTATCTATTGTTTTCCACTCCCTTTCTTCTCCTTGTCAGTTTTCTTTTCGCTTTTCTCAATCACCCTTCTTACAATCTGGTGCGGATCAGAATAAATCATGTGATCGTCATCATCGAATGTCAATCCAAAAATATTTTTAATCTTAGCCACCTCATGCAGTTTGCGATTCTCTTTATCAGCTACGTAAACCTCGTTTTGGCCACAGAAGTGAGCCACGCCTGCGTTGTTCACCTCGAAGGCGCGAAAAATTTTAGTCCCCTCAATATGAATGCGATGAGTGGAATTTTTTTTTATCATGTACAAACCAGTTTTGTTATTAATAAAGGTGTCACCATCGCCGTCAATCACGAAATTGAATATCTTCTCGTGAATATGCTCTTGAAGTTCTGAGTCATTGCCGGAATGATGTTTGTATAAACGTCTTGACGGGAAAGCGATGAAATAAAGATGGTCTTTGTAGAATAAATCCCAGATGTCATGCTTGGGGACCAGAAGCCGGACCTGGTTCTTCGATGTTTTTCCAGTTAAGTTCCGAACGTATATACCTTCGCTTCCTCCTAGATAAATAACGTCGTCTTTATAGTTTATGGCTGTAGCAAAGCCATTTTTTACTTCTTTAACCGGCTCTGGAACTCTACTTCCACCTTCGGAGTAGCCTATTTCAAAAGTGCTTTCATTCTTCAATCCAACGTTGTAACTGAAGAATAATATATGATCAGTTTTGTTCTTCTTGTAGTAAGACAACTGGTATGGACGGTTAATACCATTTATGAGCACGTGTTCCTTGTGAGTTTTAGGAGATAAAACAGATTTAACTTCTTTCTTTTCATCTTTTGCGAGTGTAAAAGAAATTGCGCACAAAACTATTATAAAACAATGTAACGAGGTTGTTGTAGGAAGACCCATGTTTCAGCGACTACCGAGTAGGTAACGAGTAACTAATGTGAACATTTTTTTCTAATCAGCTGAACACATGGCCAGTATCAGATTTCGCAACTATTTATGTACAGTCTGATTAAAATATCCAAAGAATCATTAAATTTATCTCTAACTGTATATTTTTGATACTGTTTCTATAACATAAAGAAAGAAATCACACGTAGGTAGGTAAAGTCCTAATTATGTTCTTCTTATAAGTAAATGGGTAGCGGCATATAGTTAGGGTTGGGGTCAACCCAACTCGTTACTTTACGACGGAGCGCCCAAAAACATCAGATCCACTTTTGCCTTGAAATCTGAAGACTATTATATCTATAGAAGAGCACAGGACGTGGCAAAGAATTCCAAAGCGCTTTGTGTGAGTTTTTGGAGCCTGCACCATAAATCGGTTCTAGCCGGTATCCTTTTGACGCAGTATTGTACATTCTAGACAAGAGAGCATGTTTTTAAAGAGCTGCCTATATATAAAACAAAAATACTACTTTAAGGGCATTCAAAAAAGATCCTGTATCGTGGTTTTGAAGAACTACTTATGTAGCGTGTATATTGAACGACTCATGAATAAGTTTACGGTTCAGAGAAAACAAAGCATGAAGTTATTGACACTGTTGACAGCGGTATCAGAATTGTTACTCAAATCATAAACAACTGCTACCAGGCTGGCAGAAATCCAAAGAGATTTGGTCTGGCCACTGCTCTGTGATAGACAGAGAAGCACCGGTTTGTCTCACTTCAACGCGGAGGGTGCTTCCCTCCCTGATTTTTCCCCAACCCTCTGTCGAGGTTTAATACGAACTCGGTGCACACAGAGATACCCCTATTACTGTGTGCAGTTGAAAGGTAATCAATATTTTAGTTTGATAAAACTTTTCTTAATGGGTTTTCTTCACGGAAATGTGATGTTGGACCATAATAGATCACGTTCTACTGTTAAAACACGCAAGTAATTACTTGGGCAAGTTGTTTGACTTTGGTTTTGTTCATAAAATCATTATTGGCGCCAATAAATAATATGGATCTCTTTTTATGTTATGGAGCTTTGGTACCGCCGCGTCGCGAGGCAGCGTCCATTCACGTCAGCACAGAGAGCGTCGTTGAAATAAATAAACGTTATGAATAATATTCAGATCTACATAGGACACTATGTACATTTCTTTTTATTAATACGACCACTTACAAAACATACACTTGCAATTGTCATAATACTAAAGCATATATGGTATGAATTACATCAAACTACTATCATATCATAATACGTCGATTTATTGGAATGACATTATGTAGGTTTGGTTTGATAATTAGGCCAAAACATAAACTGATAACAAAACCATTCATTATGTTCACCCGATAATTGTATCTACCTATCCAAATACTACCTAGTACTTAGCAAATCTATAGTAATTAAAATCTAACTGCGTTTACACTCTTGTATAACACAAGTACTCAGATGTACCTAAGTAAAATACATTTTATTTAACACTAATTGTAGAAGATAATAGTAACTTACCTACCTCAGGTAATAAAGTAGGCCATTGTACAATCGCCTCCTTTATTATAGGGTACCTACTTAGTCGCCTCCTTTATTATAGCCTATAGGGTACCTACTTAGTCTATTCCTTGAAGTATTTCAGGGCATAAATTCCTTATGACTGTGTTTTTTTTCAAGTAAAATATCTTATTTCGTGGGTATCGTAGGTAGTAATAATACTTATAAATGAATTGGATTTATCGTCCTAAACAAACAGCCCATATCGTAATTTGGTACCTACCCTTAGTTACACTACGGGGAATTTCTTCACAAACTCTACGAACTACCTCTTTATAAACGATGCTGGCCTAGTAGCGGCGTATTCGCGATTGCTCGTAGAAAACTGCGCCATACAATTCTCGATGCTACGACCATCGACATCGAAGATGAACAAAACCAATATGAAAATTCTGCGAATAGTATCTTCAGCTTTTAGTGCAGTCAATGAAGCATTATAGGTCCGAATTTTTTTACTGTGAACCGAATTGCATACAATTTTGGGATTAGGTTCATCTTACCATTAACTTCAAAAGTGAAAATGATTTGAACTCCGCCACCACCATGGGGGTGGTTGCCACCCCTTCTCGGGGGTCAATGGTTGTTTTTTCAAAATAACCTCGGATATCGATTGAAGATCTAATTTTAAGCAAAAAAGTTTCTATAAAGTTTCTCGAAAAATCTAATACTTTTCAAGTTATTGGCAATTGAAAATTCGCAAATTTTTCACGATTTTCATCAGTTTTTTTCAAATATCTCCAAAAATATACGTTTTATCGAAAATTTTATAAGGAACGAAACTGTAGCAGGTAAAAAAATGAACAATTTGGTTTTTTACAAAGTATTCTAAGTGCAATATTAAGCTAGATATTAAAGATCAAAGCCGTTTTTTATTTTATCTGAAATTTCATCGATGTAGTCAATGCCATCTAGCAGCGAGCAAATGCATTTTATGCTTTCTAATCGAAAAGGGTTTTGTAGTGCTTGAAATAAGCTTTAAAATGAGCTTTATCAAAAGTCTTTTGCACGTAAAATAAGTGAGCTATATTGCAAATAAGCGGAGCATCGAATGTTTTTTCTTTTCAATCAATGGGTTTAAATAAGTGCCATTTCCACCAAAACTAAAATTAATCATATTCCGCCTAGAATTAACTTTATTATGAAGAGTTTTATAGATTGTATTAGTTTGGCTGCTTTAGGACACATAGTTTTCAAAAAAGTCACGATTAAGGGAGGCTGTGATTGCGCTGCCACGCGCTCTTTAAACAATCATATCTCCGTCAATTTTTATTTGATAGAAAAAACAAAAAAACCAAATTGTTTGTCAGAAAAATACCTAAATTTTTTATCCCTACACTTTTATACGTATCTGTCGTCATTTTTGAGATATTATGAAAAAGGGGTGGGATTTTTAAAAATTTGAAATTCTCGATTTTTTTTCAATCGTGACTTTTTTGAAAACTATGTGTCCTAAAGCAGCCAAACTAATACAATCTATAAAACTCTTCATAATAAAGTTAATTCTAGGCGGAATATGATTAATTTTAGTTTTGGTGGAAATGGCACTTATTTAAACCCATTGATTGAAAAGAAAAAACATTCGATGCTCCGCTTATTTGCAATATAGCTCACTTATTTTACGTGCAAAAGACTTTTGATAAAGCTCATTTTAAAGCTTATTTCAAGCACTACAAAACCCTTTTCGATTAGAAAGCATAAAATGCATTTGCTCGCTGCTAGATGGCATTGACTACATCGATGAAATTTCAGATAAAATAAAAAACGGCTTTGATCTTTAATATCTAGCTTAATATTGCACTTAGAATACTTTGTAAAAAACCAAATTGTTCATTTTTTTACCTGCTACAGTTTCGTTCCTTATAAAATTTTTGATAAAACGTATATTTTTGGAGATATTTGAAAAAAACTGATGAAAATCGTGAAAAATTTGCGAATTTTCAATTGCCAATAACTTGAAAAGTATTAGATTTTTCGAGAAACTTTATAGAAACTTTTTTGCTTAAAATTAGATCTTCAATCGATATCCGAGGTTATTTTGAAAAAACAACCATTGACCCCCGAGAAGGGGTGGCAACCACCCCCCTGGTGGTGGCGGAGTTCAAATCATTTTCACTTTTGAAGTTAATGGTAAGATGAGCCTAATTCCAAAATTTCATGCAAATCGGATCACAGTAAAAAAATTCGGAGGTTAGCCCGTATTTTTCGCTTCATTGACTGCACTATTTCCCGAGTGGACAGTGGTCAAGGTAACTCGAAAAAATTTCCATGACAACGTCGCGAAATCGTCAGCAGAGGTCGATTTAACTGGGATATAATGACGTACAGGGAGTTACGCGCGGCACGCGTTGCTATGGCAACCGCGCTCTCGCATTTAGGGTGCTGAATGCCAGGAATGTTACTAAAGGGATGTTTCAACTCCCGCCATTCCTGGGTTCCTAGTACTCTGCGCTGTTTGGGAAATATTTTTGCTATTCTGAAACGGCAGGGGCGGCGGAAATTTTTTATATCATCGTAGATAGGTATTCCGAAGAAAATGTATGATTATATTTTTAATAGTTTATTTTAGAAGTGAATATATTAAAACTTAATGAATTAATCTTAACGAAAATTGAGAATAATTAAAATTAAACAATATCTACAGTTAAAACGAAATTAGACCTCACAAGCACCCGTAGAGGAGACAGTGACGGTGCCTCGAACATACGTAACGCCATCCCTGCATTCACAACCGTCCTATAAAGATAAACATTAAATTAGCTAAATAAATAATCACTATACAATAAACCTACAAATAAAACCTACTTTACCTTGAACCTACTATTGTTGAAATAATCACTAATAACCACTAATAACCCAATAATTAAAAAAATCTTAATAAAAGATCTTCTAGGGGAAAGAACAATGGCCTAAACTGACTACTTAACCTACCACTACTCCGACTACTAACAAATATTGTTCAAATTGACACCATATTGTAGATAGCTTTTAATCTGCTAATCTTGTGCCCTTTTATTGTCATTACAGAACACGTTTTGATTCATCTATGTCTAATCACATTGTACAGTGAGACAACAATTACTTAAATACTTACAAAAATATCCTCCATAGCACCAGCGCAGTTCTGATTCTGCTCATAAAACTGCACTTTCTGGAGGTTGTGCTTGATGATTTCCCCCGATGATTTCCTCCCCTGGTCGCAGGCAAGGGGCACTGGTACTAAACCCGTGTTGTTCTTCTTCACCGTCAGATGGTCTGTGCTCAGGTTCTCCATCACGACGGGGCTGCCGAAGATCGCGTCTTCTAAGTAAGCGCAGTAGCTATCTTCTGAACTGAAATAAGACAGAAGAATCATGAGGTCGTTTTTTAAATCCCCTAAAGTGACAATTGTCATTGGGGGATGCCTATGTTCAACAGTCGTCTGCGGGCTGCTGAGACTGAAGCCACTTCACGTGTATTTCGTCGAGTGTACGGTGTTCACAAGCCAGGCGGGGTAACCAGCAAATTTTAAATTTATTTATTTAACTTTTAAATCTTGCCTGGACCAATGGCTCATTTGGTAGTGACCTCTGCCTTCTGAGCCAAGGGTCGTGGGTTCGATCCCCGCACAGTACAAACATTTGTGTGCATACCCATAGTACCTACAAGCTTAGGCTTAGTTTGGGGCTAGATGGCGATGTGTGGCTCGTGTGGAGCGTGCCTTGTCTTGAGTTATTTATTATTGAGCAGCTTATTGGCAATAGAAATTCATAGTCACCTGCGATATTTATTATTGTTGTTTAAAGTCACACTGTGACTGGCTTCAGGCTTAATCTGCTCCTTTTCTAAATAGTTCTGGTATAGCGTGTTGTTGACTGGGGCCCGCCTGGCCTTCCTCTTGGACCGCAGCCTGGCGTACAGGTTCGTGACATACTGGAACTTGAGGAAGTACACCAGGGCGTCGGCGATGCTGGCTGACCCACTTTTATTCCTCCTGCGGTTGAGGCAAAGCCTACGAGGAGGCGAAGTACCGTATGAATAACCTGTACGAACACAATTGAGAAATCTTAATTAAGTTCATGAAGGTAGGCCCCTGCCTAAGCATTTTTAAGACAGCCTGAGAAACTTTCCTCCAAAATTCTCTTGCACATCTTGAGAATCATTGAGAATTTGGAGGGCCCTTGGGCGTAGAATAAAACAAACAATGAGTACCAGACAAGGACATGTTTGCGTCCCACATGAAAAAAAGTATATCAAGTGAGATTAGGTTAAGGAATCGATAGAACTTTTGTTATTAGGTATGTCAAACATTACATGGGGGTATGTACATAACCACACCCGATTTAAAGAATTTAGAAAGCTTGAACCGAACACGGAACTATCGGATTGTCTGCTCACGCCACCAAGGTCGTCACATGTTTGCAGGCTCACGAAAGTAGCAGTTCATCATCAGCCTGCAAACGTCCACTGCTGGACAATGACCTTCTCTGCCGTAAATATGTAATATGTAGTCCGTCTTTTAGATTGATTAAAAATAATAGACACGTATTTTTTCATTTGTAAATTAGACCAAAAATGACCATTAAAATTACGCGTGACGTCAAAGAGTGTTTTTCGCACTATGTGACGTCAAAGACCCCCTCTCCTAAATTTTGATGCCTTTTAACTTTGTTATTTTTTGGTTCGGTAAATGAAAAAAGAAAAAATACGGACTAAATATACTTATTGTAATTATTTTCCTCTCCACGTTGGTGACTGATTTTTGGTACAGACAGATACGAACAAGGATTTTTTTTCTTGTTTGATAACCAGTTACGAAAACGGAGTTTACTTGTCGTTTTCGTAACCATGGTTCATCATAACCAGCTACGAAAAACATCCCTATTGAGTCTTACCGTTCTTGGTTGAGGAAGAACTTGGTGTCAGCAGTGGGGAGTGCTCGACCCTGCTCTCTGGAGCGCTGCGAGTCTTGCAGAAGTTGGCGCTGTTCCACGTGGTGTCCGTGTAGGGGATGGAGAGGTGCGAGAGGGACGCGGAGTCCGCGTGTTCCCACTTCAGGGATTCGCGTAATGAGAAGAATGTCAGCGTTATAACTGCCTGTGAACATCAATGTTAGATATTGATGTAGGAATATAGCAAATGGCATGATCATAGATTTAGCGACAACATTATCATATGTGTACACTTGTACAGTTAAAAACAAGTGAATGTAGTTGATGTCACCATGAAGATCTTGAACATACTATTTCGTTACTCCCAATTCGGTTATTTGCCTTTTCTGAGATATTGAGAAGTTATAGAGCTAGACTATCGAATTATTTTTAGGCTTATAAACTGATGATGAAATTTAGCCTTGAAACTAGGTGGAAATTAATAATAATCTTTTTTCTGATGATGTGAAGCGAAAGTGAGGCCTGTTGTCTCAAAGGACAAGAATCTTACGTTTCTTAAATCTAGCGACTCTGCACTTAGCAAAACTTGCTTGTGTCGTGTTATCGGTTGCTATACCAGAATAAGATTGCTAATTGTAATACTAACCATTGTAAAACAAGCCGCAGCACACAGAGTGGCACAGAGGGGGAACCCGTAGCGCTGAGACAGGGCTCCGCCCAACGCGGGGCCCAGGACTTCGCCCAGCGAGTAGCAGCACGACCACACGCCAGCGACCGCGCTGTAGGTCGCTAACGCTTCAGGGCACCCTCCTTCATAGCTGAAATGGAAAACATAAGGATAAGCGCTTACATCCTCCTTTAATAACTAAACTCGATTAAGGATGCGTGTTTCGTGTGGCAGTAGCGAGTGCTAAGGTAAAGGCGTTATGACAATCAATCCTACAGGCTGGTGGTGGACAGTGCCTGGAGAGGCCTGTGTCCAGCAGGTGACTGCAATAGGCTGATGATGATTGGAAAAACATCAACAACATCCTAGATAGGTACGAGTTGTAGAGCTGAAATGTAACATATTTTTGTATGGGAGCAAATTTTTGAGATTTCAATATTGCCCCCTTACAAAAAGTTATTATATTTATTTAAGCACTAAGTACCTCGGAGGTTGTTGATCTTTTTCAAATAACCTTGTAAAAATTCTTAAACAATCCACAACATATGCATGTATTAAATAGGGTCAACTTGCCACACTCATAAATAGAAGAGTTTTAATTAGAAATAGCAGGTAATATTTATTTTCGATAATCGACACCGGCCTGCGGAGGTAACTGACAAATTATTGGTTTGGTTACTTTTTCGGTTGTCGTAGCGAATTAGGCTTCTCTTTCGCTTTCCACCTGGCGACCTCATGTCATATAGGACGTTCAGAATAAAACATGAAATACTCATAGTAATACGTACACTATAATATAATCAGTGTAAGTTTATAATCAGTGTAAAGCTGGGTGTTGCCTTAATTTTTTTGTAGCTAAGTCAAAAACGTAAACAAATATGATTAAGTAGTAGTAGGGGCAGTTAATTACTATGTAAGTATATTATAGTTACTACTAACATTGAACTGGTTAGAACTCCTTGGAACGTCGGCAGTAAAGTTAATGCCACTGACACGCCAAGAATAGAAAGGGCCACCAGGTCCAACCACAGATCCCTGAAAATAAAAACAAAATCATAGATGAGTAGGTAAACATTGTTTAAAAAAACAGTTATTGGAAGCGAAATAATATTTGATTCAGTAATAAGTAAAATACTTGCCTCGGAAGACCAGGGATGAATGGGCAGGGACCCAGCAGCAACAGACCAGCTGTTGACAGGAATAAACCCCACACCATCATGCACCAGTGGTTGTGAACCCTGTATGATAAATATTTTTCATATGAAATAAAATCCAACAATAGTAAGCAGGGTTGTAAGTAGGTACATTAAAACCAGTTACCTACCTAATTATAGTGGGAACTTGGTGACACGGTCCGAAGAAAAAGAGCCGGCGCGGAATACAGTATTCCAAAACCACAGAGATTTATCCTGTACTAGCTGCTGCCCGCGGCTCTGCCCGCGTGAATATTCGTATAAAACAAAGCCTATGTGTTAATCCAACGTATTTAAGCTATATAACTGTAAAGTTCCATTAAAATCCGTTCAGTAATTAATGCGTGAAAGAGGACCACACATCCATCCAAACAAACTTTCGCATTTATATTATTATTAAGTAGGATAATGATAGTGAAACATATTACGTAGTACACGTTTAATAAGTAAATTAAAGTTATATGAATCCTCGACACAAATTTGGCGGCGGGACAAAAGATTTTCATGTCTGAAAAGCCCGCATTTGAAGAGTCATCATCATCAGCCTATCGCAGTCCTCTGTCCTATTTGCTTCTCCAGTTGTTCGCCACTTGGGTCAAACATCTGGAGGCTTTACCTTTTGATCGAAGAGTAAACATGAATATCTTACCTATCAGCTACCCAACCCCAAATAGGGCTGAATATGCCGTAGAGACTGGAGAAGAGCAGAAATATCAGGCCAATTTGTTCTGTGGAGAGGCTGAACTGGCGCAGATGGGGCTCCAGGGTGGGGTCTAGAAAGGCCCATGTGTTAGACACCACCACGATTACCAGCCCCGTTATTATGATGGAAGGGATCTTGAATAACTTCAGGATGGAAGCAGACTTGGATCCGACCGAGTATTCTGAAATGCAAAACTGATTTGGCACATACA
The DNA here is from genome assembly GCA_031163375.1 of Conogethes punctiferalis. Lineage (NCBI taxonomy): Eukaryota > Metazoa > Arthropoda > Insecta > Lepidoptera > Crambidae > Conogethes > Conogethes punctiferalis. The sequence goes on from CM062078.1 coordinate 13,398,741, forward strand.
CAAAGTTACTTAACATCGGGTCGGGTTTCCGTCAGGTGGAGGAAAAGAAGGAACCACGAAGGGAACTCTTTAGATTTTAGCTTCTCAGCCTGTGGTAGATCCCCTTCGGTCGTGTTTCACGATCCCCCGGCCTGATACCCCGGTACGATTCTGAAACTTAACACCGACCGAAGTTTCTTTGACGGATGCCGCCTACATAATAAGTAAGCCTACCCATTACCAAAAAAAGGCAAAAAAAGGCTTTGTTTAAATATACCCTCGATTGGAATCAAGGAAATTAAGTAAAGTGAATCAGGAAAATTGTTAAGATAATAAAGAATTAGGGCCGTTAAACCGTATAAAATAAATATAGGTAGGAGGGATTTTACTGCTCAGAAATAAAACATCAAAGAAAAAATAATAAAGCCCAGCGTTTGCGAAGATTTCGTTTCCTTTCAAAATTAGAAATGAACTTTTCCTATTCACTTTGACGTCCTTTGAGCGGAATACTTATGGTACAAAAACTACCTAATTAGATTAATAATTCATAATTAACATTCTAATAGATTAATACGGTACATACCTTGACAGTCAGTTAATAAAAAGTAGTTGATGGGGACCGTCAACACCATCACGATTCCCAGAGTATAGAATGGTAGACCAAATCCCCCGATCTACCTGAAACATAGAATTATACACATAGAAAATTTACTCTCTCACCTGAGTTAATTTTCAGAAATATATTACGGTACTAGCTGCTGCCCGCGGCTCTGCCCGCGTGATATTCGTATAAAACATAGCCTATGTGTTAATCTGATGTACAAACTATATTCCTGTAAAGTTTCATTGAAATCCGTTCAGGAGTTTTTGCGTGAAAGTGGAACAAACATCCATCCATCTATCCAAACAAACTTTCGCGTTTATAATATTAGTAGGATACTTTTTTCTGAAAACACAATTACTAAGGTAGCTTGATGAAAAAGGTACTCCATAAATATCTTTTTATTTTAAAGGTTATTATTCTTCAGAATTATTTCAGTGGTAATCCACAGACTTATAGTTCACAGTCTTAGTTTTATACTAGCGTTGAGCATGTCTTCTTTTATGTATCGTACAATAGCGAATAAAATTGTTTTGTTTTGTAGTCGAAGTCGACTCCTATTTCGAAGTGATAAGGGTGGGTCAAAAGCGACCATCAAGCGTAGGTATGGTAGACCTCGTTATTGCCACTACAACTAAAAAAAAATTTTAGGTAGATATACTTATCTACCTAAAATTTTTGACCCAGCCAGAGTAATCTGAATATGAGTGTGAATAATATCCTTTCACGGTAGGTATCTGTTATCGATTGACGGCCGTTGATCTGTGAACCCGATATACCTACCTAGTGCAAGATTCTTATTAAAATTTTAGTTACGTTTCCCATAGTCATCTTCTACGACACCCACGAGATGACATGGGGTGGTCCTATTATTAATCCGGATACCACACGAACCTTTGAGGGAGGCATATGTCCAGCAGTGGACTTTACACTACATTCTATCCAAATAAATTGAAAGTACGGACCGAGTAAAGCATCCCGCCGATGGCCGGGCCCACAGACATGCCCAGCCCTACGAACGTCTCCAGGATGCCAAGAACGGAGCCGATGCTCTCAGGGAAGGCGTTCACCACGAACACGTAGCTGGCGGTGGAGTAGGCGCTGGCTCCCAACGCTTCTAGACCCCGGACCACGAAGCAAAGCACGGTAAAGCTCGTGGAATCTTCTATCATAGCTAGAGTGCTGGAAAACGGAAAATGGATGAATCATAAAGTGAATAATAAAGTGATGCAATTTGTGCAGCAGTGTAGACACTTTATAACCGAAACAGCATAAACTTTTTCATAGAATCGTAAGTCACAGTGACGGTTAGCGTATATTTACAGTCGACTTGAATCCCCTGGCCAGGAGATTTAACTAGACTTCTCCAGGTTTTTTGCGGGGTCAAATCACCTAAATATAAAGGCTTCGTTTAGGAAGACACGTCGCGTAGAACGGCGCGTCACACGATGCGCCAAGGTGTTTTCCATATATAGTGCTGGAAAATCGCACGACGCGTAAAATCGCACAAACGGAGTAAAGTTAGCGTTGCATCCGTTATCCTGCGCATGACCTCAGGTCGTGTTGAATTTAATGGTAATGATGATGACTTGACTCCGTGTCTTAAAGATTAGCCGATGTGTCGAAATTCGTAAACGAGTATTTAGTAAGTAAGTAGTAAGAGTAAGTTAGTTTATTCAGTTAATAGTCGAAACGTTCCAAAAATGCTGCATAATTAATTTTTAACAAAAGTGGCTGTTCGAAAATGGACATTATTAGACTTGCACTTACCCAAATAGACAATTACAAGTCCCTGCTACGAACATGCCCGAAATGAACATGAATTTAGCTCCAATCAGCGGTAACTGTAAACAAATAACAATTAAAGGTACCTACGTAACGTAACAGATATGCCTATCTACAGTCAAATCATTTTTTTTTTTTTTTATAAATAAATAAATAATAATAAATAACCAAGACATGCCACGCTGGGCCACACAGCGCCACCTAGCCCCAAACTAAGCCGAAGCTTGTACTATGGGTACTAGACAACGGATAAACTTACTTAGATAATTTTTTTTTGTAAATAAATACATTTATACATAGAAAACACCCAGACCAATACAAACAGACATGTTAATGAACAGAAATGTTTGTACTGTGCGGGAATCGAACCCACAACCCTTGGCTCAGAGGGCAGAGGTCACTACCAAATGAGCCACCGAGCCTGTTTGGAAAATTCACTAAGTTACCTATAGGTAATTGGGTTTTAAGCAGGGACTACTGAGTAAGTTAATTTAATCAACATTGTATAGGTAGGTAATTACACGAATTAATTACATATTGTCACTTACTAAATATTCTAGAAGCAAGTAATTACGACATTACCCTTTTATTTGCTAAGGTTGTAGAAAAAAACACTAACAAAAGTCCGCATTTAACCTATTAGGTATAATTTGACGATATAAATATATTTTACGTAGAAAAGTGTGATGATTCGTTTTTGGAAAGCTACCCGTTACACCTAATATGTAAGACGGGATAATAATAGATACAGACATTATAATAACAGATATGGAACGTCAATAAACTGAGCCCTTACATAAACACGTTAGGTGCATCATTATGTATGTGTTATTGCACTTTTAACATATACTTACCTAGATAAAAGTACTATATGTACACCATATTTATTATTAGTTGGTTAGTTCAGGGTTAAAATTAAATTATCTACAGATAAACAAATCTATACCGTATTGTTCTATGGTAGGTATTACATGTAATATAATCAATAATGATGCTTTGTTGGGATATATTTAGCATTTTAATGAATTGATGATTTTTGGCTAATTTGATAGAGGAAAGATCTAATGTATTTTTGTCTAATTGAATGGAGATAAGATTTTTTACCTACATATTTGGCTCATTTACCATTAAGCGTGTAAGTGTTTGTAAAAGAATAGTTCGAAAAACATGAAAATACTATAAAAAAGATAACGATAGTGAAATTCTAATTAAAATCGTCATTAAACTGCTATAAAATTTCTAGGAGGATAAAATACTTAGGTACCTTTATTTTACAACTTATTTTATTTTACCAAGTTTATAAACCCATAATTAATCAGGTAGGTATACTTACTCGTAGACATGGGTCTACGAGTAAGCAGGTATGCCTACCTCATACATCTGTTGGTTTACAAGCTCTTAGCTTTATTAAGTAAACTGTGCAAAACGCTTAGGTAGAATTCAAGTATTTGGTGTGAAAAGTTAATTTACTAAAATGACCAGAACTCTGAACCTTCAGATCGACGACACTTTAGTCGAGAATACGAAATACACGCCATAAAATCTGTATACTTCAACTCTTTTAAATTCTAAGTCCCAATACCAAAGGCACAATACAAAATATATTTTTATGTTGCGCGATATAAGTAGCTTAAGATATTTGATGGGTTAAAGGACTTGGCTACTTACAAATTTCCCAAAGAGCGGTGAAGTCAAGAACATGACGACAGCGTAGAAACTGAACACGATCCCGCACATGGTGTCCGACAGGCCCTTCGCAGTGGCCTCCTTGGGGAAGAAGGGCGCCATCACGCTCATTGAGCAGAAGCTCATGAAGTCCACCAGCGCCAGCGAAGCCAGGGTCAGCCGCTGTCTGCGAGATAGGAACCGCAGCGCCCCGGGCCGAGGTCTCGTCTGCGTTCGAACTAGTCTGGAAAATTTAATGTATCTATATACTTACCTACTTATAATAAATTTGTAGAGAGGTCAATTCTCAGGAAATTATCTGGGAGTAGGTACTGTAGCGAGTGATCGATACTGATGCCGAAAATGCAATCAGTAAAATTTTTGTCTGTCTATCTGTACGTCTGTCTTGTCTGTCTGTATGTTCGTTAAAGAAACAAAAACAACGGATTTTAAAAAAGCTTGGTACAATTATTCTTCATACTCCTGGGCAGGTTATAGTATACTTTTGATTACGCTACAATCAATAGGAACAGAGCGAGAAACGGGAGAAATTGTCTGTAGGTATGTTTGACCGCGCATCACGCGAAAACTATTAAATGGAATGGAATGCGGTTTTCACCATTGTATTGCTAGAAGTCTAACTTAAAATTTAGGCACCATTTTATGGAAGTCCGTTATTTTTGAAACCCGATATCCATGCATGCGACGCCGCCGGCACAGCTAATAGTCTAGGATATAAATAACTTACGTAATAACCTATCTTTTATTCTTTTTTTATGGGTATGCATTAGGCACCTTCATGCCACCTCTGGGAGGAGTACGAATTACGTACATATTCAAGTCATTAAATAATGGCGTCAAATTACAACTTACAGTTATATAACCCTCCTCCACCCTCACAATGGAAACATACCTAGTTGGATTCGATGCTTTGTCTTTTTATAAGCTAATCAGTTTGAGTCTAGTGGTGGCAGGTGCCACTTGACAACCATGAAAACTCGGGTTCAAACCCAGGACAGGACAAAAATACTTCTGTCAAGAACTTCCACGGTTGCAGCAGCCTCGGAACCATGAATTTGGTAATTGGAAATGTGATATAGTCGTTAATAAAGCCTTTTGCAAGGGTCAGCAATCATCCAGGGTCTCTTAGTGTAGGTACCTACTTATATAAAATAGTTTAAGGTCACTTTACCCGCCTCGGCACAAATTGAAACATTTTTTCAGGAACGTAGAAAAGGTTTTTAGCAAATATAACATCAGTTTGTAAATAATGATGAAATACAAATGCATTAAAATGTGTGACGATAAAAGTCAACAGCACAAGTCGTTGTGATTGATATATAATCATTACATCCATAGTTATAATAGTCAATACATATAACACAACAGTCAAATAGTGTGTCAGTAGGTACCTACTTTGAATAAGTATTTTCACAAAGAAAATTAAGAGGTTAATAAAGAAACAGTCAAGCTCAAGAATCCAAAAAAAATGTCTGTTCATTTGTTTGAACATACTAATCTCCGAAACTAGTGGACAGATAAAAATTAAACTTTAAATTTTATATCTAATAATTCCTAGAAATGATGAATGAATAACACAATACCCTGCTAAAATAAAAGAGATTGAAAATTTTAAACTTACCTACACTCGTAAATTCGAAGATCATCTTATGTGGAATCCCAAGAGATCAGAGATTACTTAATATTTCGCCTGATGAGCATTATTGCTGAGTCATCAAAAATCAAAAGCCTGGATTATTTATCAATGAAATTTATCATTATCATAAAGTTTCCGTGAACAAAGTCGCAAGCACCAACTAGAGTGCAACAACAGAGGAACGAAATAATAAATGTGCATACAAAATTGAGTCCAATTGACCCCACCAAAAGTAGGTACACAAATCGATAGAATATTAGTTCAGGTAAGTTAATGTTATTATTTATGACTGGCTGATGCCGGCGATTTCGTTCACGTGGTGCCTAGTTAGGTATACTGAAGACTTAACTACCATTATTGCTACTTACATTTACCTACAACCTATTACACCACTCATTGTTATGTATTTCTATTATAAAAACAAGCAGTTTCATTAAGATAAAAATAGGTAAGCACTTTATATTAAATTACATACTCATTCTTCAATACAATGAACTATAAAATTGGTTTAGGTATCCTGAATTGCATAATAAATGTTACAATACTCTTTTGATACTGTTCAAGTAGGTTATGAGTGCGGTATTAAATAACCATGATTGACTATATACCTAGGAACTCACCTAAGTCCGCTTTAGAAACTAGGTATACCTACATTTCTTATACTTAGTAGGACGTGGGTGGAGGCGCCTGCTGCCCACATCTGACGCTAAGCGTCATCATCATCTTCAGCCTATCGCAGTCAGTTAAGCCTATCGAGACGTCACTACAGGTACCGGTTTTACCACTTTCTGATAAAGTCTCTGATTCTTAGTTATCTAACAGACTTATCCAGTAGATAAAATTCGAATAGACAGTCGGGAACTTATCGGCAAGCTAGGCAAGTTGGAACATGGCGTAAATTGCGGTTTTTTAACAGAGTGTATTAAAGAGGGCCTTAGAAATGTATGGAAGACAGTGGGGGCATCATTCTTGGATCCACATTCCTACAGATTTGTGACGCTGACGAGAAAACCGGAGAGTTTAGTGGGATAACCCGGCATCAAAAAGAGACCACTGTCTGCCCCCTCTATAGCAAACGATGAAGGTCTGAAAGGATTCTCCCCAAAAATGAGGGTATTATTACTGGCCTGTGTCATGTTTGTTTGGTACAACGCTGATAGGGACTTATTTGGTCCCCAAGCCCTAGCAGTACCTATATCTACTAATCTAGAGGAAACGCTCTTGATTGAAGAGCATTTCTTAATGATTAATAAGTAGGTACGTCCTACTCATATATCAATCTTCTTGTCGCAAAGATAAGTGTAACTATTAATCGTATTAAGTAGTTATGAAAGAAAATGATGCTTTCCTTCATATAAGATGTAGATAGACATAGGTAGGTATACCTACCTATGTCTTTTTTTCTTTTCTTCGATTCCTATCTATATATTTTATAATTTATGACTTAATCAAACGAGAGAAAAAATGCACATAGAATAGGTACCTACAATTAACGCAGTTATCTGTGACAATTAAGAAACAATGTTCAATTATATCGGTCTGTGAATAATAAAATCCAATCTGCCATTTTAATTGTGCTTAAAGAAATTGTTAAGTTTCCGAATATTAGGTACACATTTCGAAGTATCGTTGTGACTTAACAGTATCAAAATGCTAAGTAAGTTTAAGCAAAAGCAAGCTCATTTCTTCATTCATACAAGATCATTTTTAACTTTTAAATCGAGTTATATCTACGAGAAATCATTAGAGACCTGCGTCTAAAAAACAAACAGTGTCAGTAGAGTATTTAGAAGTACCTACCTACTTTACATTTTTATACACATATAGGTACCTATGTAGGTAATTTTTTTTTATTATATAATGTGAAAACGACATTTTTCATTTACACATGTAGCAATTTGTATCTACTTGTAACATATAAAGACACTTTTAACTATTAGATGACTATTATGAAGTATTTGATACATCGATGTACCTACTCGTACGTAATTAATAGACAATTATATTAATTCTGGTATGTGGTCAATATAACACGAAAATAAAACAGCAGTTAAAGGTACGTAACCTGCTTGAAGTCTCAAGCACACGTGGCAAAACTACCTACTGCAACAGAGAGGACTATTAAAATTCATTTTTAAAAGACCAAGGTACTATTTTATAGCATATAACCTAATGTAGGCCAGTAGCTACGGTTTTTTTCCAGAGTGCAGTTTAAAAAGAAAAAACTTACCTTTCTCTCAATATCCTGATTTCGGAGTTAGCATCATCCGGCGGGATCCCCGACCACGAATGCGCGCGGCGTAGCCTCCGAAAGTCGGGCAGCGATCCTCGGCCGCCCCAAGTGGCCGCCAGCTCCTCGACCTGAGTCGAGCTCTTCACCATTCTCGCATCAAACACAATACTTTCGCACGACTTGCCCTCCTCACTGCCGGAGCGCGACCGACCATTCAAATCACAACGAGTCCGGTTCCTCAACAGCTTGCTGCTCTCATCACAATCGTCCATCTCCGCAACCGTGCACAGACTGTCACTATCTAACAATTAAGATGAGTCGCTACAAATCGCTCGTAAACAATGCGCCCGATACCGTGTGTCAACAGCCCGTCGGACCGATCGAATGTACAAAATCTACTCCGCATATCAATAATCGCTATCTTATCGGTGTAAATAAAATTTAACTGGAAAGAGGGCACTTGTTAATTTGTAGGGTTGGTATGCACCGTTGCGTGTGTATTGTGTGTTCACGATAACGCGGTTTGGTCGTTTTATCGCGTGGGTAGCGAGTAAAAAAACATAGGTAAGTAGGTACATGTTGTTCTGTCGCGCCTTTTCCGCTTCAAGTGGCGGATTGAATTTAGAACTTCTAGATTCGGTTAGGTCAACATGATTAATATAGGTACAATTAACTAATTATCAAACCAATTATATCAATACATGTAATTATAATTTATTTATACATAGAATTATTATACAAAAATTGGCTGTAATTGATTTTATTTGTAAACTATTATGTTCCATATAGTGCTGAAACCAGTTAAACTATAAGAGATATGAAAATGGTCCATCAGCGAAAATTGTTCCGTCTGATCAGCATTTTTGTTGGCTTTTCGAAATTCGAAGATCCGGGACTTTTGGTGTACTCGTACTTATTAGCTCTATCGGACTAACTAAGTATACGAATGTCGTCTTAGCAAAAGTTGTGTTCAGTTTGATGAACAATAAATATAAATATTCATTATCATAATGTCCACGCGAACGAAGTCGCAAGCAACAGCTAATATAATTCCTATCAGGTACTAAGCTATTTATTTGTAGACAAGCTGTGCCAGCGGCGTCGCTCGCGTGGATATCGGGTTTCAAAAATAACGGACTTCCATATAATACCCATCTATACCTTGTGCCTAAGTTTTAAGTTAGACCTCTAGCAATACATTGGTGAAAACCGCATTCAATTCTATGCAGTAGTTTTTGCGTAATGCGCGTTCAAACATACAGGTTTAAATTTCTCGCGTTTTCCCAACACTTCCCGTCACTGCTCCGCTCCTATTGATTGTAGCGTGATGAAAAGTATCCTATAACCTGCCCAGGAGTATGAAGAATAATTGTACCAAGTTTCGTCAAAATCTGTTCAGTAGTTTTTTTTTCTATAACGAACATACAGACAGACAGACAGACAGACAAAAATTTTACTGATTGCATTTTTGGTATCAGTATCGATCACTTATCACCCCCTGATAGTTATTTTGAAAAAATATTTTATGTACAGAATTGACCTCTCTACAGATTTATTATAAGTATAGATTACATTCGGTAGTGAGCCTAACCCTTTGCACCAGGCGTCACGTGCAGTTATTGATATACATTGATTTTCTAGAACACTGATGATTATCCTGTCTGGCTGAACCAACAATATTGTAACATATTACTTATTTAATATAATAACTGTGCTGGTGTCACAGGCCAAACTAACGAATTTAAAAACGATCGTTCGATAGACGGATGAGTCGGATCGTGTGGTTTTATGCCATAAAGAAGAACTACGATTTCTAGCTTGCTCTTGGATCCGTTAATGTAGATTTTCATGAATTTAATTCGAACACGGGACACAGGAGGGACAAATGAGAGGGATTTATATTACAATATCAAGCAATCCGTCCATCGAACGATTGTTATTGTAGGGCCACGTATGATTTAGGTCGTCTCGTAATATTTACATTTGTTCGAGATTGAAATACCTATCCCACCAATGGTAGTAACTATTTAGAGATATAACTAGGCACTCAAAATAAATAAATCATATAAATGCATTTATGAGGAACTTCTTCCCTCGCGCCTCGGTTTTGTGGAACCAACTTCCTGCGAGAGTCATTCCGAACAGCTACGACTTTAGAACCTTCAAGAAACGAGCATATTCATATTTAAAAGGCCGGCAGCGACCCTAAACTTGGTTAGAGCTGCGTGTCCATGGGCGGTGTTGACTGCTTACCATCAGGCATCACACTTGCTCGTCTGCCGTCTCTCGCACAAAAAAAAATATAAATGCATACGCTACTAGTCAGTAATTTCTAGAATAGAAGCAGTGAATGTATTTCCATGGGAATAAGAAAAGAAAACGTGTAATTTTACAATGCTTTATTCAACGCATAATAATATATATTTTTCTTATACTTATATAAGACATCTCAACAATCTCCGTAAAAAAGTATAATGGGAAACGTCGCCTTTGTCCGGAAAAACGATGAATGATTTACAATTGTGTCGGCACAGTGCGGGCGCGTACGGAACGTGGCTTCGACGAGACGACTCCAAGATAAGGGTAATAATTATTATTTTATAATATTTGTATGGGCCCCGTCGACGCCTCGTTCCCACGACACCGTTGATAAGATTTTATTACAAGATCACGAAATAAGTATAAAAATAAATGGAGTAATTAAGTAGATTATTATTTTTTATTGTTATACTTATTGTTTTTCCGAACAAAACGATTTCCATTTTTTACATTTGCACCGATTAATCGGTTTTATTGTTACACAATATCTTCTCAACGTTACAACATGAGATGTAGGAAATTCTAGTTGAGCTAGTTCACACTAGACGCTTACCTAAATAATAATAATTAATTACTACAAACGTAAAAAAACTTGTGTAACTTATACACAATTGAAATGCCTAAATAATATACATGTCAAATTGATTTACGAATTTTACAAAGTACAGTCAAACAAAAAGTCGTTTTAGTAAAGCCTTAATCAGACTCGATAAGACAGGTATAACCTTCATGAAAGTAAGTATTGTTGAGTAATTGCGTAATAATTATGGTACAGTAATGTGTATAGGTACATTGGAATTTAAAAAGTGATCACCTACCTTTGTTATTGACTATCGCTTAGCTTTCATTCGCTAAGTGACCTTAATATGATGCCTTGTAAGGATGCAAATCTTTGGAATTGATTATATCCTTGAAATATATTTTACTAAATTATGGAATAAGCACTGTTTTCTCATATTCCATGTACAAATAGTGTTTACGTATGATTGTTTTCTTTGTAGATTCTTATGTCAACTAATGTGTACTTGAAAATACTGTGTCGTAGCTGATTTTAATGTGACGTCCTAATGATTACCCCTATAAGAGTATTTTCTGACTTTTATGACACGTGGCATACTACGTCACGTCTATACTTTCTTTTAATTTAAGAAATATTTCATATTACAGATTTAGTTATTTTAGAAATTTTACCATCGATTTTTCGCTCGTATAAGATACATTGATGTGTTAAGTGTTAGATATATTCATTAGATAATACAAAATAAATATAATACACCTAAACTGTATTTATCGATATGAAGCCTGTTTTTTAATTAGTATGTAAGCGAAAAAGGGAAATGAACATTATTATTAGGTTCTTATGGATCATTTTTGGCTATACAGTAAACTATAGAGTAAAAAATATATTCATAAATTTTATCGCATAAAAATAGCGCTTGTAATGAAGTGATGTAAATGATACGACATTGTTTGTAGGTACTTAAAGTTGTACAAATGATGTAAAATCATTGTTCAGTATTTCGAAATAATTTAATAAAGCTGCAAGGAAGTTTTTTGCTGTCATAAAAAGTTAGAAATACGTGACATTTACATAATATAAATGAATTTGCAATATTTATCCATAAAGACTTAAGGACCATATAGACTTAGTAAATAAAGAAACACAGATAGAAATTTCGACTCTTGACGACTTATACAATAACAAAAAAATAAATAAATCGAAAACATAACATAAATTGTATCTCAACTTAATTTAAACACTTAATCAATAATTTTATTTTATAATAAGTTTTATCTGATATATTATGTAGATTCATCCAAATTCAAGCTTTTGAATAAAGCTCGTATATCGGTAGTATAGTCGGCCTGAAATCGATATTAGGCCCAACTTAAAAAATATCTTTATTTTTTACCCTACTTTAATCAATTAACAGTAAGAATCATCAATCATCATTTTTGTCTTAGGCTAGAAATTAAAGTGCATAAAAAAGCACGAACAACTCCTTATTAAAAAAAATGTCAAAAGACAGTGTCATAAGTTCAAAATATCTATCTCTGCCTGTGTATCGCAGCCTTTAAGTGGATGAAATGGTTATACGTTTCAAAGGGGGTTTTTGAATTGGATTGATTTTACCTTGGTCTGGTAACGAGGCCATCTGTTTAACAGTTACCATTCTGACCAGGCATGTAAATAAATATGCTAAAAGTAATACCTACAATGTATAACAGGCTGCAACAACGTTATAGAATCTTCTGTCTCAAATCGTGGCGTAATGTAAGGCTGAGATTTATAGAAGGTTAGTCTTAGTTCTGACTAGCTAACATAAAATTTAAAGGTCAGTAGAACAAACAGTGGCTGGGACGGGATGGCGACGTAACGGCAACGTTATGCCGATAATTGTAATATATAGAACTAAACGAAGAGATAGGTACATACTCGTACATATGTAACTTTCAATTACTCTCTGTAACTGCACTCGCTTAACAAAATGGCAACTGTATCCTTATAGAAGAGCGGAATCACCTAACACAGGCAATTTCTTATTTATAAGGTAAAGACTTTTTGTAGTTGTAGAAATAAAGATTTTTATTTTTTTATACAAACACTCTGAGTATCTATATCTGTATTAGGATGGTGTCAGACTAGCGTTTTATACACGCATAGGTAAACGCTAGTTTTTGAAAGTGTGTCATCTTTTGCAAATTGCGTAGTTCGTGCGATTGATGCGCTTAAAGGCAGCTGAATCCGATCGCTACTATGGGTTCGATCGAACACACCTGAATGAACCTGTGTAAGCTAGCTCGGTTATTGGAAAGCGAAATGTAAAATGTGGAAGCGCTAATACCGAAATGACAATAGCAGCGCCCACAATTAACATAAGTAGAGGACTCGAGATTTGTCAAATTATGGCAACTGAAAGGTTTGATAAGGAATTTCGTTTTTTATTTGAGAAAATTATTTAATAGCTAATTTAAATGAAGATAAGTGAATATACATGATTAAATGTGCTATAAACATGAGAATAATTTCCAAACTCAACGTGTGCAAAAAGGGAATAAATTTTATTAGCATAGCAAGCAAGGAAATTGAAGAGCTTGGGAATAATGGAAAAAAGCTACTAAATAAGAGCTTGAATCATTAGATTGAGACTTGAGGAGACATGAGGCTTTAAATGCTTCTATTAATTTCTTTGGATCAATTTCCATATACATAGCTGCAGTCGAATAAAACTAGTAGAAACTGTTTATTACACTGTTTCCACATTTTATAACACGACACCGTGTCCCATACCGCTAATATAATTAACGTTTTTAATTAAAAATTCATATATTTTTTTTATTGATTAACTTCTCGGCAATGAGAAACGTTAGAAAATTCATTGTTAGAATCATATAAGTGTCAATGGCAATCAAAGGGTAACTTTCGTATATAATTCTATGAAAATATAACAATTTGACACATAATAGATCACGATTATTTCCCTATTTGGAAGTCCGCACACACTTTGCACATTGCGAATACCTGTAAAAATGTAAGCTATTCCGAAACCTAAACCTAAATATATGGTTCTCCCTGTATATTACGAACAATCGACGTGCTACCATTACGCCTCCCTCCCGACGCGTCCGCTGTGTATTAAAGCAAAACCTAGCTGAACTAAGATAAAATACGATCATAAACTTCGCACAGTACATAATATATACTAAAATATGTATCCACTAATTGTAAACACACTAACTTAATTCCAATGAAAAGCAATGATTTCCGACATAACAGTTAGATCGCTCTTGAGTTGAGAAATGAATGAGAAGGTACGTTCAAATGTAAAAATAGATGATCAGTATTCCAAATTAAACCTTACTGCAATAACTTAATCCTTTGACCGCCATGACACACAATATAAAATATATCGTTATCGACGCATTCACGCGTCAATGGCGTTCAACCGGTTAGGAATAGAATTCGGCAAATGCTTTGCTTAGTACTTTTTTATTATTATTTAAGTCTAAGGGAGGCGGTTATGTCCTTATGGTCTTTTTAAACGAAATTAACATATTTTTATGAAGTTTCGTTGGTGTGACCGACTCTTAAACGAAGGTTGTTTCTTGTACTATGAGTACTTAGATGATCTATAACTGGGGGCGTCTCCCATATATCCAAACCTGAACCAGTTTAGAACACATATTATGTTTTCTAAATTGGTCCAACCGGGAATCGAACCCGGAACCTTCCGCTTCGGCGCCATGAGTCGTTAAATATACTAATTTACATATCACATTAGATGGTAACAAAAAACATAGTCTCGTCCTCCCTAGAGCTTTTTCTCTAAACAAAAAAAAGTTTAATCAGATTTGCTATTTATTCTTATTGGCATCTGTAGCTGCCTGCTATTGCTACACTGTACTATGAAAAAAAGTTTGTCTATGATATTCTTTCATCGGTTTTACCTTGTCAATAGTTTAGGTTAAAAACGTAACGGTGATCACCTCTGCTGTGACAGCTGGGCCAATTCCTGGATCAGAGCCGTTTCGGTCTCGATCTTCTGGAGTTGGTTGAGTTCAAGCTGTTTGCCTGAAGCCTTTTGCTGTTTCAACTTGTCTATGTCGCAGAGTTTCTGTGAACAATAGAAAAATACATTATAATTTGTAATATCATCAGCCTATCGCAGTCCACTGCTGGACATAGGCCTCTCCAGCTGTTCGCCACTTTGGGCAAACACCTGCAGTATTTACTTATAATCGCCACGCTGGACAGGTGGGTTGGCGATCACAGAGCGTAGCTTCTCGCTCCGATGACGCTGCTGCCCGTCATCGGTTTGTGATATTTGGCTACGCCTTCAATCGTGATGGTTATACCGCCACCAGGTTGCCAGAGCCTCGTCTGAATAACAGACAGGATGCACCACGGGCAGTTGAGGGTAGACTGAAGCGAAAAGATAATAAGGTCGCTCCCTTACATAGCTATAATATGTAATAGGGAGACGACTATGCTTGATTTTGCATGTTATTTCCCGGCTGCCAGGAAGGATAATTAAAATCACGACATATTTAAGAAATCGCAACATGTTTTTTGCAAAATAAAGCCGCAATTAGCCTTCAAAGTTGACTGGGAAATTGATTCAAATAAATTTTTTCTCTTCTGAGGCGAGGAGTTTAATAGGGAATATGCATGAAAAATAGTTTCAGGTATCTACTAATTTATCGTAAAATAGATCAAAATCTACTACGAACAGTGAAAACAAAATCACAATTGGTTGAAAAATGGGCGAGATACAGTCGTTGAAAGCAAATATATCCGTCTCTCTCTCGCGAAACAGATTTTTCTATGGAGTTAGTACGGCGCTCACGGTACGTGACGTCATCCGCCGCGTCGGATCTCTCTGTCTAAGCAATAACTTTAACGCTTTATAACTCGCTTAATAGAAAAGATAGTTTAAAAATTCTTCAATATTTATGTATCTGGAAGATAAAAGATCTCAATAAATCCATAAAAAAAAGTCATGCATATTCCCTATTACCGTCTTAGTCACCAAGACACTCGTCACTTAATTTATTAATGTTCTTAATTTTATAGTTCTTCTTTGGGTCGCCTGTGGAGACAAAGAGCGTGCTTGTCGTAGGAGGAGGCGGCGAGGAATTCGCTTATCCTCTTCACGCCACCCAACGCTAGAGGCCTCCTGCGAAGTAAGGATTTCACCTGTCGTCTTTGTCACTCGTAACGTACCTTATTAATGTTCTTAATCTTCTTGTCTTTCTCTGGGTCGCCAGTGGAGACGAAGGGTGTGCGAGGCGTGCTCGTGGCAGGAGGGGGCGGCGAGGCGTCGCCTTTGGCACGTTCCTCCGCCTTCCTCGCCTTACGGGCTTCGCGCTTCTCTTTCTGTTTGATTGCTTGCTTTGATGGTCCCGCTGTTTTGGTACATAATTGTATGGTTCACATAATGTAGACAATAAAAAAATATGTAGATAGTGGCATAGCGAATAAAGACGATAAGCCGATCAATTCATAACGGGGTATTAGTATCGGAAAACGTCAATAGATGGCGCTGGTCATTAGTTTTGCATATTGCGTATATATATTTTTTTTATGTTTGTGTGTTTGAGAATTCCGATTATTAATACATATTAAACACGTTTTTTTGTGATATAGGAGAAAGAGTTATTTGAAGAATTCAGTAATATTATGGGTTGAACTGGTTGAAATTTTCTAAGGATTATTGGAGATAATGGTAGAAGGTATTGTTAATATTAAGTTGACAAAGAGTTTATTGGTTTTAATGTGTATACTGACATAGGTATATTTATTTATGTACACCAACTACCCAATCAGGTAGGTATATAATCGGATGTTTCTGTAACTCCCTCACAAATACTCACCGCTGGATTCACCAGGTTTATGCGGTTTCTCATGCTGATGCAAAGTGAATGTGGAAGGCTTATTTCTGGCTCCAGGCGGTCTATAGGCCGCAGCCGGCTTCGGCGTGGAGTCCTCGATAGCTTTGGGAACAGTCTTGGACAAGTCGCTCTTAGGAAACGTTCCTGGTTGCCAGGAAATCGCAAGGAGGTTCTCCTTCTCCTGGCATACGCGTTTGTGCATTAGAGCTCCGGTGTAGTGCCAGATTTTGTATCTGAAAAATTTAAATTGAATTAACTTTCATAGTTGCCTATGAAATACAGATATAAACACTTTACAGATTCCCTTTTAATTAAATATCTTTTGTAGTTCTATGTATTCCTAAGTAAGTCTTTCAACAAGCGCTTTGACCTTTTGGTTAAAGAAATTACAACTTTGGTTTAATGCTACAACTTTCTATAGAAGGTTACTATAGGCTTACTGGGATTTACGCCTATTTTCACTAACAGGTGGCTTAGAGGCCAGCAAAGAAGTTTAATGGACACTATGTACTTATATTATGTTGCTTCAGATACACAGCCTAGATGGCTGTGAAAATTTACATTACAATTTTTGTGAGTATGCTCTGCATAAGTTTTTTTATGTTTTTCTCCACAATGGCTGAATCTATCAGTAAGCACACTAAGTTTGGTCTGCCATATAAATGTCGCAGTCATCTGGTTGAATCTCCTATTCAATTCAATCGCTAGCGCGTTCATTGAATGACGACATTCAATTGAATGACTAGACCGAACGTTGACTAAACACGCGTCACTTAACGTCCAACTAGGTAGCGGATTGAAACATAGCCCTTTGAAAAGAGCGGACGTAAAAGCAGTCAAGTGATTGTAATTTAGTTCATTTTTTTCCCGCGCGGCGTTAGTAGTCACTAAAACAAATATGGCGTCGAACATGATCACCTGAGTGTTGATATTTTTTTGATTAGATTTACTTTAAACTGACTTATACGTAATAAAATAGTGTGACAGCGTGGATTTACCTATTAATACGCCGCCTCCGGATACTTTTAAAGAAAAATTAAAAACTAAACATTAAACAGTTGGCTTTTACCCATTCAACGACTATGCTAAAATGACGTTCAGTCAAGACGTTAAACGTTTCATTCAATAACTTGACGAGTTGTCCTTTAGGCATTCAGGCATTCAATTAAATGTCGTCATTCAATGAACGCGCTAGTCATTCAATTGAATAGCAGATTCAACCAGATGACTGCGACATAAATATATCAAAGATTGTGAAAGACTGGCTGAGGTCGGCTATGGGCCAGAGCATCAGGACTCTCCTCACTCGATGTAGTTATGTAGGTCGACGTCGCGACTAATAAATAAGGCTAGACTTTTATTCACCATAGTATCATCATCATCATACGATGCCCGTATCAGTCCACTGCTGGACATAGGCCTCTCCCAATGTTCGCCCTTTGATCGATCCTGGGCTTCTAGTATAACGGGCACTTAAACTTTTACTTACCCATTGCCAACTGTGAGCCTTGGGTAAGTGGTAGCCGTGACGAAGGTCTCCCCACGTGGGTCCCACTGCAGATAAGTGGTGTCGGGGGCCGCGCAGGACCCAATCTTTCTGTAGCCGCGCATGTCCCATACTTCGATACTGCCTGTCGCTATATTGCCGAAACCGCCCAATAGGACGCGTATGAAAGAGTTAAGGATATCGTGACAACAAAAAAATATTAGGCAACCAAGATGTTGCGATATGATATTGTAGGCGACGCACCTAAATTGTTATATTTTATTTTAAGGCTGTCTATAAGATGTTGTCTTTGCGCACATTTGATTATTATCATTTTGAAATAAATTGGAATACGCGCGAACGTCTTGCCGCCAGCCGCTGGCTCCCGTGCTCTGATTGGTCGAGCTCGCCCGCCCCCGCGCGAGGTGTTCTCACATTTTTCGCTCTCTTGCCGCGGCGCGTTCCGCGTAGTGAGTGTTGGCGCTCGGCGGCACCCAAAAACCGCCACCTAGTTTTACCTACCTCCTTGCACGTGGAGCTCTGCACGCAGCCAGACGTTGGCGTGGCTGTTGTTACACAAAATCAGTGTCTTATTTGCATCCATCGCGAACCTACTTTCTTTGTGCGACCCATAGCCTACAGATACGATGTCCTTTTTGCAGTCCTTTGTCAGCATCACAATTCAAGCCATCAATATACCCATTTAGAAATAAACCAAATTTCATCCTAATCTGACGACATGAAGTGGTTCTTTTTTTTCTTTATAACGTCGGGAATGCCTTTACTCATACACCAGTGCCCTGTGTTCGGGACACCTGGGTTATGTGGGGCTCACTCCTATTTAGCGGAGAATACCCACTAAACCCGACGGTGGTCCGCTACCAGCACTCTGTCTGAGGAGGGACACAACCCCCCACAGCGCGGAAGCCCTACGCCGCCCAGCATGAACGGCACATTCGGGAGGACGGTGTGGTGTCCTCCCTGCATCTTGCGATGCACGACGCCACTGACCACTATGTAACTTTCAAGATTTGCCGCACACTAACAAGGCAAGTTAAATAAAAGCTTTTTAAAAAATCAAAACACAGGTTCCAAACTCAAATCATCACGTAAAAAAGGATATAATGCCCTTCCGGTGGGAAGTAGATGGCGTTCCAGGAGCCGGTGCCGAACTCGAAGAGCGGCTCGCACTTGGCGCTGAACAGCGTGGCCTTGGCCGGCGCGTGGCCGTACACCGCCACCCACTCGTTCCAGTTGCCAGGGTTCCACGAGATAGCGTGGATGGGACCCTCTTTGCCTGAAAAAGACAACAGTTTATTACTCAATCAAACAATCCTCTCATTTCCTTTGCCGAACAACACGTGCTGGACAGCGTTGCCACTCGCATACCATACAGACACTCTTACAATCCTGGGTTCCTTAGGCGGGGCGTGAAACGGCATCCCAGTGGGCCTTCAGGGTAATGGCGACAGGCGCGATGGGTAATAATGGGTATGCTCTATTGTGCCTGTCGACCTGACATTTGGTCATCCTGAATGCACATTTTATAAAAAAAAATCAAAAGTCCTGCTCCGTCTACTGCTGAATGTAGGCCTCGTTTAAATAGTGCCACATGTCTCTATCCTGGGCTTCCCCCATTCAGCCTATACCAACAGTTCTTCAATGTCATCAGCCCAACGAGTGGCGGTGTCCACTCCAAAACTCGTCTACACTGCCACTTTAGGGTCCTAATTATATGGACTATATCGATAACTTTCATCTTCTGATGTATAAGCTCATTTCGTACTCTTTCTTTTAATGAGATACCAAGCATAGCACAGTTATGGTTATTTAAAGGAACAGGTAATATGCCTTATGCATCCCTGCTGCTCGGGGGGGGGGGGGGGGGGGGGGGGTGATGTGGTATGTGAGATTTAAGTCACCGTCTCCGGCATGAGTCAGGGGCTACAAATAAAACCACAATATTTTCGGCATTTGTAGTTAGGCGTGTCCCAAAACATCTCTTTTCCAATCTTCTGATCCAGAAGTATTTTACAAGCCTATGTCCGTGTCGAAAGGGACTCTTAGCTGTTTAAAGCGTGTCTCGACTCTTAAGGAACATGAGTAAACCACTTACTAAATGCCATATTCCCGGCATTCCCTTTCACATCTCCATGTGATAACGATTGCTTCCCATAGTATGATCCCCCAGTCTTGTCAACCTGTAAAGAAAAATTTGATAAGTTTCAATCAAAGAAAGCTGCCGCGAGTGAGTTCGTTAGTGTAGCGTAAGATCTCCGAAATGTCAAATAAATAACATTGTTTCTATAGAAAAAATTAATTAATTTAGGAAAATTTTATTATTTTGGGCATATTTTGCCATACCTGATATTATTTATTTACAGGTCAATGCATATCTGTGTTTTAAACGTGGAGCCGAGAAAAAGAGGTGGAAAGTTAAAAAGGGTCTGAAAGAAAAGCTAGTTCTATCTTTCGACAGATTCGTTCTTTTTTCTAACAAAATATTTGCATGAGGTAGACTGCGTTCAACAGTGGTGTCCTGTGGTAAGCAAATGTGTATGGCAAGGCTCTCATGGCAGAAGTAATTGTTACCCATTAGGCTCTTATCCATGTTATTAAAGGGAAGGAAACAAGCGTTTGCAATATGTAATTTACAACAAACGCACGCGTGAATCGAATCGTATTTTATGTTACCTCTGTCTGAGTAATGACGAAGATGTTTGTCCCTCGCCGATTCCAGTGGAAGCTGGCCTTATCCGCCTGGAAGGAGGACCGGCTGACCACGGCCTGGGCCACCTCGAACTGGGGGAACTTGTACACACGCCAGAATGATGGCTGCCCTTGTTTACCTACAAATTGACAAGACAATAGGTTTAACATTGATATGAAATACTGAATATGCTCCAACGGAGCTAGTTACAAATGCGTTTGGAAAGATCTCTCTCGGAAACTTTTTTAAATTTAGTCTAGTGTAATTTATGTTGAATGTTGTTCATTCAAAGTTTCCGAATCCGAGCGGAATTGGGCATCGTGTATAGCCCAGGTGTACTGGCTATTGTGGTGTAGTTATAACAATTTTAATGTTTTTTCAATATTTTTGTACTCAGGAATTTGTAGTAGATTTTGACAAATCTAGGACCTAAACAACTGTCCCTACCAAGGGAATCTATCTACCTTAAACATTACATACCTAAAGTAAAAACAGCAAAGTAGTATGTAGGAGCTGGGCTTGGTGAAATGCTGAATGATTTCAACTTGTCTGCCTGAATATGATGTGTGTAATGGCCCAGGTTCCCATCTTCATAGATAAGTACCCTGTTGTTAAATTGAACTGCAAACAGCTTCTCATCTGAAGACCACTGAGGTTCCCTGTTACATATGGTCAACATTTAATCACAACAAATTAATAGTCTGTCATTTGAATATGTCACCGTGAAAATGTAAATACCATTAGATGAAGCCCGATCCATCTTGTGAGATTGTAAACTGTCGAAAGGTTGTGAATTGTAACATAATGCTAACATGTTAATTATTATTTTTTGGTACATTTTGAACGATCATGGGATGTAAGGGAGCGACCCATCATCTTTTCGCTCCAAGCCAATTTCACCTGCCCGTGGTGCATCCTGCCGAATAACGAACGAGGCGCCGGCGGCGTATAACCATCACAATTGAAGGCGTAGCTAAATACCACAGACCGATGGCGGGCAGCAGCGCCACCGGAGCGAGAAGCTACGCCCTGCGATCGCCAACCCCAGCCCAGCGTGGCGATTATGGGTATATCCTCCAGATGTCGGCCCTAAGTGTCAACTGGAGAGGCCTATCTCCAGCAGTGGACTGCAATAGGCTGATGATGATGATGAACAATCAAAGTGGAACTGTTGATAAATTAACGTGTGACAGATTTTAATTAAAGAATTTCACTCTGATCGATTACAGTCCGCTGAAAAATAATAGTTAAAATGTAAGCATTATGTTTCAGTTCACAATATTTCGCCAGTTTACAATCTCGCGAGATAGATCATAATCTAAAGGTATTTACAATTTTATGTTGACAAATACAAACTTAACAAGCGGTAGACACAATAGAAGTTTTATTGTTTGTGATCAACCAGTGGCTCAATGCACTGGCAAAGGTTTAAAGCTATGTCTACACTAGGCATACAGTTAGCGATTGCCACTACTGTGTGTCAATCCCTAAATACTTCAGATACAGGTTGTTGTAGTAGAAACCACCTTTGAACCAATTAAGTGATTCTATTAATATTTTTCATTAGTTCATGATGGTTAAGTCTATATGAAAAAAGCTATTTTCTATTCTAGACAGTGTGTACTGAACACAATTGCGGTGTTCATTTGCCAGACGGTCAATTTTAAGTTAGAGATCAATACACCTGCTTAGAAATTAGTGCAGCCACTGTTGGCCTAATGTGGACACTCTCTAAGATGTTTGATATCTTACCATCCAGACTGATTTTTCTGAGTGAAAGAGGCCACTACTTCCCCAGTAGCCGATTTGATTACATGAACATTTGGCTTTCCCTGTAAGAAAAATAAATTATGTATACCGGATGATTTTTTAATCACTATCCAAATTTTTTCTGGGCATTAGGTATCGTTAATAGAGCCCATTTCTGCAATAAAAAATATGGGTCATATTTTCACAACAAATTCATTGTTCCGACCCAATTATAAATATCGCATGGTTACCATTTCTAGCGTAAAAATTTACTACGCAAAGCGATAAACATCAATGAAAGATAACCCGCGCCCGCGCGGGGTAGAGATGGGGTGCGGGGCGGAGCGGCGGGGGGTAGCGAGCGAGCGGCCGAAAACAAAATGGCAAAGGTCAAGCGCAGTCGCCCGCGCATCCCCGTTCGGCAATAGTGCGCGCTATTTCCGTGTTTCGCACATGTCGCAGTACAAACCCCTCCGTCGCGATGTATTCCAAACATTTCCAATCGTGAGTTTTATGAAATGGTGCGGTGTCATTTGTTAAGTGGAGAGAGTTTGAACGGAGCCCAAAGACTGTACGAAGCGGATAGCATTCCTCGCCTTCGCAACCAGGGTGTGTCAAGTTCCGAATCGTGCAACGATTTTAGCTGCCAACCAAAGGCTGTTAGATTACGGCCAATTTACTACACCTTCACATGCAGAAGGGCGTGGCAGGCCAAGAGTGCCTGTGGAAATCGAAAAAGAGATCTTCGACTTTTTCCAAAGAAACCCTCGTGCAAGTACTCGAGACGCGGCGAGGCTTTTTGAGGTCAGCCAATACGCCATATGGAAACTGCTTAACACCGCTGGCTGGCACCCGTATCATTTCCAAAAGTGTGACTTTTTTGTGGGGGGAAATCAAATACGTGTGTATGTGGATGGGACCCAGAGCCTGGACGCCCTTAAACAACAGATTATTAGAGCATTTGATAAAGTGAAAAGTGAGACTTTAGTCCTTAACAAATTAAAAGGCAATGTGGAAAAACGTGCGAGACTGTTTGGAGAGAAATGGTATGCATTTTGAACAGTTACCTATTAAATTACCAATAATTATTGATCAGTTTTAGTGTAAGTTGATTTTAATTTTAAATAATCTGTACATAGGTGCCTAGTTGATTAAATTTTTTTAAATACGTCTTATTGCAACAATGTACTACCTACTTATTGCCGTCTCAGTTTCATTTCAAGAGCATAAAGTCAACTTTGAAAAATATTGTATTCACCTATTGGGTCACCCAATAAAATACCCATTGATAAATGCGTTTAAATTGGACAGTTTTCGCTGAGAACGTGTTCGTAATCTGACGGTCCTATACCCGTAAAAGTATGAAGGGAAAATTTGCAACTTATGTAGGTACCTATGTGTTTTGCGGTTCTGCAAATGGCGGCTTTTTATGAATGAATGAAAGGAGCGGGGACGGACGTGCCCGGCGGTGGGCGGCGCCCGCGGCGCGCGGTGACTATTTATTTCGTCTTTTTTTAGACAACTTGGAATGCTATTTTCTCAATATTTTAGTACTGACCGGTATTAAAAGAAAAAATACGTATTTAGTGATTTTCGCCATAGATTATAATATAAAAATTTGGATAGTGATTAAAAAGTCTTCCTGTATTGAAATGTTATTATCAAAATAGCTCATTAATTTAAAGGTACAAAACTTTACACTTTACTTCGAGAATCATTTGGTTTCAAGTGGTATGAACTTTTTACACATTTAAACTTTGAAAAGGTGCATATTGTCACTGTACTGTCAACCTGATACTATTTGTATGTTTATTTTTTAAAATATTATATATGTATAAATATAAAACTTTAAAACATATTAACCTGAGGATTATCTTTGGTCATAAGGAACATCTCCCAAACCATAAAGTAAGTATCCAATGGGGAGAAAAACATGTCCTTTATATTTCCTTCTATGGTGGCTGCCACCGACCAATCGGAACATTTTACTATCTCTGCCCTGTAATGAAAGTACAAAATCTTAAACTAAATGTAGGTATGTAGTATGTATTTACATGCAGAGTCAACTATGTTCTATAGTTCCATTGTTACTAAAACCTCACTCATTTAAAACAAGTGCTCAAACTAATGAAATTTATTATATTGCTGTGCCCTATTAAATGGTAATGTTTTCATATAGGGAAACACCTTGTTAAAGCTGCCTGTCCATGAAACCAGAGTGAGCTTGTAGAGTGGAGAAACTAAAAAATGTTAACCAATAGGATTGCAAAAAAAATATAAGAGGATTAATGTAATCTTGTTGGTTAATTATCTCCTGTTTTTTCACTCTGCCAGTTCACTCCGCTTTAGTGGACAGGCAGCCTAAATCTGATGGAATCTCACACATCAAATCCATTATGATACTGCTCTACTTGGTGCCTGCAGGAGTGTGGCTTAAACTGTTTGATGCATCTATCAAAATATATCTAAACTGGTCACAGTGATATCATAGCCACATCAAATCATATGAAGTGGTAATGTATAATTTATTAGCAGTTTTCTTATTTATTTTGCATTTACTAAGGAAGTATTTACATTTTTTAGCTGGATTTTTACTAGGCAGCTTTACGAAACTAAAACAAAATCGAGTGTAGACGAGGATGTAAGTATATTTTACAAATACCTACCAATTTACTAAAGTTGGTAGGTATTTGTAAAATACTTATGCATGATAATCGAAAACAATTATATCGTTATGATACTTACTTTTTGTCTGTTCTGTAGGCAAGATATGTGCCTTTAGGGCTGTATATAATGCTGCGAATGTTAGGGGTCGTCTCATCTCTAAGTGTTTTTTCTTCATAAGGTTCTTTAAATTCTACTAAGAATATGTTCCTATTGGTAAGACCTGGAAATAAAATAAAGATTAAACATAACCTTAAAGCCGCAATTATCTGAAAATACCTATGGTTAGTTCTTATTTTACCTGCAATATAAGGTGTGGAGCTCATTTTCACTTCAATTGAATATCGCGAACTAACAAAGTCTGTTCATTTTATTGATATAAATAATTTTAGGGTAGCAGCATGTCCCAAAAATATTTGACAGTTACTTCCAACTCCAATTATTTGACAGCTGGATCTAGTTCCAATTTACGCTATGCAGTTCACAAAGTAGTAATGCTACATACAGTATGCATGTAACATACTAAGTAGGCTGTATAATATGCATTATCTCGGCTGTCGTAAAAAGTAATGTCACATTGACAATTGACAAGTCACAAAATGGCGGATAGCGTGTGTGATCCGTAATAGAAAAAAATATCTTTTTGAGCTTATTTGCTGCAAAACATTTAGAGTATTACCATTTTATTCTGATTCTAAATGTTCAGTAATAAAAACCAACTTCAAAAACGTACTCCTGATAATGGGACAGATCGTGAAAATTTCTTGTCTCTACTAGTAGATGAATATCTGAATTCTACTTCTTACGGTGAGAAAATAACAATAAAATAAACATTATTTGTGTAAATGCTATATGGTTTATGTGGTATAAAGAGGTGGTGTAATTAAGTACAAATAATAATATTTACATACATTCACCATTCGCTAATTCAAGGCCTCACTTGATTTGTTACCTGCTGAATCTCGTAAAATGCCTTTGTCTTTTTTATTTCAGATGCCAAATGTCAAGTGTTAGCAAATTTGGCGAATTTTGCATATGACCCTATAAACTATGGCTACATAAGAAATGTCGGTGTTCTAGACATATTTCTGTATGTTGTGAAAAATGAAACAGACAATAAACTGCTGCATTTTGCCAGCGCTGGAGTCTGCAATTTATGTATAGGTGAGATCTTTGTGTTACTCTTATAAGAATCATGTGCATACATTCCGATATTGCCAATATTTTTGGCATAGATGTATTTCATGATTTTTTATTATTGGATGTTTTATTCCATGAAA
Organism: Conogethes punctiferalis; assembly: GCA_031163375.1. Lineage (NCBI taxonomy): Eukaryota > Metazoa > Arthropoda > Insecta > Lepidoptera > Crambidae > Conogethes > Conogethes punctiferalis. The sequence goes on from CM062078.1 coordinate 13,425,262, forward strand.
TTACATTTTATTGTTTTCTTATTTTCAGATTCAGCCAATGCTGATTATATTATATGTCATATGGGATTAAAGCCTATTGTGGAGTTACTCAAATCTGATCATAATGAAATTGTAGGCAATTCTATCACTACACTAAGTTACCTTTACAGTGACCTGACAAAGTCAGAAATAAACACTCCAGAAGTGATATCTCTTATGGAGCAATTCTCTACGTCAGATGAAAAAATGTTGGCAAATTTGGCTACAGTTTTCTTACAAAACATTAGTCAAACAAATTAAATAATCAAAAAGCTGATAAAACTCATCAAAATGAACAAAATGCTATCCAACAGATTTCCTTACATTGTTGTGAACAACAAAAACTATCAAAAAATATGTAAGATACACACAACTTCATTTAGCAGTACAGCCTTCAAGGCTGGCGACAAGATACGCATACAGAAGACGCTCACGCAAAAGGATCTAGATGCATTTTCAAACCTTACCAGTGATCATAACTACCTTCATCAAAACAGTGGTAATAAGCGGCCCATTGTGCATGGTGCGCTACTGAATGGCCTCGTCGCTGGTCTTATAGGTACTCATCTACCAGGCCCTGGTACAGTCTTGGTGTCGCAAACAATGAAGTTCCCCAACAAGTGTTTTGTTGGTGAGAAATTGACCATAAGCGTGGAACTTGTGGATGTGAGAAAGATCCTCAAAGTGAAGTTTTATTGTGTAGTTGAGGAGGAAAAGAAGGTTGTGTTTGAAGGCGAGGCTAAACTGATGTTGGCCAAAGACTGTTAATTTCTGTCAATACTTTACTAATTGAATAAGTTATCTCTTATTCATAAGTTTTATAAACCTTTGAATCTACAATGTGTAAAATCAGTAGGTTATATGAATAAAATATTAATTTATTGAATTATTAATAGTGTACCAATTAGGTGGTAGGTATTATGTCATAATGTGCCAATTAAAATGTGAGCAGTATCTTGAAATCAGATTCTATTTGTTATTAAAAAGTACAATTTAGTTTTAACTATATTTATGATAATAGTAAGTTGATATGTAATTAATGATAATGATTAAAAAAGTGGAATGTTTATAAAACTTGGAAATCTGTCCATTGGTTGTCCATTACTATGTAATTAGTCAGTAACTATTTAAGACTGATAGTCTCTAGTTGAGCATGTATTTATTTTGTGGTTGCCTTAATTACTGTATATTGTTTGTATACATACCTATGGTTTCTTTTTTAGTACTATGATTATGTTTTATTGTTATTGTTAATTTGATAGCATGATATACAAACAACATTTTTCCTTTGGAATGATAAGTGATATGTTTAATATCACACTAACTAAATTGTATGTTTTTGTACGTTTCTACCTTAATATACTTCATGCAATTAATATTCAAGCTGAAATTTTTTTTAATTAATATGTTCTGTCATGATTATAATTATGTTTCCTTGAAGCATCTAATTTTTTCTGAAAGTTAATTGGTATTAAAAGCAAATCTATAGTCATGTTTTTAGATTATTTTACAGGATATTATTTTGTGTGTGAACAACTCCAACCAATTAAACTCGAATAAATGTTATATTCATAAGTATAACATAGGCATCTTGTTGTCATTGTAGGATTATTGTTGATTTTTTTAAGTTTTGGTTTCGTTATTTAATTTTTCAATGCCTTACTTAAATGTACTCTGTATTTCGACTAGGGACGGTACAAATTAATATAAAATGGAATGTTTAATCGTCATGAAATGATGCAGAAAAATAATTGGCCTTAACAAATACATTTTTGTTGATTTTTAAGTTTATTTGTTTTTCTTGTTTTTCGATTTTCGAAGTAATTAGAAAACAACTACCCATCTAATCATCATTGTTTACTTTTCCGAGTCCTTTTTTGTATATTTGTTATGAATGTAGTTCTGATAGATGTGAACTTTAATACTATGTAGATGATAAACTATAAGAGTACATATTTCATAGTATTCAGTAGTGGTAAATTTATAAGGTATGTAGATGTTAGACTTTTCAGATTTTATTGAAATTCTGCTAGAGTAGTTTGCCTCAAAATTATAATAAAATGTTTAAGATTGCTATTTATTGATTGGATCGATTGGGAGGGCTGTGAAGAGTTTGTGATTAATTTGTGTTACATTATAATAATAAAATAGCATAGTAAATCGAATCAATTCAATAAACAAATCATCTGATGTTTAGGCTTTGCAAGTGGACATGCATTAGAGACCATTGCATACGATATTGTCTGCCAGACCTGTCTGCTTTAGACCAAGTCCATTTATAAAAGTGTCTAACTTGACTTGTACGTATAGTAAAAATGATTAGGTAGTCGAGTTGGAACTCTGACTAAAGATAGCAAGAACTTTGAAATGAAGGAAAAATTCAAAACATATCTAAATTCAAAATTGACCTACAACTTAAATGCCTTCAATGATTAGAACGCCAACTGTTACTGAGCCTATATCTTAAAAAGGCATATTATAGTTAATTACTTGCAGATGACAGGAAAACCTATAAGAATTCTCCCGAAAGAAAATACAAGTGGTGACCTAAATTTAATAGTACGGAATCTTCTTCATTTAAGATCAATTCGCACTTGGTCAGCTTTTTTCGTGGTTTTTTTAGTTTTGATATCAATTCTGAATAAAACTTGGTTTACTGTGTGATTGACTGATTAATACCTATGGTTTATTGGATATGTACTGTACTGCATTTTAGTCAGGATATTTATTACACTTGATAATGTAAAATGGATTATTTCATTTTAAAACTGAATTTGAGAACAATAAGTGCTTACAAAATTGTACAAGGAGAATAAACATTTTGATTAATAACCCACGTAGCGTTTTGTATTCAATTTAGTATCTAGTCGTAAGTTGTCCAGTATGGGTTGATTTTTTATAGTTCTGTACGCCCTGTCCGACCACTTTATCTTAAACAGGGTTATTTGAAAACATCAACAACCTCCTAGATATTTACAGTAGTGCTTAAATATAACAACTTTTTGTAAGGGGCAATATCGGAAGCTTGAAAAGAAATTGTCCAAACTAATCAGCTGTTAAGAGTTTGTATGGAAACATATATTTTTGTGATTTGAACATTGCTCCCTTATAAAATGATGCTACATTTGAGCACTAAAACAGGATGTCGTTGATGTTTTTAAAATAACCATGTATAGACAGTTTAGCACATCCTAATACACATAATTTCCCAAAATTGATGACATTATTCTTTATATGAGCAATAGGTATGTTTCCAGGTTCAAAATAATTACCTACATTATATTTAGTCCGTATTTCAGATTATAAAAATATATTGGGACACTTATTTTTCCTTTTTATATTTAAACAAAAAATTACATAGATACAAGGCATCAAAATGTAGGAGTGGGGGGTCTTGTCGAGGGGGTCAAAACTCCCACTCTCTAAAACGTCACGCGTAATTTTAACGGGCTATATATTTGTCATTTTTGGTCTAATTTACAAATGAAAAAATACGTGTCTTTTATTGTTTAACAATGTAAAAGACGGACTAATTACATTTTTGATGGCAACAGGCCTATTCTAGGAGCTGCGCCTGCCGCCCCTCTTGATCCTTGCGCCTTAATAAGCCTTATTATTAGCCTTTAGCATGTTAGGCAGATAGCTAGGTACTAAATCAGGCCCAGGATCCGAGAATAAATTAATACAAAACTCTAAAAGAAATGCGTCGAGCATCAACCTGCCTCTATGTTTCTTCTTACAATAAATACCTACTAGATAATGACGGACCACCCAGTCCCGAACCATTAACCAATGTTATAGCTAATATTTTGACGGTAAAAGTGGCGTAATGATTGGTGGCGCATTTACTCTAGGTACGGTCGAGTCCCAGTCGGTGCAATGCAATTAAAAAATATATTGTTCTGCGTGTTCGAGAGACGTTCCCGTCATTATGCCTACTTTTCTGTAAATCATTAGCAATAACTATTTTCACAAAATCACAAGGAAAAACCTTAGTTTGAAACCAGTTGGATGGTGTGTGGTGATGGCAGTTTAAAAAAAGTCGCCAAAATAAAAGGTAATTATGTTCCTGTGGGATTAGCTGTATCTACCAGTGTTTACTTGCTATCAGATGAGTTTGAAAAGCGTGCTTATCTCTAAATCAGTAGCAATCTTAACTATTTTCACAAAATCACGTATAGAACGTAGTCATCTGGAAGCACGTTCCACGTAGTCGGTACAGTCGGACTCATATTTGTATCAACATGCACTAAAGCGGACGAATATACTGAGGTTTCTTAAAGAATACTAGCTGCAGCCGACGGCTATGCCCGCGTAGATATCGATGGTATGTGAAATGACATTGAGTTTTTTATTGTACCTAATCTTTTGGTGTATGTATGAGTTATATTAAGTACCTACTGTTAAGAACTTAGTAGATAGTATTCTCGTGAAAGAGTAACAAACATTCTGATTGGTCTTAGGCCTGACCTTCAAATTGAACACTAGAAAATTTTAGAAAATGAGTACCTAGGTGTTACCCATCTATCATCATTTACGTTTATGGGTAAATGAGTAACTTATAAGTAGAAAAAGGATTTCATGAGATACGGTAGAAATTTTCCCACTTTTTATAAACGGTGGTGTCACCAGTAATTTTTGAATTTTCTTTATAGTTGCTCGACATAATGGCTTCCCTTGGAACTTCAGTTCCCTGCGAAGAATATAAGCGGTATACCATTTCAGACGTCTAAGAATGTAAACCTAACATCTTTTCTTTAATTCTAATGACGTGTTTCGATAGGCAAGCTAGCTTTCATGTATTGGAGTAAATGTCCCGTCACTGAAGTCACTTGGATGACTTTTTGAAATATTAGAGTCTATTTTTACCACGAAATACTTGAACAGATTTTGTTTTGTGCATCTACCTCACTAACAAATATTTATTTTGCTGCTGACTGTACTTGTCTATAGCTGGAGCGATTGAGCGATAACAGTTCGCATACATTCTTCTGATTGCTTATAAAGTGGGTGATAGTTATCCTTACAACATTGTGAGATCAGCCAGTGATGTGATTTGGAACTCTTACCCAGGAACTAGGAATATTGTGATTGGCATAATTTGGTAAGCATTTTTATTATCAAACAAGAAGTTGAGTTTAGAGTTTTTAAATGGCTTAGCAAAGTTAGAATAAGATATCTCCGCGGTCCATACTTTTATATTTGTAAGTAGGTATACCTACCTATTTATAGACCTGTAAATTTATCAGCATAGGTAGGTAATTTCTATAAGTTCAACAGACCGGATTTCGATTACATTTAACGTGACTTCGATAAAAGTGATGAATGAAGCATATTACCTAAGTACAAAAATATATATCTTTTATGCTTATTTTTATGTATCTACCTAGGTACGAGTTGATTGTTGAAATGCTAGTCGATTTCTCCGTGATACCTCAGTGATCGTCATCAGCTTGCACTGCTGGACATAGGAAATGACAATTGTCATTTGGGAAGATTTACCTTAGTCACCACGCTTGGCAGGCGGGTTGGTGACCGCAGTAGGCTATATTGTACCCAGGTAAACGCTGCCGACCATAGCCCGCCCTTATCTAGTCGTCTTCTATCGCCTGTCGTCCGTTCGTTGTTTTCATGTGGTTTCCGGATTTCGAATTGGAGCACCCCATCACATCTCGTGTGTGTCTCAGTAGATTTTTTTTTTTTTATAAAAAGAGCATTCAGGATGATCTCACTCCACCTGATGGTAAGCGGCCGTGAGGTCCAAATGTAAGGTCGACAGGCACAATAGGGCATACCCACCGCGCCTGTCGCCCTTACCCTGAAGGCCCACTGAGATGCCGCTTCACGCCCCGCCTAAAGAACCCAGGATTGTAAGAGGAAGGAAATACATGAGCTGGAAGGGCATTCCATGACTTAATGGCACGGGGCAGGAACGAGGAACTGAACCTCTTGGTGCGCGCCACTATTGTCTGTATGGTATGCGGATGACAACGCTGTCCAGCACGTGTTGTTCGGGAGAGGAAAGGAGACGGAGGAACGAGTTGGAATAACTCTTCGGAGCATTCCCCATTGTAAAGACGATAGAGAACACTAAGACTGGCAATGTCTCTACGTAATTGAAGAGGTTCTAGGGTCTTAGTTACCTCTTGATCCCCAACAATACGGATAGCACGTCGCTGCAACCTGTCGAGAGCCTCCAATAGGTACTTTGCAGAGCCGTCCCAGAGATGAGAACAGTACTCCACGCACGGACGAACTTGTGTCTTATACAAGACACAGAGCTGCACTGGAGTAAAAAACCGTCTCACTCTGTTCAGGACTCCGAGTTTGCGGGACGCTGTTTTTATGACACTCTCGATGTAATCCCGCTGATTTAGGTTGCTACGAACATCGATGCCAAGGATGCTAAGACTATCCTGTATTGGTAAGGAGGAGCTCTGAAGAGTGGGATAGGAAAGGAAAGGAGACACCTTTGCAGAAAATACACACACCTGCGTTTTCTTGGCATTGAACTCGACAAGATTGCTGGCACCCCATTCGGAAATGCGGTCCAGGACCCCGTCGAGCTCAGCGACAAGAAGATTCCTCTTCACCTCGGTTTCGGTCTGCTTTGCCGCAGGTCTTCCGAAATAACGTGCGTGGACAGTGCTGTCGTCTGCATAGCAATGAATGCTACCCAAAGATAGCATGTCATTGATATGCAGCAGAAACAAAGTCGGCGACAGTACGGAACCTTGCGGCACTCCGGAATTTATTGGGAGGAAGCAGGAAGCGCATCCATCACAGAGGACACGAATCCTACGACCCTCCAAAAAACCGGCTACCCAATCGCATAAGCGAGGTGGCAGACCGTATGCCGGAAGCTTGGAGAGAAGCGAACGGTGCCAAACACGGTCAAAAGCCTTGGCAATATCTAGGCTAACTGCCATAGATTCACCAGATAAACAGCTTTTATTTGCTTGATCATGAGCTTCGTTCAAATGGCGTCAAAACGGTAATTAGGCATACCTACATCAACAATCTAAGAGTAGCTAAGTTTAATGCGATAGTTCTCTTACTATGTTAACCTTACCGCCCTCATTAGGCTGGCTCATTTGGTAGTGACCTAGGCGTTCTGAGCTAAGGGGGTCGGGGTGGGTTCGATTCCCGCACAGTACAAACATTTGTTTGTTTGTATTGGTCTAGGTGTTTTCTATATTTATTTACAACTAGCTGTGCCAGCGGCGTCGCTCGCGTGGATATCGGGTTTCAAAAATAACGGACTTCCATATAATACCCATCTATACCTTGTGCCTAAGTTTTAAGTTAGACCTCTAGCAATACATTGGTGAAAACCGCATTCAATTCTATGCAGTAGTTTTCGCGTAATGCGCGTTCAAACATACAGGTTTAAATTTCTCGCGTTTTCCCAACACTTCCCGTCACTGCTCCGCTCCTATTGATTGTAGCGTGATGAAAAGTATCCTATAACCTGCCCAGGAGTATGAAGAATAATTGTACCAAGTTTCGTCAAAATCTATTCAGTAGTTTTTTTTTCTATAACGAACATACAGACAGACAGACAGACAGACAGACAAAAATTTTACTGATTGCATTTTTGGTATCAGTATCGATCACTTATCACCCCCTGATAGTTATTTTGAAAAAATATTTTATGTACAGAATTGACCTCTCTACAGATTTATTATAAGTATAGAAGAAAAAAGTATCTAAGTAAGTTTATCCGTTTTCTAGTATCCATAGTACAAGCTTCGGCTTAGTTTGGGGCTAGATGGCGATTGTGGCCCAGCGTGGCATGTCTTGGGTTATTTATTTATTGTTATTTATATTGTAACCGCAGACGGAGGAGGATCGCAATTATGCCTTAATAGGTGTTAACATCATACACATATAGATAGTAAAATAGATTATAGACTATAGATTTTATCTAGGTACCTACTAAGTAGGTAGATATACTCCTACATAATTATTCCTCCCACTTTTGCCAATTTAACAGCCCTCATTAGAGGCTTGGCGACAAAATTATCGTACTCACTTCATATCTTAATTAACACAGTTACTGTAGTTTAACAAGCACTACTTACTTTATTACACGCTGAACTAGTTACTTTGAAACAATACCTATATGCACAAAGTTTGGAAGAATACCTAGTAAGTAATAAAGGTTAAGAGTATATTTAAGTAGTTGGTAGATAGGTAGGTAATTAAGAAATCTAGGGCTGTAACAATGTAGGTAGGTTACGAATGAAATTTCCTTACATAAAAACTTGCTCGAACAGCAATCCTACTTGTGTAGGACATTGTTCTTATTGAGTAATTCTGCTACCTACTTAAATACAATGTTATGTTTTGATGATAACGAAAATAATATGACTTACCTATTTTTTTAGGGCTGGTCCAGAATTTTCCCTTGTGGAATTCCTTGAAGAATTGGATTTGCGCTGCGGTTCCCACAATGCGGTGTTCTCAATATTGGCTTCTTCTTGCTATTTGCCTTACTGTTATCTTAGCCGCAGAGGGCAGAAGAAAATTCAAAAGAGATGATTATGAAAGTCTTAAATCGGCAGAGGATTTGGATTTCAACGAAGATACAGATGAGGTAAAAATGTGCTTTTATTTTTATTATCATATTTGTGTGCATTATATTTACCGAGATGTGGGCAATCTAGCATAAGTGGGCAAAGATGTTAATTGATCTTTTAAACGGGGCTTGAAGTAGCGTCTGGCATGGCGGTGGCAACTGACAGGTGGCTGTCCTGTTACCTGCCTGTTGTCGCAGCGACTTGGCCTTTCTCTCTTACTCTTTCGCTTTTCTTCAGGCGTAGGAAAGCCACCATGCCGTGGTACAATAAAAAAGATATTGTTAGCAAAGGAAATTCTATGTAGGTACCATTTCGACTCTCTCTTGACCGGTTTTCCTACCATTTTCAGCTAGATCCATGCCAGTGTGGCGTGTTCATGTCATCCCAAGTTGGTCTGAAGCAAGGGCGGCGAGGACGACCCCGCGGCCCCCCTCAGGGCGACCCTGTGGTCACTTACGACACGGAGGAGCCCAGTCTGCCTTGTGGCCTGGGAGGCTTCAAGAACTGCGTCACTAAGTGCTTGGATGTGGTAAGTGAAGTTGTAATACCTAGAAATTAAAGAACTACCTTAGTAGGACCTTTTCATAGCTATTTTCGTAGGTCTATGAGGTACGCGTAGGAACCTTGATCCGGGGAGACTTCAAGATCTGTGTTAACAAGTGGTCGTATGAAGTGCCATGTGAAACTTGTGAAACATACCTACCTCAAACTTACGTAAATATTTTTATCGGCAATGTTGTCAATAGGTATTAGTTAAGGATACTATGTCCAACAACTTAAGTCTCAATTATGCAACGTAAAACTTATCCCTTCTACAATAAAAGTAAATGTTGACAGTGAATAGACCTTATGAAATTGGCTAATAAACTATGTAGAAGATCGAAAGGCTTCTATTCGATTACTGTTTAGATCCTTTTAGGAAACGAACTTTTCTAACTTCTACATCGACTCTGTTCTGGTTGTTCTGAGACCCTTCACCCTTGTACCTTTTTTACCTATTTTCAAAAATCTGAGGTCGTAGGTACGCATGATTGAATAACTCATTGATTGATTTAAAAAAATATGAATCAGCCTTATTCACCAGTTGTAGGTAGTAGGCATAAATTACATGCCGTCGATTCATGAACTATATCCATTCATTCATTAATTAGACACATTTGGCAATGTTTATTTTGAACCAGTCGGCGTGGGAGGCATCAGCAATGGTAGATAAATCTAAAATAAGCAACAATCGGCTCCGTGAGGAAAAAACTTAAAGTGGTGATGAGTGACAAAGACTTAAAATATTTCTTGTTAAAAAAAAACAAATAAATTATGCAATGCATAGGGGAGAATACTTAAATTTGTTCGGTCCGCTACTACTCGTATATGTAAAATATTGTAAAAGCTCCAGTTGCTTGAGTTTAATCTCTCGTTCTTTCGCACGATTCACGTCTAATCTGAAAAGAACGCGCAATCTAATTGAAGTAGAAAGTGATAAGTGTGCAACTGGTATGTTTTACTAGGTTTTGCGCAGTTCATACGTTGTGATGGTTGTTCTACCCTTGATATATTCCTGTAGGCGGAAACTCCGACATGAGAAATTCCCTACTATTGTTTAACCATTGTCCTATCGGTGTATTGGCCAGCCTAGATTCTGTGTTATCAGATCTAGTGGTACTTATCAGCGCGGCCTATTACATTCGGCCATTCACGAATGCTTATTTCCACTCGGATTCGGAAACGTTAAGTCAAAAAAATCGACTGGCTCGATGGCTCATTTGGTAGTGACCTCTGCCCTCTGAGCCAAGGGTCGTGGGTTGGATTCCCGCACAGTACAAACATTTGTGTTCATGAACATGTCTGTTTGTATTGCTCTAGGTGTTTTCTATGTATAATAATGTATTCATTTACAAAAAAAAAGTATTTATGTAAGTTTATCAGTTGTCTAGTACCCATAGTACAAGCTTCGGCTTAGTTTAGGGCTAGGTGGCGCTGTGTGGCCCAGCATGTCTTGGGTTATTTATTTATTTAAATTTGACATTAAACTAGCATCAATTTTAATGTCATTCGTTCAAAGTTTTCGAATTCAAGAGGAAAAAAGCATTGTAAATAGCCTTGGGTACCTACGTCGTCGTTACTTCCATCTAGTAAATCTGTTATTATTCCTCAGATCCTCAAATACTTGCCGAGAGCTGGCCCCGTCATATGCGGCGCAGTTGAACGCGACATCCACCGGGAGAAAGCCTTCCTCTTCATCAGGAACTGTGGCAGCGAATGGTCAGCCACCAGCTTTTCCGCCGGCAAAGAGTTCTGCTGCACCGACGGACAGCATCATAAGTGCTAAGGTCATACCTGCATGAAAATGTAGTATAGATTTGAGTAGGTACTTATAAGTAGTGTAATTTTATATAGCTAGTAGGTAGGTAGTTTAAAGAATCTAAAATGTATTTCGGTAGATATTTTTGGGATAAGTAAATATGTAGGTACATTATGCAGAACACTTAGATAGGCAAGTGTCGTACATTAGCAGGATCATAATATAGTAGATTGCTTTTACATTGAATGTGGAATATTAAGTAAGACTATTTCAACCAGATCTGAACTTTTGAATATATGATATTATTACAGGACATTTAGTAAGTTGGTAAAGAAAAGCATACATTTACTTACATTTTTAACGTTTTTCTTTCTAAGACCGAGTTTCAGTAGGTATTTGGAATTAAACACAAATGACAAAATAGTTATTTATTGTGTGTTTGTTGGTCTTATGACCATATTCATAAATGGTGTAGGCACAGAATCTGGAGAATTATTAACTACTTAGTTGATAGTGAGTCTGTAAGTACAATATGGACGTAAATGCAATGCAGGAAATGCAAGTCAGTTTATAAGTAATAATCTACGTAGACATTAGCGTAAGTAGTATTACATCTATATAACCTGTTTTCTAATGAATGTTACCATTTCATTTATATAAAGTATACTGCGCAAACATCACATTAATTAATTTTATAGATTATTATATTATAATAGTAGATAATATACTATTAGTAAGTAGGTAGTGTAAATTTTAGGTTTACGTTTTTTAATTTACCAATAAAGTTTTTTACGTTTTATATTTTATTGATTGTTTTTTTATTACAAGCATTTAATTTGGTCAACAATTCAAGTATACCTCCTTACTACTTAGGTAAATTCTAACCCTGACCCTCAATATCCTAGTGCACAAATGTTTTTACAGATGCAAATTGCAACCTTCGCTGAGGTGTATCGTACGTAGGTAATATCGGGTAATAATTGACATGACTAAGATATAATTATCTGATGGCGCTAAGCTTGACTTAGGCAGTCTAGTAAAAGCTTTGCGTCACGGTAGCCTTAGTTAGATCACAGGGTCCCGGACGCGTGATGGAGACTGACGCTTATTTAGTGGGTATTCCCTAGTGGGTTTCAACAGCACTTCTTATAATTTAGAAAAAAAGTGGCTGTAACATACAAACGGACAGGCAGACATGACGAATCTATAAGGGTTCCGTTTTTTGCCATTTGGATACGGAACCCTAAAAATACCGCACGGTGATGTTGGTAATGGGTGGAACAAGGAGTGGCTTATCCGGCGCGCTAGTTACCGTGTCAATGGAGCTCCTATCAAGGACTCGGCTAGACGCGGGAAGCGCGGGGCGGGGCCTAGGGCTGTGCCTCACTCCAGAGAACAGGAAGTCAATGGGGTATTTCACTGGATAGTCAATTGAGTAACTTATTTTATAAACAGGCAAAATGGATTACTTTCATAGATTTTGTATGGCATAATAGAGGTGTATGGAGTCTTGCCTTGAATACCGCTTCTTGGCAACTTAGTCTAGGATTCAGGCTAGGTGAACGTTGGCAAAATGGCTGATAAGCGCTGGTATGTGATGTTCTCTGATATTTACCGAGGCAACTTAGTCCTGAAGATAGAAAGAAACATTTGTTGGACATAATCTAAAACTTATCTACATCTGCATAGAAGATAGAAGCTACTTGTCTCTGATAGAAGATGTAAATTATAAACCTGCCTCCCGATTCAAAATACTACGGAAACAAATTAGATTTCGATATCTATGCTTTATCTTTTTCAAACCTAAACCGATTGACAGTGACAAAACATCAGAATATAATGTCGTGGATCTAGTGGAGTTCTGAAATGAAAGGCTGATGTTGTCATTATGCCTCCTTTTTGAATGTTGTATGTTCTTAGGAGAGGTAAGGCATAGCGAACCTTCGCTCGAATTGAGCCGCCCGTCCGGGGAAGGACCCCTATAGAATACCGCAGCCAAATGCCCTGCGGGTCGTGTTTCTGCCGGTGAGTAGAGTTTCCGGAGCTCGTGGGAGGTTAGGGTCAACAGACAGGTAACTAACTGACCAGTTACTTGCCCGTTGTCACAGCGACTTGGGCTTCCCTTTTGCTCTCCATCAGGCGCAGGGAAACCGTTATGTCGAACTATAATAATAATAATAAAAAAATGTATAGAAATTCTAGTCTCTCACGGAGTAGCAGCCCTAGGGCGGGTGCGGGTGACCCGGATCGCTAGGGTGAACAACCCCGCACGTGCCACTTTCTACGACTGCTCTCGCGCATCCTTGCGTGGAAGCCAAATCCTTGTTCTTCTGCCTTATCTAGAGATAATTTGTAGGTATTCTTAGTGCGTTGAACCCACGGTTGAACCTATCGACTCAGTCTTCCTACTTATGGCAAGGGCTCTGAAAGTTACGAAATGAATCGGTATATCGGTATTCTTATTCGTCGGTGACACTCATAATCACTCTGGATCGTCGTCATTTGGTGGTAAGCTTCACAACGTGCTGCCACACTTCTCCTACAGCAGCTGCCATATCTTTATTTTATAGTAGCTCGACATAATGGCTTCCCTACGCCTAATGGAAAGCGAAAGAGAAACCCAAGTCGCTGTGACAACGGGCAAGTAACTGGTCAGTTACCTGTTAGTTGACATGCCGGCCCAACCCTAACCCCCGACGAGCTCCGGAAACCCTGCTCACCGGCAGAAACACGATCCAGGGGTCATTTGGCTGCGGTATTCTATAAGGTAGAGAGGTCCTTCCCTGGACGGGTGGCTCAATTCGAGCGAAAATTCGCTATGCCCTACCTCTCTGAAGTTCCCTGATGACCGGTATTGGATAAGGTCCGTCAGTTATATGCTATTATTTCATGCTCTTTAGGGAACTTCCTTATTAGCTATTTCGCTTTTAAAAAGGGGACTTACTTACATACTTATTTGCTTAGCTTCATTAATACTTTTGAAGATGTACCTACCTAATTCCCTCTCAGAATTTCTGTGCATTTGCTATGCGTGGGGTAGTGCAAGCGATTCGTTTGAATTATGCTGTCCATCATCTTTAGCTTATCGTACTTAGTTCACTGTTGGACCTAAATCTCTTGAACTGTTCGGCACTTTGGCTTTGCTTCCAGTTCTTGTCAGCCATCATGCAGAAACTGTCACTTTACTTGGCGTGAGGGCGTTCCACACTACTTTTACCGAGACACGGTCTCCACTCCCAGAATTTACCCCAATGGCTGTCGATTCTGCGGCTGACTTGAACAGTTTACTAAGAGCTCATATCGGTTCTGCGCCGTATAAGACGAGGCCAATGCCACTTCAGCTTGCTAACGCCATACCTCGGTACAAACAGTATTGACCGACCCGCATAGACTTCCCACCCGAGCTCCCTGTGGCGCGACTGTTAATGAGGACGGTGTCGGCAACCCTAGCGGGCGTGGTTGACCCGGATTGGCAGGGTGAACAACCCCGCCACGTGCCGCTTTCTAAAAGAAACGCGCGTCGCCTGCGCATCCTTGCGTGGACAGCTGGATTCTCTATTACGGGCCGCACCTGACGACCGATTAAAATTAGACCTGGTTTCGGGTTGCTAAGACAAATTAGATCTTACCAAATTAATCCATTGTTAAGAAAATAACGGACGAAAAAAAACGTCCTTGAAATCCAAATACATACTATCTCGTCCTTGTACTTAATAAATGTGGAGGTTTTGGGCCCCTACCACCGAAATCGAAAACGATCGTTCGTTGAACGGATCGCGTAATCTTGCTCCATAAATCCCACTCATTACTCCCTCATGTGTTCGAATATACCTATGAATTAAATTAATGAAAATCGTCGTTGACGAATTTTAGTTTTTATATTTGAACACTGGACGGATTTATGGTGCAAAAGTGCGCGATCCGTTCAACGAACGTTATCCGTTCAACGGCGGCCCAGTACCTTTTAATGATTTCATAACAGCACCAACAAAAAGAAGATGTAAACGTAGTTACAGAGAAGTTTTAATGGCCAATAATGCTTTCAACAAATATGAATAGAGCAATGCGCGTGTGGTAGAGCAATACCGTAATTCCTAGTAAATCCATAAAAGTTTGAGAGAACATGGAAACGATTATTCAAAAAACGCTATCTACCCATCTCTTTTATAAACCCTAACGTTAAAAGAGACTCAGTGGTAGGTTCTATGACGACAAGAAACCAATGTTACTTAAATGTTGTACCGGGATTACCGGGAATGTAAGTCTCTAAATTTTCCTAACCACCACCAACCAAAAGTGAAATTTGAATGTGGTTACTCTTGAGCTACACACTAAGCCCGACCAGCAATAGTATCTACCTATACCACCGCAGTATTAACTACCGAGTCCTTTCACATAAATTGGATTGGTAGGTAATCCTTTCACCGCTACATCTAGCAATGATAGCAAGTAGGTACTTAGGTACGCTTTGATATGCTAAGTAAAACATTTTTCTCCCAGAAATCGGAAATGACAGGACTGTAGGTACGCACAGGTCATGTACCAAATGTTAGGTGTCAGTGTCGACGGATATGGCATTATACGCTTTAATGTCTTTGCCTTACCATTTTCTTATTTTTTCTGTGACAGTGACAACCCACACCACTGGTGTGGATTGTGCTGAGATTGCAATATAACAGTATAAAAGGCTGATCTTACAGACACACGTCCCTCCCGAAGCCCCCCATGGTAGGAAACGTCGCCCCCGTCACGTCCTCCTGGACGATGACGATCCTATCACCCTCGCCATGCTGGCCGCCGCCGAACAGCTCGCGACACAATCAAACACGTCACGCCCGTCGTTCCGACCCCGCCGGCGGGGTCCTGCGCCGCGTCGTCCCTTAGCTTCCGCGTCCCGCCCGCGAAACCGGCCCGCAACCGGTCGCCCCTCTCCTCAAAATATCGTCCGTAGGGACCCTCCCAGCAGCGCCCTAAGCCGAGGCCCGAGCCCCACTAGGGGGCGCCCTTAGCTGTGCTGCTTAGCTTACCTAGGGGTGAGAGCCTTCCGCTCCCCCATCAGTCCGGTGATGATGACAAGGCCGTCCTGGCCATTATCGTAGTCATTTAGAATATATAAATAATCTTACAGACACAAGCGGTTCGACCATAGTGAGGAACAGACGTCCTTAAATTTCTGCCCGCGTAATTGTGTAAAGTACCAATGTATAATGTGAATGTAAGTTAGTAAAGTAAAACAAGTAAATAAATGAAGTTACTGAGATCGAGTTGGTTTTAATCCCTACAAGTCCGAAGAGGGATGAAACGAGAATTAATTTCTCGCCACGTCCACAAAAATGTAAGTACACGGTTTTATACATTAATTTTTTTAAATTATTCTAATTGAGAGCTATTAGCAATTTTTTCCAAACTTGTTTTATACAAGGGAAGCGTGTACATTTACTTTAGTAGTCTGCTTATCAGTAAATATAGTATTCTATTGATACATGGATGGATATATTGTTTGCTGCACACCATAGAATTAACTTGGAGCTGGGTGAAGTAAACATTTACATAGACTAATAGTCATACTAAGTTGATACTCTTAATAAATTCAAAATTAAAATAGTTTATTGCAAACATGTGGTACAATACAGGATGGTATAAGAACTATGTGTACAGCACATGCACCCTGCAAAGGCGTCGCAATTTATACAATAGCAAGATGAAATTATTTTTAAAACATTCTTATCATTTACTTATTAGGAATTGCTTCAATAGCTTAATAAATAAAGTTTCTTCTTCTATACTCCTTATATGAAATAGTAGATAATTATAAATTTTGACTACCATAATGTAAGCGCTTGATGATAATACTTTAAGCTTAGAAAAGGAAACCCTAAATTTATTTAAGTATCGTCTATTAATATTGATAGAAGAGTACAAGTTCGAGGTGTTTTTTTTTAATAAATTTTCATGACTCTAGTATGCAAATTGAAGCTAGTTAATATTTTTTTTGTTTTTTTAAAATGAGGTTTGTAGGATTACATTTGGTCAATATTTATAAGAACTCGTATATGCCGGCGAAGGCCCTTCGCCAGGTCCAAGAAGTTCCTCCATAATGGATGCAGAAATGAGACTACTACTTTATAACACTTTATATTATCATATTATTTGCAGAGAGTAACACTTTATTTACAATTTATTTACGAACATAATTATATAGCAGAGTAACACCACACTAAAAGTTCCCGCCAATTTACTTGAGTGGAACAAGAAGTGACGTCACTTACAATGGTTTTTATTTTGCAAATTAATTATATCTATAAAAACATGTCTTAAATGCCTAAATTGATATTTAAAAATAGTTATGATTTTTATACAGTAATAATTTAATTAATTGATTAATTTTAACGCGAGTTTTAATGCTGGATTTTACAAACCGGAAGATGGCGACACACGTGATTGAAAAGTATTATCTATTATTTCTAATATAATTATAAAATAATTCGATGTTCAAATACTATTACATAAGCTACTAAAAGTATGTTTTACATCCATAAATCATTTAAAAAAAATTGTATATCAATTAAATATTACAACTATGAATAAATCTAATCGGAAGTTGTCATCCAACGATATTTTAATAACACAGAATCAATACAGTTACTTTTTACGCTAAAATCAGTAATTAAAAAGGCTTGCCGCCCATATATACGTGTACATTTCTTTTGTAGTGTAATTATGGTGTCAATATTAGTACAGTTGCCACGTAGAACTATACCGTAAGATAAGGGAACCGCTTGGTTCGGCACCAAGTTCAGCATAATAATAATTTTGTTTTCACATAGAAAGGATATAGATTTGTTTTAGTTCATATTTTATACTTGCACGTGTTCAATCAAATCACTTGGAGAGAAAGTTAGATAGGGATTAATTTTCCACACTCGTGAGTAAATATAATCAAATAAAGAAAATATTTACAGATTTATAGTCACAGCAAAGTCAAACGCCACGTCAACCAATATGTTTCGAAAAGTGTAATATTTGATTTAATGATAAAACGTTTCTAGGTTCCTACACTATACAACAATTTTAAACTAAATTTTAAATTGTTTCGAGTCAGAATCAGATGGCATCACATCGGCAGACAAGCCCTTAAGTGCATGGAGAGCCATGTATCAAATAATTTTGAAGATATTTTGTGTATGTAATGGAATATTCGAATTAACTTCCACATACAAGGCATTTGCTTATTATCCTTTGAAATATCACTGCAGCTAATAGAACATTAAAAAGAATTTATCTAGCTTTCGTTTGTAGTGCACTTTACACCCCTCATGGCAGTAGAATTACTTCATAGCAGAGATTCCTTAACCCGGAGTGATTCGGGATATGCGTAGTGGGAAGAAGCACTGATAATAATAATTTCACAGTTTGATATCGTACATGGACATGTTTCTTTTTCATATTGTAAACGCTGACCCTACAAGACGGATCAAGTAGTGTGCTGCGGTATGAACATCTAAAAGGATTTTACAAAAGCGATGGTATATATCCGTCTCCTAGGTATAGCACACAGGGACAATTTTTATACTTGAATTTTTGCGAGAAGTAAAGGCTTGTTTGCGGGACGATTTTAAACAATACAGGATTGACCGTTCCCCATTCGGTGCCTTAAATTTATCGTGCATTTCATGCAACATAACAATGTGCGATAAACTGCATGTATTTAAAACGAGCTTTTTCGAAGATTTTACAGATTTGACGCAGAGACATGAAACATGGTGGCTGCGGCGGCGCCGGCCGGATAGCTGGCAGTCTTCGATTTGAGCGTTGGGTATTATGTACCTGTTTTTGTGTGAGTTTAAATAGCCAATTATGTTTCGCACTTTCAAAAGTGATTACCAAAATAAATAGTCTGTCTTGTCTAGGGGCAGGAAGGCTATGAACATTGTATATGGGGACATTCTGTAGCATATTTAAAATCATCAGCGTTACGCCCATGCGAAGCCGGGGCGGCTAGTGTATAAATGACAAAAAGGGATTATTGTTTAGCTTAACGATACGATTAATTCCCTCGGTTTTGTCTATGAGCTTAGGTACACACCTTAGATTTTGAGATATATTTTTATGAGTGGTTACTCATATGAGTATGTATGTATCTATATAACTTGCTTAGACATCGTATCTATTGGGGTTTGAAAGAGAAAGTTAATGCCATTACGTACGGGGAGTTGAAGGTGCTGGCGGAGTCCAGGGAGGAGTGGAAATTACTCCACCGACAAAAGCGAAGGTCTTTAATTTAGAATGAGTTGGGACGAGTATATACTCGTATAATAATGTGTGGTGAAGGTTGAGACATCTATATTATAGTAGGTATATAGTAGGTATATAGTAGGTATATAGTAGGTATATAGTAGGTATATAGTAGGTATATAGTAGGTATATAGTAGGTATATGCAGAGTCTAAATGTCTCAATACGAGTGGTTGTGTGAGTATGTTATTATAAGCATATTATATTTGGTTTGTTATATATTGTGTATTGTATGTAAATTATAAATTTACTATATTGTATATATATATATATATATAGACTTTTGAACATATAATAATCTTTATTATAAAAGGGAAGTACATGACAGACTTAGTGCCGTGTGGCATTCTAACAACTACTATAATTATATCCATCAATATACAAGTAATGCCCATACATATATATTTCATATAATAATATACCTACTTACATATAAATAGTATATATGGATATACATATAATAGATAATATATTCAGACATAGACATCAAATAAAGTTTGTATATAACAAAAGATGACAGTCTTAGACAGCACTTAAGAAAAGGTCACGGGTTGATCTCTTAAATGCTAATTTATTACAGGAGGATTGAATACCCTAAGAAGAGAGTTCCACAGCCCGATAGCCACCAAGGTGTATGAGTTTGACATGTAGCCAGATTTGTGATATATAGGTATATGTAGACATTGTAGAATACGTACGTACATATTTGGTTTAAAAAAAAAGAGTGGAATGCTACGCAGTGGGCTAGTAAAGGTACTTAATAAAAAAAAGCTAGGTCCAGTTGATGAATTTCAATTCAATTTATTAAACTTATTTTAACAGGTATTTTAAGGGCAGTGACGCTGCTGTCCGTCATGGGCCGGAGATGTTCGTGCCGTTGCCGGAGCTTCGTTTGTTGTTTGGCGAGATGCACCATGGGCGTTTGGAGAGAGGGTTTGATGGGTCGCTTCCTTACACCCCTGCCAGTTGACAAATATTGATAGATAGATAGAAACTCTTTATCGCACAAAAACACAGAATTTACAGGAAAACACATTACAAACAAAAACAAAGTACAATTTAGGTGGTCTTATCGCTAATAGCGATCTCTTCCAGACAACCTTCAGGTAGAGGAAGCCAGATTCGACAGAGATGAAAAACTTTCTGTGTCATATTAGGCACGTGGAATAGGCCTACATAGGTATACCAAGTGGTGCATATTCCATAGACATACATATATCATCATCACCATCAGCCTATTTTAGTCCACTGCTGGACATAGGCCTCTCCAGCTGCTTGCCACCTAGGGCAAACCTCTGGAGGATATACCCATATTAATACATATATACATAAATGATTTGCATATAATAATACATTACATATTATTATATGCATACAGTGGCATTTGAGTATGAATTAAGGAATATAGGATAGAAGAGGAAGAAGATATAAATTAGAGATGGGATTTATTGGTTAAGAAAAATGATAACACTAGACTTTTTCAAATTCCCAGTTGCTGCATCGGTTCTGAATGATGACGATCCACGAGCTGACAACGGGTGCCATGTGGAGGCTGCCTCGGAGCTGGGCGGTGGCTTGGTGCTGTCAACCACGAGGACACCTCGTGCACGGACGCAGAGCAGAAGTCTTCTGCGATGATCACCAAAATAAAACCATATGAGCGGGTCGAGCGGTGAGCATGAGCAACGCTCGACATCTTGGCGGTGAGCATGAGCAACGCCAGGAATTCGATATAGTGGTGCGAACGGTGAGCACGAGCGACGGTCGCGCCACTGTAGCGAATGAACTTGAGAACGGTGAGCACGAGCGACGTTCTCGGACTGATATAGTGGTGCGAACGGTGAGCTGGAGCGACCGTCGCACCACTATAGCAAACGAACTTGGGAGCGGGGAGCACGAGCGACGCTCTCAAAAGAAATGAAATGAATGAAATGAAATCTTTAGGTAGCTGCTCTCTTAGTCGATTTCTGAAATTGCTTTAGATGACCCTTCCGGTTTCTGTTTCTCAGACTATATATACCTAACAAGGTATCGTCGTCTCGTGTGTTTTCTTAGATATATCCTTCGAAGTGTAGGAACAGATTTCTCCCTACGAAGGTTGGTAGGCACTTTCAACTTTCGTAGCCGAGCTGGATGTTCATGCTCGTGGTCCGATAGACCATCTTGTTTTTTTATATGCTGAGAAGTGATGAAAACTTTGTATATATGTGCGTCATAAACCATCCATAGAGCTTATACGGAGCAATTTCTCGTGCGAGAGGTGTTTCAATGCGTTTATAGCATTGGTTTGGTATCGAGATATTTAGATGTATGTTATTAATAATGTGTCTTAAAAGGTACTATGAAATTTACTTTTGGAATTTACTTTCTCTGATAAAATTTGAAGGTCTATTGCGCCCTCGTTTATTTTTGGCACATTCTGTCCAATTTGCAACTCATAATGACAACTATTCAGCGAATTAGACGGTACATATTGCTGTTTCAGATCATTGCATATTTCTTAAAGTTAACAATGTTATCAAAATTTTATGACGTATATCTTGCAGAAACAATTGCATACATTTTGAATGTTTACCTTTTTGTTGATATTTAGTAAACTAAGAGATGATATGGTTTAACTTCGGGAAAATTAGAATATTATTTAATAAGTAAGCATTTGCGAAAAAAATATAACAAAATTCACTGGACAGTAGATCCTTTTATGTTTTATGGGGTCCTGAGCTAGCCTGAGGATTGTGCGACCACAAATAATTGTCTCAAGGAATACCTCTATCAAGTCGATAAAGCAATAGACGTTTTTAACTATTCTTTGACTGAATTTAGTAAGGCTACATTGTTTGTGCTTTCTTATAATAAATATAATAAATAACTACTTGATATTTATAAATTAATAATACAGTATAACTAAGCTACACTATCGTATTGAGGAAACCTGTAATGACAGTAGTATGATTTTGAAAATTATATTTTGATATTTGTAATTTTCAGCAAGGATTCAATTAAATATGAAGGGTCTTTCAGACCCTAGCAAAACTTTAAAGTTTTCATATCTCTTTATATGGTATAATACATTCAAAGAGCTGACTGTTTCCCTCTGTAGAGACTGCGAGCCAACGTTTAACTATTTATCTCTGATTTATTCTTCGTTTTACAAATAGGCATTGAGTAACAAATTATTTTAGACCTTTTCATGATCGATATAATTATTTAATTTAGAGTTGCTCACTCAATGCATTACCATATTAAGTTTACTGACGTAAAATTTGGACTTCGAACCTAATTAACAAAAGGTTCGTCCTAGGGTTACTAAACCCGTATGACTATGCAGAAACTGTTCCAATGATGTACATTGTTGTGGGGTATAACGTCGATTAAAAGAAAAATGTCTCTTAGCCTTTTTTGGCTGTTAGGTATCGATATTGATTTAGATACATAAAATAATAATGAATTGATGTACTCTTTTTTCTTCTCTTCTCAGACCTGCCTTTTCATACCATACAAATGAGATTTTAATCATAGCAAAGAATACATTCGTAATGTAACGTTATAATTATAAAATGGATAGATAGTTTTCTTTTTATTAGCAATTTCAGGAAAGAGGCATACGACTTGCAATGAACTTTGTATTATATAAACTCACTTTCTATCTTTGCATTGTATAACAGTAGAATTGAACAACGACATTGTGAAATACAAATTGTAAGAGAATTGGCGATGGAAAAGAGTAACTGCCGAGTTTCTTGCCGGTTCTTCTCGGTAGAATCCACCTTCCGAACGCGGCGGTAGTATATTAAAAATTTATATTCACATTTAGATATTCAGTATAGACGTAATATATTTTTGATACGAGGACGTATCTCAAGTCAGATGGCCGAGCTGTTAGGTGTCAGTGTCGACGGATATGGCATTATACGCTTTAATGTCTTTGCCTTACCATTTTCTTATTTTTTCTGTGACAGTGACAACCCACACCACTGGTGTGGATTGTGCTGAGATTGCAATATAACAGTATAAAAGGCTGATCTTACAGACACAAGCGGTTCGACCATAGTGAGGAACAGACGTCCTTAAATTTCTGCCCGCGTAATTGTGTAAAGTACCAATGTATAATGTGAATGTAAGTTAGTAAAGTAAAACAAGTAAATAAATGAAGTTACTGAGATCGAGTTGGTTTTAATCCCTACACAAAGAAGTTAAGTGTCTAAACACACTATGCCGAAAATATGCGACCGAAGATCCGCGGCTGATTTTACGTTCTGACGTAGGTATTCGGCTGATATGATACACCATAAGCGCCGAACTTACGCGGCAGAAATTCAGTTGTGAAACTTTTGTTGTGATTTTCGTCGACAATCGAACCGAACTTCGGTCGCGTATTTTCGGTATAGTGTGTGGGTGACCTAGTAGCCGAAACAACCACCCTTTGAAATTCATTAGGTAGGTAGGTCCAGTACATGAATAAAGATTCTTTTACTTGTTCAACGTACCAACATTGTGAGGTCTCAATTCAATTACTTATATTAACACTCAATTAAAAACAATAACCAAACATTTTGCACGCACTCCGCTAATTAATAACTCAAGAAAACTAATTGCGTTTGCGAATTTACAATATTTGTTTATGTAGCGTAAAGCCAGGTGTTTATTATAATACTCAATTAACATAAATAAAACCGCAACCAAACACTGTTATGTCTCAGAAGGTGGCACGCGCTTTCTTTTAAATGCCTATTTTCAGACGTCGACGCAGAAGCTGGCTGAGGTATCTATGATTAATTAAGTAAGTGTCATAATTAATAAATAATGTCACGCTATGTCACAAATTGCCATTTACTCCCAAATTAAGTCGAAGCTTGTACCATGGGTAGTAAATAGATTAACTTTATATTTTTACTTATATGATAACTTTGTCACTACATGAGCATATTCAAAACATGATCACGCAACATTTTATCAAGCATTGCCAACATCAGCATACAAAATCGTATTATTCAACGTAGTAATTAGACGATAATAAATGGTGGTTTATCAGTTGTCTAAACCCCATAAAAGTTACAACCTACTGCGCTATATACAAGCTTCGCCTTATTTTGGGACTAAAAGACGCTGTCTGGCCCAGCGTGGCATGTCTTCGTTTATTTATTTCAGCGATAGTATGAAACATTAAGTTATATAAACATAATCGAACCTTCATTTCGGGTTAATTCTACTACAGGTTAAATCAACTCAAACCGATTCTACAACATTTATTTTACATGTTTTTTTCAAAATGAAATTATTATTATGCAAAATATATTGACAGGCTCGGTGGCTCAATTGGTAGTGACTCCTGCCTTCTGAACCAAGGGTCGTGGGTTCGATTCCCACCCGGGACAAACATTCGTGTGATGAACACTTGTGTTTGTTCCGTGTCTGGGTGTTTATATTTGTATTTAAGTATTTATTTGTGGTACCTTCGCTGTTCTGATACCCATAACACAAGTGCTTAAGCTACTTACTTTGGGATCGGAGCAATGTATGTGATGTTGTCTAATATTTATTTATTTATATAACATTGTAGTGTCTTTAAGCAATATAATTGTTCAATTTGTTAATCTATGCCTCTGCTACTATCGCAACGGGGCAGCGTATGATCGCAGATCGGCTGCCTACATAACGAATGCACCTCGGGCGTGGGAACCTTCTATTTATAGCGAGCCGCCATTAAGCCTTACTGTATTCTTTGATATCGCATTCGCTGCGAGCTTGAGTCACCAGCGTTTACAATCGAAACGTTGGCACAACATGATTTGACTAGGGCATAAAAAATGTGTCACGAATTGTGCGTGCGAGATGTTAATCTGGGTAAGGGGTAGGTGATTACAAAAGATCATCAACATTATTAGCCTGCAAACGTCCACTCTTGGACATAGGCTTTGGCCTTAGTCACCACGCTTGGCAGGCGGGTTGGTGACCGCAGTAGGTTTAATTTGTATCCAGGTATGTAAACGGGCAGCAGCCCATTTCCTGATTTAGTCATATTCTACGACGCACACGGTTGTCCGTTAGATTTCTGGATTTTAGAATAGGATCACCCATCTCATCAAAGATGGACACAGTGATTGTTTTTTTTTCATCTAATTAGTACGATGATGGCAAAGGTGAACTCGTCACCATCCTACGGATGCTGCTGATTTTTGTACCGCTAATTAAATATAACATAACAGCCTATAATATGGTCAATCATACTTGCGACTTGGGCCTCTCTTTCTCTTTGCATCAGACAAAAAGCAATTAAATTTTTGCTTAATATTTAGATAATCTTCATCCACATCTACGGTTCTTGAACCACATACGTCGGTTAAACCTAATAAGTTTTGGGAACCAGGAACACTTCCTTCACTTGATAGGAATAATATTGGTCGTAGGTAGGTACCTATTCTATTTGCCGTAATAAAACTTACTTTATTCTGTAAATATCCGGTAATAAAATAATCTACCGAATGAGACCAATTATGTAACCGTACGTAAATATACAATATCTACTTATTCGTTGCATTTGTGGTTCCGAAACACCTATTAGTTTTTCAAATACGGAAACTGCTTACCATTTAAACTGTACTTTATCTGTTAGATGGCGTTAGTGATCTCGAGATACCGGGACTAGAAATTCTAGTCAACGGGACCGAGAGGGAACCAAGCCGTAAAGAGCATTAAATGTTATGAAGAAATACAATACTACAATTGTAAATGATGAACTGGTACCATTGTCTAAGCAAACACAATAGGCGTAGCATCTCAATGGCCCCGTAAAGGATTCGTGTACAGTCGTAAATATGTAATGAGCTAAATGTTTGTTTTTACGAAAATTACGAAGATTAAACGAATTATCCTTCATTATGGCGTAATGACATTCTTTGAGAGGGCAACAGACAAAAGTTAGGTAGGTAGGTATTTCGTATTTGGTCACATAACACTACAAAAATTATCAAGAGATACAGATAAAAATCAGGAGTAGGTACAAGAGTTTTTAGGACATGAATAAACTAAAGCTTATCAAAAGGCACTGGGGTTGCACGTGGTCAGTCATACACAATGCAATTTTGTTGCCCTCCTCGGAACGTGACGCACGTTTTTATGCTAACCCTTGAGACAAAGAATAACTATTATTAAATACGCTATATTGGTATTTACAGTTGTATGCTAAATATTTTTTTTATGCGAGTCAAAAGTACATCCTACTTTTGTGGTGGGAGGTAAAAAAGATCATCACAGTCAGAAATGAATTCTAGAATACGGATGATGACAAGGCATGAAAATGAAGAAAATTATTAGTCCGTCTCTTAGATAATAAAAAAATATAAGACCCGTATTTTTTGTTTTGTGGAAATAACAAGAAAATACTTAGATATAGCGCATTAAAGTTACGGAGTGGGGGCTAACTACGTCACGTTAGAGTATATTTTGTACTCTAACGTGACGTCATGTGACATTTAAAATCAATGTATCTTCGTAAGTTTTTGAACAAGAGGCAAAATAAAAAATACGTATCCAATATTTTTCATTAATCTATCTGATTGACATTAAATTATTTTTTAGTCATCATCCCAATTAAATATATAATGACTTTATATATTTTAAATTGCTTCCGAAGTCGAGGAATTGCATCAAGTTGCAATGATTCTTTGGAAAAACAGCTTCTAGCTGCGACTTAGCTTCAAGAACCTTCGACTGGCTCGTTGGCTCAATTGGTAGTGACCCCTGCCTTCGGAACTATGGGTCGTGGGTTCGATTCCCACCCGGGACAAACATTGTGATGAACACTTGTGTTTGTACCGTGTCTGGGTGTTTATATTTGTATTTAAGTATTTACCTATTTGTGGTACCTTCGTTGTTCTAATACCCATAACACGAGTGCTTAAGCTACTTACTTTGGGATTAGAGTAATGTATGAGATGTTGTCTTATATTTATTATTTATAAGAAGCGAACCTTCAAACTTCTAAAAGACCGGCCAGCAACTATGACTAGTGACTCTTGGAGATGCAGTGTCTATAAGCTGAAATGATCACATACTATGAAATTACCTTCAGGCGTTTTCTTCTATGTTTTCCCGTAGTGAAATTGTGTAAAAATTGTAGTAAGCTGAATTTCATTTCAGAACCTACTAATACACAAATTATATGAAAAAACTGCAAGTATCATAATGAGAAAATTGTATTTTCCCATTTCTGTTGTGAGAAACGTTGCCAATACAAAAAATATTTGCCAAATAAACTTGCCAACAAATTGAATCACTGGCGCCAATTTATCGTTAAAATACATACATAGTAGGTACCTATTTTTTATCTCATCATCATCATCAGCCTATTGCAGTCCACTGCTGGACATAGGCCTCTCCAGTTGTTCGCCACTTAGGGTAAACATCTGGAGGATATACCCATAATCGCCACGCTGGGCAGGCGGGTTGGCGATCGCAGGGCGTAGCTTCTCGCAACCATGACGCTGCTGCCCGTCATCGGTCTGTGGTATTTAGCTAAGCCTTTAATTAATTGTGATGGTTATACCGCCACCAGTCGGTTGCCAGCACCTCGTTTGCTATTCGGCAGGATGCACCACGGGCAGGTGAGGTCGGCTTGGAGCGAAAAGATGATAGGCGGCGTCCTTACATCCCAATTTTTTATCTGCCCTGTGCTAACTCTTTCTTACCTACTAATTAAGACAAAAGCCAATATTGCCGATGTCATACTACGTGATACGTTCTTGTTGAACCCTACTAAGGATTTAAGTTAGTATGCGGGCCCTGTACAATCTTATCTCTATGGTTTTACCGTAACAAGGAGGACACAAGGTCCGAGGTCCTTTAGATCACCTAGTTTACGCCCGCTCTCTCCTCTATGGGCACCAATGATGTCATGGAGTTGTGGGTAGGATAATAATGGACAGATAAGTGTGTTGACTGCATATTTGAATGTCCCTAGCTCTTGTCCTAGTATTACTGTTGTTAGTTAGTATAGTAGTTAGTTAGGTATAAGCAAAGCAAAACAAGTAGGTACTTTTGATTGTTATGATAATTTAGAAGGGTACTAGAAGCAAAGACTAGATCGGATCTAGAAACCGGGGCACTTGCCGATTTGTCATGTCCGACTCATTATACATCTAGATTTGGAAACTTATGTGTGAATTGAGGGACCCACTTAAGACGATACATCTTTTGAATTATGTCTTTAAAAACTCTATCCTTCGTTTTACAAATGTTTCATAACTTTTACTAAGCACTGTTGTTAGTTAAGCTGCAAAAATCCGCAAAAATAAGAATGGGCCCTCAGTACACATCATCATTCTCCTGCCCTTATCCCGCTCTAAGTAGGATCGGCACAACCATGTTTTCTTCTTCCACTCTCACACCTTTGACACGCATATCTTTTCTCACACAGTCCATCCATTCCTTTTTCGGTCTTCCTCTTCCTTTATATCCTACCACATTTATACACAATACTCGTTTCGTTACAAGCCTTTCATCCCTCCTTACAATGTGCCCAAACCATGCTTATTTGCTACTCCTTAACTTTTCTCTCTGGCGCTACTTTCATTTCAGCCTACCTCTAGGACCTCAGTACACACATAGACAAAAGATTTTTCAGAAACAGTATATACCAGGAACCCCAATACCAAAGACAAATTGTCATTATCAAATTTAGTAACTAAACGTACGGTACTTACGTTATGTTGACACAATCATAAATTGTATTCCGACAACGCAACGACAGTGCTCTTGGCATTGCTAATACATACACACAGAACTAAGCGGTTACCATAAGTTAATGGTTTGCTCACTTCCCTGACTTTGAATAACTAGAAGATTGGATAAAAGCAATAAATAAATTTATAAGACCTGATTCGGTCCAATAAATTATTCAGTCTCAAACTTACCCTTTTTTAGAGTACCTACTGGCATTCCTTTCACGATTCAAGAATAATGTAAAGTGCATAATAGGTATCTAGTTGACTGAAACCTTGACTGTATTGCCGTGTAGGTACTAAGATGTCTCATTGAAAAATAAAAATACAGTCAGAAAAATGTATTTAAAAAAACATTAGCTCCTTGATGCGGACAAAGAAGTTTTTTGTAAGTAGTTTTATGTAAATAGTTATTTGTAAGTAGGTTTAGTTAGGTTTTTAAAACCAAAAATCAAATGGTTCAATGTGGTTAGGTGCAGCGTTACCCTCAAAAGCTTTTTAATAAAAACATCTGTGTTCAATCGTGTCATTTTCTGCTATGCAATAAGTCAAGACACCTTAACATCTTTTATTACGTGGAAAACATCTTGCATTTTTACTTTGGTCCTGTATCAGTTGTTTGCACTCCAGTGCAAACAACTGATACAGGCTTATGTCATGAGGCAAAGCTCCAGCTTTGTCTCATGACATAAGATATATGTCCTGCCTCTTAGAATATCATGGCAGCATGCTAGAACAGACAATTAATACACCTCTTATCCATACTATACTATATTATGTACTATAATATTATAAAAGGGAAAGTGTGTCTGTCTGTATGTTTGTCTTTCTTTCACGGCAAAACGGAGCGACGAATTGACGTGATTATTGCCCCTTTCTAAACCCCACACTTTCCTAAAATGGGGGTGGAAGTTTGTATGGAGCATTCACCCCAAATTTAACGCGAGCGAAGTCGCGAGCAAAAGCTAGTATCTCTATAAAGGAGCAATTTTGTTAGGACCAGTAACTGTTTACCTTTACATTACGTTTAGTCTTTCTATTGTTTAAATCGGTTCAGTGGCGTAAGAGGGCGTGACCGGGGGCCCTAGTCGTAAGGGGCCCCCGGTCAGAAGAGAACTCGCAACAATTTTACACACATCTAGTAAAAATGTGATGAATTTGCCACGGGCCTCGATTGTGACGCCACTGTTACGGTTACTGACCTAGAGGCGTCCTCGTGTCTACCCACTACTGGTAAACACACTTGTTAGGATGCCCCCCGATCCGATGAGTGAATCCGCACTAAGATTTTAATAAAACATCGTCAGTCTGTATCAGTCCACTGCTGGACATAGACCTCTCCCAATGTTCGCAACCTTGATCGATTCTGGGCTTCTCGCATCCAGCACTGGCCAGCCGTTCTGCGCAACCCCTCCTACACACTACGTTTGCTGAGACGCGGTCTCGACTCCAGAATTCGTTTACCCCAACGGTTATCGGTTCTGCGGCTAATGTGCGGCCAGCTCACTTCCACTTCAGCTGATCCGGTGAGCTATGTCGTTGACTTTGGTTCTCTGCCGGATCACCTCATTTCGGATCCGATCCCGCAGAGAGACGTCGCATAGGCATTTCTATAGCTATTCCTTTGCATGTTTAATAAAACATTCATAGCAAATCTCGCCCCTACACAGCCTTGACAACAAGTACGCCAACCCTACAGGCAAGTGCGTATCGTCACCATTCCCCGAATCGGTGGTCGGCGCATGACCCCGCGGCGCGGGCGCAGCGGCCGCGGCACGTAATGTCGCGTTATTGTAATGCGTTGCGCAAGCGCACCCCGTGCCCCGCACCCCGCGCCCCGCTTCGCCCGCACCCCGCCCGCTCTGTGCGCAGGGATGCCAGTAACAATAGTACAATAAATGAAATCCTCATACTGTTTAAATACAATAATAATTTACAGCTTCTCGAAACTTAACCGTCAGAAGTTTCATATTGCCTCCCGAACAAACATGAGTCGTGGGTCCGATTCCCACCGGGACAAAAGTTCGTGTGATGAACATAAAAAATTGTGTTTGGATGTTTCTATTTAAGTAATTAAGTAGATAGGTATATTATATTTGTGGTTACTTCGTTGTTCTGTTACCCATACCTAATAAAAGTGCTCAAGCTACTTACTTTGGGATCGGAGCATGTGATGTTATCTGATATTTGATACAAACTTACCTTTCGATTTTGAACCCCCGACTACAGAAAAAGAGACGTGGTTGTGTTTGTGGCCTCGTTGAGCTCTTAAACGAACGGGCGAATATTGATGCCACTTTTTATTTTGTAGCGAATATTGTCAACGTCAGCTCTCATGTACACTTAAAGGACCTTTCTCTTAATGGAAAGGATTTTTACCGACTACTGTTTCTCAGAAGCAAAAAATTACTTAATGCTAATGTAGAGTAGGTATACATACTCGTAGTTACATTAATTTACCTACTGTCATCACAAAGTTATATCCGTAGGTATCATACTCGTAGTCCAATAAAGTATAGTTCATCGTCCAATAAAATTTAAATAATTAACGTTATTATAATTAATTGTGCACTAAATATCCTGTCACGTTTTTTGACCTTCCATGAACTCTTGCGCATCTCATTGTCATTGGACAACCCTGCCTGCGCTGCGTGCGACTGCCCTCAAACCAATAGAGTCTGTTTGTAAGGACCTTGGACATTGCTAGATCGACGGAAATGTACCGAGAAAATCATAAGAATTACAAATAATGGCGTACTTTGATGACAGCCTAGCTAATATGCTTGTTTTACTGAAGTTTGTAAGACAAAATCGAATACGGGAACTGTGAACTGAAAAACGGCATCAATTTTGTATGTAAGGTAAATTTTTGTGAGGTTTTGGTTCAGGTATACTTATAACGGTATCCTCAGTAATCAGGTATCCTCTCCATAACGTTATATGGAATGTAACGTTATGGAGAGGATGCCGAAGACCGGGTAAAGTGGATGAGATTGTGTATGAAAGCGGACCCTGGTACTAGTAGGGAAAACCGGAAAAACGCTAGGGCGAAAGAAGAAGAAGATTATGGAATGTAACGTTAAAAGTTTTCTATTTAATTTCCGAGTCGCTTTGACTTGTCCTTATATGAATAAATTTAATAAGTCATAGATTTCATGAGTTTTATAAAAAAAAGTTTGTGAAATTAGTTATCCTACTAATATTATAAATGAAAACGTTTGTTTGGATAGATATTAGATGGATGGATATTGTTTACTTCTTATCACGCAAAAGCTACTGAATGGCTTTTAATGAAACTTTATACCCATTAAGATTAACACATGGGCTATTATTTATACGTAAAAGAATCACGCGGGCAAAGCCACAGGCTGTAGTTAATACCTACTACCTGAAGCCTGCAGTTTCATACTTTTCTTTTTGTGTCAGGCAGATTATAATTTATATAAGTTATGTATGTATTAATTTTATTAATATAAGTTACTTATTTATACAACATTTTGAATAGCCTACTTAATTTTTATGAAAAAAGTATACTTATGCAATTACATACTTAATATGTCATAGCAATCACTCTCTTGGCAGTGTTATGTTAGACAGAGTTGGAATAAAGAAAGTATTGCTTGTCGAAGGGGTCAATGAAATTTAAAGGAGAGATAAGGGGAAAGTGTCATTATGTTTATTGTTACAAACACCTTTACTATTATTGTACTAGACCACAGATCTAATAACTTTCGAAGTGGAATGTTTGATAAGTAAAATGTTCTCGGGTTTGGCTAATTAGTATCATAAGTCAGAATCTAATGATGTATCTGTTAACACGTTGTTGTTATACCCAACGTAAGCAAGTAGGTAAGTATGTGTACTTTTCATAGGTACTTATAAGACGACATTGATAATTTCGCTAATTTAGTCGTAAGTGCTGGAGACCACGAGGTCTATTATTGAACCCTCTTGTGGTTAGGTCAAAAATTTAACGTTAAGCTATTGGTACAAGCAATTATAAATTGTAAAAAGACACACATTTCTTCTTGGATTTGGTATTCTTACTCCGGTTACAGGATACATCGTAGTCGTACCCATAGTTCAAGGGAAAACCTTTGTTGGAGAACAAGTAGTTGATGCGTATTGCTTAGTACTTTTATTCATATTTATACGACAGTTTGTTCTTTCGTTTATTTTCATTTTTAACCGACTTCGAAAAAGGAGGAGGTTCTCAATTCGTCTGTATGTATAATATTTTTTTTTTTTTATGTTTGTTCACCGATATTTCCGTCAATTATGGATGGATTTCAAAAATTTTTCGACAGTTCGACAGAGGACACTTCCGAGGTGGTCCCATTATCACCAAGTCAGGATCTGATGATGGGATCCTGGAGAAATTGAGAGCAACAACCGAAAATTGTATGCTCATATGGTGTTTTTGTTACGTAATTATATTTTACTCAGGTATATGCTTCCGGGCGTCAACATCTGGTGCTGATGATGAAGCCACAGAACTCCATAACGGTTAGGAGTTAGGGAACAGTACTGACATTGGTCGATATTAAAGTAGGTAGTAGTATGTACTTATGCAGGGCTAATAGGGCAGGTGATTTGGACAAGTGATTTGCTTGATTCTAGATCGCAAAGTCTTCACTTGACTTAAAGCTAAATTTTTCATTCCTAAGTAAAACTCTTAAGGACATTAATTAGCCTTTATTCAAGTTCACAGCACATTAACGCAACTAAAAATAGAGAAATAAAATTATTTTTAAAAAAAAATTAAACCGACTTCGAAAAAACCACAAACGACCAAAACTAAAAAGCGATAAATAACGTAAGTAATTCCATCCTTAATACATAATTATTTAAATATTACAATTATCACTTATTTTTGAAGTCGGTGCCAAACAAATAAATATATTGTCGTGTTTGCCGGCCGCGCGCGTCATACAACAACAGTCTACGTTAGGTACCTAGAGGCTGGCACCGACTTCAAAAATAAGTGATAATTGTAATATTTAAATAATTATGTATTAAGGATGGAATTACTTACGTTATTTATCGCTTTTTAGTTTTGGTCGTTTGTGGTTTTTTCGAAGTCGGTTTAATTTTTTTTTGACCGTTCAAAATTAGGAACACTATCACAGCACGTTAACCATTCGATCTGAAAGAAGATGTCAAAATATCGCAAAGAATAAAATTAGTAAGTACATTCCATGTATACTTAATAGATACTTTACTTGAAAAATTTGTAGGAAAGTTTTACATAAAATATTGTTACTCGATTTGAGTTGCGGGGGTCCATGTGGGGTGTTTACTGCTTACCAACAGGCATCACTTTCGATCGTCTGTCGAATCTTGCTTAAAAAAAATACGGCACATAAATACACACATTTGTAATATCTACACACTTTGCCAAAATAACTAAGAGACTACTAGATAATTTCCTAGTTAATGCCATATCTATTCACACACAATTGTGTGGACTAGACTTACTTAACACTGTAAGCTTTGTGATAATTCAAGCACAGTACCTACTTCAGGTTAACAACATGTGCTCAACGTAAACTAAGATGAATGTTTTATAAAATTTACAGTTCGTGACCATTGTATTGTAAGTTTTAATTGTATATTCAATTTTACTACTTACTAAAGGCTTATGTTACGACGGAGGATTTCGCAACATATAATCAAAGGTAATGTCTTGAAGACCTATCTGGTTGAAGTATTGTACCTGTTAATTTTATCGTCTAAAGGCGAGTTTAGATTAAGTACATAACATGTTATACCTATTTACTTTGTAAACTCACGCACAAAAGTGATATAATTGCATTCATTTTGTAACAGATTGTAAATTGCAATTGCTAAGTACATTGTGTATTATTTTTATTCACCTTAAGGTTTAAGGCATGGGTTCAACCTTTTTGGAATTAGGTAGAATAAAGTGGTGCCCTTATAAAGTGGTCTTACCTCTTCTATTAACTGGTCGTCTCCTACTCAAATGTTTTATAAAATATAACCCTTAAAGTTTACCTGTAACGATAGAACCGCCAAACGATAGAATATATATTTATAATACAAAGTTTACTCTATGTTTGTTTAGATTTAAGTAAATTGGATAATGTGTCTTTAATAAATAGTCATCTTTCTAATAAGTAGTCTTGATTGTAATCTTCGATAAACTTGCTTGTACGCGAAAGTCTAATTTTCATTTAGCCACGAAATTACCGATGTGATAGTATTGTGTTCATACAAGGCATGTTACGATCCTATTAATAATACCTGTACCTCCCTTTACATGCAAAATAGCAACGCCTGAATTGAAAACTTGATTAGATTAAGAAAACTAGGCTCTACATTTAGTCTAAGCTAGCCACGAAAAGCTAGCCATGCAAACATGATGTTTGAGAACGAGGAATAAGAAATTTATTTATTACTTAATTTCGCATCAAGGATAGGATTAGGTCCAAAAACTCATAATGCATTTTTAAACAACGTGAATAAAGGTTTTGCTATTTAAATTTTACTTTGCAGAAGTAGGTAACTTAATTATTAAGTAAACTAATGAAAATGTCGTCTATTTTTTACAAGCTTTTATTTTTTAATTTAATGTGGCACAAGTAGTTTTAAAAAACGCTAAAAAAAGCTACACTCACACTATTGAACATGAAATGTTCGTGTTATAGCTGTCAATTGTGGCTGCAGGAGGTATTTTTAGCTTCACATACATATATACAGTTTCATAGTCATGGCATTTCAATAAGTTGTTAGAGTACCCGTCTAAATTACTTTTCTCCTACCTATCGTCCTACCTGCGTGATATATAAGGACAAGGTAAAGAATATGCCAAAGAAGGTGTATTGATTTAGAGTAGTATTTTGAAACCCAATTTGCCTCCAACGCATAAAGAATCATCTCTAAGATCGCTAACAGATCGCTCCAATGGAAAACTATAAAATGTATGGGCGTTTCCGCGCGCGGGGCGCGCGGAGGGCTCAGCCGACACACTTTCTGAAGGGCCCAGTCCCTGCCACCTTTACGACCATCTAGGCCTGTGATTTATCGCGGACAGTTAAGGCCAGTGTACGGGGAAAAGTGATTATGGTTTCTGAAAGCTGCAACTATCGGGTGCGGGCGAGCTCAAACGGGGTTGCGAATGATCGTGTGCTTGGAAAAGTTTATAGAGAATACGCCTTAAAATGTATAGTCGGCATCAGATTAATGTGAATATGTAAGCTACTCAAATAGATCACACGATAAACAGCTAAAAATATCTACTTACACATCGAAAGTTCCAAAATGATATCAATACCCTACGCATACAATTTATCTAAAAAGCATTTATCAAGTAAAAATAAGTGGACAACTTTTTATAAATTATTTCAGCAACGAAGGCGCTCAAGTAACCTACCTACTTGATCTCGGTCTCAAACTAGCTACTAATTACAAACTAAACATATTAGCGATTTTCCCTTAACCTTCAACAAATACGAGCCGAAGAAGTGTACTACCAAACTTCCGGTCCGGACTAGCAGGAACTTATTCAGATAAAAACAACAATAACAGTTAACACTACCAGAAGTTTAATAACCGCGAGGCTTGTGGATCATACACAGACAAAGATCATAATGAAGTGTAGCATTTGGCCCCGAAACTTCGGCAATAAACTTTGGAGTACGAGTAGGCCCTCTGTTTCAGAGTGACTGAGAACTAAACGCGGCAGTGAACTGTAGAATACCTACAGCAAGCTCAGTATCAAAGTTAGAACTATAGTGCATAATTTCACATTGAACATGTAAATTTTTCCCGATCATATCATTGTTGACATGTCATTTATTATTGTGACAATAATCTAAAGTGTATACGTACTATTATTGCTTTTGACTGTACACTTTATTCGAGAAATACGTCTTCCTTATCGGGTATAAAAAGGCTATATATTTATTTTACGGTCAGGTGTGGAGCAAGGATGCCAGCGGGGTAGAATTGTTAGATGCAAATTCAGTACCTCAATATGGTTAGTGATTATTATATGGGCCATTTGTTTATTTAATATTTTAAGTATAGCCAGAGCCACGGGGTTGCACGCCTAGTAAAAAAACCCTCTCACTCAATATTCAATATGGTTTGCTTAACAAGCTACGGCGTTGGTTTTCAATGTGTTTTAAGCATTCACTCATCAAATTGCCTGCATCCTGAACATCGTTCAGTAGAAACGATGAAGTCTAATAAATATAATAATGTCAGGTATCATTACATGGACTCTTATGACATCCACGGTAACAAATATGGCGGTGATAAATAAATAGATAGGTATTGATTGCACACCGTACAATGAGGGTGTTTCAAAATGAAATATCCGATAGATGGCGTTCGTAGGCCTGCGCTCCAGCTATCATGCGATTGGTCAGTTGCTATGTAAATGTCAGTGCTATGTCAAAATGATCCAATTACGTTCCGGTTGGACCTGCTGTCTATGTGGTGGCATCTAGTGGAATTCTTTTTTCCGAAAACCCTTATTGACTTAAAACTAAGTATAGGTACTTACCTACCTAATAGACATTTGAGTTGGAGTTTGTAGGTACATCTTACTCATAGGTGTTCTTATACCTATAAGCGATCTCTTCCAAACAACTGTAGGGAGATGATAGTTGAAAGAAAGGGTGAGGTTGGCTAGCAACTGATTCACAAATGGTGATTTGTTTTATTTTCAGTCACTGCACCGAAAAGAGAAGAGAAGAAATGGCACAAGATTAAATTGCTACAACTCTACCAGGTAAGTAAATAGTAGAGTTGTAGCAATATTTTTTAGTAAGATATAAATTTCTTCATCATCATCATCACCAGCCTATCACAGTCCACTGCTGGACATAGGCCTCTCCAGTTGTGCAAACATCTGGAGGATATACTCATAATCGCTGCTGCCCGTCATCGGTCTGTGGTATTTAGCTATGCCGTCAATTGTGATGGTTATACCGCCACCAGTCGGTTGCCAGTGCCTCGTTTGTTATTCAGCAGGATGCACCACGGGCAGGTGAGGATGGCTTGGAGCAAAATGATGATAGGCAGCTCCCTTACATCCTCCATAAATTTCTTATTGTTAGGTTTTAATTCATTTATGCAATATTAGTGATATTTTTAATCTGGTAACATTTAAATTCAGTTCAATTAATATCGACTGTTCCCATAAAAGTAGTATTTTATTCTTCATATTGGCAACATTGACATTATTTAAAAAGAAAAGAAACTCAACTATTTGACATTTGGATTTTTCTAAAAAAAAAGAAACTAACTTTACTAACCTCTTTGACATTTGGATTTTTCTTAACGGACGAACACTTTGAGACTGGCATTCTTGCTCGAGCATCCGATGGAGACGGTAATGTGGCATTGTTATATATTTAGTTATATTCTGTTATGTGTTGTGTGACTGACTATGTTTGTAATAAAATATTATCCTGGGAAATTGCTGGTTTATACTCGGCTGCGCCGGTTCAACCCTGAAGTAGAGGAGAAATCCTATATTATGAATGTCGTATATGTACCTAATGCTTAAATAAAAGGACACTATTACATGTCTTTGCCCAAGCGATGTGAATTCTCTATCGGTAAAACCGCAAAGTGACTGCATCTAGTTATAATCTAACACCAGTTTTACCGTAAACGTGAGACACGGCACAATGTGTGGACTCACGTGAACATAAAGGAGGGAGGAAATAGGATAACGGTGTGCGCCTGCGCACCGCCGCGTGCGCAAGAACTTCTCAATATCTCGAACCGTTCCCCTGTCTGCGACCAACAATGTATCATTAAAAACTACGCCAGTTTCATCGGACATCTGCTCCCCCCCGCGTTTGTGTGAAGACTAGGCGAGGGTGCGGGGGAAAGATGAGGACTTACAGGTCTAGTTAAGCTGGTCTCTCGTGGCGGGTGATGCCGCCCCGCCCGCTGTATCTAGTAAACATTCACAACTTTTTGCGAGCGCAAATGGAAACTACAAGTGCAGAGACAGTGGGGTGAATCGAGGCTACGCAGCCTGTCGTTATACTGATATTGTGTGCGGGCTAGCTGTACCTGAGACTTCTTTCGACCTACAATAAACGACTTACCTTCATATTTTCATGTTGCCTTCACTTCAATGTTTATGTAAGTAGGTGATGTGTTGATTATTTGGGGCAATTTGAGAGCCGAATCTGGAAGGTAAATAACATGTCAATAACATGTCAATAACATTTTTTTTGATGCGGAAAAGGCCCTTTAAAACTAACAATTAGACAAATTTTCAAGATTATTTAAATGAAAAATAGGGTGGAAGACCTAAGTATTTCATAATCAACGCATCCCATAGACTCGCCTAATGCACTAGGGTGACATAGGTTTATGACAAATACAAATAAAAATGACTACCCGCAGGTTCGGAAGGTGGATTCTACCAATAAGAACCTGAAAGAAACTTAATAGTATTGATATATCCTACAGGTGATTATGCGAATGTTTGTTTGAATTAATGGATGTAAAAGGAAAAGTAGGTATTAAACGGATTTGTATGAAACTTTACAATAAAATAGTTCATAGGTAGGTACATCAGAATAACACATGTTATTAATATTGATGTTTGTTAGGTACTCTTTACCGCGAAAAATACTGAATATTTGAAAGATACTACAACTTAGGTATAGGCTATTGTTTATAGGGATATTGTCATTACACATGTCACCAATATTAACTGCAATGTAGGCTGCAGCTAATAAGTATACATATTGAATTAAAGCTTATCCTTGGACGAGGGATTATAATAATAGACACACTGACTTAATAGTCTGGAGATACTGAAAGTAATTTGTAGATAAAAGATGGAGATATTAAATACGATTAGGTGAAAACGTTATCGGCGCGAGCGCGTCATAAGGTTACACACGTATGGTGTATTATTATTTCATTGTAAGATAGAAATTGCAATGATTGAAGTTTTCTATAAGTAATGTATTTATTAGATAGGGTTGGTATCTACATACATTACGTTAGAAAGTTTAAGTGAAATGCGTTTTATACCTACTTATAATATGATGCAAGGAAAGAGCGGGTAGGACAAAGAAGAATTGTATTTGTGATCGCAGATTGTACACGTATGTGGAAAAATTGCTTAACATGAAAGAAGAAATGGAACTTGGATAGAAAGGCATTCCATAAAGAAATGTTCCAATACTGACTTCGTTACATACCTACTTAATATTTGATCATAATCAATCTTCGTATTACTGCTTGAGCTTTCTTAAAATAATAGAATAGATATCTGGTCTCTTGTTAAGAAATTCGATCAGACGGCGAGTTTGTATAGCAAAATCAATAATTACCTATGTACGTCACACAGTACACCATTAAACTGGTTCATAATACCGTCTTAAAATGCCTTCTTCAAGAGATTGACTGACCCGATGGCTCATTTGGTAGTGACCTGCCTTCTGAGCCAAGAGTTGTGGTTCGATCCCCGTATATTACCTACCTACAAACATTTGTGTGTATGAACATGTGTACATATACTAAGTATAATATGCATTTATTCTTTAAAAAAAGACGGTCTAAGTAAGTTTATCAGTTGTCCAGTACACATAGTACAAGCTTCGTCTCATGGGGCTAAAGCTTTGCAAATTTGCTAGACATTGGCAGAAATATACCCAGGAGAGAGGCTGGTTACTATCAATTATAGAAACTCCTAAATTAATATTAAGTACACCCTTCATTTTACTACTTTTCATCTACATTTTACTCGTTAGACGTTGCAAGTTTCATGGAAAATCGCATTGAAGACAGTTAAGTAACAAACTCACGATGTACTTAACAGTTTCTGATAAACTTGGATTAAGTTAGGCGACATTAAGTTAGTCTGGACACGATAGAATTAGTACCTACAAGTCTGCTAGCCGTCTGTAAGTAAGACTCTATCTACCGTAGCGCATTGAATACTTTACCAATGTTTATATGGTAGATTTAATAAAGCTTTGGTTGAGTTTCAACCGTAGTACCTACAAGGTAATAAGATTCTAGTGAAAGTGCGAAATTTTATTGGCTTCCTTCTAGGTCAACAAATGAGTCAACCAATCAGCACATTGCATCCCGATCCTGGGCAAACAGCATCCACTTTCGTCCAGCTATCCTTCCCAAGTCATCGTCCCACCGCTTTCGAGGGCGTTCTACACTTCGTTTGCCAACAAATGAGTACTTACAGGTAATAACGAGTCCTCCTTACATTTACTACGAGTATTTAAACGTTTCTAGTTTAGTGTCGTCGTTCACAAGCACGCCCGTTCTCATTGTCCTACGGTTCACAGAGTTCTTTCTCTGCCTTTCACCCTCCGATGTACCCATCGTTATACTTAATGAAATTATAAGGTGACATAAGAGATCGCCGAGATTGGGACCGATTGTGTGAACACTGTTGGTATTGGAACGCAAGGCGTGAACTGTCATAGAGTTGGGCATACTTTCTTTAATTAATAAAAAATAGCTACGCTGGGACACACACCGCCACCTAGCCCCAAACTAAGCCGAAGCTTGTACTATGCTTGCTAGACCACTGGTAAACTTACTTAGATACTTTTTTTGCCAAAATTAACACACAGACCAATACAAACAGATATATTCATGCACACAAATGTTTGTACTGTGCGGGAATCGAACCCGTCTTGGCTCAAAAGGCAGAGGTCACTATCAAATGAGCCATCGGGCCAGTCAATCAATTAAATTAGATGTAAAGGTGAAGTTATTTCTTTGTAGCGGTGGAAGGAACCATTCATTCGGTAGGAATCTTAACTTCTCAGCAGTTCGTTAGATCAATATCGTTGATGTTGTCGTACCTGCAAGATGAATGAGAGAAAAGATAAGCATAAGAAAGAAAAATAGCAAGGTATTGTAGTTAAATTAGATTATTATAGTTTAGATATATTTGGCTTTGTTAAAAAAAAAGAGATAATTTTTGTTTTTTACTTCTGTACGTAAATGTATGCATGTCGAGTACACCTCTAAGTAGGCATACATAAACATCTAGGATGTACAAAAATGTAATTTTTTTTGTGTGCATTTGTGTAATGTCTGTTGGTGTACCTTATCAATAAATAAATAAATAAATGACAATTCGGCAAAATGTCATAAGCAGTAAGCCGTAAGGGTCTCCCGGTCAGAAGAAGAAGTCAGAGAATATCAACTACCCTACCTTACTTTAGTAAGAATCCAATGAATTAGCTACAAGCAAGGCTCCAATGATCCATATTCCATTGCTTTATCTATTTTGTCTAGAAGTCTA
This sequence comes from Conogethes punctiferalis, assembly GCA_031163375.1. Lineage (NCBI taxonomy): Eukaryota > Metazoa > Arthropoda > Insecta > Lepidoptera > Crambidae > Conogethes > Conogethes punctiferalis. The sequence continues at coordinate 13,467,456 of CM062078.1, forward strand.
GACCTTACGACTTTAACGAAGAATGCGTGGTTGAATACCCCTTGCTTAGCGGTGAGGGAAAACTTGGTATGGTAACATACACTTTAAATTACTTTGGATGTGAACCCATGAGTCGGTGTGATTTTCTTATCAGTCAAATGAGTCACAAGCGTGCATTCTATACCGACACTGTTGAGTAGAGAGAAAGACACGAGAATGTTATGATGATATTAGAAATATTAATGCTTTTTGAACTTCCTTGATTGCTTATCAAATTATTATTGATATTTCAAATAGGTACCTTTTTTATAGGTAGGTACTATTTAAAATATAATTTTGAAAATGTACTCAAGCAGTTCTAAGGATGCGATGAATGTGACCACAATGGATGATCGTGTAACATGCGAACTATACAGGTTCGATCCCGGAAAGGACACTTTTCTAAAGGTCTCCTTTTTTGTGGAAAGGTTTTTTTTTTATGCGAGAGGCGGCAGACGAGCAAGTGTGATGCCTGATGGTAAGCAGTCGACACCGCCCATGGACACCCGCAGCTCTAACCGAGTTTAGTCTAACGTTATTTTTATTTCACACTAGGTACCTACCTACTAACAGAATGTTGACGAAATGTGGGATGTTTAGATCCAAAAAGATTATATACAAAGAGGTTCCTTTGATGTTTGCAATTAATTTGCCAGCAACAAGAACATGACCGTAGACAGCAATCAGCGGACCCAATTATCAAAGTAGCACCTCAGAGCACGATATCGCCGGTGTCGATCAGAAAAAAAACAGTCAAGTGCGATGGGACCTTGCGACCTGTATTTTTGAAGAGTTTTGTTGGTTCATACCGATTTGACAATTTTATGTCTTTTTATTTTAAGTATTATGCCATATAATTACATCTTGTGATTTTTTAAAATTTAATATTTGGTATAAACACGGTTTTAAATAATAATTAATATTAAACGTTTTATCTATTTGTTTGTGTAAAAGATAATTTATTCTGCGCTTTTAATTAATTCTAATATGTTCCAGAAGAATTGAAATTAACAGTTCCTTAAACGTTTCGTTCTATTTTTGACGGAACCATCAAAAGTTGAATGAGCCGACAATAGACCCGGAAAATAAAAAAAGTGTGTAGGTAAGTACCTCCCCTTTCACGTACCTTTTTTAAGTTATTGAACTTGATGAGGAAACTTGAACACAACATTTCGCAGTTATTAAACCGCGTTAAAAGCTGATTTGAGACAGCTATGATTTTGTAGCGACTCATTGCTAATAATTATCATAAGACCGATAATGTTGGCCGTATGAGTCAAAACATCTCATACCGATAGGTCTAATGGAGTCAAGACTCCATGGTTTGAGGTTTTTGAGATGTGAAAAATCTATCATATGCATGTTATTCCATGCAAACTTTCGTCCCCGTTTACCTGATTTCATCAAATTTTTATTTGGTTACTAGCTGTGCCGGCGGCGTCGCACGCGTGGTTATCGGGTTTCCAAAATAACGGACTTTTTTTTATAATAGCTCGACATAATGGCTTCCCTACGCCTGATGGAAAGCGAAAGAGAAGCCCAAGTCGCTGTGACAACTGGCAAGTACCTGTCAGTTACCACTGCCATGCCGGCCCAACCCTAACCCCCACAAGCTCCGGAGAGCCTACTCACCAGCAGAAACACGACTCGGAGGACATTTGGCTGCGGTATTCTATAGGGTGGAGGTCCTTCCCCGGACGGGCAGCTCAAACAACCATAACTCAATTCTCCTTTAAGTATAGTATATTTTTCTCTCTTATCACTGATTCAAGTTTACTACCACGTGTCGAGGTTAACTTATCAATTCAGATAAAGGCAATGGTTTCAATAATCCCATCTGAACTGTACTTTATTGCTCACAACATCGGTTATTTGGTGGAATCACGGAAACGGAATACGCTAAGCTAGCGGGCGGCGCTTGCGCAAGTGGTTGATTTTGGTGTAGGGATGGGACCTATCCGGTTTTATCGTTTGCGGTTATATAGGTCGACCTTTACCTTTATAACCGGATACGGTAAAACCGGATCAAGACAACGAGAATACTAAAACATAGAACGCGACTGTACCTTTGGGCTTTAGCGGCATGTGGTGTCGCCCGCACCCCGTACTCCTATCTGTGATACCGAATTTTGTACTCCTGCGCAGAAACGCTCAGCGCTAGAGTTACGTGCCGCAACCTATAGGCAGCTTTAATTAATATTAATAATTATTACTGGAAATATTATAACTTCCAATGCAGACTTAGTAACGTCAGCATAACATTTCTCACGAATTTTTTCGTTATTACTAGCATTCTCAGTTGCTAGAGTTAAAATTATATTTTTAATTTAACTACTATATAAAAACTTATCAACTTATAATTGAAAAGAAATTGCTAAATTATAATGTTATCTCTTAAAGTACACAATAGTCCATGAGTAAATTGGCGTAAAAGGCCCTTTCGAAAAATCGGGGAGTAATAAAGAATGAAATCGATAAAACAAAATAATATTTTGTACAGAACTAGTCAAAGGACGACGAAGTGTAGGACGCCCTCTAACACGGTGAGACGATGCATAACTTAAGAACGATGGCTGATCGAAAGAGTATGCAAATTGCTCGGGATCATGATGGTTGGCATTCGCAGGAGAGGCCTACGTACAGCAGTGGACAAACTACTTACGAGTGTTTCGTGAAATACTATAACAAATAACAATCGGTTTTATTTCCATCGGACCTAATCGGACACCCGGAAACGCCACCGGTGCATCTCTACCCAAACACGTTGTTGCACGGGAGGGACATAAAAAGAAATATTTTATTGCTTGCCCCACCGGTACCACTAAATGTTCCGCCGAGATAGATGGCCGTGTGGGTGGAGGGATCACTGATTTCTTGCATCACTTATGGCTGTTTGTTTCCATAGCGGTTGATGATACTCTCTGGATTATAATCTGTCAATTTTCTGACTCGACTTGGTCTTTTGGTACTGCAAGGATACCATATTTTTTCAAAAAACAATACCTATGTGTAGCGTTCCATTTTTAAACAGTTCAAACGGCATAGCTTAAAAGCGATAACCAAATCCTGGAACGAAGGTAGAGAGTTCCTTCTGAAACCGCAAGGTATCAATAATCACAACATCCTTTCTCAATGTTATGAAAAACCACAAATACAGCTTTCTGTAAGAAACTTTTTTCTTCAGACATACCAAGCGAAACATCGCTTTCTCAAAATGGGAATGGGCAGGCCAAATGGCACGTATAGCCGATTCGTGGAGCAAGCGCCAACTTTAAAGACGACCTTAGGGGTAAACAGCGTCCACAAAGAAGACCCAAGATGACGACGGCATAAGGAGAACGGCAGGCAAAAAGTGGTACTCGTACAGAACAAAGACGAGTGGAAAATTTTAAAGGAGGCACTACACCGGAAGGGTTGATACGGCAGGGAGAGAGAGAGAGGTTCTCAATTCGTGCAAAGACAATGATAATCAACATTGTACCGTTTACAAACCTAAGATCGCCCGATGGCGTACAGGGCATTGTCATAAATCAGGAACACGGTAATCTAACGTGGCTCAGATGCCATTCTTGTTGACAGAGCGCGCAAAATGCATTCTCGACGAGCGGCGTGGCCCTGAGCCGGTGCACAGTATAGAGAGATTAGTTAAGACTTTGATAACTACAGTGGGTAGGTACTGCAGAAAAATGTGACACGAAAGGGTGACACGAAACTCTTTAAATTCAGTGGCGTAACTATACCATTCGAGGCCCGTGGCAAATTCATCGGATTTTCACTAAATATGTAATAATAAGTGTTGGTAGTTTGGATCGTGGTTTGGATTCTCCTCCGACCGGGGGCCCCTTATGGCTGGGGACCCGTGGCATTTTGCTGACATGCCACCCTGTAGCTACGCCACTGACTTTATTGTTTGGGATTCATGCAGCCATCAGAGCCTGATTTTAGAGTACTGACCGACTGAGACTGTGTGACTTTCCTGCCCTGCCTTACCATTAATTTATAGATACAATTTAGTACAAGTTTTCCCAAAACTTTTTTTTTAATTCATAGTGACCCTGCTTTCTTCTGTCTTCTTCGTGGGTGCGATCTCCACCCGTGTCAAACATACATATGATGAACATTTGCAGTCCCTTCACTGATACTGATTTCCATCACAGAGAAGCTTAGTAGATACTTAGTAGTTTTGTCTGATTTATTTATTATCAAGTACTATGATGTCGATAGCACTTGTTTACAGTCACTTAAAGCAATATTCTTACAGAGTTTTCTCACTGATATTCATCCGCTTGCGTGTAAGTGGTAGGTAGGTATCATACGGAACCGCGTCTAGGGAGGATTACACCGTATTAGCACAGTTAGTCTGAACAACGCATTGTCTTGACATATATTTTAATGCAAGGCTTTTTAGCAAGGTAATATGGTCTGTTTGGGGCGCGATCGGGCTTGAGAAAATGTATAGTTTGGTTATTAAAGTGTGTTTGTGTAATGAAATGTTTATCTACATTTCGTTCTACAAAAATATACTAATAATAATACTCAAATAATGATAGTCCGACACCTTGAACAAAATGGAAGTATGTAATAATAATTAAAAAAAACATATAGAAATAGTATCTTGAATGTATAAGGAGCTGCGACAGGTATTTTTGTTTTATTGTAACTTCGCTTAGTTCCTTATTTCTATAAAAATTAAGTCTAACTAGAAGGTTTGCCTTTATTTTATTTCCTCCCTTGTCCACAAGATTTAGGATTGGACCCTTCCCATTTCATCCAGTGGGTACCGCACTCGTCTTCTAGAGTACCTAAGGGAAATACGGGGAGTAAGGGAAGCGGGTAAAAGCCTTTACCTGGGTACAAAGAAAAAAGAAAACGATGAGATTAAGGATAAGGGGCCCTACTACAGAAAACGAAAACGATCGTTCGTTGAACGGATCGCGTATTTTTGCCTTATAAATCCCTCTCATTTGTCCCTCCCGCGTTCTAATATATCAATTAAATTGTTGAAAATCGACGTTGACGAATTTTAGTTCGTATATTCGAACACGGGAGGGACAAATGAGAGGGATTTACGGGGCAAAAATACGCGATCCGTTCAACGAACGATCGTTTTCGTTTTCTGTAGTAGGGCCCAAGATTAGGCTTCTTTATTGTAGCCTCAATGTCTCTCTACATTGTCAATATTTTGAAATTAGGGACTTAAAACCTAATCACTATGTGTTGAGGTAGTTATTAGGAGTAACTATACACTTACGCTTACTCAATTACGTATAATCTGTTTAAATTACAGGATTGCCTAATGGAAGCATTTTTGCATAATATCCTTAGATTATAAATGTATATAAATGTGGGTGGTGTTTTATTTGTAACAGATAATATGTCTCTATCTTGTAATGTCCTGTGAGTAAAATTATAAATAATAATATTTGTTACATTTTTCAATAGATTCATAACATTTATTATTAGTTTCAGGTTTCTTTTTGGTTGCGTTACACACTATGTTTCAGATAGCTAGGGGACATGAAAATTAACTGAAAACGATACGATATGCTGACAAAGCTATGTGTGTAGGAGTCGGCCAAATGCTTAGAAAATCTTCTGGGCGTGTTTCCCGTCCAATAAAATACTGGAAGGGATTTTTTGAATTTGAAAAATACTGGTGCCTCTTGCCTGTTGGAAAGCTAAAGATGAGCCCAAGTCTCTGCGGAAATTACAAAAAAGGAAAACAAACATTGGATGTAATTCTTAGTACTACGTAAGTAAGTGTTCTACTAATTAGTGCTTATTACTTAATTTAACTCTGTCTTTCGTCATATTCATCCACAACCTCCCCAGGGCATACATGATGCAATCCTCTTCCTACCGCGCTGTCATAACTGGACTTGGTAAACAAAAACATTCTAATTAATGTTCGTAGTATTACAGGGTCATGCGAAGTCGTGCTGTATGTACTGAGGAGGGCGAGGCGTGGGCGCCGACCTTCAACTATCCTGCGAAGCGGCCTCTCCTACGCGCCCGGCCCGAAACAGCTCACCAAACACACACAAAGGCTTTTAGAACTATCGTATCGAAGTTATTTGTTGATGGGTGTGCCCCAGGGCTCAATATTGGGACCGTTGCTTTTTATCATTTATATAAACGATCTTCCGCACTTCACAAATAATATATGTGAGACAGTATTGTTTGCAGACGATACTTCCCTCATTTTTAAGGTAAATAGAAAGAAAACCAACTTTGATGATGTAAATTGTGCTCTCGCTAAAATAGTACACTGGTTTACAAACAATAACCTGCTGCTTAATGCCAGGAAAACCAAGTGTGTTAAATTTACAATGCCAAATGTCAAACAGGTTAACACTAATATTATCATGAACAATGAAGTTATTGAATTAATTAACTCTACAGTATTTCTTGGCATCAATGTAGACTCGAAGTTGCAATGGGGTCCTCATATTGCTGTCCTGGCTGGAAGGCTTAGTTCAGCTGCATATGCGGTAAGGAAAATCCGGCTTTTGACTGACGTTGAAACGGCAAGGGTTGTTTATTTCAGTTATTTCCATAGCATTATGTCATACGGTATTCTATTATGGGGGTCAGCTGCTGACATACAAACAATCTTTGTACTGCAGAAGCGAGCCATCCGCGCTATATATGGTTTAAAGACACGCGAATCACTTAGAGAACTTTTTAAAGAAATTAACATAATGACGGTAGCATCACAGTATATCTTTGACTGTGTTGTTTATGTACGTAAACATTTAAGTCAATTCAATAAAAATTCAGATAATCATAATTTAAACACTAGAAATAAGCACAAGCTTGCCGTTCCACGTCTGAGGCTGAGTAAGGTGAGTGGGTCGTTTGTAGGATTGGGTATCAAAATGTTCAACAGGTTACCGGAACATATTGTTGAACTGCCCATTCACAAATTCAAATCATACATGAAGTCCTTACTTATAAAAGGGGGCTATTATAGAGTAGAAGATTTCCTCAACGACAACATCTCTTGGACTTCGTAGTAAACTTTGCATTGTATAGACTCAACTTTTATTTTGCATTGTTTAACTTTAAAATATTAAAAAATGTTGTAATACCTAAACATGTAACAATTGGCGATTTAAAAAGAGTAACTACCGAGTTTCTTGCCGTTTCTTCTCGGTAGAAATCTACTTTCCGAACACGGCGGTAGCTTCTTTTAAATTGCTTTTATTCACATTCTTACTTTACTTTTTGTATTTCTACATTATTTTTTACTTGACGATTCATAAGTGCTTATTTTAAGTCTATGTGAATAAAGGTATTTTGACTTTTGACTTTTTTTTGAATAATCTTCTGTTTTGCCAGCTACTGTAGGCTAGTGCAGCCGTCGGCAATCTTTTGGCAGACAAGGGCCTCCGCAGCGGAAAAATTTAGTACCTAGGTTATAGACTAAAATCGAACATTGCATAGACCAAAATCGAACCCTGCAACCAATAGTTAACCATCCTATTCGTTCGATACCAAGTCCAAATCGAAAAATATCGCCTTTCATTTGGCGGCATTTTCAACTTAAAATTGGTTGGAATTTAAACTCTGGCTCTTTCAGGTTAATAGGTAAACCATTAATATTTCGGTGGCTTAAGGAAAGATTTCTACCCTTAACACAGTTAGTCACAGCGTAAAGGTGGAATGCTTTGATAAGTCAATGATATACCGCAGTGTATCGGAAAGCATCAAGCATCGTATTATTAGAGTGAAAGAACAGAGGGTGCACCTATTTCTGCATACGTTTTAATATCTCCTACGTGTCTTTTAGAAATTGGCCTTAATGGCCGTAATTCGGTAAGGAGAGCATAATAATTATGGTTTAATCTTAACATTGGAATTAATTCCGTTCCCGCGGTCAGAGCCGTGTACAGTGAGAGTGCAAATTCATTCAGAATTACGTGTCTCCATTGATTGTTTTTGTCGCGGAATGAAAAGCTCCACGATTGAGCTAAGGAGCGTTCATATTGGACTGTGTGTAGTAGTAATTAGAAAAAATTCAAATACTTTATTCAGTATCTAGTTTTTTCATTTCTTCGTTGCGATTGGGGATTTCTTTTAAGTAAAAAATATTTTATAAAATCAATAATAACATTACAACAGACATTTATTGTCCTTGTGGTTTCCGAATTTAGAATAGTACCTACTTACTACCCCATCTCATCTCTTGGGTGTTTTATGACGACTAATTAAGGGAATATCTGGAAACCTGCAGCAGCGTTTACCTGGGTACAAATAAAGCCTACTGCGGTCACCAACTCGCTGGCCAAGCGTGCTGAATAAGGAAAATCCCTTCAAATGACAATGGGCCTGTTTCCGTAAAAAATGTAATTAGTCCGTCTTTTAGATTGTTCAAAAATAAAAGACACGTATTTTTTCATTTGTAAATTAGACCAAAAATTACAAAGATATAGCCCGTTAAAATTACGCGTCACGTCACAGAGTGGGAGTTTTTTCGCCACTAAGTAACGTCAAAGACCCCCACTCCTAAATTTTGATGCCTTGTATTTTTGTTATTTTTTGTAATATAATGTAATTATTTTGACCCTGGAAACATCCCCATTGTCATTAGTGGAGGGCTATGTTTATGTCTAAGGTCTATGGTATGCATGATAATAGTAAGAGTAGTTATAAATAACTGTCTGGCGACAGAGTTCAATTAAAATAATTTTAATTAATGATGATCTATTAGAAAAGTCAAAGATAAGTAGTATTTATTCCCTTTGATGTCGATTTTAAGGTACGCCCACCATGGTATTGTAAAAGCTTTTTAAATATTTATAAAGTGTGAGATTAATCTTTTTTTATAAAGCAAAAAATACAATACGTTATTAAAAGACGTGCCGGAAACACTTGATCAAGTTGAATGTTTTTCTTCCGAAAATATTTAGCCTACAGAGACGGCATAATAATACCAACCTATGTGCTTTTCCCCAGGAGTCATGCCTGGTGTAAATAGAAGCCTAAGTCGCTGTGATAATGGGCAGGTAACCGACAGCCACCTGTTAAATTGTCACTGCCATACTGGCCAGTAAGATGCTTCTTCTCGCCTGCTTAAAGGTGTGTATGTACCGGCATTAAGTTCCACATTTTGATGACGCGGCAAGGATAAGAATTGCCGAACCTATTTTTTTTTTATGCGGGAGGCGGCAGACGAGCAAGTGTCATGCCTGGTGGTAAGTAATCAGCAACTCTTAGCCTTCTGAGCCGAGGGTCGTGGGTTCGATTCCCGCACAGAACAAACATTTGTGTTCTCAAACATGTCTGTTTGTATTGGTCTGGGTGTTTAATATGATAATATGTATTTATTTACGAAAAAAAAAGTATCTAAGTAAGTTAATCAGTTGTCTAGTAGGTACCCATAGTATAAGCTTCGGCTTAGTTTGGGGCTAGATGGCGATGTGTGGCCCAGCGTGGCATGTCTTGGTTTATTTATTTATGATTTTACTGTAATGCCAGTTCGGAATGTCACTTCTATCAAGAAGAGCCGTGTAACACCAGTGCGCATTTGCCTCAAGTCTGATATTGAAGTTGAAAAAAGCTTCGTTCCGTCCCATTATCTGAAACCGTTCCGGCGTCGGGAAGCTGAAAGTACAGTCAATGAATTAGCCGACACGACCCCGTTGTAAGTAGTTCGAGGCCATCGGCACGTGTAACCGAATTTGGCGAACATTATTCGCAACTCATTATGCGAGGATGAAAAAATAACAAAGATAGTCGATTAATGATCTAATTGATAGCCGTTTTTGGGGAAACACGTGCAAGATACAATAGTAGTAGGGAGTAGGCAATTGCGCGTACGACCTAAACTTATTAAAAGCAACAGGTAAGTAGGTACATTTCGCGAGGCTTTCTGAAGATAAAAGAAGAAGGGAATCATAATAAAAAAATCATCATTATTTTGTAAACGTCCATTTCTGGACGCAGTAGGTTTTATTTGTGCCCAGGGAAACATTGCTGCCCTTTTCCTGATGTTCGCTTAGTCATTTTGTACGAAATCCACGGGTTGAGAGGGGATCCTAAAACTCCGTACTCTCCGTTCTGCGTAGGTACACCACACGACAATATAAAAAATCACTGGAAATTAAATCTTATACATTAAGAAACAAAGCTAATGTTATCCAACTTTTATGGAACTGTAACTTTTGAGTACGTGTTGATTTTCCATACTTTTCCAAACATTCACGGCTGTGAGGAGCAAGGCCCTTTGCACCGCGAGACCGTGGGCGGTGTGAGCCACTACCATAAGTAGGAGGCTGATAGTCGTGCTGTATGATATGTAAAGGAGTAAGCCCTTTTCAAATTTCAATAAGGGAAATGAAATCAAAAACTTTTTTTGTACCAATAAGGTGGCCTCTTGCAGCTCACTTGATTTTAGCGGTTACTACCGCCTATGGACGCTTACAACACCAAAAGTGCCACACGCAGGATGCTCTTAAGTTTATATTTCAGCTTTTTTTGGCATAAAAAGTTAAGTAGGCTTGTGGGTGGGTAGGCTAAACACCGCAGGGGCGCATTTGATTTTACCCATGTTTTGTCGATTGCATGAAAGTACCTTCTCGCTGTTTACAAGAATGTATTTACAAAATGTATTTTATTGGAACATGTTTTTTTTTTAATAAGAGCTTTCATGATGACCTCACTCCACCTGATGGTAAGCGGTCGTGATGTCAAAAAGTTAGGTCAACATACATTTTTATACATTAATAGTAGGTAAATATAGAACTACATAGGTTATTTTAAATTTGTTCTTAACCAAACTACTTATTACATTTACAAAGACAATGTGCAGGAAAATTTGCACAGGAAAACCGAAGGTTGCAAGTTTGCAGTCATATGCAGGTAACGTGCAAGCATGCCGCTCCTAGATAAATATCTCACATGAGATAAACAGTAAGGTAGCCCTTATTGCATTGTAAAACTAAGTATGCCAAGTTATTTCGATGTGCTGCCGGAGGAATGTTGTTTTTACGAAAAGATATTTACTTAATTTAACTTAAACTTAAATAATCTTCAAAATAAAATAGTTTCATCCTGCAATTTTTTGAAAGACTCTCAACGTGGAAACTTTTTTCCTATCAGCTGTCTTCCTCTAAAGGTTGCCTGGAAAACATTGCTTACAGCGATAAGACCGCCTAAATTGTACTGCAAATGTCTACCTCACTTAGTTTTAAGCAATTGTATGGAATGCAATAAAGAATATCTGCTTATCGATCTATACGTACACAAAATAACACTTAAAATCATGAAAACTACCTCTCGTTCGGAATACGATAAAGGAAACCGGCAAGAAACTCTTTACAAATAAATAGGTAGATCTATGTAATTTTTAATACTTTTAAATTAAGCTGTTGTTAATTCACCAAAAATCTTTATACTTCTGGGGCTAATCTACACGAATTATAAATAGCTAATACACACAAAGTGACACAAACTCAACCCATTTAGAGAAGCTTCCTAATTTGACCTGACCGGAAATCGTACCCGGAACCTCCGATACGTCCACGCTTCAGACGAATACGCCCCGCCCCATACAACACGCGACCGAGGTCGTTGAATAATAATTATATTATACATTGATAGCACTTTTGGACCTTTTAAAACATAGTTAGTAATACCTAAGAAGAAAGGAAAATTTAGACATCAGCTTATCGGAACCTATAACAATATTTACATTATAAGTAATTAGTAATTACGCCAGAGACTCCCACCAAACACTGGTTTCAAACAATCTAATACGTTCTAAAACTTTGTGTAAATGAAAATAAATTATTTTATTTTATTTTTTAAACAAAGTTTTACACTTGTACCCGATAATGACTGGTAAGTCACCCATAACACCCAGAACCACCCGACTGGGAATCGAACCCGAAACCTTTTGCCGCGATATTGGCGAGAACGTTTAGTCATTACGCCACCGAGATAGTCCCCTGTAATGTAATGGGGACTCTTAGTTGAAAATTGTTTCGGAAAATTTAACATACCGTGATATGTTGCCGCCTATCCCTAAGTTAATGATATCTACATTAAAAAACCGTTTAATTTATATCATGACATATTACCTTAATTAAACAAGGTAGATACCACCTAAATTAGTTTACAATTTGTTATTCCGGCCATTATGAAGATCTCGTGTGACTATTTATTATGAGAAAGTGGTCAACCAGGTAAAACTTACGTGGTCACTTAATTTATCAAAATTTTTAACTTTATTAGGTGTCAATTTGTAATAAATATAAATTAAGGAGTATGAATCTTCCAATTTTTCCTTAAATTTTTAAATCAGACAAAATTATTTTAATAATAATTATTTTTTATATTGAAAGGAAATGAAGGCCGTTTTGTCTGGTACGAATACCAGATGACTGATTGGGGCATCTTGAATTCCAGAGCCTATATAAATGTTAGTATCAGCGTATTTTCAAGTACTTCGGTAACATAGCTCGGAGTCAGCCAGACAGCGCCAAGCTGATGGTTATGGGCAAGATGGATGAAAGAAGACCACGAGGGTGATCACCAATTGGCTGGTCTCCTACAAAAGGAGCTGTGGGGGGTCCCCTACGTAGCTTCGAACGCCGTTGTTGCGAAGCTCACCGTTTCGATATTTTTTCGACTGCCTCATTGGTTCGAAAGCTTATGAACTCGAATGATATAGTAGCGAAAGACGCTGATTCGAAAAACATCTTCACTCCTCTACTACTCTCCTCTCACTTCTAGGGCCGCTCCAATTGTTTACAGCCTTTCTCGATCCTGGGCTTTTCGATTCCAGCACTTGCCAGCCGTCTACAATGTCTACTAGACCTAAAAGAATTAAGTAGTAGTAAAAAAATCAATTTAAGTAATCCAGGAAATAATTAGACTAACGCTATAATGTAACGTATAGTAAATTCGTTTTCTAAAAAGCGTCCAATTTTTTTTGATAAAAACCTTTCCCGCCACACGAGGTTGAGGTCATTGACTCCCAAACTGGCCTATGTATTTGGTAGAGACAGAATATGGAGACCTGTTTCTATTGAGCGCTATTAAGCTAGCATTAAGCAAGAAATAACAGAATTTATTGTATTTAATTCAATGATTTTAACGTTAAAATAACCCACTTGGGTTTGGTACGACTTTTGACATTAAATACCTATAAATAATAGAAAAACATTATTTCGTTCGTACACAGAAAAGGAAATACTCATTTTTACAATTCATAAAAGTAATGATAAAAATAATTGTGAGCAGGTGCTTTTAGTAGGGATTTGGACTATTGTAATATTATGTTCTAGGTCTTAAGTACCTATCCATCCCTAAAAGTAGTGTGATGGATACAAAGATGACCTTACATAGATACACTTTATTACACATAACGATTACTGTCCATAGCTAGCATACGTTGTGTGTGAGGTTTCCGGATTTAGAAAAGGACCACCCCATCTTATCCCGTAGGAGTCGGTAAAGACGACTAAGGGAATATCAGAAAACGAACAGCATCGTTAACCTGGGTACACATTAAAACCTACTGTGGTCACCAGCTTGCCTGCCAAGCGTTGTGGACAAATGGCCATTACTTAGTTATATTGGTACTAGCGATCTCTCTTCAAGACAACCATCGGCTAGAGGACGGTTGGTAGCGTAGCTTTTAAGCTACATCAATTAAGTATGAACAATGAAAACAAACAGACTTTATTAAGGTGACAATAGGACCAAGTCGGAAGTACACCCTTTCGACACGACACACATACAACAACAACAAAAAATCAGTCGAATATAGAACCTCCTATTGTTTATGTCGGTTAAAAATTACTTTACATCTCCATTTATAAATTTTGGTCTGAATATGTATATGTCTGTAGACATTTATGACTCTACAATGTCATTTCCTATTTTAGAATTATACAGTAGGAAACAGTTTTTAAGTTTTAAATTGAAATTAATGTGTTATGAACGGTATTATGTGCAGTGTATAGATAATTATAGCTTGCGAGCCACAATTCACTTACTACACCCATTAATTGGGGCTAATGACCATTTTTCAATAAGCAATATTTATTTATTACAGCTTGGCAGAGATTAAAGCCTTTTACTCGTGGTCTCCGACGATAAAAGTTTTGAAATCAATTCGCAATAATTAAAGTATCTGTGTAGGTCAATTTATGGATCATACGTACGAAGACCTGGGTAGTCTGAAAATGAAGAATGATTGCATTATGACAGTTTTTTAAAGGACTGCAGCTTCGTAATGTCGTGTCATATGTCGTGAGGTTGTAAGAGAACGGAATCTTTTTGCTCCAAACTAACCTCACCTGCCCATGGTGCATCCTGCCGAGTAACAAACGAGGCGCTGGTAACAGACTGGTGGCGGTATAACCATCACAATTGAAAGCGTAACTAAATACCACAGACCGATGATGGGCAGCGTTACCTGAACGAGAAGCTACGCCCTGCGATCGCCAACCCGCCTGCCCGGCGTGGCGATTATGGGTTTATCCTCCAGGTGTTTGCCCTAAGTGGCGAACAACTGGAGAGGCCTATGTCCAGCAGTGGACTGCGATAGGCTGATGATGACGATCCGTGTGGTTTCCGGATTTAGAAAAGGACTACCATATCTCATCTCATGGATGTCGTAAACTACGACAAGGGTTATCAGGAAACGGGCAGCATCGTTTCCCTATGTAGGTACAGATAAAACTTGATGCGGTCACTAAACCCGCCTGCCAAACGTGGTGATTAGAGCAAACCCCCCAAATTATAAATGTAGGTAGCTAATTAGGGGAGATCTATGTCCAGCCTTGGACGTCTTCAGGCTGATGATGACAAATATTAAAATTTGTGTTTGATTTGTGTCTGTGTTTATTTTAAACATATATTAGTGGTTCTTTCGTTGTCCTGATACCCATAGTACAAATTCATAAGCTACTTGAACTACGTGAATCTTATCTGATATTTAATGAAAAAATTATAAAAAAGATTCAATGCGTAATCAAAAATTAGCAGTTATTGTATCTCTAATCTAACTTATGATTATGTAAATGATATTTTTCATAAAAAAAATCAAAATAATTTCCAATAACTGCAAATTATTTAGCACATTTCCAATAAGCTTAATAAAGCTATAATAGAGCTTAGCTTCGCCTTCAAGTCGTGACATAACTAACAATCTACAACACCACGTGGTCTGTTTACAAACACTAGCTCTACAACGAGTTATACCGGTCAAATCGTGCTCCTACATCCACAGTACGAACCGTGTCATATAATGCACGTCTTATTAATAATTGTAACCGAAACTATGAATGTAGAGACCACCCGGTCATTAAGACGAATTGCCGTCATCCTAGAGCACCTAATTGTCTCACATTAACGAGGCTGTGGCCCCAATATGAGCGGTGGTTAAAGCTTATCGAAATAGGGCCGATTGAAAAAGTTAATAAAGAAATAAAACAAAAAAATATTTGGCACAAAGCATACAAACTAGGTATGTAATCCAAATTTGTCCATGTGGAATTGGCATTAGAAAGGACAAATTTGGATCCAGTGACAAGCCATAGAAAAGAGTGTGAAAAGTTTGCACTGCACTATAATTACTCAAAGAAGAAAAGAGCCAAGTTTTAAATAAATAAAGAGTTAAACTTTTTGATGATACTTTATCTCTAAAAATAAATAAATAGTTAATCTTTTTGATGGTAGATGTCTATCTCTAAACCTAAACCTCGGGCTGCAAAGTTTCTTGTTTAAAGTGTGGTGTTCCGAAGCTTCCGGGTTCGATTCCATTAGAGTCAGTTTTGGAATAGGTCTTTCCTAAATCTTGGGTCTGGGTGTTCTCGGAGACGTCCACAGCATTAATAGTAGGTACAAGGGATAACCTTAGTTTGAAAGTCGGAGTCCATTGGTGCGCTTTTACTTATTTATTAAAAAATAGAATGTCTGATTAATTACTATGAACCCAAGACCTTTATGGTATCCCAACCTAGTTATTCTAAACACGCTAGTGTATTCATTTGCATGCTCGGTCTATGAACAAAAGCTGTGCCCTCAATCCGAGCGGTAGCGGTGCGCGAGACTCGGCTTGCGCCCGCGCACCCTTAAGGATGCTCATTTCCTTGTAGCTGATTACGGCTTACGGACTAAAAAAGTACAATCATAGTGCTCTCCGGCGCGGAACGCACTGTCCTCATTTGAATACAAACGCAACGTGTGCGCACACACCCTTAACTGTACACATGAACAAACCCACAAATAAAAGAACTCTCTATCACCATAAGCATTCAGTCGACATTCAAACGACAGCGGCACAATACGTGCCCTCTTTTCAAAGTCGAACGAAGAGGGACTCTCGCATGCGAGAACGGGAGGGCGATACGGGCGAGGGGGACGGAGGACGTTAAGGGCATTCACCCCGTACCCCGTGGGTTGCGACTAGCGGCTCCACAAATGATGTACAAGCACATAGATGCCTTTCTCTATTTAGGTGCGCACGAGTTTCGAAATAGTGGCCGTGGAACTTTTTGTTAGGAGGTGGATCCTGTTTGGTTGCGTCAGAGCGATAAGTTCGGCTATTGCCGCTAGAATGCCCGCGGTCGCCCTGCGCGCGCGCAGGTGCGTCGCCTTTCCATTTGACCACTTCCACGATATATTGTTGGGATTTGGTAAACTTGTTGGGCAACTGATTTTTATTGGCGCCGGAGTCTATTGATCCTTTGTGAGCGCAGAGACGTGGGTATTGTACATACTGATTTGGTTTGATTGTGCTTTACTGTAACCCACCTGCTTTTCTATTTTTTTTTTGGGATAAATTGAATTGATCGTCATCTTGAAGTTAGGGCCTCGGCTTTTGTTTTGATGATCCAGCAGGCTAATGTACTGGATTTAGAATTCCAAACCTAAAAAAATCTTAGGTACCTATCTATGATCAACTTTGGTATATCTGATCAACTTTGGAATCCGCAGTGACTTGTATACCTAACAGTATCACAGGAGTGGTAAGAGATCTTTTAGGTAAGAACCTTAGTTTCTTCCCCAAATGCCATAGAGTCTTTACAAAAGTAGTGGTCACTGATATCGCTGATACAATTATAAAGGTGAGGACATATCTGCTTATGTGCTTTTACACAGATCCATCAGGAAATTATATTGAACCTTCCGTAAGACAATAGAAACCTATTTAATTTCACTGTTCTCTATCAAATTCTAACCCTCTCTGTTTTGGGCCATACAGTATCCATTCCTATAAGACCACTGCCCACTGGTCATCGGGATATTATTACGAGCTATTTTCTTTCTATCAAAAGTTACCCCATGATAGAAACCCATCCCAACATACCCCATCTATCTACCTACATGTCCATATTAATTTCCACAATCCTGACAGAATTTATCTCTGAATACAACTCCATATCATTACTCGTAGTCAAAATTTAAGCAAATCTGTTTCCGAGTGCATTTATCTTAGTCCATAGACCTATAAAAGTAGGTAGATTGCAGTATTCATTTTCAGTGTGCCAAAGTACACTATTCCCACAGTTTGTTAAAAGATAATATCAACCAACAAACATTGGTTCGTTCTCCACTCCTGCGCCAACCGCGCGCCGTTCGCAAGCATCTGAATGTAATTCTATTAGAATTATATTCAGACTTACCTAGTAAGTCTGAATATAATTCTAATAGAGTGCGGTCATAGAGACCCCGCTCCTAAGGGTCCGTCCACATCTGATGAATGCGTCGCGAACCCGGCTTATTCCACTAATCCCCGTTGACTATCCCCGCCAGTGGGGATAAGTGAACTTTATGTTCATTAATCCCCGTTAACGCAAATTTGTTGCTATGACAGGGATTAATGAACAAAAAGTTCACTGATTCTCATAAAATTCCCTTTAATAAACCGCGAATGCGCGGCTTGCGAACGGCGCGCGGTTGGCGCAGGAGTGGAGAACGAACCAAAAATGTACGCGTGCGCTCAGCACTCAAATCAATGCTGATCCGCGAGTTGCAAACGAGCTGTATGCGAGCCGCACATTCGCGGCGCATTCGTCAGATGTGGACGCACCCTAAGGCTCGCCCATCGCATTTGGAGTTCCCATTGACCTCGATATCCACGCTCTATGGATACGACACCAATTATATTTATCACTAGGTGTTTGCTGCTCGCCCCGACTTGTGATAAACTTCGATGGAAATTTATGGAGATACTCAAACTCACCTATTTGGTGTTAAATGTTAATTGAATATAGGGACGAGATAATGGAATCTACTCGTAGCTTCTGCTCTAAGAAAGAGTAGAGTATTCTAGGAAAGTAAGTTTTTTTCTGACATAGAACAAGTAGGAAGTATTCATATATTTTAACGTTTTTTAACATGGATGGGGGATGTAAGGGAGCGGCCTATCACCTTTTCTCTCCAAGCCAACCTCACTTGCCCGTGGTGCATCCTGCCCAATAACAAACGAGACGACTGGTGGCGGTATAACCATCACAATTGAAAGCGTAGCTAAATACCACTGGCCGATGATGGGCAGCAGCGTCACCAGGGCGAGAAGCTACGCCCTGCGATCGCCGACCCGCTTGCCCAGCGTGGCGATTATGGATATAGATGTTTGCCTTAAGTCGCGAATAACTAGAGAGGCCTATGTCCAGCAGTGGACTGCAATAGGCTGATGATGATGATGAACGTTTTTTAAGATTTTACTCCCATAATCGGAAAATGAAAATATCCTTTATTTGCGTACGTTTAAATAAAGACTTACAAATCGTAACTACTTAAGAAAAATCATCCCAAATGAAAATTGTTATTAGGAAGCCCATAGTAAAAGATTTCCGAATAAAAATTAATTATGACATAACATGAATGATATATCATTACAATCCTTATGTAAATAAACTAAACCGATTCTCCTCGTAAATAACAAAGGTTTTTCCTTGGCTATTGTAATCACACTGATTATGTTGACTATCTCCTAGAAGATTCATTTTACTATATTAAATCTATAATATATATCTATATCTCCGTTAAAGTTAAAACGATACCTACTTAGGCAATACCTACAACGAAATAACGGTCCAATCAAAAAGCATTTGAGAAAAGAGGTAATTGTTTAAAAATAAGTGCTGTTTTGAACAGAAAATTGAGCCAAAAAGTAAATAATAGGTGGGTAATAAAAATGTAATGGTTTACTTTAAATTATCTTGACATAAAAAACGCCATTAATGGAACTTAATTGAGAGTGGTAGCTGTAGCAAGAACCTTGGCCTCTCTTCACATGAGGCTGTTAGTTCGAACCTAGCTAGGTACCTACTTCTTTCATTGCTTTCTGCACGCTTCTTCTTCACTACACTAGAATGCAATTGCATTAAAACAGTATAAAATCACAATACAGCGGAACCTCTAGTTATATTTACTATTTAAAGTTGTAGTTATGATTTAATAATTAATGTTTTTAATAAATAAATTGAAGTTCTAGTTATGATTTACCATTTGATGTTTTCAATAAAAAATTACGATCTTGAAAATCAGCCTTTTATTAATAAATTGTGTCCTCTTAAAAAGTTTAACATCATAAAACTTATTTACATACTATTATATCAAATATAGCGCTTATTGGATCTACTGTTATCTATTTGCAGTTGAAATACAGCAACGCTGCGATCATGTCTTAAAAAAAACCTAAATTAATATTATTACAGATCGGCTAACAATAGTGCTTTTGGTGGCCAAAATGCATCTTTCAGCAGTCCCAGAGGCGAGTCAGTGTGGCCGGGCTCTTACTGCCAAGATTTTCATTCAGTATAAGCTTATTTGGAATAAGGATATTACATCCTAAGACAGCATCATCGTCATCATCAGCCTATTGAACCCCACGGTTGGACATAGGACTCTCCAGTTGGTCGCCACATTAGACAAAACACCTGAATAACAAACGAGGCTCTGGCAACCGGCTGGTGGTGGTTAGGCTTGCCAACTTTTTTTACAAGAAATAAAGTATATTGAGGCCTAAGAAAACAAATTAAACAGTATTTTAGAAAAATGAACAGTATTTTATTTATTTAATAATATTAATTTTATTTACGGGGGATGTAAGGGAGCGACCTATCAGCTTTTCGCTCCAAGCCAACCTCACCTGCCCGTGGTGCGTCCTGCCGAATAGCGAACGAGGCGACCGAAAGCGGTATAACCACCACAATTGAAGGCGTAGCTAAGTACCACAGACCGATGACGGGCAGCAACGTCACCGGAGCGAGAGGCTACGCCCTGCGATCGCCAACCGGCCTGCCCAGCGTGGCGATTATGGGCAACTCCTCCAAATGGTCTCACATAAGCCACGGCCCCCAGTTCCCGGCGGCCCCGCTATCCCTGGTCACGGTGGCGACCACGGTACGGGCGGGGCGGGGGGTGCCAAGAATCACCGGGCTACGGCAGGCCACCACACCAAACTTACCCTGGCATCGTACAATGGACGCACACTAAGGCTTGACTCGCATCTGGCGCAGTTGGAGGTGGAACTTGGGAAAATTAGGTGGCACATACTAGGGCTATGCGAAGTCCGAAGAGAGGGGGAGGCTACCGTAACCCTAGAGTCAGGCCACCTTATGTACTTCCGCGAGGGAAACCAAAAATCCCAAGGTGGCGTCGGGTTTCTGGTCAATAAGTCCCTCTCCGACAACGTGGTGGAGGGTCCAGTGTGTCGAACAGGGTAGCGTACCTTATCATCAAGCTCACCGAGAGGTATAGCCTCAAGGTGGTGCAAGTGTACGCACCGACCTCACTGAGAACAAGTGCGTTCTGGTCCAGAACGCACTTGTTCTCAGTGCTCGCTCACACATTTTTTTTTATTTAGTTAGAGGGTTCTCCCTCTAAATAAAAAAAATGAGTGAGCGTATAGTGTAACATCTTTGATGCTGAAAATAGTATATTTTATACTTTTTTTTTGTTCGACAGTAAAAAGTATTTTGTAGTGAAAAACAGTATAATACTGTTTTTAACAGTATAGTTGGCAACCCTAGTGGTGGTATAACCATTATTTATTAAAAAAATTAACTATAAGTCTCGGACTATAAAGAAATCGTGACCTTACAATCAACTAGTTTCCACGTAACAAAAGGCATTGCAATTTGCACAAGTCTATAATTATAGCATTTCCCGGCGAAGTGCATAGGTGTAGTTGGTAGTTTTCCATGGCATATATCGATCGGCGCAGATAACAGGGGGTGGGGCACCCCCCACTCGATAGATACACGATAGAGCCCGCATCATGCATCGGTTAATTACTGAGGGTGGTCCTAAACATAGATTGCCCAATTATTTGGGGCAACGCGGGAGGGAAATGCTGTCCTGTCCTATTTTGTTACCCGTTGATAGGTTGTTATTGGAACTTGATTGAAATGCTAATATCAAACCTTTAGAAGAGAAAACAAAAACAAGTCTGAAAACTTTTTGGTGTTGGTGTTGTATCAAAAGTTCAAAAACTTTCTTGTAAAATCAAAATGCACTTATGTATCACTGCCCCCACGGTTTTCGGTCAAGGATCAAATTCCGGCACGAGAAACTTAATTGGTTTCTTACTGGTGATTGAACATAATTATCTGATTTCTTCCATCTAAAAAAGATTGCAAAACCAACAAGTCATACCTACTCGTAGAGTTAAAATATGCCCTGATGCATTGAAACTGGAAAGCGCGTCAACTTTAAGGTCGTATGCTTTATCTCTTTATCTCCAGTTGACCTATTGGTTTATGAAAATCAGGACCAAATTTAAAATATGAGTGTGCACTGTGTTTTAGTATCAGCGATATAACAAGAAGAGCTACAACTAGCCATTCTTGGATCATGGTGACTGTAGCTGACATTGGTCATAATTTTTTTATTTCAGTACCCAAGAAATTGCATCTCTCTAGAATTGAACTCATAAATTGAAAATTTCATATCACATAATTTTGATAATACTCGTAGGTGTCATATTTCAGTGGGTAAACGCATAATCATATCAAACAACAACACGTATATTGAACCGCCCCCAAAGTAAGTAGCAGTAGTGATATGAGAACTGGAATCTACGAGACATAAAACAGACCCAAAAAGTTCATCTCATGGATGATCTTGTCTGAAACCACCACCCTTGGTCCCAAAGGCAGTATCCTACTTCCTACTATCCTACTAATACATACATACATACTTATATATTAGTATAAACGCCAAAGTTTGTTTGGATAGATGGATGGATGTTTGTTCCACTTTCACGCAAAAACTACTGAACGGATTTTAATGAAACTTTACAGGAATATAGTTTGTACATCAGGTTAACACATAAGCTATGTTTTATACGAATATTCGGGTAGAGCCGCAAGCAGCAGCTAGTCACTATTAAATGATCCAGCAAGGCAGTGAATTCGACCTCAGGTGGCTTTCAAGTTTACCTAACTACTGCACTAGACGTGTTATCAAAATAGCGTGTTACGTGGAGGCTGTAACAAATCAATACTTTTTGGCATGTATGCATTGGCAGCCTGTGTCCCTGTCGCACGCAGGATGGTATTGATCCCGATTCAATCCCTTTCCCGGGAATCGAAACTACACTACGCTATAAAACCAATAAAACTATAGATAGTGTGCGTCAGACTCCAAAGACAGGTATAAATATATAGGTTTACCTTCGTTGAAAAATGTGGTAAATGTCCATAATAATCTTAAATTTTGGCTCGTTAGCACTACCTATTAATTAAGTGTCTGTCATGCCCAGACAATCGGTGGATCAAGCAAGTCTTAGGGTGGACATGTTTTTCTTAGTAGGTATAGATAGAGTGCATTGTACCCAGTTGAGCTGAATAACTGCTGATTGTGGTTCGGTGGGTGAATTGAATGAGGTCTATTAGGTGCTTAAACCATGCCGCTATGAGATAATCTAACTTTATTTGTGCCAATTCCATAAATGGAGATATTATATATTTTTTTATTCCAGACATCTGCAAAAATTTATTCCGCCGCCGAAAATCAACCTTAGGCTCTTTAAGAGTTATAATATACTTATATAGGTAGATACGGAGCTGATAGTATATTTCTTTAGAACGCATTTCCTATCTAAACTTAAAATATACCTATATAAGTCCTACAAAACAAGTTCTGCATACAAAAACTCAATAATAATAACAATTTCATAAAACCCTCTACAGAGCTGCAGTGTCCAGCGGTGATCGGGTCCAAACGAGAGGGTCGGGAGGCGGGAGGAACAAAAATAAAAGCACTCACGGTCATCCCCTCGGCGGCAGCAAAAGGTACAAAAATGCACCTCCCGAGTCTGACGCTAAGTTCCCAGGAATGCTCCGTTCGTCCCCTTTCCTTTGCGGCCGAGTTGCGATTCTGAAATCGTACGATAAGATTTAAAACAATTTGATGTAGAGTAACTCGAATTGACTTTTCGAAATTTGCTAAGTAGGTAATTTTCGAAAAGTTATAGGTAGGTAGCATTAGTATTAGATACATACTAATGCTACCACTATCCTGCTGTATGGTGGGTAAAATCGGTAGCTAAGACACTAGAAGTACTTTAGCTTAGGTTAAATAGGAACGCAACAATATGCTTCTCCGCTAGCCGTCCGTATCCTGCTGTAGGGTGGTAAAATCGGTAGCTAAGACACTAGAAGTACTTACTTTAGCTTAGGTTAAATAGGAACGCAACAATATGCTTCTCCGCTAGCCGTATCCCTGCAAGCGTTGAGTTCAGTGGGTATGCCTTTCCCTCAGGAGGGCGAGTCCCACCCACACTAAGTACGCCGACTTCCCTGTAGAGACGACGTAAAAGTGTGAAAAGCAATCCCTATCTCCTACTGTTTCACTTTATTTCTTTAAATAACGCTATTAAATTAGAATATGTATGTATCATACAATTTATAAATACGTATAATCCGTATTCTATTTTAAAATTTAAATAACAGTAATAAGCACTCTTGATAATGTTAGGTACACTCAAATAAAATTAAAGTATTTTATCTGTTTAAAACCTAAGTACAATATCACAGACAGAGTCGTATGCATCCCACTTCTTCTTTTATCGTTTTTAACGAAATGTTTGATATAGAAAATTACACCTGCTAAGCCTAGTAATCCATTCACATTACCTACGAATTATCGATGTTTGATTATCGACTGATTCAATAAATCTCGCAAATAGTATAATTATGTAGTTCGATCGTTTCGAGAATAAGCCCCCGTTTCGTGGGAGATTTTCTCAATCATCGTGGTTTTTTTAAGGATCCGTTTCGTTGTGCGG
The DNA here is from genome assembly GCA_031163375.1 of Conogethes punctiferalis. Taxonomy (NCBI): domain Eukaryota; kingdom Metazoa; phylum Arthropoda; class Insecta; order Lepidoptera; family Crambidae; genus Conogethes; species Conogethes punctiferalis. Next base: position 13,491,733 of record CM062078.1, read on the forward strand.
TAAATTAACTCTTTCTTCTTGAGCTTTATTGTTGTCTGCTAGTTTCACTAACGCTGAATTGGATCCATTTTTAATCCATCCACCATATATTCCACTTAATCTTGTAATACAATCGCCCTAGTAATATTTATTTATCTATCGCTTTATAATTTTAATTCATCAATTTACACCTTACCCCTTCTTTTAATTATCCTCTATCCAAAGGTTGTAGAGATCGCTGTAAGCGATAAGGCCGCCTAATTTGAACCTCGATTTGTCTATGTAAGTATATATATCTAGTTTTTAAGTCAAATGTTTGGTGTGCTATAAAGAATGTCTATCTATTTTAAAGCAAGCTAGGAAAGCAAATGACTCCGGAAGGATTGCTATGTCAAGATAGAAACACCGTCATCGTCAGCCGCTTGCAGTCCACTGCTGGACCTAGGCCACTCCAATTGTTGGCCACAATCTTGGGCCTCTTACATCCTGCTCTATCATGTATATGAATATACCAGAAAACTTGAGTGTACTTATTTCAAAATAAAGTTTGTTTCAGATAAAAGGTGATTCTGCCGTAGCTGTTGAGAAATGTCAAATCAAAGATTAACGGACAATCATGTAATCGCGAAAAAAGGCAGTGCCACGTAATACAATCTTACCTACTGCTCTCTGCATGATCTAAAGGTTGACTGGTAGAGAATGCTCCTAGCATTAAGGTAACCTTTAATACCGTTTTGTGCAATAAAGTTTTAATAAACAAAATAAAGAAATAGTAAGCTAGTTTATTATAGTTCACCGCCATTACCATGCTTGATGAGCGTGAATTTTGGGGCGAAATATTATAATTATTATAGTAACCTGTCTATTTAACATGGAGAATTTACATAACGACAGGAATAGTGGCATTCCCTGGTCATTGAGCGTATCGGGTCGTATGAATGAGTCCGGGGGTAAGCCTGGGACTATCGCGAATGAATGCACTTGCTGCTTTATTTACATAAACAGGAGGGAGACGGAAATATGATAGTTCTTTGTGGTCCTATATATCGTTAATTTGTCCGTGTGATATCCGGAGCGTAGTACCACCCCATCTCAACCCGTGGTTGTCGTAGAAGACTTCTAAAGGAATGTCAGTAAACGGGCAGCGTTTAACTATATAAAACCTACTGCGGTCACCATCTCGCCTGCCAAGGGTGGTGACTGAGGCAAATCTTACTTATAGTTCATTCGCGTTAAGAAAATAGTGACTCATCACTGACTGCCGGCCACTAGCCAATTAAAACGCTAGAAATTATAAGTTTAATAAAAATTAAATTTAATTTAATGAACTATAGTGGGAATTTGTCATCGGGGATTTGCCTATATTACAAACTAGCTGTGCCAGCGGCGTCGCACGCATGGATATCGGGTTTCAAAAATAACTGACTTCCATAAAATACCTATCTATACCTAGTGCCCAAGTTTAAGTTAGACCTCTAGCAATAGATTGGTGAAAACCGTATTTAATTCCATACAGTAGTTTTCGCGTGAAGCGCGTTCAAACATACAGGTAAAAAGTTCTCCCGTCTTCCCAACACTTCCCGTCACTGCTCTGCTCCTGTTGATTGTAGCGTAATGAAAAGTATACTATAACCTGCCCAGGAGTATATGAAGAATAATTGTTCTAAGTTTCGTTAGAATCCGTTCTGTAGTTTTTGTTTCTATAACGAACATACAGACAGACAGACAAAAATTTTACTGATTGCATTTTTGGCATCAGTATCTATCACTAATCACCCCCTGATAGTTATTTTGAAAAAAAATTTCATGTACAGAATTGACCTCTCTACAGATTTATTATAAGTATAGAATAGAAGATAGATGTGGGGGAGGTCCAGTAGGCTGATGATGATGCTGAATTTCTTTAGTTCCGTAGCACAAGTGCGTCATGCATGTGCCTGACCTGTCTCCGTTCATACCGAACTATAATCCCATTCGGATTATGAGAGAGAAGGACTTGAGAGTGCATCTGTGTTTTCACTCATTGTGTACTTTAGTATCTCCTGCACACTGCTAGTTTCCTGGGAAATGTCAATCTCCTGACGGAATTTCAGCCACAGCTCCAGAAAGAGAGTATTATTATTATGTCATCCTAAACTTCTCCATGACAACTACGTCCATAATAAATACAGCGCTTACCATAAATTTCCGGGTTAGACAATGTAGCTTTGTTTTATCGCGTCACTTCTAATTCTTTGTATTACACCACATGCACTTGTCCCTTGACTCGGTCGTAACCCACTGATAACAACGAGGGTGCTCAAAATAGGGTTGTCATATTCAGTTTCCTAACAAAAATTTCAAATAATAAAAGTTAAGTGTAGAAGACAAGCTTTTGCTAGTGACTTTATTTTTTTCTGAATATTGCATTCTTTTTTATTTTTGACACGCCGGACCACTCGTTTGGAAGTAATCGAGCCATCTGAATCAAGGCCCGTAGGTTCAAAACAAATGACACCCGAAACAAACAAGTTTAACATATTGTGTAATGGATAGTTCTAATACTAACTGTTGTTTAGAGGTGTGTATATTTTGTTGAAAATAGGATTCATCATAGGATGTAAATGATGATGATATAAGCAGCTATTCCTACAATGTATTCTTAATCTCATCCTAAATTTGGCAAAGTTTATCTAGATTTTACCTGCTTCTTATTAATTACTGACATTGTATATTATCTACCTATAGCTCGCAGTTCCAGTCTCTTGAGAATGGCTTATATTGCGATAAAGAGTAAGCTTCTAAATACTCCTATAAAAAATTTCAACCAAGTTTTGAACAGGTAAACAGATAGACAGATTCATTTCGAAATTTATAATATTAGTATGGATTATTATAATATTTGTAATTACTTTTAATATGTCGGTGTCAACCCTACCCAGTTGCAGGTTATTATACTAGGGAGGGTGTAGTTTTAATATACCGCCGATAAACGATCGCTGTGGGTGTCGATATGGTCTGTGGTGACGATTGATATGAAGTGTTTGACACCTCGCCTGCACTAACTTACATGAAGTACGTGTAGATCGAGCCCTTAAGTGCATTTTAGTATTTTCATATAGGTATGTCGCATATTAAACATTTCGGTGCAGCTGACGCCGCAGTATTTGCGAAAGGATATGATGAAAGGAAGTTTGTAAAAGGTCGCATATCACAATAATGTTGGCGCTCGGTGGGTATATAATAAAAGACAATCAGTTGAGATGGCGAGGCGATACCACCAAATCAGTCAATAAGTTAAAGCCTTTAAGTTGCATAATAATATTGCATAGATACTTTTTGTACCTACGTAGGTAGGTACCCGCCCTCATACAAAATGTCACTTAACACGTCGATTTTTGACATTTTTGTTTCACAGTAACGCCCTCACCTCATGTCAATTTCACCCACACGTGCCAAAACATCCGTGCCATTATAATGACTGTTTCGTGTCACATTAATCTTTTAAACAAATATCATTTAAATTATCTCTGAAAATAAAACCAACCTATTCCATTCCATTAAAAAGTTAAACAAAACAAATTGGAGCAACCTCGTTTCGCCGATCTATCGGAAATAATAGAAAGGACTACTCTGGTGTGTGCAAGAGTCAGTCGTCTGGTTTTTGTTCGTCTCTCGTAACGATGGCGAGAGTGACCTGGTCACGCATCAATGGCTGCGTATCCCTTGCTTAACGCCAACTCGTCGGTAAGATCGAGGATTCTACACTTCTATGTATAAGTACTAGCTGTGCCAGCGGCGTAGCACGCGTGGATATTGGGGTTTAAAAAATAACGGACTTCCATAAAATGATGCCTAAATTTTAAGTTAGACCTCTAGCAATACATTGGGGAAAACCGCATTCAATTCCATGCAGTAGTTTTCGCGAGATGCGCGATCAAACATACGGATAAAAATTTCTCCCGTTTCCCAACACTTTCTTTCATCTTAGTAAGTTTCATTATCATCATCATCAGCCTATATCAGTCCACTGATGGACATAGGCCTCTCCCAATGTTCGCCACTTTGATTTGATCAATCCTGGGCTTCTCGCATTTAGTAAGTTTATCAGTCTAGTACTCATAGTACAAGCTTCGGCTTAGTTTAGGGCTAGACTATAACGTTGTGTGACCCAGCGTGGCATGTCTTGGGTCATTTATATATTATATTAATTTATGCATTATTATTTATTCATCAGTTCTTATGCCTGCTCTTACTAATAACTCATAGCTATATTTGATTTGTACACACGGTTAAACATCAACCTACTAAGCTTTTGACAAACACTGTTAAATTTCCGCAAACAATTTTCAACTAAGTAGCTAAGTCCTATGCATAAAGTAGGTACGAGTAGAATGTACACATTATGCATTTATTTTTAGAGAAATTTGGTAGATAAGGGTTACCCACTACGAAAAAAACTTAAAAATCGTAACAGGAAAATGATTGTCATTTGCGTAAGCATATCGTTAATTAAAATTGCATACCTAACTACATAAAATATATTATCTCTAAAGGGCAAAAACATCTTTAGGAAGTATTTTTTTGTAAAGAACCTTCCGACTTATAGGTATTAACACGTCGGTAAGTATGTACTGACGATTTTGATGTCCTTATAGATATAGCAGGCCTCTGGCTTACCTAACTTACTAATAATGAGCAACAATAAATCAGATGTTATTTCTATCAAACGCAGTACAGTCAGTACAGTACCTCAGTAAGTATACGTAGATACCCTATAGTTATAGTACTTGTGATAGTAAATGATTCATACCACTTCAGCGTATACGTCATCATATCAGTTTTGTCAGATCCTCAGTAATAGCCACCGTCTTCTTCTTCTTGAAGTGCCATCTCCTACCTTTAGAAACAGCGGCACGGAACAGGGATCTTATACTCAAATTGAACCATGTCCGGAGATTCTTGAGCCATGAGGTAACGTCTTCTTCCTGGTGGTCGGTGGTAACCTTGGATTTTACCCTGCACTAAGAGCTAGAGCAAATCATACTTATCATTGCGCATTACATGACCAAAATATATCCTACCTACAACCTAGGTAATTTACGTTTCATTGGTGTTTAAAATCTCCACTACTAATAGCCACAGTTCCGTATCAGCAATTCGATTTAAAAAACTATTTGGCTATTATTGAATAAATTACCATTGATAGAAACAAACCACCCCCATAATTTTGTGCCCTCGTACGGCGTATTCAAATGAGTCGATTTTACTCGTACAATGCCGTAGTGTTTTTTTAAGACTTTACTCGATTGATTTAGGGTTTGAAATCGTCTGGCTTTATTCAGTAAGTGTGAATAAGTGTTACGATTGTTCTGTAATGCGTATAGTGTGTACGTTTTAGTGCATAAATTCGGGATATGCCAAAAACTACTTCTAGTCGGAAGTTCAAATTTGATTGTTATGGAGAAAATGTAGATAGCAACACTGCGGTGTGACTCCAATCGACCAGATAAAAGACCCCAATTATAAAGCGAATTAAAGTGCGAAGCTCAAGACTCTCAGGATGGCGACGTACGACCTACACACATAAGGCATTAAGTCAAGCAAAATTACTCAAACGCGACTTTTATTATGTAGTACATAAATACCTTCTTACAGCTTTTGCAACTAATTGCACGATGACATAAAATAGTAGTAGGTAGATATTTTTTTTTTATGATAGGGCCTGAAGGTCGCCTTTTGCTGAACTGCTGTACATGGTCAAAAATAAGTAGCGCAAAAATCGCCAGTTGTGAAGATGAAACGGGTGAAATCTTAAAGTTTTACGATGATAATAGGCATTATACTTGAATATTAAGCAAATCGAATCTATCACGCCAAAAGGGTTGTCTCTAAATACGATCCGCTGTCCTCAAAACTCCCAAACAGCTGGTCAAGGCACTAATGCAGTAAATTCAGTTCAATTTGATGCGATCGTGCTCCTGCGCCGGCATGCGGGTGCCTCCCTTTGTTTTGCTCCTCGCCCGACGATTTACTACGAAGGGTGAGTTTTGTTTTTTGTAAGGGCATTCGTATTTATAGCGATTAGGCAGCCGGTGGAAAGTTGTCGGCTTAAATTACGTTTTTGATCGGCCCCCGGTGGATCTTTGCTCGTCGACAAATTTATTCGGTGTGCAAGATAGATTTGAGATTGTTTTGTGTTTAGATTAAATACCGGTGTCAGCAATCGGTATTGACAACAAATATGGGTGCGAAAGTGAATTTGTTTCTGTTAGTTTATATCCTTTTCCCTATAAGATATAAGCTAAAATGGGACTATATCGATGCGCGGGAAGAACATTTACCTAAACCAAGTATAAGTACATAAGTTTGTTTTTTGCCAGATTCTAACTAATTCAAAATCTGATCAAGCGGAATCACAATGTATGGAAAATGTATGGAATTTTTATGAACGGGTTAAAATATTAATCTGCGTTATATTTTTAAAATTAGATAACTATGTACTTTTTAAATAAAGTCTAGTTGTATAGCTCTTGGTGTTCATGGCGATGCATATCAGCCAAAGGCATCGATGTAACGTAGCAAAAAAAATAGCCTTAAATATCTATTAACAAAAAAAATTACAATTGAAGTTATTATTACATTCGAAAAAAAAAATCAACAATCTAAACATCCAAACCACACATTTTCCAGTCGAGCGTGCACAATCACGCACTCACGCGCTGGCGGCGGCACCCCTGCTCGTTGCGCCCGCGCAGTTTATCGGACCGTTTTACTAAATCGCCCACTTACAACACCACCAACATAACAAGATCCTTCCCCCTGTACAAACTCCTTCCATCAACGTTCCTGGCTCCTCTGGACGGATAGCAGGGGCGTCCATGGGAGAATGCCCCCGCACGCTCCAGTACTCCAGACCAGTAGGGGCAGGGGGTGCTTTATTAAAGTTTATGATTTAATTAAGGAAGTCACTGCCGGTATGTGAACTTGTACTGTCATTGAGTCTCATATGAATTTAACGGAATCGTTTGCGAGGGTGGAATCAGAAATAAATCTTTTTTGTTTTAAGATAATAATAAGTAGGTAGATACTCGTAAAGTAAGTATTGTTTAATTATGTACTGTGTTTGTTTTCCGGCGTCTGCTTTTCCTGGCTTAAATTCACCTGATGGCAAGTGATCACTTTAAATAGCCCATAGACACCGCAACACCAGGGGAAGGTGCGTTGCAGGCCTTTGAAAAATCTGTAGGCTCGCTTTTTGAAGGTCCCTAAGTCTTATCCATTCGGAAAAATTGCAGCCGGAAGCTGATTCCAAAGAACAACTGCATGAGGCAGAAAATTACGCGCAAAACGCATTGTGGAAGACTTCTCCAACTATCAAGATGATGAGGATGAAATCTTGAATTGGTGCGAGATGTACACCTACAATGATGATTCTACATAAGATTAACGTCCAAAGATTGAACAGCTCATGGCTTGGATTGTTTTAGAGTAAAACCACTTCCATTATCCATAACCTTGCCTCATAAAGCATTATATACCAATTCGCGTACGTATTATTTCGATTCAAGCATAAAATTTTCCTTCCTACTTAACCCATTTTCTATGCTCTTACTCTTCTCTTCCGGTATCTTATCATAATCTTTTCCGGTAGCTGTATGTGGCATGGCACAGCTCATAACAACTTAGGTAGGGTTTGTGAAAATCCACATAGCATTGAACGTAAGACGCTCACAACTTATTCAAGAACAGCCAACAGAAAGCTAAATCAGACTGCCTTTTAAACTCCAAGTCTGAACTCATGGTAACAAGACTAAAAAATGACCAATAGACGATTTGAAACCCCCCTCGGTCCTGTTTACGAGCAAAAAAGGCAAGTTCGTATGTACCTGTAGAACCCTCTAGTTAGAAGGAATTTCAAAACAAAGAAACAAATGGAGTCTTTGCCCTCAGCGAGTAGCCCTCACCGAGGGCTGAGATTGCGACGGCGGCCGAGGGCTGCCACAAGGGCAAAGATACCACGATTATGATTAAGATCCATGGTATCTCTTTGCCGATTTCCTGAAGTTACAAGCTCAAGTCCGGAACATGTAAAATTCAGGGGTTTTAATGCTGATTTAGAGCTTGAAGGCCCAGGCCATCGGCCCAAGTAAGCCATTTTCCCTTTCTTCAAAGCCAAACACCTTACCAGGGAGGAAACTGTCTAATCTACGTCGGAATAGAGACTCAGTTACGCTATATTTTTGTAATCCTATTGCAGCAGATATTGATGCTTTTGATAAACTTAAGTGAAATGTGGCCAAGTGCTAACCCATAATAAATAAAAAAAAACTGAAAGCTTTTCAATTCAGGGTTTCCTTACGATGATGAGGCAAGACTATTTGTACTATGTCTAAGGGTTGAGAGCCTTCCGCTCCCCCAATAGTACGGTGATGATGACCGCCCTGGGATGGCTAGGCCATCCTAGTCATTTAGAACAAAAAAGGCTATTTGGACAGTTACATATTAGGTCGGTTTAGTCTGTTACCACCGTACCGTAGACAGGGAGGATAAGAAGACAACGTTATTATTCTTACGGTGAAAGGAAGCTTTGAAGGAGGTCTAAGCTTATGTCGACTAGCCCACATTGGCCACAGCGTGGTTAAGAAAGGTCCAATACCACTTCAATTTAGTGCAGCCTCGAGTCTCTTGGTAGGGGCATTATAAGAGCTGACTAGTAATATAAGAATATGTACTGTATGTTACCTAACTCCTTATAAAATTTCTTGATCTTGCGAAGGCAGCCCTGCCTCGGCTGGGTGCGCGCGGGGCGAGGGCGGAGGTGAACGACCGGGCCCGGGGTGGCCGCCCCCTGCGCCGGCGCACGCTTGGCCGACGGCCTGTGACGTCCCTACAGAAAGAGTATTTATAAAAACCTAGTATACTACCCTATGATGACATCCGCCGGAGTATTTTTTTCCAAATGATACTTTGAACTTCTTGGGGTGTGGTAAGTAGGTTTTTGCTACACTGCTTTGGAATATGTAACGGTCGAAACGGATTATTCTATAACTATGTCACGTTTCGTTTCATGTATACGTCCTACCCGTAAAAAGACGATAAGATATCACGATAATTAAAGAGAGACTCTACCGAAGAATTTTATTAGGTAGGTAAAGTGATAGATAACTAATGGTCTGTAGGTATTTATTGAAACTGGTACTTAATAAAGAAGATCGAATTGTCACACATAGAATAAACACTAACTTTAGTTTAACAACACAGTTCTATAATACCTACTCGTAATGGTCACTTGAACATTTCGATCAGAATATGTTGCAGCCCCATCAGAGCTTTTCAAAAATACAAAGTAGGATAATTAAAAGTATTTAGTTTGAATTTTTTATATCACGGTTAGGACCGATAATTATTGGCGATTCGGTTAATCGGCGTTCAGATAATATCGGCTTTGTACTGCACGTTCTAACTAAGCAAAGTTCGTAACACAAACGTTCCTTCTTGGAATTCGAAGTCACAACCTTTCAGAAGGGAAACTACCTAAAAAAACAGAACGTTAGCTCTTACCCTATAATTGTTCAATTGTAACGTCACCGATGGGTACACAGCATCACGTTAAATAGAACAAAAATAGAGTTGCTACTCGAATTACATACCTACCTACCTACTTAGGGGCCATTGTAGTTTCTTATTATATTACAGTTTGGTCCGAGGTTTGTAGCAAAATGATGTATTTGTTATCTGATCGAGCCGATTCGACAAGGTTTGTACCTAACAAAGCACAGTAACTAGGATGACATTTTAACGTCTAGAAAAAAAGTGATTGGTAAATCTTTGCGGCATAGCTTTTTTCGGCTTGTTAACACATTTTCCAAGCAGAGTCTAAACTTATAAGCAAGAGTTAGTTCATGATAATTATTACACGTAAGTATAATATACTCTTTGGGAATAGAAGGGTACACCAATCTCTTTAGTAATCGTTCTTAAATTAAAAAGATATTTTATGTAACAAAAGAAAAAGAAATCAAATTCGAACAAAATTCAAAATTAGAACGGCACGAACAGACATATTTGTGTGTAAATAATTAGTAATACGAATAATCAACTGTATGTTAATATTGGGATTAAGATAAAAGTAGGTATTTAAGATAGAACGGCTAAGTGTGCGTTAATCCCACACAATTTGTGACATAATTCTGCACTATGATGCGTGATGTAAAACTGCAGTATAGGGAGGGAGGTGATGATGACAAGGCCGCCCTGGCCATCATCGTAGTCATTTAGAAAAAAAAAGGGAGCACATCAATATGACTATTTCACATCTAATACATGCTCTATATTTTATAGCACGTATTAGATGTACCAGGAGATCGCATAATCTAGTAGAAATAAAGCGATATTGTGGTCGTTATAAGTAGTTTTAAGCGTACGAATTTCAAAGTGACCGCCGTTCTATCTTAATATACTTACTTCAGTACTCAAGTATGCAAAGTAATTTCCACCATACTTCCGCTACCCATAACCCTCCATTAATAAAAAAAGAACCGGTAAAGTCCGCTACGTTGTACTCCCTTTAACCCTACATTCACCGGCAAAAGATTTAATTCCCTCTCCGCAGGAAGCTACCGTTTACTGGTAAGATTACCATCAGGTCGCGGGGGCCGGAACCCCTCCACCAGGGTACTATTTGATTGTGATGCAAATTCCCTATTTCCGGCTGGGGCCGCCACAGGTGGGGGCGCAGTGATCACTGCTCCACAATCTATAGGAGGGCAGTAAGTAATTTTGCGCCGCTGCGGTTATTAGATAGATAGATACACTTTATTGCACATCATACAATTGACTTAAAAACGAAGTACAATAGACATTTATTGTACAATTAGGCGGATTTATCGCTTTAATTAAGCGATCTCTTCCAGACAACCTTAGGGTTATTCTCAGTAGTATTTGTAAAAATATCCCAGTATCCTTGATGAACAGTGTTTATCCGTTTCTTTATTTTCTTTTTGACAGTTTGAAATTAGTGAAGACTTCGCATCGAAGATATCCGATTTGAAATAATAGATAATTGCTTTTACTTCAGGCAAGATCTTAAAACATTTAACGCATGAACTGTGTTTAATTTAATTTATACATAAATTACTATTCGATTATTGGCTTCTTTCTCCATTATATGTCAAATAAAAAAAAACAAGAAATCATTAACATAAAATATTTATAGGCTGTGTAAGGTAATTGTAGTTCAATTAGTTTTCATATTAAAATCTATTCGATTTACATACCTACCTCTTCAATAATGTTCGCGATTCGTTTTCCGTAGGTTCCCTCTCGAAATTACCGGTTGCACGATTTTTTTCATTATTTTATCTGTTTGTGAAATATTTCATTTAAAAAGCGAAAGATTTCTTATTTACTGGTCCATGTAGTGGCCATTCGATGCCCGTGGCAAACTCATTGGATTTTTACAAGATTCTCTTATGACCGGGGTCCCCTACGGCTGGATTCCCGTGAATCCCGTGGCATTTTACCGACTTGCCACCCCGTAGTTACGCCACTGGTTACATTTCTATATTGTGGACGTGTTGCCTCATAATTACCCACTTGGTATCTTGTATACATTGTGGGTGAAATATGACGTTTACTCGTGAATCAAATGAGCCGTTTAGTTTCAATTACATTTTACTACGGATATCGCCGTGTCCATTACGAGTAATATCGTCATGTACAAGACACGCAATTCAAAAATGGAGTTAGCAATTAATTATCAATATTGCGACTAAATAGTAATTAAGACAATTACATACCTACTAGTAGTGTTGTCGAAATCGGTAAATATTTCTTCGGAAGTTAACTATTTATTTATTTAAACTCTATTGTATAAAATGGTACAAAAGAAATAATAAAAGAAAAGGGCCTAATACCCCTCTGGAAAAAACTACAAAGTGTCTTCCATCGAATTCTATAGTCTTCCTACCAATATTAATATAAGTAAGTAGTTAATTAGTTACCAATTTTAGACGCTGACTTATTTATTTACCAGACATTATATACATTGACTTAATCCCGAAGTATGTATTACGGAAGCTTGGTGCGCTTTTTTGTTGTTGTAACACAAATGTTTATAACATAGAACGGGTCCACGACCCACTACCAATTGAGACACCAGGTGATTACTTCAATAATTTACAACGTACTATTTTTAATAACATCCTTACAGATAGGTAATTATTATTTATTATTATAAACAAACGCATTTGTACTCATCAAGTGTTGAGAATCTTTAAAATTAGGCATTGTGCCCTTGGAAAATGTCATAAATGTAAGTGAGATAAAGCTACTTTGTGGGAAAATAAATGTGGAGGGTGAGAATTTTTGTTACAATCGAGGCAAGCATGTACTTAAGTACTCATTATACATATATAGTTCCTATACAGATTCAGATATTATATATGTACTTACACCAGATTATCTAAAGATTGAGATTTAACAAGTAATAAGCTGCTTTGCTTGAAATAAAATTCTCTAACCTTGTACAATGAATCTCGGACGCAATTATCACCAAAACAGCAGAACTGAAGCTAACTTCATGCTGACCTAAGACAGCATTTACTATCATTAAGGTGCGTTTTCATAAAAGTGGGGCTGCGCATAGCTAAGAAAAATTAGTCAATGATATTGTTTCACTGAAGTGGAGCGGAGATGAGTACTTGCAAGATATGTGATTTGAGCAATATTGAGACGTGGAGCGATTTTTTGCGTGGATAACTTGCTTTATAACTGAGGACGGCATGAAACCTGCTCAGGGGAATATTAATGTCCAATTGTGGAATTGAATATGGATACAATTCTAAACATCGTAATCTAAATTGTAGGTACTGTAACTTTGTCAATTTTCACTTGACATTAGCAGAAGTAGATTCCTAAGGAGACCGATTACCATTCATTAAAAACGAAGTTGGGATGTAAGGGAACTCACCTGTCCGTGGTGCATCCTGCCGAATAACAAACGAGGCTCTGGCAACCGACTGGTGGCGGTATAACCATCACAATTAAAGGTAGGTAGTTAGCTAAATACGATCGATGACAGGCAGCAGCGTCACCGGAGCGAAGAGCTACGCCCTGCCCAGCGTGGCGATTATGAGTATAGCCTCCAGATTTTTGCCCAAAGTAGCCAATAACTGGAAAGGCCTATGTCCTGCTGTGAACTGCGATAGGCTGGTGTTGAAAAGAAAGGTTTGTGTATAGGTAAGTTACCTAGGCTGTGCTTTATACAAGCAAGGATCATCAGATCATGGCGGTAACAGACTCACGTTGACATACACATCGCATACGTCACACCGCGTAGGTACAGGATGCGAGGGGCGTGCGCGGCGGCTAATCGGAAGGTCACGGCAGGTCTCGAGCGATAAGCCATTTTACACGCTAACCTTATGTGGCGTATTGTCGAGATTGTGAAAATGTAAAATGGTATGAATAACGTGATTTTAAAAAACCCCGTCATTATATTTTTTAATATGTGGAAGGGTAGCGCTTGACTCCAATTCGCAACGTCTAATGTTTGACAAAACACCGATTCACACATTCACTCTAGCCTTGAAAATCTGAAGAGTATATCTCTCGGGAAACATGGACTCGGGTAAACAGTTCCATAGGTTAGCCCGTCCGCTATAAAATGTAGAACGCAAACCGCTCAAAAAGATATTGAACTTTATTGCTACCAGAAGGAAAATCCTACCAAAATCCGGCCTTCTGTTTGCCAGCTACGAGATCGCAGACAAACGCAGGGACTCGTCAGATTTATACGTTTGTATAATCAAACAGTTTATTATCAAAAACAGTTATGAAGATTTAAAATACCTACATTAATATGTCTTGCCTCCTCGAAGATTCGCATATATACACAATTATTTTTCTGGTTCTATCATCTGGGTTTAAAACGTTATTATTTAAAAATAGGTTAGGTTTAGTATTTCTAAAGAATATTGCACAAGGATAAACCTAAAAAGGCTATCTTAACAATTTATCAAAACCACATGTCGAATGCAAATTGCAGCATTATTTTATTTCCATATAAATAGAGTAGATACAATTAGAAGCTAAAAAACATCCAATTTAGGTAAATCGATATATTTAGGTACCTTCTACATATTACCATTGCAACTTTAATATCTACATTGTTCATGCAACTTTTCTACCGGAAGGTAAGTATAGCAATAACTGAGTAGGTACAATGTATACAATCATTAGTGGCTGAACTTATTTTTTTAACCTGGTGGCACCGCAGTGCCCCTGCCAAGTCGAGCAAAAAAGCGGCTCTGCTTAACGTCCTTTTCTCGAAGTAGTTCAGGTCATTTTCAACCCCCTGTAACTTATTTTTGGATAAAACCAGAAGCTAAAATTTTCAGTAACTAAGCAGGCATTCTACAAACACGGTATATGATATTTTCTGGAAATACCTTTTCTTTCTAAAAGCTTTTTCATACTGGAGTTCGTTGTTATTGTTTGGCGAAAAACTTTGATGATATCTGATATTTTATTGGATTATTTTGTTTGCGTCTGGTGTCCATGACTTATTTACTTATTTGATGGTTCTAGACAGAACATCTTATGTTGATATTTAGGTTAGGTACCTACCTTTACTTACCTACACAAACATTTTAAGGAAATTCGGCCGATAGCTTTGCCCAAACCTAACAGCCCACTTTGAAACGACGACCTCTGAGAAGCCAAGGGTACAAACTAGCCATAGTCTACCATGGTTCACATTTTAAATGAACTTTGCATTAACATAATTCATCCATATAACATAATCACGGCACATACAAGGAAGGAAAAGTATTTATAGCTCTACACCCTATTGGACTGCCTTGTTTAATTATAGCTTAGACAAGGTTAATTCAATAGGGTGATGTTCGTGCTTATAATTTTATACAATTCATATTACGTACCTACTGAGGTGCATTATTCACCTACTTATGTAGGTAATTTGCCTCAGAGCACACCAACGACGCTCCCAGGAATAACAGGCGCCGTGGCCGAATACGGTCCGGACAATAAATTATATGTAATTTGTTTTTAACTTATGATCATAATATCTCGGCCCCATATATTCTCGTGGGTGTCGTAAGGCTCGAAACTTCTTGAGATATTAGCTTCTCAGCCGGTGGTTAGTGGTAGGTTTTACCAGCCTGTATGCAACCACACTCGTAAAAACACCAGTAAAGTGACTTCGATCTCTTTTGGGATCGATCTCGTCAGTTTGATGCCGACTAGATTGATGAACTTTACTTTTACATGGTACTAAAGTGTTCAAAATTTCAAAGACTTGATGCTGACCATACCTAGGGCTATTTTACCGGCCACTGTTTTAAATGGCAACTGACAAATATGTAAGTAATTAATTTGAATTAAATTCGGTTCAATTCAATTGAATTTGGTTACCTGCCTATTGCCGGGGTTTTTGGATTCTCTTTCACTCTCTTTCAGGTGAGGAAAAGCCGTTACGCTGTGCCATTTAAAAAAATACACACGTGGTTACCTTAATTTGCTTGTTACTTTATTCGTGTACTGAAATAAAAACACCTGTGCCGAATATTAGCACTTACCTTTCGCCTCAAGTCCATCACGACAGTCACAAGTCTGGAAGCACCAAAGGAAAGCAAATGCCATTTTGCGCATAGATATATCTATAATATATACTCGTACTTACAAAGATGTAGGATATATTATATTACAGAAGAGCTTAGTAGACCTGTCCGTAAATATTTGAAGTATGGTTTCGCAAACCCAATGTGCATTATGACTTTACACGGATTCGCGCGGTCATCGTAAACAGAACTGCAAACATGCTCTCTGTCATAATTTGCGTTATTTTTTGAGATGTGTTTATTTTTTTAATCTAAGCTTGAATGAGGCATTAGACTAAACATTAGCTCCTATGTCTTTTGTTGTTTTTACTGGCTTATTTTATATTTAATATCAACTATCACACATACCTAAGTACAAAATAAATCGAGTAAAATCTAATCGGGTAGATGATAATAGGTACCTACACATAATAACAGAGGGAGTCATCATATTCAGAGGATATATATACAACCTTATTTTCAGTTCATACTTCCGAAACCTCTAAATCAGTAATAGAATCTATTGCACTACTTAGTTCTAATTCAAGATTCACCATATAATATTTACAAAACCGTTAATAAAAGTACATCCTACTTTTTCATCATTATAGTCCAAATTGTGTAATGGAAAATGTTATCGTCATTCATTATTTACAAGCCCCGCGGAAGCTTGGCGCACGTGGTCAGTGACGTCGTACCGGGAGGGCATCGCAGTGTCCTCCCGAGGGATGCCGCCTAGCTTCCAGGCGGAACAGCCCTACTGAGCTGAGGAACGCTTTATCGAGTCACTACGGGCATCCCGCCTCTCCTACATATTAATATAGTGGTGGTGATATAGTGTTCTTCATTAGGAGTCCCATATAACTTTTCTTTATACCACTAAAATGGCAAAGAAGCCTACGGCCCGCCTGATGTTGAGCACCGTAGCCTAATTAGTGATGTACAAGGCTCGAGGCTTCCGAGTCCTTTTGCCTTTTGAGAGCTCGAGCCTTTTTGAAAGCCCGAGCCTTTTTGAGAGCTCGAGCCATTTTGAAAGCTCGAGCCTTTTTGAGAGCTCGTGCCTTTTTGAGAGCTCGCCTTTTTGACAGTTCAAGCCTTTTTGAAAGCTAGAGCCGTTTTGAGCGTTATATAGCGTTTTTATTCTTTAAGTATTCAAATGAAAACACAGTTATACAATAAACATAGGAATCAGCTTTGTTTACAAAGCCTAATTAATCCATAGGCTGCCTAAAGTTGAATTTTCAAACCGATCGTGACTGTTTTAAGGAGTTACGTAATAATGACCCGCAGTCTAGATTTACCTATTTGCTATTCACAATACAAGATGATACGTCATAATGTAAATTACGTTTTATTACAGCTGTAAACTATTTAATAAACGACAAAATTACCAGCTTGAATAGATATTTTAATTACTTATACCGTGTACAAGCTAAATCAATATTTTACTACAATCGTGTACAATCTAACATTTAATAAGTTACCGATATACCTACTTATCAGGAAAAAAGGTTCATGAACAATAGAAATGTTATTTACTCGAGGTCGGAGCAATATGAGCTAGGGTTTATGTGTGAGAGCCAGCCTCTCTTCTAATTGTCACGATAATACGTACTACTTTTTTAAGTGGTAATTTAGAGAGGAGTCGAGATTAAACATTATTGGTTGATTTTTATTTGAAGAAAAGTTTAGTTACTTCTTTTTTTAAAGTAGTAAATCATAGCGTCGTCCTCTTGGCTGATGGAAAGTGAAAAAGGAACCAAGTAACAAAACATTCACTTACCTCATTACCACTGCCACCACCATGTCAGCCTTCAAGACACCGACTGATTCCCAAACGCGACCGATGACACTTCGCTGAGCAGCGCGGCGAATAAATTCTACCTGAACTGAGTTATATTTATAAGTAGGTAGTCCATAATATATAACATAATTAGAATGACAGCTGTCAGTAAAACTTTTAATAGGACATTGCAAGGACGTTTCGAATTAAAATAAAACCGTTTAAAAATCATCAGTTTATAAGTAGTAGAAATAGTTACTTATAATGGTAGGTACAGTGTTTTCGTTAAAAATATTTTCTATTATATTAATCAAGATTGACAGCTGTCATTTTAATCATGTTACATTTTACGGGTTAAAGCGATCGGGAGTCGGAAAAATGGCGGCGGGCAAAATACATCGCCGTGCAAAGAAAAGCAGCGCCTAAGGCTTCCTTCAGACAGTCGGTTGCCCACCGCGAAACCGCCTTCAAATGCGTCTTCAGTTGTGTTTATGTAAATTTTCCGTTACGTTAAAACGATAGATAAAGGCACTATGCTTTTATTTCTGTATCATAATGTCGACTGATCAAAGGTTAATTTGATCTAAGATTCTAAGAGGTCAGACATTTATTATTTTACGTTTGTGTTTTCAGTAGGTAATGGTAGTTTGTATTAAAATAATAAAAATGAAAAGCCCTTTTAAGCTAGTCTTTATATTTTTACTATAGAAATGTGACCGACCAGCGACGTACCATAATAAGTAATACACCTATTAGGCGATTAGAAGAGTTATATAAAAATATGATTTCTCTAACGAAAGAAATTGCGAAAAGTTCAAACTACTAGTGTCGGGTCAAGGTGAGCCGGTTTTTTTCGTTCGACAGGCTCGTGCCTAAGCTTGCTGATACGGAGCCCGTTTTGACATTAAAGCGTAAAATTCAATGAAGTCGTCAGACTGCTTATAAATAGGTATCATCATCATCATCAACCTGTATAACTTCTACAAGACATCCCTCCAGGAGAGGCCTCCTCCAAAGACAACACCTATCTGTGTTTTAGTTTCTGGATACGTGGTGTAATTCGGCTGCAATTATTGTTCTTAGCGCAAGGTCCCATAACGCGCGCTTACCCGCCAATCGGGCTGACATGTAAGTATTATTGTAAAAAATTCGCACCGACATTCGAGTGGCTAATGATATACCTGCAATTCACTTTTTTAATTTCATTAAACCGATAAATTAATATACAGTCAATAATTGGGTCAATCAACTTTTATTTGTCCTGTAAGTACTATGTTTTGTCCCTGACCAATAATCGCAGTTCTAAAGAAAATTAAGTGGTTTGTTGGCATATATCGCATTTATCGTATTATTAATCAAATATACGAGTTAATTATTTTAAATAAATCACTATTATAATGGAATTTTAATGGTTGTCCGGGTGACAAAACATCTGATGAAGTGTTTTTTTGTTTGTCCCCCAGTAGGTTAGTACAATGAAACATCAATTTATACAAAAAAAATACTGCATGGCAGTTAATTACGATTGTACATAATTATTTATTACAATGTCAACTATGATGCTAGCATATAGATATTTGTTTGATTTAAAAATTTAACGAGTTTTTTGCATGTTCATTTTGGTCCCTAATATATTTTAATATCCTGACTTCCACCGGACAACTGCAAAAAAGTTCCGAAACTAAAACACAGAAGGCGTGATCAGTGCCTTGAGAACAAGTCGATTCATTGTTGATAGCACTTATCCAGCCGCCCATTTTGAATTCATCTTTCCCGCGGCGTCAGTCGGCCGAGTGTGTTTTGAAGAAGTGGGTGGCTTTTTTGTGTGTCTACCGGACAACCGGCACAAAAACGTAAGTATTTGATATACCGTAGTAAATTAAAGTGAAACATATTCTATTTAGTCTATATTTTTCACTGCGCGTAGGATCTAATTCAAAATATCATTATTTAATACCAGGAAGCTCAAATACTGATAAATGTCACACGGACAACCGGTCACTTGAACAACCAAAACCGTTGTCCGTGGGACATTTTGGTTGTCCTTAGGACAATAATAATGGAATCAGCATAAAGCCATACTTTTTCTTTCAATAATTAGTCACTGAAGAGCCTCTTACCAGGACTAGAGCATTTATTATTGTTTAATATAAATTACATTGATATTTTGACCAACTTCAACATTGTACTTCTTGACGTGTGTTACTTAACACATTTTTATAGTCTATTAGTTCTCTATTCTAATGTTTTTTTTATTATTTTTAGGTAATGGGTTTGACGGAAAAAGAAAAATCAAGACGCTATAGAGAAAGACTTAAAGCAGACCCGGAGAAATTAGCTGAGCGAAAGAGAAAAAAAAGGGAAAGCTAGTATTTAAGTTGATTAAAGAGACTGTTAATGTTTGAAGTTGATTAGTAAGAGTTATTATTACATTTAATCTGTTCATTATTGAATAGTTTGTCATGTTGATTCTTTCGTAAAAAATAATAATAAAACTGATAATTATTGTCATATTGTTGTTTTTTTACATAAAAAGAACAAATACAGGCGATTTCAATCCTAGTACCTCCTTCGGAGTCCCGAGTATGTCCTATGGACAACTGTATATGTCCACTGGACAACCATTTTGTCCCTGTCTCTGAAAGATACATTATCTTCATAAATACTTAAAAAAATAGAAAGGTTTACAAAATTTTCAAATATGAATGTTACAATTAAAAGTAAATTCATAAACTGTTAAATATTACGCCATAAATTATTATTTTATAAGTTAAATGAAAGGTTTGTTACATTTAAAGTTTGTCGTTGTCCAGGAGACAATATTATTGGGAATAACTTATAAATTAAAAGCTACGTCATTTATTTATGGATTATAAATTGGAATCTATCCTATATTCAGTGAGAATAAAGTGACGGTTTACAATTTGACTGAATTTTAATGGTTCAGAAGCCTATTTAGTTCAGTTGTCCAAGGGACTATCTTAACTAGAGTCATGTGGATTTCGGAGTCAAATTTACTATTTTATTTAAATAAATCGTTCTGCTCTATGTGAATTCTTAAAATATAAATATTTATCTACTGCAAATATGTTAAAAAAATAAATTTACAAATAAAATAAAAAAAATCAAATTTATTTATTGATGTACACTTAAAAGTTGATTGACCCAATTAGCTAGTAAAATTCGTTGTAGTATAAATGTTTTGACTGCTACTTAAAAGTCATCATCATCATCCTAGCATTTAACCGATTGTCTCACGGTCGGCTTCCCAAACTGAGAGATTTGGCGAGGGCTAAGCTTTTACACAGAACGATTTACTCCATCAGGCCTCCGCAACACTTAGGGTTAGCTATACCCATTCCCAGTTGGGCGTCAGAGTTATCATCATGTTGGGCGTCAAATTTTGGTCACCCATCATCGGATAGCCGCGCCAATGGTTGCACAACGTTGCGATCATTGTTAAGCGTACAAGACCGCGGCGCCACCGAGCTCCTCAGCTACTTAAAAGTGTACCTACACATATCCCAATTGAAGGAGGGTTGGTGACCGCAGCTGATCTTATTAGGTACACCTAGGTAAACGCATTTTTCCATTTCCCGATATTCTCTTAGTCGTCTTCTACGATACCAACAGGATGAGATGGGGAAGTCCTATTCATCATCATCATCAGCCCGTGTCAGTCCACTGCTGGACATAGGCCTTTCCTAATGTTCGCCACCTTGATCGATTTTGAGCCTCTCGCATCCAGCACTTGCCAGCCGTCCTGCGCAATTCGTCACTCCACCTGGCCTGAGGGCGTCCTACGTTACATTTGCCGATACGCGGTGTCCACTCCAGAACTCGCTTACCCCAACGGTTATCGGTCGGAAGTCCTATTCTAATCCGGAAATTACACGGACTATAATCCGTATAATCTTTACTACAAAAAAACCTTCTTTCATGAACATTTTCATATTCGTCGTTGTGCGGGTAATGAACCCGCGTCTGTTGTGTTCAGCAACGTAGCCTTATCAACTACGTAAGCTGAGCTGTCAGAATGAGGTGACCGAGCGTTGCTATGTCTGTATGTATGCATGTATTATGTATTAATATACGTTTACATGATAATAAGATTTTCTTTCCAGGTATTAAATAGGTACCTAATTAGAAAAATGCAGAGACTACTGCCCAAGGGTCGGGGTTAAACATTGGAATTTTCTATTAAATATTTTTTTAATAGTGACATAGTATGTAGCTTCCCCCTGATGGAAGGCGATAAGTAAGCTTAAGTTGCTGCGGTAATGGACAATAAATTGCCATGACATTGCCATGCCAGCCTGTATGTAAATAGCTCTGGCATTTCGCTGGAGTTTCGCCGGCTGTACGGTAGTCTCCTGGGCGGGTAAACCCTACCATTGGTTGAGAAGCTGAAATCTCATCCAGCCTCTTAGGCCTCTTCCGACCTACTCCCGTTAAGGGATGCATGGTGATTTGTATTATTTTTCGTCACCACACGAAAACCAAATCAATGTTAGCTGCCACCGCCATACGGGCCTTTACACGAGTAGATATAGCTCTGAATCTGGCTAAACAATGATTCCTAAACGCGATGGAAGCGAGGTACCTACTAAAGAAAGGTAAGAAAAAACACAGCGCCTTAAACTGTACTGTGTATAGGAACCAACTCTACACGAAGTTTATCACAGGCCTCAAATTAATAGTTCTGGCAAATTTTAACCCGTGCAATTCGCGTTTCCACGTTAATTTTCTCAATGCTCTGAACATGACGGCACTGTGGCGTGTTTTCCGCGGGGGGCGGGGCGGGGGCGAGGCGAGGGCGCGGGCAGGGCTGCGCGTGAGATTAACTAGCGTCGCCAACTCAGAATACCTATAGATAACCTATAGATCAGCGGATCCACCGTGGTGGACACGATGGGCACACATGGGCCCACAACCTTAATGGACTTGTGACGTCACATATTTCATAGGCCGTTGGTGATACTTGCGCCGACTTTAGTACTCTGTTTGTACTTTGAAACATAGGAAACCTTTTTTTCTAGAGGGAAATGCATTAGGCATCTTAACAAGCAGATCCTGTGCAAAGGTGCAGTGGTTGACGATGCTTGAAGGAAGCTTATGGCTATTATTATATTTTTTTGTGGGTGTTCCCTGCCTCTGCTATTAATTTGACATGAGTTTATTTATTTCATAATTTCACATAAAATTTAAAAATCAAATGCTCACCGCTATATTTAAGCTCACCTATCTTATAATCATGAATGAAGTTTCGCTATCAAGATCGCTTCGCTACATACCTATATCTACTGATACGCTAAACTCAACGACCTCTGACGCAATGGTTACAAAATTCTTGCCTAAAGTGCGAACATAGTTCCAGTTCGATTCTCATTAGGGTCGATTTAGGAAATTAACTTTGTTCTAGGTGGTCTGGAAGACATTTTCAACATCCATAGTACAAGGTAACCCCTAAGTTTGAGACCAGTTGATAGATGAGAATTTGTCTGGCGGAATTTTTATCGATTTGACATAATGTAGGTAGGTAATCCAGATACAATAGTAGCATGACATTATAATTTTTCAAAAATGTAAAAGAGAAGTAATAAAAATATTATTCTTGTTAAGGTACCTACTTGTCAATCTCTTGTTCTAATACATTTTTATTCACGTACCGGGTTAACCAGGTTAACGCATACCCCAGTAATGCAGCTGCGACATCGTAATATGGCACTTATTTTCTATTTACGCATGTCCTGGCAGCCTCTAATTAAGACGTCACTTTAGCACTTATATACTCATGTTATTAAGTTTTGTTGGCTGTCATTAAATAAACAAAAAAATAAATCTGCTCGACTGACAGCCCTGGTGTAAGTCGCGGGGCGCGGGGGCGCGAGGGCGCGGCGCACCCACTGGGGCCCCACAGTCGCTGCGCCCGCGCCGACCCGCGCGGGGCGACTCGGGACCAGTCGGCGACAATTTGTACCCCGCACGACGGGTTAAAAATAGATTAGCGTTCGCGACACAGATTTTGGCTAGTGGCTTTTTTGTTCAATGTTTTGTTTAAGCAAAGGTGGTTGGATGATGTCATCTTTAACCTTTGTATTGGGAAGGGAGGTTAATCAAATTTTTCCACAGACTGTAGATAAACTTATTGAAAAAAAAAATAGAGGATACATTATTATGCTGATATAAGTAGCTAGACTTGAAACGACTTGGCATTTTTCTTTCAGAAAGAAAATTGGACTGAATTAATTTTGCTTATCAATAGTAAACAACTGCACATCGTGCAGTTTTTTTAGTCTTTTATCAAGGGCATCATCTTTGAATAAAGAGAAATAAAAATAAGGATTACCTACCTTATGTACTAACCACTATTGTGGGCAAATAGTCTCCACCGATAGATCTTTATTATACAATCTGGTACTAAACCTAGATACTAAACGCAACCAGTTGAAGGCCTGTCCGCTTGTTGCCATAACTCACCATTATCACAATTGTACTTAGGTACGTGCCCTCAATGTGCACGGAGTTTCTGCGAGGATCTGCGAAGATAAAGTCAAGTACCTACTAAGATTTAAAGTGGGCAGCATGGGTCTCCTAGAACCCATGCCCATGACACTTGACGAAGAGACCGGGGGTTTTAGTGAATATTCCTTGTCTCACCATCTCAAGATAGGGAATCGCCATCTAGTTTCAAGGATGGTGGCAAATGCATTATCCCAGTTAGGTACAAAGAAAAGGAGTTGGAGAGGTCCCCATGGCTGAAATCCGACAGAAATCATCACATTACTTGAAAAGAGAATTGTTTTAAATTTCAACAATAAATGTTGTTGATACTGAGCAGCATGACAACAAATATTTTCATAACTCATTAAATGTAGGTATTATAAGTAATAATAAATACTTAAGTATTACATTCAGTCAAAATTTAGAAAAATCTTTAGGTTGGAAGACATTTTCATCTCATTTTGTATCATATTGGAGATTGATGCAGTTCGTTTTATCGGAGAAAACTGCAAACGCATACCCCTAAAAGGTTTCCGTCCGAATCACGGCCATTGTCACACAAAAGCAGCCGAGTGTCGGCCCATTCCGCTTTATCTCGACGGAGCCCTTTCTCTAATTAAGCATTCCTACATTTATGGACGTCATATAGTCGTACCTGCTGAGAAGTAGAAAAATAACGGTGCGAATGATGAGTGCGTTCGGGTGCGCTCGTGGGCGTTTGCGCAACCTGCGCCCACTTGAAAGGTTACATGCGCTAGGGTTGCCCTTTGGTTTGGACTAAAAAGAAAAAAAAATGTTTAATGGACAATTTTTACCACTTGGAAAAGCTAGGGTAAGTGGTGGGAATTTGGCTGACACGCTCCCGCGTGTCTAAGATGCCATTTGGAAAATAGAAGTCTTCTCTTACGTAGGATGAAATTAAGGTTTTAAATAAATACGAGTAGTGTAGGTAAGTACTTATTGTGTTTCCTTTTGTACGCTCACCGCACAACAAATCTGACCTCTGCGTAATCTAAGGGTTGAATCAAGGTAGAGAACGTTACTAGCATTAGTTCCCCTTTTGTACCAATTTGTGAAATAAAGTTTCAATAAATAAATGAAAGTGATGAAAAAATCTGACTAAGCCTATTTTTGAGGGTCTTTGAGAGATTTGAGACAGCGGGGATCATTTGGATGCAGACCCCTTAAGACCGGTCCACGTGAAGGTTAAAGGGGGAGGCCTTAAGGTTATATGTCCAGCAATGAACATATATATATGTATCCTCCTATGTCTTCAGGCTCATGATGTTGATAGTTACACATGATTTTCCTTACCAGTAAGTTAGTTTGAATTGAACGTCCCCTTCCACAACTCGATGACCCGCTCCTATTTTACTATTCATATGTTTATTTCCCTTTACTATCAGCGTGAACAATTTTAGAACGCGCTATCGCCTCAATGGAGGGCAAAGGCCTCCCTTCTCTTTTTCCATAATTTGTATATTGAGCCGGTATTTTAGATAAGAATTTAATTCACATCACCGCTTTTTAAAGGCTGTCTTGTTTCCTGCCCTTTAATATTATGCAGAAGCTTTCACCAAAAGCGCATCTAACACGTATTAAGTTTGATGTTTTGCTACTTTGTTTACACATCTAAGCCTCGTTTTACACTGTGAAGAAATGGAATGGAAGCGACTTTTAGTAACGGAATTGGACGTAATGAGCTATAAGTCAATAGTACCTACGAGTATATTAACTTTGTAAATTCAGACGTAAAACTTATAGAAACAATTGATACATAATCGTCCACACCAATGAAACATGTTTAATCCGGTCGGAATCATGTGAAACCATCATTTAGGAAACTTAACTTTTCTAAATTTTCCTTTTAGTCTGGACTTTCGGGAGTCACTCCGAGTCATCATTTGGTACCTCCTCTTAGTCATAGTACAAGGGAAAATCTTAGTTCCAGACCAAGAACACTTATTCCTGGTCTTATTCTTAATTGTTTGGCGCATTACGCTTAAAAATTATTCTAGCCTCGCGCATTGGTTTTGTGGAATCAACTATCTGCGACAGTCTTTCTGAACAGCTACGACTTGGGAGCCTTCAAGAAACGAGAGTACTCCTTCTTAGAAGGGCGAAGCGACCCCAGAACTCGATTTGAGTTGCGGGTGTCCATGGGCGGTGTCGACTGCTTACCATCAGGCATCACATTTGCTCGTCTGCCGCCTCTTGCATAAAAAAAACTTGTGAATAACCAAGAAACTCCTGGGACTTTCGCGCATTTAATTATTGTCATTTAAAATGATACAAATTCATTATACTGTGTGCAACTTCGTCGCATAAAGTCGCTTCCATTCCCTATGAGCGGCGGAAATTGAGCTTAAGTTGACGAAATGGGTTACGAATGCGAGCCTCGTAATTGGAATAAAAAGTACGAGCAAGTTTAGCGCGGAAATCTCGGATAAGCCGTGATAGGTGCTTAGTTTGCAATTAGTAATCACGTTTGCTAATTAAGGAGTTGAAGTCGCAATACCCTTTACATAGTCATTCGGTCTATTTCGAAGATGAAGTTGAGATTACACGAATAGGTACAATATTGGAGAAGGAACTAGGGTGCATACTTCGATCAAAAGCAACAATAGCTTTTAAAGATACCAACTTTTATTTACTATATAGGTACGCCGGATAAGGCTTTCTTATCCGAATGAAGCAGGAAAATGAGTTATACTTATAAACTAGCTGTGCCAGCGTCGTCGCACGCTTGTATATCGGGTTTCAAAAATAACGGACTTCCATAAAATACTTATACCTATACCTAAGTTTTAAGTTAGACCTCTAGTAATACATTAGTGAAAATCGTATTCAATTTCATGCAGTAGTTTTTGAGAGATGCGCGTTCAAAAAATTTCTCCCGTTTTCTTAACATTTCCCTTCACTGCTCTGCTCCTATTAATAATAGCGTGATGAAAAGTACCCTATAACCTGCCCAGGAGTATGAAAAATAATTGTACCAAGTTTCGTTAAAATCCGTTGAGTAGTTTTTGTTTCTATAACGAACATACAGACAGACAGACAGACAGACAAAAATTTTACTGATTGCATTTTTGGCATCAGTATCGATCACTAATCATCCCCTGATAAGTTATTTTGAAAATATATTTAATGTACAGAATTGACCTCTCTACAGATTTATTATAAGTATAGATAGATAAAACTTACTGGCTATGTAATCAGATGTTAGCAACATTGATTTACATTATACGAGTAATATACTCGTACAAATATAAAGTAACAGTTATCACAAAAAATATATGTTTTAGAGACGATGGAAACCACCTTAGTCCCAACAATAATTCAAAAACTTATGATCGATTTGAACGACCTAGGTGTCTCAATTCAAAATTAAATAATTATCTTTAACAAAAATTTATTTCCAAACGAAAATTTTAAATGAACTGGAACAAGGAAATAATTTTAGTCAAATAAAAACTACAACCCTGAATATTATTGTGAAAAATTTTATGTCATTGAATTGTGAAATATCTTAAGGATGGTGATGAATTATTATTTATTATTAAATTTAGGCAAAATAAGCAGCGAAGGACATTAAAATAATTAAATTAATTTTATGATGCAAAGTCAATTATAAGTCGAATTCGTTGCACAAATAATCCATCACACATTGATTGATCAGTCAGAAATGTTTAGCGGTGTAGAAATAGCTTAGAGGTAAGATATGATAGTGATCGATGAAGCAGCATTATCGTATTTTTGTGTTTCTCCATCAACCTGTTTGGAGGATGATTTTTCTATGTCATTCAAGACGATTTTTTTTCTATCGTTTGAACGAGCAAAAGAAAATCAATAAATACTTTTCTTGACATGAGTTAATAAGTAAATAGTACAAATGCTAATGATAAGATGAAACAAATATGTTACTTACTAACAAATTTTCGTTATCAATACTTCAAATAGCCGCATTTCAAACACAATATAAGTAATAATAACCGTTGTTTCGTGGCCCTATGGCCGATAGAGCTTTATCGATGAATTCAACTCCTGAATCAGGAGAATGTTTTAAAAGGAGGTAATTTGGTGTAAAATAAAAAAGTAGAATCTATATTACCTATTGACCTACCTTCCGCCTTTATCTCTTCTTCAAAAAGAGTATCCCTTACAGTCGACCTGTTGCATTTACCGACCCGGAACCCACTCGGATTGCACGCCTCTCATAGGGCTGTAAGAACCACCGTAGATGGCTCAACAGTCGCAGGATGCCCTCCATTCACCTGCCGGGCCTACACGTGGAGCGCTTGCGCAACGCGCCTGCGCCCGCGCCTACTTTCCTTACGGTCACTACCCTTCTTGGAGGGACAGTTATGCGGAGCTTGGCCGGTGTTACGAAGTTACGATGCTCTTGAACGTTGCGCACTTTGTTTGGACGGTGGCGTAAGATTACACAAACTAGATGACTTATGGTATTTGAAGGATTGGACGGCCGTGCGACTCTGGCATTATGATTAATCATCGAATGGAGGGACTTTTTCTCGTTTCGTTTGTTTGTTTTTAAGCTAACGGTGTTTTTTGGATTTATCTTAAGTTTGTGGAAATCAGAATTCAGTAGATATTTTGTCACAAATTCAGTAGGCAAGTATGTTTTGTCGCTATAAATCAATTAGGTTAGAAAGAGACAACTTCGTTATCAATTTCAATTCCGTTTCCGAAATATAGTGAATAGGGCCAGTACAACTAATAAAAATCATAATTTAGTACAGACGATCATTACGGTCACACGTTCATTAAAATTTATAGTTTTCAATTTTTGTGAAAGTCATTAGATTGTGATGATTTTTAATAGGAACTTTACGAGAGTTTGACAATTCGCATCTATACGACATAAGTAAGAGGTAGACCTAGCTTTTTCCATAAGGCATTGTGAATATCCCCCCTGCCTTAATGAGTAAATCTGTGGATTGGATATTGATAAATACGCACAATGCAATTTAGGTAGTCTTCTAAGTAATGTTTAAAAAGTAGAAGATGCTTTTTAAAGGGTAAAAGTCGTGCAGAACTGTTACATATGTTTGTACAATAAGGTTTCTGTAATCAGTAGACTTTTTCCTTGTATCACGATCGTGTTATGTAAGCAGCATTTGGCTTTGCTTACATTTCGGTTAGTTACGCAGAGATCATCACTTCACAGTTAATAACTTCCTCAAACTAGTTCCTAAAGCTTGTCTAGTATCTAATGGATTCAATGAATAGTAGCATCAAGCCTTATCCTCCAAATTTGGCTGTAAAACAATAGATTTTTATGGTCTGGCATTCCTATGATTATTATTATTATTCCTACGATTAGTATAAGTGAATTGTTATGGGGTTGATAAACTTGCGAATCTAAAGAATAAGGGATGTTGATAACATCGACCGCAATTTCCAATAGACCAATAACAAATAAAAGCATTTATCAGCAAAAAAACGACAATAATTATGGTGACAAAGGGATAAACTAGGACGTTTTACCCTTTCGAACAAAAAAAAAGATTTTTCAAATTGATTCACAATTCTCGGAGAAATGTGGTAACAAACATACAACAAAAAATTCGGTCGAATTGAGAACCTACTCCTTTTTTGAAATCGGTTAAAAATGGACACCGTTTGACCACTGACCCGTTTCTGACCACTGTGGTTGTTGTTTTAATACCTACTCCTTTGCTGATACTGAAAAAAAATTGTCACAATGAGAAATAATATTGAATGACCTCGTCTCATAGGCTACTACTACCTTGTAACAGACTGTTGAAGATTATCCGCCGATTGAAAAATAAAAAAAAATATGATTGCCATGATACAGGCATACCCTAGTGTGGCAGTCATAGCCAACATTAGATTGGATAGATATTCTTTATTGCACCAAATACAAACATTTATAGACAAGGTATTACAAACAACTAGTACAATTTAGGCGGTCTTATCGCTACTAAGCGATCTCTTCCAGACAACCTTCAGGTAGAGGATAGATTAAACAGAAGGGGTGAGGTGAGCAATCGACTGATAAAACATTGTTCGTGTTGTACATTTTCTTTGGAAATAAACTATCTTTATCTTATCTTTAAAACCTAAAATAAATTATATCTAATAAGTGTTAATGTTACAATTTAATATTTTATTTGAATAAACCTAAAATAAAATATACGATGCAAATGTGGAGCTGTCGCCATGTATCGTAAACATTTGTTGGACCGGTTCGGTGTCAACTTGAAATGCACAGATCGTATGATAAGCCGGTATTCATATAGTCAAATTTAAGGGTGATAACTGAATGTAAAGTGAAGGTCACAATTATCATACAATAGCATCGAATCGCGCGCCTCTACCGTTACAAAGACAGGTAATCTTTACGTAACATATGCTTATACGAGTACGTCTACTTAATTCGCCAGGATCAGTGCGAGGTTTTAAATAATAATCATTGAAAAAAGAAACTGAAGACTGTTTTAGTTTATCCTCTATCTAAACCGTCTAAATTGTAATTACGTAATATAATCTTGTGCTTAATTTTAATTCAACTGTTTGGAATGCATTAATGAAAATATCTTAATTAACTAATATTATAAAGCTGAAGAGTTTGTTTGTTTGAACGCTCTAATCTCAGGAACTACTGGTCCGAATTGAAAAATCTTTTTGTGTTGAATAGACCATTTATCGAGGAAGGCTTTAGGCTATATAACATCACGCTGCAACTATTAGGAGCGAAGAAATAATGGAAAATGTAAAAAAAAACGGGAAAAAATAACTATTCCACGCGGACAAAGTCGCGAGCACAGCTAGTCAATAATAATAATATAATAATATATAACCCAAGACATGCCACGCTGGGCCACACAGCCCCATCTAGCCCCAAACTAACCCGAAGCATGTACTATGGGTACTAGACAACTTACTTAGATACTTTTTTTTGTAAATAAATACATATTAGGTACACATAGAAAACACCCAGACCAATAGTGTAGGTTCCTATTAAATACTAATGTTGTTATTTATTATTTAATCTTTGTTGAACAAGAGAGTACAAAAGGCAAACTTAATGCCGTGTGTCATTCTCTACCAGTTAACCATTGGGCGAGCTAGAAAAAAATGTGGTGCGGTAATAGAGATTCTAACAACTGCTTTAATTATTCCTACTTGTGTACAAGTAACGCATATATATTTTTAAATAGTAAATTAATCGTAGATAGCAATGTTTATAATTTCTGGCAATATAAAATTGCCTTCCAAGGATTTTTATGAAAACCCAGCAGTGGTTCCTTTTTCAGAGGGAAAAAATTAAAATAAGAGAGAGCTAAGTTGCTGTTAGCACGGACAGTCCTAAGTTTTCTGTCAGTTGCCACCGCTCATACTTGCCCTTAAGAAATCCACGCTTCGATTAAGGGGCAGCGCAGACGACAGACTATCCGTGACGCACTTTTTAGTCTGTGATGCAATTATATGCAGTAACGCACACGACGCGCAAAAATCTGTCGCGGATATTTCACAGACTCAACGCACATCTTCGATCATTCTGTCGGCAGAGCTGTAGGGACCTAGATGCTCTTTTAAATGTCTCAGACGCAGACTCTATCGCACAAGAAGTGTACCGTCTGCGCAGCCCCTAAAGAATATGGAAGGAAACGCATACGCTGGCATCAAGTACAACTTTAATAGTCCAATAGAGATAAGAATCGCTAAACTTTCTTCATGGAGCATCGTCATCAGTCTAGAGAAGTCCAGTGTTGGACATAAGCCACTAGAATTGTTCGCCACTTTCGATCCTGGGCCTCTACTGCCAAAATCGAAATCGAAAACGGAAGGGACAAATGGGAGAGATTTATGGTGCAAAAGTACGCGATCCGTTCAACGAACGATCGTTGTCGGTTTTGGTAGGTCGGGCCCTGAGCTTCTCGCATCCAGCAATCCTGCGCAACTGCTGCTTAACAGAATGTTGACGGATTACTGTCAAAGTGTGAAAATGTTAACGTTAATACGAAATGTATATATTTTTAATGTCACTAATGCGTTATAAAACTTAAACGGCTAATTACCACCATATAATGCGAACAATTTAGAGATTACACGCAACTGCTGTAAAATAAATATAGTAGACATGTCATAATGAACTCTACATGAGTGCGCTAATAAAGCGTTAAGAGTCGGTAATTTATTTGAAAGGGACGAATGATGTCATAATCACCTCATACTCTACGTACTCCTTCGTACAAGATTTAGAAGCATAGAGTCACGTAAAGCTTTACTTTTTTAAATTACCTATTAGATGACGAATAATTGAAGATATTTATGTTATGGAATATTCTTCAAGTGATAATTTTTATTCATCTATGCCTGGTTGATGACATTGTCGCTACTTATTATGTATTTTTTGTATTATGTGAATGTGATGTTTTCTTTGGGTTTGGTACCCATGACAATTATTTCAGCTACTTAATTTACGATCAAATCTATTTAATGATGTTGTCTGTAAAATTTAACGATATTGAGTTCATGTTGTAACAATGTTCATTAACCAGCCGTGTTTATAGCTTTTTGTCACAATATTTGGAACAAACCACAAGTAGATAATGTTTTATAAAAAAAAATAGGTAGGTAATGCTAAAATTATCTGAAAAAATACTCGTGAAATGCATATAGCATTACCTGCGTCTCATGCCAGAGACTTTGTCCCAAAATCCAAATTTTAAAAATCACCGATACGCGTGTCGCGGCGGGTCATCGACCCCACGTGGAACCACCCTGATTTCACATCTTCCGTCCTTGTCTCGCACGTGGGCGGACGGTATGGCCGCGCCGCTCACGCCTGCCATTCTCACGTGCGCTCGCGCCGCGCTATGCTTGCCGCCTATCAAAAAGTTCTATCCCTCTCTAGGACTCGGCAGACATAAATTCAGATAAATGTACACGCACATACGGATTGTATTGCATACAGTCATGTATTCAGGGTCTTTTAATATTTTTATCGGTGTCAGTGAAGATCTGTCTGCAACTCAAAAAATCTTCACTTATGTAAGACCTGGTTTTACCTATGTAAGACCTGGTTTTTTAAAGCACTTTCGGAGTCCTAAAACATCAACTAAAGGTTTTTTTGAGACCTATACTCATCCATATACTTACTCTCCATCAAAGTTAGATGACCCCGTTTAGTGATATCTCGACCTGATTAGAAAGGAAACTCCAAAAGTTCCTCGAAGTTTAGCATTTGTGGTCACAGATTGGACAAGACAAGAGGAGAGAGTGGGTACTCTAGTTACGAATAAGGTGTACCAACCTGGGGTTTAAAAATCTTGATTCAGTCTTACCGTAACTGTGATCGATTAAGTGAATATATGTATTCGAATATACTGAAACAAGAGCGAATAAAACAAAACAAACCAACAATGCTTACCTAAATCTGTCCCCCTGCGCATACGCATACGCTTGTAACATACGAAGCAGGTTATTGTTCCACGGTCAACTGAAGCACGTGGCGCGTTCAGAATTATGTATTTGTAGGTGTTTGAATGAAAAATACGGAATAGATTATGTAACTTGTAACCAAAAAAAATATCGCGCTATTCATTTTTTTTATAAATTTACAAATATGACATAATTCTGTCTGGTTACTAATTTACACGCTTAATAACTAAGCAATCATGAATTAATTTTCGTAGTAACGAATAGGGAGTTTGGAAAAAGATATCAATAGGTATATCTTTGTTTATAAAACGAACATGTGAATTTAACACAAAAACATTTTTGTATAGAAATTGAAAAAGTTGCAAGTTATACATAAGTTGAATTTTGTGTAGTTAACGTCCCCAACAAAAATATCAACGAAAAAAGTTTTGTATTTTTTTATAAGTATACCCTAGAAGTTTTAGAGGGATGAAAAGTTTGTATAAAAGGCGGAAACTACTGTTGTTGACACTCCTGTGAGATTATTAAAAGCCTATAATTCCGTGGGTGGGACTAATCAAGTAAAATGAAATTGGAAAAATGATTTATATAAGGCTATTCTTTATACAGTATGTCAACTAAATCCGAGACACATGGTGCATAAAATGAAAGACTTACCTACCTACTACTAGGCATATATATAGTACCACTGCATATACAACCTTAAACAAAAGGAGGTAAAAAACAAAAATTAGCGTTGGAAAATGATTAAAAAAATACTCACCTCGCTTTGTGGTTAAAACTTTTTACGCGTCCGCATCGGCAGCTGATAACGGGTACCGCTATCTAGTCTCGAGTTCGCTTCTTAATTTCCTGTTAGATATTCATAGATAGTTACATCCCACCAAATCTTGAAAGTAAACAGTGGGCAAGTTTGACCGGCATAGCAGTCATTAAATTAGGTAGATAATTTGGGAATCAACTAAGGCTTTATTTCTTTTGTTTATTTTCCTGCTACTTATTTTTCTGGAGAAAAAGCGATTTATGTCCACGTAAATCTCTTTTTTCCAGAAAATTAAGCTCGGTCCAGGTTACAACATAACTGCCCATATGATTTAGTCTTCGCGATGTCTGAAAAGATTTACCTCCTCCAGGCAGTAACAGAAATGAATACAATTCATCTCCTCATTTCTTTCAGTGGGTGCCGTAAGAGTCGACTATGGCCTCTTCTACGACGACTACGTGAAGTGAT
The DNA here is from genome assembly GCA_031163375.1 of Conogethes punctiferalis. Lineage (NCBI taxonomy): Eukaryota > Metazoa > Arthropoda > Insecta > Lepidoptera > Crambidae > Conogethes > Conogethes punctiferalis. The sequence continues at coordinate 13,526,264 of CM062078.1, forward strand.
TCCGTCGCATTTCGGGATCAGTCGATGTATAGCCACACCCTCCAATCTTTAACAGGCCAGGATGAATTTGACCACTGATTATAAAAAAATAAAAAAATTAAAGCCTTCACTGGATACGCTATTATAAGTAATGCTTGGACTTGTCTAGAGCACTCTTGAGTGCCTATAAATATGGAATAACCTATCAGATTACCGTCAAACTCTGCATGTGGCCGATTTTGTCTGCCATTAGGCTACATTTGGCATAATGATCATGGTTATTTGATATATTGTGTAAATTTATCGCTATTATTGTCATCATGAATTTTTGCGGTGCATAATTTGTTCATCTTTGTCAAAATAATTGTGTCTATGCGAAAAAAAAATCTTTATGTAGGGGACAGACGGCTTTGTTGTGTGGAGACTTTATGTAATGAATATATTATGTTTTTAAAATACCAACGAGTTCTTTAAAATGTATTCGAGATGACTATTGGTTACTTCATAAATCACTTGTGTAGATTAAGGCGTTAAGCACAATAAGACAAACGCACTAGGCAACACAAAGCAATACATGGCGAAAAATTTTCCATTGTGCTATGATTGGCGGCATCGTTGGTTTCCTGTGCCGAGTAAAGACCAACAGGTTTAATCCCGAGTCAGGCCAAATTCGTTACTAAGTTTTTCTGCCAAGACATCACTGGGTTAATGCCTCGGACCCATAAAGTTGGCGATGCATTCATGCTTTCTGATGCACGGAGGTGTGTAGGTACATCAGGAAACACGGTAAGCCATTAGTCTGCGCCTGAACTCTCTCCGGTCGCGTCGAATTCAATATCGACCTATAACGATTACAAGAGTGAAGTACCAGAGAGAACACCTGTCAATATGCACACAATTTGTGTACTTTAATATCTCCTGCGCACTTGGCTAGTCTCTTAAGGGGCAGCGCAGACGACAGACTATCCGTGACGCACTTTTTTGCAATTATATGCAGTAACGCACACGACGCGCAAAAATCTGTTGCGGATATTTAACAGACTCAAGGCATACGACGCACATCTTCGAACATTCTGTCGGCAGACCTAGACGCTCTTTTTAAATGTCTCAGCCTAAGACTCTATCGCACAAAAAGTGTGCCGTCTGCGCTGCACCTTAGAGATAAGCCGTTGTGGCTGAAATTCAGTTTTATTAGCTTTAAGCTACTTACTTTTGGATCGGAGCAATGTATGTAATGTTGTTTGATATGTTGTCTGAAAAAAAAGTAGATAAAAAGTAAATGTACTGTGTGTTCATATTGTATAATATAGATAGTTGATGTGAAATAATAGTATTGTATAATCTAGATACCTAATTGATACAATAATAATATTATAGATACTAAATACCGTTGTCTGCTACGAGCGACAACCGTAGCACGCTCATTTATTTTAATAGATAGGTTAAGTAGTATCTGGTGCGCTTGCGCCGTTTATCGAACACTTTCAATATCAGAGGTTACTTCAGGCTAAGGATACCTAAGGATGCCAATGGCGACAGATATTTAGGTGAGGTGGAAGGACGTAATGTTATTTTATGAGAATTGAATTTATAAAAAAAATAAGAAACTCGAAATAGGAAAAAAGGGATTTTTATAATGACCTTCAGAACTTTTTAGAGCCTCAGTGGCGCAATGGTTAGTGCGTTAAACTTAAAACGAGTATGATCCGAAGGTTCCGGAGTCAATTTAGGAAATCTTCTACTTCTTCGTCGATATCAATAGTGACATTGACATAGTGGTCGTGGTCTTCATTTCAGTAAGGCTCACAACGCACCACTTTTCTCTTACAGGCGCCTTTCTCGTGCATTCGAGTAGCGATAAATTACTTAACCTTTCACTGCTACCTTTATCTGGTCCGTTCATCTCATAGACGATCGTCAATCACCCTCGTGGCTTTTAACCCTCAACCTTTCCTTGGACCACAAGTCGCTTAATAGCCACCTCTCCCCGGTGGCATACATGACATGACCAAAGAAGGTAAGGATGCCTTAGGGTACTCTCTACTCTACTACTCTTTTAGGTAGGTCTTTTTTTGCCATTTTCTATTGCTTTCCGAACCAGTGTGAAAGATTAAAGACAACTTAAGTTCTTTTTTTAAAAAACCTATTTAAGTATAAATACAATATAAAATTATTGTAAACACTTTATTAAAAAGAGCAACTACACGAGTTTCTTACTTTTTTCTCGGTAGAATACTTTTTGCCGAACCGGGTGGTATTCGTAGTTAAACAATTTGTAAATGTTTTTAACCTGAAAACCTATATACGAAAAAAGATTAAGTATTTCGACATCGAGTTCAAAGATATTCTAAAACAAAATATGCCGTCGATTTTCAACAAGTTCACCACCGCGTATTCAAATGAGCGATGCACAGCGACATATAGCACAATCCGCGGCTACCTACACGCTAGATAATCTACCACCATTACAGCGAGAGACCTTGAACGACGCCTACCTACCTCATTTGTTATGTGAGGCTACGACGCAAATAAGCACGCTTCGCTTCAACTGGGATCCTGAGACAAGAATCACCGGCGATTTTAATCGTCAAGTCGTTTGGAAGTGAATTTTGTTAATTATTTTTCTTCGTAGAGGTACATTTTAAGGTGACTTATAGTTATCAGGGCATTTGGATTTTCTAGTTCTTTATGGTTTTTTTTTATATTTGGACAGAGTCCCAATGTGGGTGATTAGGTAAATTAAGAAAAAAATGTGGTCCAAATAAAATTAAAATTTAACTACTTAGTCCGCTGGCTTCTAGATCCTGTAGTGGATTTTGGCTTCCGACACAACAAGATACCATTCTTCCCTATCTTGAGCCAGCTCAGACCAGTTGCCGATCTGTAGTTGCCCAAGTAGGTTCTTCTCTACGTCGTCACTCCAGCGGACTTGGGACGCCCAAAGGAATGTGAGCACGGTTGTTGCAAACAAAAAGTCAAGTTGTAAATACAAAATCAGCAAATCCGTAGGATTTTTTGTAAGGTCTAAAGACAAGCCAAGGACTCCTCTAACAGTTACTGTTTTTCAATATCAACATTGTAAGAATCATTGATTAATTCTCGATAAACGCCACCGGCTGTAGGTAGTATATTTTATTTTTGCTCTTTTGGTCTTATTAACCCGTTGCTGCTCCCAGTTTACTTATTATCCAACCCGCCTGCCAAGCGTGGTGACTAAGTCAAATCCCTCTAAAAGACAATACGGATGATGACAAGGTATGAAAATGAAGAAAATAATTAGTCCGTCTCTTAGATAATAAAAAAATATAAGACCCGTATTTTTTGTTTTGTCGAAATAACAAGAAAATACTTAGATATAGCGCATTAAAGTTACGGAGTGGGGGCTAACTACGTCACGTTAGAGTATATTTTGTACTCTAACGTGACGTCATTTAAAATCAATGTATCTTCGTAAGTTTTTGAACAAGAGGCAAAATAAAAAATACGTATCCAATATTTTTCATTAATCTATCTGATGGACATTAAATTATTTTTTAGTCATCATCCCAATTGTCTTTGGGGGAGGGCTATGTCCAGCAGTTCACGTTTTTAGGCTGATGACGATTAAAGATTTTCTATTCTATTATGATAAACCTAACCATAGATACGAAATGAACATATTAGCCAATGTATTTAACGTGGTAATATTAAGTATTTATACAGTACATTATGTAGGCAGATGAATACACCCGCCTATTAACATTTGCATAGCCTCACAACTCAACTTATCCCTTTGATCGACGAGCCGAAACATAAAATGACCATAAAACGGCGCGTAAACTGAATTGCACTTAGATACTTAACGATTTATTTAGGTAACAAACGGTTTCCACCATATGATCTACGTGTGTATAGATATGACAGAGAAAACGCGAGATGTGAAAGCTATCGAGATTTGCGCGTCGTATTCACGCATTCATCAGTTTACGCTAGGTGTGTCAGGCGATAGAAGATTGGGGATCCATGTGTTTTAACAGACAGTCATTATAGACTTGCTGGAATTGCACAAAAGATTTACTTACCGGTATAACAATTACAAAAAACATCAGCTTCAACCAATAAGTACCAAGTGAACAACACTTAGGATTGATTTTCCTCAGTTTCCTCTTCCACTTCTTGGGTATATCCAAAACGAACTGACAAAATTTCATCACGATCCGATCAGTGCTTTCGATGCACTTAAAAGATACAACTGGACTACCTATCTATGGATATTATCTTTCGTATGTAAACAATTAGTTCGTTGTTCATGAACGCCTATAAGATTTGCATAAAGTAAATTGATTTGACACAATTGCCAGGAGTAATATGGAACAATAAGGATTTTAAAGAATAAAAAGATTTACTTGGCGGTAAATGGAACGACATTAATTTTCCATAAGTAGTCACTCTATGTTAGCTAACATAGTATAGTGAGGGAACCGTCCCTCACTATACTATGATAAACGATGTATGGAGAACAACTCGGTAGTTGTTCTCCATATAGACATTGAAAAGCCAGATGGAGTAGTAGTTTAGTAGCCTCCATGTCGGTTTAAATTAGGCAACAACATTTTAGCCTCTCATGTTGTAAGTAAAGCAAATAATTCTACTGTGTTTATTTATTTAAAGCAGCACAGTTGCCTGCCATCTTCAGGTGAAGAGACCCAAGCCTCTTTGGCAGTTTCCACAGTCATGCTAGCCTTTAAGATTATTCTATACACTGTTCCTTAAAACGAGTCCGAGTCACGTCAAGAGTGTTTAACCTAGTGTACATTGTTCTCCAGACTTATCACCGGCTGAGAAGCTGAAATCTCAAGAGGAAAATGTTTTTAAGCTAACTCATTCGGTACCAGTATCTACTTACAAAAATATACAAAAGACCGTTTCTAAATCAGAAAGACCACAACAAAGCTACCCTATCCCCATCATTTCAAAAACCGTGTATACGATACATAAACAAGACAAGACTTTGCAAGTGCGAAATAAGTCCTTATGTCGTTCGATATAAGATGTAAATACAGGCTGTTTGCCGTGTTATATGTCACTCGAACACTTAGTAAAGGCAAGTGGGAGCAGTCCTCAGAAGCGCCCGCTGACCTTGCCGCGTGGGAGCGCGCTAGAAATCGGCACTGCGGCGTGCGCTTACGCAACTCACCACTGTACCACAGCGCAGGGAGAGGCAGTGAGTGAGTAGTTGAGTATGTGGTTACGCCTACCCGTGGACTGCGTAGTCTACATCTTTAAAGTTGATTAACAATCTAAATGTAAACATTTTTGTGGTCGATATCTACTTAAAATATGGACAAAAACATTTTTATTTCTAGAGTAAAGGAAAGCGTAATAAAACCAAGCAACGTCTGTTAAACGAAAGGTTATGTTGAAATATAAATCCTTTAATATGTGGATACCCACAATAACCTGTATAAAACTGTGCCTGGAATACTCCAGGCACAGTTAAAGAGTTATTATTAGGTACTCATCTGAGATCAGCCCTAAGTCTGTTCAGTAGAAACATTAAGTTATAAATTATTATGTACACAATAACTTCCAAACACAAATATTAAATTGCTTTGGTACGACTTGTAAATACACAAGCGTAGCTAGGTGATATACCTACCCCTATCTATCTATCTACCATAGAAAATGCCTAATAAACTCCCCCTTAAAAATAAAAGAATGAAATAAATGTGACAATTTATCACAAAGAATTTACCTATTATGAATTCCCAGCACATATTGCTATCTAGTGTTACTTTACTGTAATTTTGTGTTAACTGTGAATTGAGTGCGAGTTGGTGATCCGAAACAAGCCGGTACTAAGATTTATATGCGACCATACGCACCCTAATCCTGAAATAATGCTGTTAATATGAATCACAGCATCCTATTAATTTTTTTTTTTATAGTAGCACTTTAACATGACCACCCGAGTTTCATTTCATCCAAATCCCTTCACTGGTTTTGGCTTACAAGACTACCATTGTTCATCACATGAATATGGAATTGAATCCGCGACTCGGTTCAGAAGGCAGGACCTCGACTCATTGCAGTCCACAGCTGGACATACGCATCTCCAGTTGTTCGCCACTTAGGACAAACATCTGGAGGACATACCCATAATCACCACGCTGGGCAGGGGGGTTGGCGATCGAAGGGCATAGCTTTTCGCTCCGGTGACCCTGCTGCCCGTCTTCGGCCTGTGGTATTTAGCTACGCCTTCAATTGTGATGGTTATACCACCAGTCGGTTGCCGGTTATTCGGCAGGATGCACCTCGGACTGGTTTTATCTTTAAATATATAAACGAAAATTAACTCATACAAAATAATTAGTCTATACAATAATTACCCAGTTGCTATACAAGATCGTGCTATGCAGTGTCAATATTATTTACGACAAACATGCGGAAAACTGGTCACGATTGAAATGATTATTACATCTAGCTATATTGCTCTGTGAAGCCGGGTTAAAGTTTAATAGAAGGTTTTCTTGTTTATGACACGCATCTTGAAATATCGCAGGCAACTGTAAAGAGACTTTAGATATATGTAGTTAGTCAATGGGCTGTAAACTGAATTGATAGGTCCTTTTCTTACTACTTAATATCTAACACCCGTATAACACAAACGTTACCTACTATGCAACGCCCGGACGCACAGGTACCCAAAAACCAATTCATAGACAACACTTCAGTGCTGGTAGTTATTGCAATTGCCCCAGTGTGACATGTCTTGGTATTAACATCCAGAAGACTTTAACATCTGAAGAAATCAAACTCAACTGTCTTGAGTCTATTGACTTTGATTGAACCCTCTCTAATAAGTTAAGAATTATGACAACCGAGCTAGAACAAATCCTGTACCTAAGGAAGTCCTACCGTCAGGTGGCTCCTGATAATTTCATAAATCAATTAAAAAAGTAGCTTCTTGTGAATCGAAAAGAAGAAGAAGATGCGATAACCTCGCGGGTAAATAGTACTCAATACTAAATCCACGACAATAGTCTTTGGCGCGATCTAACGACAGTGCGCTTCAATTCATCGCTATCGTGCGATATGTCATCTTTACATCTCGCTTATCGGCCGCCGCTCGATCAGGGACACCTGTCGTTGCACGCGCCGACTTTAGCCTACATAGCCTCTATCTGCCCGTCTCTACAATCCATTGAATAAACCGTAACGCCGTCTCTATCTGCGCGGATCGGTCCGCAAAGGATGCAAGATTATGGGGTGTTACACTTGTGTCGATATGGTAACAAAAAATACTAATTTAAAAAAGGAACATTATGCCGACGTATTTATGTATGACGGATATGTTTAAAAGTGATGATGATGAAGTAGAAATAAACATATCCGTACAGTGACAGATAAAGAACACAAATCACCGCCCCAAATCGTACCAAATGCCTTAAAAGTCAACTAAGGTTCTTGTGATTTGATCATCCGTGATGTCATAGTTTGATCAAATTTTTGACTGGTTATGAAGTAATATATTCAACTGTGTAAGAAAAATCAACGCTTTTACAATAGAAGAGGCAAACACAACTAAACTTTAGTTGGAAGTAAATGATAGTATATCATGATAGTATTAATATTTGAAAATACATTGCTACGTGGCTGCCTTCAGTATATAAGTCAACGGCCCGTAATCACTAAGCCACCTACTCTCAATTTAAAAACATTATAATAATTATTAGTATTTTATTGTTATCAGAAAGAAATCAATCTATCACTCACAAGCAGCTCAATCGACTGTACTGTAATATAATCGCCGAGTCCATTAAAGTGGAAAACCCCAAGATTCGTAGTTCGAACTGCAGAACAGTGGTGCGAGAGCCACAGTTAGAGTGTCCCGTTACGACGCGACTCATCTCTAATGCCATCTCACGAAAGCTCCACTTTTGGCGGCGAATTGATTAACCCTAAATTGTTCCGATCATTAGGACAGCAATAAGTAACTACTTATAATAAGAATGAATCACTGAGGCCCGGTTACACTAAATACCTCACTAAGCGCTAATCGGAATTGGTAGTTTTTTAGTACTTGCGTCAACAACCTTAACAAGCTAAGGAGCTTCCGAAATATAAGTAGGTAGTTTTAAATTTGAAAATCTTTTTTTTTTCCTTGGAAGTGCCTAAGTTACAACTTTTTATACCTATATAAAAAACATTTAGTTCTATTTATCAGCAATGCTAAAATAAAAATTATTTTAGGTAACTAACTTTTAACGTTCGTGAATACGGGTGTAAAGTTTGCCCAAAGTGGCGAACAACTGGAGAGGCCTCCCCAGCCTAGCCAGAGACTAAGTACGATAGGCTGATGATGATGATGATGATAGCAGTAACTACGAAGAGGTTACAGCTTGAGCTGGGTCTTAGTCATTTCGTCCCACAAGGGATGGTAAATCCCTTTGCGGTTCGAATCGCCACAGCCCCTTTTACAATGTGTTTTATGTGGGTTTTCCTGCCCTTTGTCTCTATGGACCAATGGTAAGATCGCAGTTTAGATACAGAGTATCCACACTTAGCCCCTTTTGATTTCTGAATATGAAAACATCTTTTACATAAAGTGTGGTTCTAATTCCTGCGCTTTCCGATGCTGCAAGCTTTTGTCTTTTTATCAGAAATGACATTAAAACATATTAAGATAGTAAGTAAGCGGTGAAAAGGTATTTTCATGCCTACCTTGTAGATGCCGAAAATAAAAAGCTCTGGTCGTTCGCTCTATTATATCACATCTAACCTACCACTATCTTATATAAAAGTTGCAAAAGTACATGAAAAAGCTCCGGTCTTTGTTGACAAGTTCCGTTTGATAAATCAGCAGTTTTGTTTGATGTTGTCTGTCAGGTAAATATCAGATACTTAATTTAGCAGGTAGTGTGCCCTCTACACAAGTATCTTCTTAAAGATAAAACTCGTTACAAGGTCTTATTATGAGAAATAATGCATTGCAATAAATGAAAAGCCTAAAAACGTCTTATTTATTGCATAATATAAACTTTTTGATGCAGTAGGTGTACCTACACGATAAAAATCCCTATAATACGAGTATAACGGGATTTTATCGTGTATTCCTCGGGATAAGAATAATTGGTGTTTTCCGAATGACGGTCTACGATTTCAGCGTAAGATAGTAAATAGGATACTGTACTGGCTCGTGTAATTAACATTTTTGTTTGTTCCGTGTCTGGGTGTTTATATTTGTACTTAAGTACATATAAAGTACATACATATTTGTGGTACCCCTTATTCTGATACCTATAACACAAGTGCTTAAGCTACCTACTTACTTTGGGATCAGAGCAATGTAGGTATGTGATGGTATCTCATATACATACCTATATACTTTACCAACTAAGTTGCCTATGACTACAACCGGTATTCACTAATGGAAACATCATTTAGTTACATGTCCTTATTGGCAAAATGGAGGAAGCCATTGGTTGATGGGCACTCGTAATTATAATGACGAAATTACGTTTCGCAATTAAGTAACAATACCGGATTAGCGGCGGTGAAACTCGCACAATTAATTTATTATTAGGTGTAAAAGCACCAATTTAATTAACCTATTAAACCTGAGTTTGCTGTGGTAGAAATGGATTTATTTGTAATTTCATATGTCGCCGGCAAATCCTGCTGATAAAAACTTACTTAGCCCATTAATTGTAATACGTTTTTTTATTTCTGATATTACGTACCTAAATGTCATTTCTTTCAATGTGTATCATTAAAAGAAAAGTTGGTAATACTTACCTATCTCTTCTTCTCGGCAATCTTATTTGGCGATGTAACAGAAAGAAACACAATCTAATTTTTTTACGGTTCTTCTCGATAAAAGCTGCATACCAAATCCGGCGGTATAGCAAATTTTAATTGTATCAGATGATTTTATTGCTTGTCTCAAGTTTACATGAATAAAGATACATAGATACTTTGAATATTTTCTCTACGGACCTAAGTGTATGAAATCTTTTTGTTAGTTAACTATTTGTGTTTAAACCAGCCCTCTTATTCACAAGCCGTCACAATTATGATAAACAGAAACCAATTCTAAACTCATCGGTTATAAGATCATGAATAATTAATCCAGAACGTTCTTAGCAGAGATTAAAAAAAGCTTAGTCGCACTCAAATGTTTACATACCCAGTGGACCCAGAACATTGTAGATGTATAAGTTGTTACATACCCAACCCACATAGAGGTGAACTCTAAGAACTCATTTAACACTCGCTTACGGCACATACAGTGCACGGCAAGCGGAGGGTTAAGAGTAGAACTCATTCGAGAGGTTCAAATGACTATAGGTACTCGCGGGCCTTTCTTGGAAATGGGTGGCGGTAGAGGGATCGGCCGCTCCTGCGTGACACAGATAGCAGGAATCCGATGTGTATATGTCACCGGAAAATAGCAAGAATCGTAAGTTGATCAACTTCCTAGGTAGTTGATTAACTTTCGGAATATAACAAACGGTAGTTGAAATGTATTATTTAACGCAATGGATTTCAGTTAGTTGATCAATTTACGGTAGCCTGACAGTCATTTAATAATTTACGATTTTGACACAAGTAAAATCGTCCTCAAATGGGCCAATCGTTGCTCAATGTACTATTTAACGGTGCACTATTACCCGTAACTTAATACACTGTTCCCTGATTGGTTGCCGGGATAACGCCACGAGAGCCATTGAACCAATCAACGTTCACCTCACCTTCGTCGGATGATTTTACGGCAAGACCCCGTAAAATGATCAATTTACTAAAATACATACGTTAAATAATACATTTCAACTGCCGTTTATTATTTTCCGGAAGTTAATCAACTACCTAGGAAATTGATCAACTTACGATTCTTGCTATTTTCCGGTGACATATATAGCTAGATTGTGCCTTGTGCAGAATGCAAGCCACAGACGTACCTGCTAAGGACAACGGAAGATATAGATTTGCCTCTGGAAGTACATAGGTCTGGGATGATCGTGAAGAGTGATTGCTACACTCTTTATTAGGATGCACTGCCTATACATCCAATAATAAGTGACCTTTTTTAGGCGGAAGATAGAACATTCACAGCAGTAGGATGTATGACTGTTTCAGTCATGCTAGGATCAGTCGGAAATAAGCTGTAGACATATCCATCTGATTTAAAGGAGCTACGACACTGAATATAGTATGGGATGAGTTCATCTACAGTCTGTATTTAGGGGTACCTACCTTCTGGAATATTGGAAAAAAAATTCCACCGCTTGCGCGAAAACATAAAGAACGAAATATTGAAAAAAAAACAAAAAAAACTATTTAAAATAAAATCCATCTAAAGAAATGGGAGGGCAGATAACAACCTTAAAATATTTTAAGGATATTTTATTAAGTTTTTGTCGATCTTTCAACTAAAGACCTAATATTCCAGGAAAATAAGACCTAATGGGAGTTTTCTCTACAAAAACTTACAAACTACCATCTAGGCTAATCCAATTATTGTTCATGCAGTTTCAGGATATAAGTGCTACTTATGTGTATACCTGACTATTGATCGCGCGTTCCAATAATAAAAATCGGTCTGACCTACTTACAATTAAAACTTTAGTTCCTAATTTTAGAGGAACGACAGTGGAAGGAGTCTCGAAATAAATGAGGGTAACTACATTCGAGTCTAGCTACAGGTTACCAAAATAACCCGAACGGGGGTAACCTAAATTAAAATTCAATATTCATTATAAAGTTTCCAGTAGTGGGGTAGTTACGGTTCCAGATAAACCCTCGAAAATTAAATTGAAAGATAAGGTTTTAGACAACTTTTGTATCAAATAACTCCCTGAATAATCATCAAAGACTGATAAAAGTAGCAGACTGGTTTTTTTTACGTATTATCTTTATTTTTAGCCATTTCTTTTCTCTGGGCGATGTTACTAAAAGCTTGTTGCGAATTTTTTCTATGTGCCGTTACTAAGACCTATGATCTGGCCAATTATTATAACTTATAAAAATAATTTAAACTATCTTTTAATTATTTTGATTGCAAGAGCTTTCATCTACAGAAAATTTACCTAATTAAGTCACAATGTTCCATCCAAGTCAATGAATGGTGAACATACTGTGATAAGACAATGTAACAAGGATTACCTACTGGTAAATAAAGAATGTTGTCAATTAAAAGTTGGGAAAAAGTCTTACATATAAAAAAATATAACCATAAGGCTTTGCTAGTAGGAAGAAAGTACAAATATGATAATGCGAATATATCTATATATAATTATCAACACGACCTCATATTGCATAAGGACTCCGGAAAAGGTACCTATGTACGGTTCTGTTTCGACCAATCCCATACAGTGGCTATCAAAAACAAATCATTGGTTTAACCAACCAGCAGGTTTATCTATTACACGAGCGTCTAACAAGTACCAAACGAACATCACATCAGGACCCCACCCCTGATTGCGCAAACGCAAGCGGCCATCCGCCGTGAGATATCTAACAGTACCAGGCGAAAATTGACCGCCGGGCTCCGAATCGAGTCATTGAACCCGCCACCCGACCGTTAGTCGCATCTAGGAGGCCCTTCCACTTCCTACTGCTTATCGTTGCATCCGACTTTTTACCATTTCGAAAGGCAAAAAATTTTAATAGTGGAATACGGACGCGCAGGTTTCGGCTCTCACAGAAATTCGAATTCCGAACTCGCCGGCTCAATTTGTCGGTGCCGTGGCTGTGAATAACAATATTAATGTTTTTTTAAATAATATTAACAGTTGACGGTAACAAAAGAGATTCCTAATTCAAAAAAATCTAATACTATTATTTAGGGTAGGTATCATTATTTTTACAAGTCTAATATTTTTTTAAACAGAAAGTCACGTTGAAATGGTAGTCAGTGCTATGCCCATTTATTACGTAACTTTTAAAATCATCACGATCGCTTTGAACTTGACATTGATAGACATTCGCAAACTTGTGACATTGTTTTAATGACAGTTTTTCAACGGTAAAAATTGTTGGTAATGATGCATTGGCAGCAATTGACGAATGGGTAATAGTACCTACTGGTACTGTTATCTTATGTATCAAGTGAATCTCTCCCTCGTAGTTAAAGTAAGTACATGCTTACTTATTAAATGTAATCCGTAAAGATGCGTTCAGAAAAATCAAAACGATTATACCAAAATTCCTCGAATTAAGCTCTGCGTTTTTAATGTTTCGATTTTATTTCTTAAAATTAATCATTATGAATTCAATTTATTATTAAATTTTATTATTTCTATTGAGTAAGTATTCATCATCATCAAATCTTAGGCCTCTTGCATCCAGCCCTTGCTAACCATCTTGCGCAGATCGTCACTCCACCTAGGCTACTGTACTACCAACGTTTAATAAGTATACTAGATACTGAGTACAGGAACCTGTTATGATCGCACAAAAACATAAAGGGAATCCAACACTGTTTTAGAAAACTAAGTACCTATTAATTACGCAAGATACCACCTCCCTGTCAAAATTCATATACACCATGTATGTACAGATTTAATGGCGTACTTAAATGTTTAAACGCTTTGCAAAATAAATCTCAGCTTGCAGTCCGACAATTAAAGACTAAACGCACCGTCCGTCCTGGGGAAATTTAGGTTAAGCTCACAACATGAGCGTAAAACGAATGTTTGAATAACCCACCACACTCCCCATGACTATGGTAGTTACACGACTGTGAAAGCCAAAGGATTTCTTTTTGTTCGCAGCTTTTACTACGTTTTAACAGTTACCAACCGTTCTTTGGCGCCCGTTACAATGTTTCTGCTTATTCATTGGACACTCGAAACGAAGGTTGGAGCTTTAACCTGTCGAAATGGTACATGACATGATACTCTATCGTGTATGTGTATCATGTATCTCGTGTACCTACCTGTTAATTTTGTCTCAAGTGTCCGCGTGGTTTCTGGATTTAGAATAGGACCCCAGCTCATCCCGTGGGTGTGGTAGAAGACGTCTAAGGGAATATCAGGAAACGAGCACCACCGCTGAACGTGGTGACGTAAATCCCCCTAAATGACATTTGTCATTGGGGAAGGCCTAAGTCAGCAGTGGATGTGTGCAGACTGAAGATGAAGTAGGTATCACCGAAGAACCGGGTTCGGGTAAAACGGAAATAACTGGGATTTTTTTGCCAAGGAATTCCGCAGCAGCCCCCGTTTCAGGAAATTAGTTGACAACTGTTTTTTTTTTACATCGGGCATGTATTTATCGGGACGCATATACCAAAGCCCTGGTTTCCACCAACACAGCACGGGGTTATGTGGAGCTCACACTACTAAACTCTCCCCGGTCGTGTGGAACTTTCGTCTCATATTAAACAGCGTAAAGAAACAGAGAGTGTATTGATACTAAAAGTACTAAAGCACATAACTTATAGGTATGCTGTCTGGTGTCTATGTTGACTGATAATACCGAAATTTGTTCTCAAGCATTTCGTGTAGAGTCGAAAATAGCTGATCGTGGAGGTAGCTCGTTCCTACTGTTAATATCGATATTTCCACATAGCACAGTCTAATTTGCTTCATTTAACCTCATGATAAGTGAATAGGGAGCACAAAGCTCATACTTAGATTGATCTATAAATAGTTTATCAGAAACGCCCTTTCTTAATTGACACGGCTATGATCTTTAACTCTTAAGGATTGTCGTCAGTTGCTATGTTTTAATTAAAGCTTACCCAAAAAGGGGTTCCAAATCGTAATTATCAAAAATGTTTCCATATATTTTATGTTAATCTTTGAACCAAATCTTAGGGAGGCCTATGTCCAGTTGTGGACGCACTTTAATGATGATGGTGATGACTATGCGTTAGACTGAATTTATCCTTCAATTGTATCACAAGATCTGTACATAACATGGGTGGGCCACCACTAAAATTTGATTCACGCTTTTATCAACTACTATATTACCTACACTCGTCTAATCTAAGACATTGTCACATAAGACCACCGCCTTATCATTCTACCATTTCACTATCGAATTGGTACATTGATATAAAATGTACGACAAATTCAAATAATAAGTGGGACCCGTTTCTCCTAATATGGAGATTGGATATTTCGTAATTTCTTAGCGAACGAAACACAAACTATTTGGGACTCGGTAAGTTATGATATGCCCGCGGCTTTTGAATGTAGCGTCTAACGATTTCCTGCGCCATCAAGTTAACGGTATAAATAATGCGTGCATTTCTTACATATCGGATGCTTTGCGTATAATGACACAAATGCACAACACATGTATTGGTACTACTACTCTCTTCTCATCTCATGACGTGGGTCTCGTAGAAGACGAATAAGGGAATATCAGGAAACGGGCAGCAGCGTTTAGGTACCTGGGTACAAATAAAACCTACTGCGTTGTCCAGTCCGCCTGCCATCCTGCCAAGCAACATCTTGCTTCCAGTCATCGCTCCTGACTTTTCGGCCACAGCATCCAATCTACGAGTATTGAGAGACTAACCAAGTGCGCAGGAGATTATTAAAGTGAACTAGTGTGTGCTCACGCCGGCGCATCCTCTGTTCCTTTACTCTCATAATCCGATGGGTCGATAGTTCGACGGGGATGTAAGGGTGCGGCCCTTAAATAACATTATGTTTACCAAAGAACCTTTAAACGCTCGAACAACGACGCACACATATCGCACAAATTCAAATAGATTTCGCGTTCTCCTCGAAAACAAGTGCTAGAAAATTCATTTAAAACTTTTTTTTATGCGAGAGGCGGCAGACGAGCACGTGTGATGCCTGATGGTAAGCGACACCGCCCATGGACACCCGCAGCTCTAACCGAGTTTAGGGTCGCTGCCGGCCTTTTAAATAAGTATGAATACGCTCGTTTCTCGAAGGTTCCCAAGTCGTAGCTGTTCGGAAAGACTGCCGCAGGAAGTTGGTTCCACAAAACCGAGGCGCGAGGCAAGAAGTTCCTCATAAAACGTACAGTCGAGGATCGCCAGCCATCGAGATGATGTGGATGGAATCTCAGTCGGTTACGTGTGGTGCGGTGAAGAAACTCCGCTGCAGGCAGTAAACCAAACAATTCTTCAGAACATTCCCCATGATAGATGCGGTAGAGAACGCACATGGATGCACCGTCTCTTCGCAATGCCAGTGAGTAGAGTCGACTAGACTTATTGGATGTAAGTCGTATTGAAGTAGACGATGAATGAACAGACTTTTTGGAATCATGCACTACTTATACCCAGTACAAGATATGTGGCGACGGAAAGACGGCGGTAGGGAATATAACTGCCCTAGCTCACGGCTACAATAGGGACTAAGGGTGAGAGCCTTCGCTCCTCCCCCAACAGTCCGGTGATGATGACAAGGCCGGCTTGCCCATCAACGTAGTCATTTAGAAAAAAAGCTACAATAGGGACCTTTTGTTTGAGAGTGGGCGTTAATTTCGAAATCGGCGACATGCCAAAAAATCCTTGTCGGTCTGTACCCGTGAAGATCCAGAGCTATGCCAACTGAAGAGTTGAAATAATTTACTTTACGCGCAAGTTAAATTACCTACGCACAACTCATTTAAAAACAAATAATTTTTCTATTCATTCTTCATGACGTGTTGATATAAATTTCTAATCCGATTACTAGGCTGTTTGTGATAGTAAATATTTATCAACACCCATTCACAAAGAAAATTACTTACGACACCAAGGTTTTGAGATAAAGTAATCGCTAATGACTTAATATTCATAATATTGTACGCGGTAGAGTAGATCGCTGTATGTACGAAATGGGCGCCATAACTGCAGAAAGACATTTCACATTATGTAATAAAAATTTGGATTACTAATTTGGATTACTGACTTGTGATCCAGGGAAAGGTTGAGGGTAACCTTTCCCTGGATCACAAGTCGCTCAATAGCCACCTCTCCTCGGCGGCATACGTGACCAAAGATACATCTTGATACATAGGTACATTATATTCCTATGTTTTCAGTAGGGAACGTCATAAAAACCGTGACCTACTTTTTAGGCAACCCCAAACATAGGATACGCGTTATAAAAAGTCAGCTTTATTCCAGGCCATGTTTGTTAGGGAAAGTGTGCTGACGGTAGGGCTGCCAACCTTGAATTTTTAATCCCACTCAGGATTTTATTACAGTAAGGAAGGCAGTTGAGCAAGCGGCCCAACTGATGTTAGGCGGTTAAAGCCGCTCGTAGACTCTGAACAGAGGCGTAGCGTACCTTGGCGGGGCCCCATATAAAAAATTGTTTAGGGGCCTTTAGGAAGGGAAAATATTTGTCACAAAATTTGGGAAGTTTTTATTAGTTTTTTGCTTACGCACTTTGGGGGCCCTCCATGGCCTGGGGCCCCGTATAATTGATACGGCAGATACGGCGGTAGCTACGCCCCTGACTCTGAAATGCTAGGCCAATGTACACCTAAGCCGCTGCCTACCAACTAACCAAGCCGTTGCTTACCTTCATTTTTCTAAGTCGACAAAGAGGAAAGAAAAAATGGAACGCTTTCCCGGTTTGATTCTTAAACGAAGCGTGAAAAAGTAGTTACGTTTTTATTTAACATTATCATAACTGTATATCCAGCAAATGATCAAACCTGGACAAAGGTTTCCCCCAAACATTTCCATAGTTTTCTGTTTAAATCCAGAGCCTGCCAATCCTCCGATTGAGGAACCAGACTAAAAATTTAGAGAATATATAGCAGTGTTTAACATACTCTTACATGAATAAAAGAATTAACTGCATATAGGTACGTGACACAGTTGAGTTACTTATTAATGCATTTAGGAGGTAAAGGTATACTCCGATAGACAGCCCTACTGGCAAGCTTTTATGCAGCGCTGAATGTAGGTCAGTCCACTGTAAGGACTTCAGCTAACACTGGCACGATGACCTAGGTCAGGTCGGCTGAGTTATAGCTCGCTCCCGGCCAATCGATACATCCAGGTGCTAAATATCTAACGTGCCCTCAATAATAGGACAGCGTTGCATAATACAGGCAGGATGTATTGTAGGAAACAGTACATTGATTGCGACGCTACATATATGTACGTACAGAATTGGACACTGTGTATTTGCATCGCATCGCGGAAGAAATGGCATTTAAGTAGGTGTACCAATTTGAAATCGGCTATAACAGCAAAAAAAACCGACTTCAATATTATGATGATAAAGGGACCAACTAGGAAGTACCTAGGTACGATCTTTTGAAAAAAAAAAGATTTTTTTAAATCGGTTCTCAATTCTCGGAGTTTAATATGTGGTAACAAACATAAAATAAATAAAAAAAGTCTGTCGTATTGAGAACTTCCTCCTTTTTTGAAATTTGTTAAAAATAAAGTATATATCATTTGCTAAAAAGAGATATAAAATAAACTAATACTAGAAATAATTATGTTACGAACTGCAGGTAGTACCATATACCGCAGTGCCGGATATTTTTCTGGGAAATATGCCTAAGTGACAAACGTTGAAGTGAAAAACACTGTAGCGCTTGAAAAAGCTCCATAGTATCCATAGGTAGGTATAACCAAACCTTTGAATTAAATAATAATCTAGCCTGCCTACTGCCTAAAGGTAATGTAAATATTTAGGCTTTAATTGACAAATTACGTATACATCAATTATAATTCATTACTGAATTAGGTAGGTATACCTTTTTTCAACAACACTCAGTTTACTTAGATATTTGCCAAGTGTTTTTTTTTTTGTTAAAATTCACAGATGTTTTCATTTCGATTCTCTGAGCTGAGGTAGATACTGGCCCAATGACCTAAATCTAGGCGGCAATATTGATTTACGTATCCAGTGCTAAATATCTGTTCTGATTTGATTAAAGGCTTCAATACTCGTACATACGAGAACAAAGTTTGGGATTGTCACAAATCCCTAGCACATAATGCGCTAGGTATATGTAATAGCATGTGATTTTATTTAATTAACTTGACTAGACTTTTAAGAGTAGGTAACAATTTTAACTAGCATCTGCCCGCAAATCTGCTCGCTCTTTGTGTGATTTCTACATTCAAATATTGCACCCCGGTTAGCTCTTTTGCGGTTTAGATTAACATATGGTTTCAAATTAGGAGTTTTAGATACATTAAAATCAAAACAACATTTTATTCTGTGACTTTTGTTGTACGCGTTTATCATGTAGGTGTTAGTAATAAGTTTATGACGTTATCCTATATTATGCTCCAAATAAAAATTATTTTAATTTCATGTACTCTAAAAGACATTGGGCATTACGAGGTACCTAGTTGGTGAGTCGTGTACTAATGTGCCCTACCTACTTAGACTATAGGCGTCAATAGACTATACAAAATTTAAAGGGTCCATCTGTGTACTAAATTAAAGAGATCGCGCCATATACGCGCTTAAAGAAGTTAGATTAAAGACCCTTCATAACAACAAAATAAAAGATGAATCCGATCAAAATAAACAGATATCATCTAACAGGTACCAGCAAACAGATAACCTCAAAATTCATATTTGACATTTACGGGCCTGTCAAAAATCACGAGCCACAGGATAAAACATCGAGATAAATCCGTGTTATTGATAAGGCTGTATGATAGCCAACACCGCGACAGGTCTGCTGTGGGCATCTGACGAACGGGGTGGGAGTGCCGTGATAACGCTATAGGCACACGTTTATCGTACTGGGTTAAACAAACAGAAAATTCGCCAAAAGATATAACAACGGTTCGTCGAACACTTTTAAAATAAATATGGAACAGATAGGTATTTGTGCATAAGTCGATAAATTCGATCCGAAAGCAGACTAACCTTTTTGACTATAAATGACTGAGAAAAATAAATTGCTATTGCAATACCATTGTTTAAAAGGTGATTTTCATTATTTAAAAATTGTCATTTTTTGAGTTTCCAAAACATACCTATTTACAGGAATTTAATTTTTGTAAACTCTTAAAATAGGAGACGGCTATTTTGAATGTTTATTGTAATGAAATGATAAAAAATATAACTTTACTTTAGAGTAGTAAGTGCGACTCTATAGACTTATTTTCAAATTAATTGTTATACAAATAATGTGCCTGCTTCTACCGAAATAGCATTAAGTATATTATATATTATTAGCTATATTAACAGTTTGTGGTTATTAATTAAAACCTTACTTATTTACAAACTTTAGCTATTCCTTTATAATAACATCAACGCGTTTTTACGAATGAATATGTTATCGTAGGTAAGTAGGTATACATATTAGATATTTGTAAATAATGTGTGTTCTTCAAAGTTAACTACATCCATGAAGGGGCGTACCTACATAATATTTTGCGATCATTCATAAAATATTTTTATTTACCAATCCAACATTTATCAATAATCATTAAGTCCTTAATATACCGTAGGAAATTTTGTATTTTTTTTATGAGCATATTTGCTTACTTTCTTAATTATCAGATAATAATAATTGTTTTGTAATCAAATGACTACAAAATGATGCAACTACACTAATTCAGGACGATATCACGACATTAGAATATTTCGACGCTAACAGCGCAGCAATTTGTGACCGCAAACTATTAGCAAATGACATTAAAGAACCTAATTATCTCTAATTTGATCAGTTCAATATTCCAGTTATATAATCAAGGTACATACCTAATTTATTATTTTTAAAATGTTCTTGTTTTCAGTTCCAAATGAATAGGCTTACCCCAAAATGTAGATCAAAAATGAATGTAAAAATGTAAAATAAGGAGGACTAGCTGTGTCAGCGGCGTCGCTCGCGCGATATTGGGTTTAAAAATAACGGACTTTTATAATGGTGCCTAAATTTTAAGTTAGACCTCTAGGAATACATTGGTGAAAACCGCATTCAATTCCATGCAGCAGCGTTTGCGTTTTCCCAACACTTCCCTTCATTGCTCTGGTGCTATTGATTGTAGCGTGATGAAAAGTATACTATAACCTGCCAAGGAGTATGAAGAATAATTGTACCAAGTTTCGTTAAAATCCGTTGAGTAGTTTTTGTTTTTATAACGAACATACAGACAAAAATTTTACTGATTGCATTTATGGCATCAGTGTCGATCACTAATCACCCCCTGTTAGTTATTAACTATATTTCATGTACATTTGTACAATTGACCTCTCTATAGATTTATTATAAGTATAGATATTTTTCTATGTAGCTCTACTAGGCAGTTGTGGGTGAAATCGGGATGTCGAAACAGGTAATACCTACCTCCATTTATTTATAAATAAACTATAACAATATTTATTTATTGTGTAGAATCTTATAAAATCATACAGAATAATACCTATACTATATCTTAAAATTCATCTTATTATTATTAAATATGAATGGATAATAGAGGTTATCCGAAGGTGAATACATATTAAAGATACTATATAACCTTGACAGTCCTGTAAATATCAAAATCGCAAGCCGTCCGCTTAGCTATCAATCTTTATGACTCATAATACGCGTTACGAAACCGACTCGACAAACAACCCTCTTTATAAGAACCGCTGGGTTTTATCCAAATGATGTAGATGTATAAATCTGGTGTTAATAAAATAAAAAACCATGTATTTAAGTGGTCCCGTGTGAGGGATGAGTAAGCTCTTCATCATCGGGAGTATCCCAACCAACCCGAGCGCATCGGCCAGGACGTTACAACCGCGGCGTTTTCCTCGGATTCACTTTTGAAACTTTCTAACCCTGTACCGGAGTGTAGCGGCAGGGAGGGGCACGCGCGGGTGCCAGAGAGAGGGTACCGACCTCATTGCCCATTGCCACTCCTCCCGCCGAGGCAGCAGGCCATTTTTATTAAAAACACTTCCGAGTCACACATCGCGCGCGGATTTTCGTTTGCGTCCTGAAATCCTTACGAACTTTGTTTCGGAACTGAACAAACGGGAAGTGATTATGGAAAATAATAAGTTGAAAAATAAATAATTGCATTTAAAAAGAAAATATTACTAAAGTGCTGGTTTGAAGTGTTATTTTTTTGTAAATGTAAAAAATACGAGTGCGCCCCGCGTTCTATTTTCCGTGCGGACTCGGGTGGATTCGGTTGCGAAAAGTGGAGGCAATCGGGCATCTCCGGCGTCGGTCGCTGCGCGCCGTCCTACCAACCCCGCCCGCGCGCGACAGAGACGGAGCACGCTGCTGACATGGCGACAACACGGATGGATTGATGATTTTCACGTGGAAAACTCATCCCTTGAAAACATCCATGTCAAGGTAGGTCGATAATGACGCTCTCGAAACTTTCCAGATCATTCCCACACCGGCGGGTGCGCCGCACGACCCCAATATCAACCAGAAAACTTCAACACAATTTTATTTAAAGTCTAAAAGTACTTTGCAAACACCTAACTCAAGTTAATCACGTTTTTATTATTACCGCTCAGTCGTGGACTGCGAGGATATCTGGCTGTGAAATATCAACAGATGCGATTGGCCGATTAAAATAGACTGAAATTGTTACGCATTCGTCACGACTGTCATTATTGTATTATCTCACCGGTCTCATCCCCTTCATCTAAGTAGATGTGTATATAGGAGATTTAGATAAAAATCTTATCAAATAATCGTACACCAATACCAAAAGACAGGGGGTTAGTAGTTACTATAGCAGATAGATAAAATCATATAGCACCCCGCGTACATCGTTTGAAATTCAGCGCGCAAGGGGCAATCTTTGTTCAAAGAGAGGGAATCAATAAATTTCAATAAATCAATATTTTACCGTGCACCCTGCGCTGAATATATCCGCTGCCGCCATTTCGATGATGACGGCGTATTTTTTTGTGAGAGATATTCGAGTCGCGGAGCGAGGCGCGTTCGCCGCGCGGGGTTGCGGGCTGCCGGGCGCCGGCCGTCAGTCGTCGGGTGAGCGGGGTGCGACGTTAACGCGGACTCGGACTATGGCGGAAGGGCTGAACCTCATTCCCATAAAAGGGTCGAGTTGATTGTGGTGCAGATACGTGTGGTATGTTCTATTATGTTAGTGCAGTGATATAATTACACCGAAACCGTGCTTATCTCGTCGTATCGGCCGAATTAATGTGGATATCGTCGGTAATAATGCCATTGTGATGACGTAATGTAACGCGCTCCACTGGGTGCGTAGTAATAATTTGAGCGCCCGTTTATACCGCGATAACGTTAGTGGTCAGCAGTCAGTACCTGTGAATGTGATGAGAATAATCGTGTTTTTTTTTGAGAAAATACCGATTGGATGATTCTAGTTGGAATCTTATTGGAATTGGGGAGGCGTATGAGGTTTTTTATTTGCGTCCAAATGTTGTCGTCAGGGGGAAAACTGTTTTATTTTGAAACAGCTCGTCGTCCAATGTCATGTGAACATATACATCGTATGGGCAGTGCATGGATGCTGTCCTACTGCAGTGCGCTCGCTGCACAGATTTGCTTGCCGCCGCTAGAGGCGCCCTCGATTTTTTTAACCTTGATTAAATTAGGTATTGGACTCGTTCGCTGAAACTAGTAAAAACTTTTTGGACGTAAAGCAAATAAAATATTGTTGTCATTTACCATAAATAATAACATGATTCACAAATATTATATTGTAGAATAAAACAAATATAATTGGATTAGCCAGTCAGAGAATAACTTTAGTGATTAATTAATTGAAGAATAATAAAATAACAATACATATAAGCACCGCAGTGAGTTAACACTTTGATCATTTAAGCTATTTCGTCGACATTAAAATAATGACAATAACACAAGTAATGCTTTTAATAAAATTAAAATACCTAATTAGTGTAAGGTTTACTGTCATTCCATCACTAGGTAGGTAGGTATTACATAGTTTTTAGGTTACGTTGTTAAATCGGAGTGTTTTATTCTACTATGTGCCTATTTAAAAACGAGTCTAAAAATGTACCTAATTATCTTAAAACCATACTGGAATTCCATCAAAGTTTGGATTTTATTAAATTACCAATTATTTTATGCAATTATTTAGTAAATACCAAATATTTAAAAAAATACAAACCTATTCGCAACTCGCTCTATAAAGCTTGAAATGTTATTTGTTTGTTTCTTTTATTATTAAGTACAAATAAGAATAACAAAATACACATAAGATTAAATTGTACAACCTGTGCTATTGTATTTGATTTGATTATGATCACTGGTCACATGGGGTTAGCCACTTGGTATCGTTGCGAGTGCAAACACACAGCGCCATCTCTGTATACATCCTGGAATCGAAATCTGATAGTCTGTGGGATTTGAAGAATTACATACTTAATATTGAGTAACTGGTATTTGTTATTATTTCGATAATTAACGATTCAATAACATTGAATTGTAATATTTTATGAAATGAAAGTTTTATGTCATGAATATGATGAAATTTAAAATTTTTTTATGCTTCCAGATAACATAAGACATTAAAAAACTAAAGAAATTAAAACTTTAGAGTACAAACACCGATGTTTTATAATTAAAAAAAATATTAATATACTTTTAATAAAATACAACTTTTTGATTGACTTCTTTGAAAGATACTGTGCAGTAAAAACATTATGTAGAAAAGCAACATTTTAATACAGAGATGGAATAGAATTATTTTCTATAGTATTATAATTTTTTTATTTTACAGTATTACATGACAGTGGTTTTTATTTCATATTGGATATGAACATAATCTTTATTATTTTTATTTTCCTTTAAAAAATAGAAAAGATAAAGAGAAACTCATCCTCTCACAGAAATGATAATTGGTATGATAATAATAAGGTATTTAGTTGTATAGTTGCAGTTACATCCAAATATTATGTTAGATACCAAAAATAATGAACATAACAATCATGCTGAGCATTAATATAAGTGCTATTGAATGGGTTAGTTTTATAAAAAAAATAAAACTGTGTTTGAGCCCGCCGTCATTTAGACAATAAAAACTATAGGCACTATGAATTTATTTGTACTCAATTCGCTCATTAAAATCATTGTAATTAAGATATCAACTGTGTTTGATTGTCGTTGAAGATCTGAAAATATCAACAACGTTTAATTTGGTATGCACACGGATCATATCGCGTGAATTCTCTCTGAGGATAATAGCGTGACAGAATTGCAACCAGACGTTATATCGCTTTAATGTTGTAATCACATAGTGACTGACATGAAAGTAGAGAAATCAGAACTACTTACTGCTTTCTGTTTTAACTTTAAAATATCTTGATTTTTTATAAATATACTCTAGAACTCTCACTTCACAGCCGGTCTTTATTGTTTTATATTTTTAGTTTATTTATATCATCGTTTCAATAACTAAAATAAACCTATTCATATAACACGTCACCCCGTCACCCTTGACTAAATTAATACTATACCTAACCTGGTTTATTTCACACATTAAACGCCCAGTAATAAATAAAGTCATATCCAGATAATTGACCAGAGTACTTTTATAATATATCCCAGATATAGATTGTAATATAGTGAATTACCGTGTAACTAGTAACAGTTTACGTAAACACTAATCATTGTTTACTCAAAAATGTACATGCTATATTTTATTTCTTTACAGGTTCCCCGCGCCTACCATACAAAATGCACTAACACTAAGAAACATGCAAATTGAAAATGACTTTTAAAAAGTAAACATTATCTATTGTTGAAGTTTTATTGTATTGTTCATGGAACAAGAGAGAATACTTATGTATACATTGAGAAGTTGTTGGTTTATTAGCTTTTAAGCCCTGACTGGTAAAGATCATATCTTCCGAAGAAGGAAACATAAAAGCAAAGATGGCGACACAAAGATTTTGTTTGCGGTGGAACAACCATCAGTCGAATATGTTGTCTGTATTTGATCAGTTATTACACGCAGAAACGTTCACTGATGTAACTTTAGCTGTGGACGGCCAGTTGCTTAAAGCACACAAAATGGTTTTATCAGCTTGTAGCCCATACTTTCAGGCCTTGTTTGTTAATCATCAAGAGAAACATCCTATCGTAATACTAAAAGATGTACCGTACTCAGACATGAAGAGCTTATTAGACTTCATGTATAGAGGAGAAGTGAGCGTTGACCAAGAGCGTTTAACGGCGTTCTTAAAAGTTGCCGAGAGCTTACGAATAAAAGGCCTCACAGAAGTTAACGAGGAGAAATGTGATATACCGGCTCTCACCAACTCATTAATACAGCATCAACAAACAAACACGACTGCCCATACGCCACCGCCGCAACTTCATAGAATACATCCGTATATGCATCAAAAACGACCGGCGTCTGGGATGCCTAGCGGTGGGGCACCTCCGAATTTACTAATGCCTTTATTGGGCAATGCCTTAATGCAACCGAAAAGAAAAAGAGGTCGACCTAGAAAACTAAGCGGAAGTTCCAGTGATGCCTTGAATACAGCAGCAAGTCCGCCTGGCGAATTCATACCCGAATCGGCATCACACGCCTCTACTAATAGACCTGGCGACCAACTGATACGAGGTTCACCCGAGATGTTAGAAGTGAAGATGTCCATGGATGGCTTTAACAATACAGATGAAGGTGCGACATCTGGAGGCGAGGACGCGGGGGAGGCTTTGCTAATCGATGAGGGCGATGATGCTCAGTCGACTGAAGCCCCAGCTGGGAAAGACTCCGAATCTGCAGGTATGACTCCTTAACTATCTAACATTGAAGTCTATCCATTTTAACTTTAGCAATTGGTTTACTTTTAATTTATATCAAACTTTTGCATAGATGTTAATTTAAACAATAGAACGGAATTTATTCTTTGGTACTTGTAAATCAGTCTTTTGTAAAATATAGGTACGGATGTCTGAAGAGATTTTATATTTGCTTATCTTTTGTAAATATTATGTAATTTTCCTTTCCAAAGATCTAACACCGTTTTGATGAAGTAAAATTGATTAAAAATATAAATAAGGGAAAAGCTAATGGGATATAAGCTTTGATGTTAGGGTTTATGATCTAAGTGAATAAGTGAAGTGTATGATGAATACGTATTACGTTCTTTATTTATAATATTTAAAGTTTATTCAAAAGGGGTAAGTGATAAATCTATAAAATTATTTTTGTCATATTCGAGTAACAGATGCTTATTTCTTCTATAAATGAACAATAACTATTGCTTGCTTTTCTGCTTTCGGGGAGAGCTATTAGAGGAATGGCCAGGGGCATATTCGGTGTGGTCCTTTATGGTTTGAGTAATAATTTCTGTCTACTAAAGCTTCTTTTCAAAGATATTTTATATAAAATAAGAAAAGGGAAATCAAACAAGGCTTATTCCCAATAGCTTTCCTTCACAAAAGCAATTGGAAATATTTTAGAGATTACGTTTTATTTATAAAGAATAAATCTTCAAAATTATCGGTGGACCACGGAATCTAAATGCTAAAATATTTCCAACCGTAATAATATTTTTCAAATAATAAACAAATACTACCAATTCGTAAATTGAGACCTGAAATTTAACATTTCAGATCCCGATAAACCACCTAAAGAGGAATCGCATCAAAACTATCCAACTAATGGACCAGTTTTGTCTATTGAAAATGGATCTATAAAGCAAGAACCTACAGCCGATATCACCGACGGGTACAATGAGCCTATAGAATACAAATACAATCCCGACAGGAGCCGCGAAAACTCTAACTCTCAAGATGGCCCCATCAAAGATATAGATGACAAAAACAGACTAGGTCGTAACTTGAAGCCAAAGAATAGTAAAAAATTGCTACCCCAAATGTCAAAAATTAGAGCCCGAAACTTATTCAATCAACTCTCTGGTCTTTCTAATTTAAACCCCGCGCTTAACACCTTCGATAAATATCCCCCAGAAACCGTACTTATGCCAGCTCTTGCCACGCAGTTATTTGCTGCCGAGTTGGAACAAAATAACCTAAACTTGGCCAATAACGAAGTTTCCGATTTGACGCAAACGAATTGGGAACATCGTATATTTCCATCGCCAATTAGGAAAAATAATATAGGCAACGTGGGCAACTACCACGAGGAAACCAATGAATCTGTAAGGGACTACTGCATCAAAGAAGGCGAAAATGTTTTCAGGTGTAAGATTTGCGCGAGAGTTTATACTCACATCAGTAATTTCTGTCGACATTACGTTACGTCCCATAAGAAGGATGTGAAAGTATTTCCATGTCCTATCTGCTTTAAAGAATTTACGCGAAAGGATAATATGATTGCACATTTAAAAATAATACACAAGAACCAACCGAGTGCTAATGAGCAAATGGCTAAGCAGGAGTCATAATCAACTAAAGTCAATACACTCAATTATATAAAGATCTGATTAATCGAAGAGGTAGGAAGATCCAAATTTAACACGATAAATTCTAAATAGTGGGTAAATTGTAGATTTGCGATTGAGTAAGCATTCGAGCTCTAAGTTACAAGAGTATATCAATAAGTTTGTTGATATGAAAAGATATCGTTTGTTGTTATATTTATCTATTATTTATGTTTGTTCCTTTGTTTCTCAGAGTGCTAACTTTTAAAGAGATTTAAATTTTTCTATGATTTACTTGTTATTTTGCACTTACTTGTTACTTAATTTTATTACTTACAAAATTTTCAGGGTACAAAGTAACTACTCATGGTGATTATTAAATCAAAGTAGTATATTTGATTACTATTTATGTGCTGAATATTTAAATTACAAACAATTCTCATTGAACTGAATTAGTTAGTAATAAGTTAGTAGTTATTTACGAATAAAACAATGGCATAGTCTTTTTGTAAGTCGGAACTTGGTGTCGCACTGTCGAGAACAGTCGACTATGATAATATTTTGCTAAAGAGGCTTATCGAAACTCTACAAAAAGATTTTTATCAAGTGGCCGTTGTGTAGTGGTGTAAAATGCATTTTCATTTAACTTGCCTTATTAGTGATCTTAGTTATAATGATGAATAACTTCTTCGAAGTAAAACTCAACACAGGCTATGATTATATTTTCTAGAATTGTTAAGATTAATTTAACATATTTTATCAATGTTGAAATATTTGGTTGTAAATGTTATGCTATTCAAGTACGTATATAAATACGTTATATAAATAACAAACTACCACGTGACTAACAAGTGTCGTAAAATAAAACTATTAATTCAGTGTGTCAAAGATCGTATGTTACTGATGGTGGCAGCTATATTGCCTATTTAAAAGAGGTATAATTATACACAATTGATTTAAAAATATTCTTAAGCAAAGTTATGAATTAGACTGGTTTAATTTGCGATACTCGTGTGTTACATCCATTAATGTAGAAAAAAATTAATAGGGTAGCTTTTAAAATCTCAGTAACAGCGAAATAGTAGCATAGTCTTATTAAATTAACGTTCAGTTCCTGTACTCGTAATGTACACCAGAGCCCCAAACCATCGTGACAGTTAATGTTTAGACCATTAATTAATATTTCAATAGTTAACTACCTGTCACTAAGATATTAAATTGAACATTTTTCTTTAATTTTAATTTATTGAATGACTTTATGATTAAGTAAGAAATTACCTAATGAGTATCTGTCAAAGACAATATTACCTAGAGTTTTACAGAATCAAATTATAATCTAAAAACAATACTCTATATATCATGTTATAATATTTATTTGGTTACGCAAATTTTAATAGAATGTCTCCCTCTATTTCGAGCATATAGCAAAATACACAATTGTGTAAACTATGACAAGATGTTAAAATGTTGAAAATTTCATATAAATGTAAATATTAATTCATACAACAAGTGTGTTGTTGTAAAAGTGATCTTAGCAAGGTGCTTTGAAAGATGATTATAAATATCTGGAATCATGAGATGATTTGTATATTCTATTTTAGTAGAAATCAAAATGCCTTAATTATGAAATAAGGAATGGTACTTATAAATTATTTAGTTAAATTTAGAGGCAAAAGTAGTCTTCCATTTATATCGATAGTGACACAATTCTTCATTAAATTGTTTGATGAAACTATAGATGATATTTAAAGCGAGTATATGAAACTAATATTAGTAGTAGTACTACTTCAATACATTACGTTGTTGATCCTAAACCAAATCTTTCCAACATAAACGTAGGTCCAGGGAACGCTTGCCTATTAGTGTGCCTTTACTTGTATATTAATAAGTTATATATTTATCGACTACTACTAGATGAATAAGAAATGTCAAAGAATGTTATGTATTATTTATTTTCATTATTCAGAGTTTACATCTACTTTAAGAAGCTTCCTTAGGAATTTAGAAACCTTTTAGGCCCAAGTAGTTAAATATAACATTTGTAATTTATTATAAGAACATCATCTCATGTTTCCCATTTTATTTGGAAAATTAAAACAATTGTAAATGTTTTATGAAGAGAATTAAAAACTTATTACTTTCGAGGCATATAGGTCTTGATAATAATCAATATTAAGACTGTATAAATTCATAAAAAACGAATTTATTGTACCTACCTTTCATAATCTTTATATGAAATTTACCTTGGACATTGATAGGTACTTAAAAGGGGAAAATTTAGACTTAATTAAAGTGAGGCTATTATGGGAAGTTGGATCTATTACTCATTATAGTCAATTTAGCCAGTGCCTAAGCTAACTCATTCAAAATTATGTATATTCGTTTCTACTTAAACTCCTCCGATTTGATGGAAAACATCAATTTTAATTAAAAATAATGTCTGAAATGGTCTATTGCTTTTATGAATTGACATATTTAACATATATTTATATCAATTAAATATTATTTATTGAATGTTATATCATCTATTGGTGCTAAATTATACTTAAGAAACGTCACATTTGATGTGACTTAAATGGATTGTCCCTTTAATATACATACTATTTTATTGTTTGTTGATATTGTTATGTTAAAATAATTCACTTTTATCTATTAAGACATCTTGCTTTATAATCAATAATGAGATAAATATTTTAAATCAAAATAAAACGGGACTTCCTAAAAGAATATAGGTACTATTTGTGAAGGTGTAAATGAACTCATTATCAACAGTACCTACATAGAGGCATTTTAAAAATGATTTATTAAAAAATATATATTATCCACGGGCTGTCACACTTTTAAGCAATAAAGACACATTATATAGATACAGAGTTTATTACGAGGAAAATAGATTATGTGTACTAAATTTCTGTACACTATTGTTACACTATTGTATAAAATCGTGTATTAAAATATTATTTAAAAAATTAAGGAATTACTCATACCGATAATGATTTAGGTACAAATTATTACACTACACAAAAATATTTTTTCAGTGAATTTCTGAGAAATCTTGTGCCAGCTAAACTCTATTACATTTAATTTTATCTACTAATTTCTTCTATATATATATAATAAACGTACTTATTAGTTTTTAATAGTTCCTTGGATTTTCATCATTATAAATTTATATTGTTTTCCTTTTTAAAACTTTCAGAAAAATTAAAATTTACATAATTTTCAAACAGGCTTTTGTTCAATTTAATTCGCTAAGTGAAAATACCATAAAAAAAGGGTACTCGATACTCAAAAAGCGGATTAAATTAGTTTCTAAAGATACCTTGCCTAAATAGATATAGTTACAGACACCAATTAAATTTTGTGATTTTTTTAAATGAAAACAATATTATAATGGTGGTTAATGTTAATTTTCTAATTCATCCATTCATTTCTCCTGAAAACTATTAAGAATTTAATGCTATTAAGTATATGGATAAACTGGGATTATCAGAAATTCGCTTGAAAGTTAATGCTCTCATAGATTTTGTCGAAACTTGCAAATAGTTATGATTAAGTGATAAATTATTATTATTATATGGAGTAACTTCACACAACTTGCGATATGTAATAGAATAGCCAAATGTTAAGTAAATCCATATTTTTTGTTATATGCACTTAGACAATAGTAAATGCAAAGAGTAATGTTTAGATACATTTAGAATTGAAAGTTACACGATATAGAATTACCTATTTGTTAAAATGAAAGATACATTGGTATACAATAAGGCGTTAATTACTATTTTTAGAATCTTTAAAGAAAATAATAAAAGTTACAGCAAAACATAATCTTTTTCAATTTGTATCAAGTCTATTTCTGTTTATTTTTGTTTTGTTAATTTAATTTAATACCCAATTTATTTATGTTTGTGACTTTATATGTATAATTTGTTTTGTTTTTCTGTAATGTACTTATGGTTAATATTCCTAAACTGAATGTCTACTGTTCAATCACTCTCTACATTGAGTAAGTATAATTATAAGAATAACTATAAGAATGAATAAATTATAACTGAATGACTTGCCAGCAACTATTTTATCGACTTTATTGATAAAAAATAATTATTAATTGAATGGTTGCACCTATAGTTGTATATTACTTATCACTGGTGATATTAATAGCAACGATGACGAAAGCTAATGTTTTCATAAACAATATAAATTTAATTTAATTTATAATCGTAGCAAAGTAACAACACGGGTTATTAGTAAAGAATAGTTTAAAAGTTAAGTTATTTATAATAATAGACATAAATAGTGTTGTTAACAATCGAGTGAATTTTCTAAACTATAGAATCTTTTATTAGTCACGACGAGAGGACTGATCAGGTATGTTATCCTACGATACTACTCTCCGTTTAGTAGTTGGTGTGGTTAGAGCTAGATAAATTTGATAATTTTATGCTTTCTATGTTGCTCAAATTGATGCTATGCGATGAACAAAGTATTTTTGGTCCAGTACAAATTGTTTGCTTTTGTATTTTTATTTTTAAACCCAACATTTTAATGCAATATTTTATTATCCAAATGATAATTTTACGAGGCTATTAATATTTTTCTATTCAGTTACATCTGAATGTTTTGTTTCCTATTTTCGAATAATGATGGCAGCTAAGTTTTTGCACTGAACTATATTCAGTATAGCGATACTTTGCACTGTAATGCGACTATTTCAAACTATGAAACCCACCTTTTGTGATCTTAAGCGCTAAGTTAACTGAAGTGTTATTTTTGTAATGATGTACCTACTACTGAACTTGCCGAAATAGTTCCAAATGCAAACACTTGAGTCCTATTATGTCATAGTGAAATCTGTTCTTTTTTGTTATTTTATTTTTTAATTTATTATTTAATTAATAAATTATGAATAGGTTAAATAGTTTAATTTAATCAGGTTAACTTTGCTACAGTTACTTGTTCAAATCTTATTAAATATTACAAAATCAGAACACTAACAAATGTTATCGATTGTACTATATGCGTATTTTTTTAAAAACCAGTAGAACTACACATGCAGAATAATTCAATATACCTATATTGTTTTTGGTTTAAAAACTTATTTTTGTTATTATGTGACTGTTTATTTTAAAAACATATTACATGGACAAGTGTGTATTTTAAAGGATTTCCAGTTTTGCATAGTCAAAAAGCGATAAAGAAGGTGCTATTTTATTTATTACTGTCATTCATAACCACTATTCACTTTTATTACTTGCAGCAAATCCTCAATTCTATACCTTGTCCTAGTAGTCTTTTTTTATTAAATGTAATCAATTCGTCATTCGATTTGAACAAATAAAGGTTAATATATTTTCGTTGTTGGTTTTTTTTATCCAGCTATTTATTTTTATTTAAAACCCGATCTTCACTATTATTTTTGTCACGCTAGAGATCCACAGCATTAATGTCGATGTTGCACGATGAGTTTTATTTAATAATCATAATATAATCGCATAATTTTTACAGGACGCGGTTCGCCCGATTCTGAGAATAAGGATATAAAATATTCACCATCACACGACGGTCAAGGCAAAATTCGGGTAAATCCAGCGACACAGGCCTCCACATCAAATGAATATCAGAATGACACAATAAACAATAATACAGTACAGGGGAATCAGATGCAAAGGCCAGCGATAAGAAGGCGGATAAGAAGAAGAGCAAACTCAGCCTCCAACGACCCAGCCGAGCAATTGACTGAAATGTCGGTGAGGGGGCTCAACCTCTTCAGATACGCGTCGGTGAACGAGGGAGTGTACCAGTGCACAGAGTGCGCAAAAGAAAATATACAGAAAACGTTCAAAAACAAATATTCATTCCAGAGGCACGCGTTCCTTTACCACGAGGGGCAGCAAAGGAAAGTGTTCCCTTGTCCAGTTTGTTGCAAAGAATTTTCCAGGCCAGACAAAATGAAGAACCACATGAAGACTACGCATGATTGTTACATGCCAAAGGACTGTGTGTACACGCCGAACTCGTTTTTTATGTTACCTGGGATGGATAGTCAAATGTCTGCTGCCATGAAAGACGCCATGGGGCCCGGCTCGCCCCACGGCTCTACGCCATCCCACTCCTCGCCTGATCCAGCGCAGGTCTGACCGACCCTAAAGTGACAAATTCGGTACTAAGTATTATTAATTCCAGATGAACTTTTTAATATAAAGTGCCTTTTAGAACGCCTAAAACTTTTCCTTCTTTGTTAGTGTTATTATAGAATTCTTTATACAAAGATTTGGATTTCATAGTAGTATTCGTTCTATTTTTGGAGAGAAATTTTCATGTACATTTTTATACTGTACGTATTATATATTTCCAATGATACTGTTATGCATTTAATATCTAACGTTTGTTACATAATTAGAGTTCATATGTTATACTGTTTAAAGTATGGTTGTGCAAATAATAGACAATAAATATACATTTTATAATCGAGGCCAGTTACGCAATAATGCTGCGTGTTAAATTGTAATGAATATTGAATTTGTAGACTTATAAGGTGCTGTACAAGTCTGAAAAGTGCCTTCCAATTACAATTCTTGCTTTTAATGAAGGTGATCATTTGAAATACTTCTGCTGAGTAGGTAACCTACTGCGTAATCTTCATATAGTTATCAATTTACCGCAAGACGACAACCAAAGACTGTATTACATTTATCTGTCTTCTCAACTTTAGGTTTTAAATCCGCTAAACGAGCACAATTTACCAATATTACGACAATATTTTCTTATCCCTAGCAAATATTTTAGATAATAATGATAAAAATGTTAGTGAGCCTTTGTTACGACTTGTACCTTTAACATACATATATCGAAAGAAATATAAGTTGTATAGTTTGAAAAATATCAGTAAATGTTAAAGTTTAACCTAATAGTGCCATAGCACAATATTTTATTACGATGTATAATAAAAAATCTCCAACTCTTATCTGTCATCTTAGGGTTTAAATTTAGTTGATACGAAAGAGTTCTAGTTAAATCTAGAACCAAAAACGAAATCAGCAGTTCTTCCATTGATAAGGGAATAATAATTGTTAGCGTTATAATTATGACTAATGTTCACATTAATGTAAGTTCATGTTTGAAAAGATTATTACTAATCAACTTTAATACTAAGTTTATGTTTGGGAAGAATATTTAAGTATATAAGAGCAATTTTTATATTTAGTAACAGAACATTAAATATAGTTTATAGTTATTATATCTACTTAAATATTATTGGTTCATTTGAGTTTTTGTATTCTAAAATTTAGCGCACAACGTTTGGAGAAGTTAAAGTTAAGTTAATTAGATTTTAATAGATCACATTATTTGTAGATATAATAATTTTGTGGTGTATCATTTGAATCATTTTAGATTTAATTATTCACCAAGAAGGTA
Source organism: Conogethes punctiferalis (assembly GCA_031163375.1). Taxonomy (NCBI): domain Eukaryota; kingdom Metazoa; phylum Arthropoda; class Insecta; order Lepidoptera; family Crambidae; genus Conogethes; species Conogethes punctiferalis. The sequence goes on from CM062078.1 coordinate 13,561,909, forward strand.
TTAACAATCGCAGTGTGATTTTTATTTAAGTAGGTACGTCAGAGCCAGTCGATCGCACAAACAACTGAATGATGAAGCAAGTTCAAATTTCTTATGGAACTATTTTCTTTTTCTTATTTGTAATTTTTTGACTCGCTACTCTACTTAATTAATGAGATATTCAATTAGAGTACCAGTATCTTTTGTTTCCAGAGTGGTGAAGTGTTATTATTACTATGTTTTTTCTTCTTTTTTGTAGTATTTTATTTTGTGATATTAGTGCTAACTAAGTTGGCGGGCATGTTCATTGTTGAGTTTATCATAATTCTTACTTTTTCTTTCTAAACACTCTTGCTGCAAGGCAGCGTAAATATATTTAAAAAATTAAAAGCTTCACTAAAAGTATTAGGGGCACATAAATTAATACATTTTACGTGTCTTCGGTAAGGTATTTTTATTTCATTCATATCTCTAATAGCCTTGGTTAATATACATCGTATATTGTTAAACTATTTTAAAATAGATCTTAATTATCGATTATAATTCCACCTTTATTACAAGAACCACGTCATCTATTTAATTAAACTCCATCTCTGTAAGGTTCTAGTTTGGAGTTTAACACTATACCAATTTTTTTTCTGATCCCTTATGTGGTATTTAATTTAATATTACAGTAAAAATAATAGAGTAAAAAAATATTATTTGCTTATTATAACGACATCATAGCAGATCCGAATTTTATTTACATATTGTGGTTAACTTATGTACAGAAATAGTACGAGTAGTCTGGAAAAACTATCGCTAGATATACACATAGCTTCTTAAACGTAGAAACTTTTTATATTCACTATGAAGTGCAATTTTTATATGCAAGTGTTGATTTTTTCTATATTCTATTGAATAAATAGTTTACTGGAGCTGAATATAATAACTACTAAAATATATAATGTGCATTATTATCTTATTATTCATAATAAAGGGTTAAATATTTTGTACCAACACTCACAAATGGGTAAAAGAGGAGAGGTACATATTCCTTAAATTCAGTTCTACGCCTATATTTTGTTTTCTTTATCTACTTATTGCTATTTATTTTAAAATTCTTTATATTAGTAAAAGAGAGAAACTTTCAACTTATCCAGATCACCTATTAACTTAAATGAACGCCATATAAGTAGATAAATTATTTCGTCTCTTCCTGGTACGTTTTATTGATTATATAGAAATAAGACCGTTAGGTATTTCATAGTCTTTATTTGTAACGATTTTTAACAAAATTACTACCACTGATAATATGATGAAAACATTAATTACTGTCTTTGTAAGAACTCGTTAAAACATCAAAGCTTTAACAATAAATTGATGTAAACAAGACGAAAGTATATTTTTATTACAACTAAAATTTAAATTAGTTTAACTATAAATCAAAAAGATCTTACCATCGTCGTATTGATAATTGTGAAATATGTACACTACAAGTAATAATCCAAATAAAATATAAAAAAATATGATTGCATTTTATTTTTCTATTTATTGATTTTTTTAAGAGTTTAACCGCTTTAGCCAGTATTTTTTAATACCTATTCTATATTACTTATTAAGTAGATAAAAGCTCGGGAGGGAATGCTAGGGGACAAAGGAAGATAAGGGGAAACAATCGGGTAAAAAAAAACTTTATTTACTATAAGAGATTCGCCGCTAAATGGCGTTAATCGTTCCCGAATGTCGGTGTGAATCGACCTTTCATTTCTGTTAGCTCTAGTAGTCCTCGACGAACTGTAGGTACCTACTGAACCCGAACATAAAATTTATAAATGGTGCTTTAGTAAGTAGGTATTTAATGTTCAAAGTAGATGCCATATTGAAATTTCCAGACTTCCACTACATATACGAAGACGACGGAGATGGCGGCATGCCAGTGATAACTCTAGAAGTTCTATCAGACTCTTCAAATCCAGAGCAATATGTTCCTACTGCTATAGATAATAGTGTAACACAAATGAGTACTTCCAACGATACTTCGACCCAGGATAGCACGACTGGCGTACATTTTTTAACAGAAAAGAATGAAGAAACAAGTCCAAAATCTGAAAATGATTCCAAAGCTTCAGATAGCAAGGAACCGTCTAAAGCTAGACAAGATCTGTTAGAGTATATGATGAGAAACGATGGCAGTGTGGTGTGTAAACTATGCGGTGAAATCCTTCAGAGTAGAACGCATTGGTATAGACATAAATATAAGCTTCATGTGATACACCCGCTCAACCCCGCACCTCTTTTCCAATGCGAGCAGTGTCTAGTTTACTTCAAGAGTAGAAAAGGTAAGACCTACAATTTCAATGTTTACCGTAGATTAAGATTAGCAACTTGCGACAGACTGACTTTTGCCTGCAAAGAGACTGGCCAAGTAAGAACGCAAGAGGAATCACACAAGTAGTGCAGTATGCATGTCGTGCCTAAATTGATGAATTGATCATTTCATGAAGTGGCCAACTAATGGTAACCAAATCATTAAACGATAAACATTTAGCGATTTGGTCACCCACGTGTGACCATATCGTAAATAAGTCACAAGTCTAACCTAACCTAACCTACTTTATCAGATCTGTGATGAAGAGTGTTTTTTTTGGTTGCCCCCCTTCCGCCTGCTTTAAAAATTTCTAAACTTCGATTCAATCAAGTCAATTCTGTACATGAAATATATTTTCAAAATAACTATCAGGGGGTGATTAGTGATCGATAAAACTGCAATCAGTAAAATTTTTGTTTGCCTGTCTGTCTGTATGTTCGTTATAGAAAAAAAAACTACAGAACGGATTTTAGTTATGCACGGTCGCATAACTCGTATAGGCTTATCCTCTTTACCACCATATCACCTACTCTTAACTATAATCTTCAAATAGGTAACTAGTAGCAAGTAAACAAAACAATTGGCCAGAACAAATATGTATTTTGGAAGAGTAGGTAGGCACCTTTCATAACCATGGTCTGTGAAATATTATATTGAACTAGGTAGTTTCCCAAGTTCTTTGTAGGAATCCTTTAAAAGGGGTATCATCATCAGCCTATCACAGTCCACTGCTGGACATAGGCCTCTTCAGTTGTTCGCCACTTAGGATAAAAATCTGGATCATCATCATCATCATCACCAGCCTATTGCAGTCCACTGCTGGACATAGGCCTCTCCAGTTGTTCGCCACCCAGGGCAAACTTCTGGAGGATATACCCATAATCGCCACGCTGGGCAGGCGGGTTGGCGATCGCAGGGCGTAGCTTCTTACTCCGGTGACGCTGCTGCCCGTCATCGGACTGTGGTATTTAGCTACGCCTTCTATCGTGATGGTTTTACCGCCACCAGTCGGTTGCCAGCGCCTCGTTTGTTATTCGGCAGGATGCACCACGTGCAGGTGAGGTTGGCTTGGAGGGAAAAGATGATGGGTCGCTCCCTTACATCTCATAAAAGGGATAGATGGGGCGATTTTGATTACAATCTCACAAGTGCTTACTACATGTAAGTAATATTGTCTGATTTGTATTAATTATTTTATAGGATATATCGGTCACTTAGCCAGCAGACACAGTGAGGTACTATCAGATTCAAGTCCAGTGTTGACCAACTCACAAGCAGAGGCGATGTCGAAAGTTCACGCGACGCAGCAGGCACCGCAGGACTTGAAAGAGGAGCCAGACCCCGAATTGGCCATCCCGAAGACCAGCGTGCCCAACTATCAGACGACACCGGTGAAGCAGAACACAGTCAAAAGCGAGGTTCGGAGAGCATACCGAGGACAAAAGGGTGGTGAGTTATAAAGTGTTCTATTTCAATACTCTTTTTTTAAACTAGATAGGTACTAGGATTGACAAAATGGCCGCCGGCCCGCCTAATGGTACGCGGTCACCGCAGCCCATGAACGGCTGCAACATCAGGGGCATTTAGACTTATTTATTTAGGGCATTTAGACTTGAAGCCTAAAGGTTAACTGAGAAAACCTCAGCAGGGAGCTCATTCCATAAACTCAGCCTTCGCGGGAGGTAATTCCTCTGAAATCGGACCGTACGTGACCAGTTAGGCCTCCACTTGTGAGGATGAGCACCCTGCCGGTGGCGTTTCTCTCCAGGGACTGCCAAAAACGAAATAGATCGTTCGTTGAACGGATCGCGTATTTTTGCCCCATAAATCCCTCTCATTTGTCCCTCCAATGATCTAATATATCAATTAAATTGTTGAAAATCGACGTTGACGAATTTTAGTTCGTATATTCGAACATCGTTTTCGTTTATTGTAGTAGGGCCCAAGATCGACTTTCGTCCACAGCGGCCTATCTTTAAGGAGACTAGCCAGATACACTATAGATTGATTCTATAGGTAATTAGGTATTCACGTAGTACCCCTATGGTAGGATAACTCCAAAAACCCACGTTGTACCTACTGTCATTGTTCACTCGATATTGGCAGAAGAGACTCTTTGAATTAATAAAACTGTACAAGCCGTACCTATCTTGGTAACATTTTACCTTGACTGTTTATCATGTCAGCAACCAGTATTAATGAGCAAACAATGTACAATATTTTCATGACTCTTTTTATTTATTTTTTTCAGAATCTGTAGCTCCTGAGCAAGTCAATAAAGGAGATTGGGAAGAGAAACGATCTCGAGAGGAGAAACTGGTAGCAGATATCATAGATCGGGTTCGGAGGGAGTGTGAGGCGCAAGGGTCGGGGGGCGCCGCTAGACGAGGGTACACTAGGAGGACCACAGTTATGAACACATGATTATTCAAGAGGAAAAACTGAGTTATGAATACTTAAGTTCTCTTGGTCACGAAGAAAAGTTCCTTATTATTGTTTATTTAATTAATTCGTATCTACGTGTTTTAAAATGCTACTAGGCCTTGGCCCAAATGTTCAAGAATAGAGAAACAGACCTAAGTAGTCTGTTAATATCCAATTCTAAGTATACTTTAATGAGGGTAACATTTCATGTTTACCCTCTATCAATGGTCAGCAAAGAAATTTCAATTTACCGATTGTATAATTATATATTTACCGATTGTAACTCGATATATACCTAGCAAAGGTATGTTCATAAGCTGGACCAGAGATGTAACGTCTCTTTTATGGTACACTTACTGATATACTTCCTGACGATATCATAACAATGTATAAGTCATACATAACTACCTACGTTTTGTTTAATTTTATTGACGTTATAAATTATTTGTATGGGTTCTCGTATAGGTATTATTATCCTTCATGGAACTCAAGACTATAATTTTTACTTTGTCTATGGGTTATCCATATATACTTAGTTATTTATTTGCTAAAAGGGATGACAATACATCTACTCGTGAATAAATTATTTAGAACTTACGAGTTAATCGTAAATTAAATGTCGATGTTAGACATTATTCCATATATTTTATCTCAGTGAGATATGGCCTAGGTATCTTTGATCCCAATAAAGTGCTCATGTTCGCGCCAATATCGTATGTAAATAAATCGTGCCAATCGTTTATCGAAATTAAGGTGCCAAATTTTGTCCATGGATAAGTATTCTGTAAATATTATATGTAAAATTTTCCTCTTAGACTTATCTAATTATATAAAAAAAATACCAATATCAGAAAAAGTATTCGTATTGTTGAAGTACTTACCTACTAATCTAATTACCTATGTTTCGTTTTGTGATGTCAGCCTACCAGCCAATGGGTATTACCTACCTCATGACCACCTTTATTTACCTCACAACCAAAGACCGCCTTTAGCTAAATGGTATTGATGAAAAATTATTCTACCTTGGATATCCAAAAGTCAACACATAATATAATACCTATTTTGGACATAGGTAGGTGACTCATTATGTAAGTAGGTAGGTAATCCGTTACCCACCTATTTAAAATAATAACTATAAAATTACATTATAATATCGTACCTATAAGTAATACTTATAGGTACGACGACACCTAAATAGGTATTCGTCATGGGATATTATACCTACCACAGAAATAGTATATGGAGATAGAACAGCCATCGCTTTTTATTTCAAACACAGCGAGTCGCATTTTCGACTCATCATCAACATCATCAACAGCATATTGCAGTCCACTGCTGGACATAGGCATCTTCAGTTGTTCGCCACCTAGGGCAAACTTCTGGAGGACATACCCATAATCGCCACGCTGGGCAGGCGGGTTGGCGATCGCAGGGTTTGTCGCTCCGGTGATGCTGCTGCCCGTCACCGGCCTGTGGTATTCAGCTACGCCTTTATTCGTGATGGTAATACCGCCACCAGTTGGTTGCCAGTGCCTCGTTTGTTGTTCGGCAGGATGCACCACGGGCAGGTGAGGTTGGCTTGGCGCGAAAATATGGTAGGCCGCTCCCTTACATCCTTCTACGCATCGACATACACACATATCGCTCAATTTTAAATAGAAGAATGTGTTCTTTTTATGGCATGGCGGAGGGGGCAAGGGGGCTTCAGGGCCTGAAGGTCACCTGATGGTAAGTGATCACTTCAGCCCATAGACACCGCAACATCGTTTTATCGCTTTTCAAAAGTTTAAATTGAATAAGTTATAGCTACATTTATTTCCACATCGCTACAAACATAATCACTACTTCTGCCTAGTAACAACAGATGGTAATTTGTTGACAATTTAACATAATATGACAAAACCAAGATGACACGTCGGACTACGATATCCGAGCATGGCACGGTAGCTCGGAGGCAATACTTCGTAGCTACAATTTCGTAGGAACGGAATCTGAAGTCTCTAACTACCAAGTCTTATATAAGTACCTATACGTATTTACGCTAATAATTAATAAACTGATATCTATAATCAATCATACTTCATAGAACAAGATAGGTTCCCGTGATTAGTGCATACCAGGCCGGTCTATCCTTATAATATTTCTGTGATACGTAGGTACAGTAAGCACCAATTCAAGTTTGGACAAAGTACCGCTCTTATTGCGAGTGGTATAAGGACTGTTATTGCACTTACCTAGTTTAAGTAGATTGATATGGTGCTTGCTGTATGAATAGTTAGACAATTTCATTTTTATTAAGAGTACCTAATTGATATTAGAATTATTTTTAAATATTCCTGAAATTGCAAATAAAATTCTGTCCTACAAAATTGAGATTAGTTCTAAGGATGAGAAGTGAGACTGGATACTAAAATTAGCAATGAAAATGAATATTTATTAATTTATTTATTATCTTACATACTTAAAACTTAAAATAAGTTAATGGTGTACCTAATTACATCTTAAATATTTTACCTTGTGCAATAAAATGTACCTACCTATTACATTATTATAACTAGATGTAGTATTTATACTTTAAGCTTTCTAAATGATTTACTTGTTTTAGTTTTACATCTGTGATATTGTTTGACCTACCCGGTAAGCCGGTAGGTATGGTCCTAATAACAAATAAAAACAACTAGGTAGTACCTACCAATCCATTTTTTTTTTATTTGCTACGTACAATGACGTTTATTGATTAAGCCTACTCAGATGAAGTGATATTATTTTAATTATTATCTTTGTGAATGTATAAAATGGTTAAAGTATGTAATGTATATTTAGATATCAAATTGTATTGTAACTACTATGTGTCAAACTTGTAAAATAAAATATATACGGAAACTGTGATGAATGTGGCTCAGAAATAAAATTTAATGAGTTATAAATGTGTTTTATAATGTTGTATAATTTCTATTGTATTATACGAGAAGTCGCGGGCACACATCGGCCTTTTTAACAGATTCTGATGATTTTCCTCAAATAATTTTCAAAATTGTACCCAATAAGGGAAGGTACAACTTATATTTGAAAAACCACCATACCGCCACAATAAGTTGGTTGGTTGACATTAGTTTAGAAAGTGCATCTAACATTCAAATCAATTTTCGCGCGAAAGCGCATGGACGGCATAAATTGCTTGGCGGAAATGACGTCGTTGCACTACCTTTGCAATATAGAGTACAAAGTTAATACCTACGCCGAAAAACTTTTAACGGAAAGAAAATTAAAACTTACGTTTTCCAAATTCTTTTTGCTCTAGCTTCCTCCATAGTAGGTACCTATAGTTCCAGATTATATCACCACAAGTTAAAGGTAGGTCTTGCCCATCAGTCAAGCGCCAGACGCACCTTTAATTTACTTTCGATTTTAAAAAATGTTCTGCGCTACCTAAGTTCTGTAAATTAATTCTGTCCATAGAAGTAATATATAAGGAACGAGCTGTTGTCGGAAAATCGAAGCCGAACGAAAGCTCAAAGCATGTCCCTTTTGTCTCTCTCTGAATAGGGTGACTGTATTAAAATATGATTTAAGGACAATGACAATACATACGTACAAAAAAAGCAGCCAACATTGAAAGCCAAAATATTTTTTATTCGTTATCGTTTTTTAAATAACACCACTTTTTTTTTGCAAAGAAACCGACTTCAATATGGCGAAAATGTAAATATGAATTGGCTAATGCCTTTACCAATTGAATATCACGTGGATCTTCAAATATAGATTGAGGAGGATGTGGTGGATCTAACAATGACCCTATGTTGTTTGCTATAAAATTCTTGGACAACATGGTAGTTTTATTTTTGTGTACCTACGTTTTTTAATGATTGATTTGATAATGTTATAAATAGTTTTTACGTGTATTTTAGAACTTCGAAGACGAATCGGGAAACATGCTTTAGTTTTCCTATACAAAAAAACAACGGACTTTATGATTGGATAGTCATGCATGGTCACCCTAATTCTTCACTAACAAATTATGTTTAAAAGTATTACTTGTGAAAAGACAAACTACAATCCGGATAATACTCGCTTTCACAAGCCCCCCGACACAAATTCTCCCCGTTTTAATTACACATTAAGAAAAATATAACAAATTAAAGATCCCCGCCACCGACGTCAAAGTCGGCGATGTCATGTGAAGTTGTCAGGGCCCCTACCACCGGTTCGAGAGCGATCGTTCGTTGAACGGATCGTGTATTTTTGCAAAATCAATCCCTCCCATTATTCCTTTCCGTGTTTGAATATATGAATTAAATTAACGAAAATCAACTTTGACGAATTTTAGTTTGTATATTCGAACACGGGGGGGACAAATGAGTGGGATTCATGGCTCAAGGGTACGCCATCCGTTGAGCGAGCGATCGTTTTCGTTTTTGGTGGTAGGGGGCCTCTAGGTCCGGTGTTTCGTACTCTATCTAGCAATCTAGTCGCTGCTAGAAAGGGACGTTTTGTACACTATTTTCCCTCTCATTGGTTACGTTCTTATTTTGACAAGACTTATTTTGAACAAGACTCTTACGACCTTAACATAAGGTTTCATTTTCTTTATTTTAGCTTCAATATCCATAGATAGAACGCCTTCCTGTTGTACGAAGTACTTGATACTTCCATGATTCTGTCAGAACCAGTAAAAAAAAGTAATGACTTTGACAGTTTTTTTTTGCTAATTATGGCTTACTGAGACCAAGCACTTTAGCCAGTATGCTTTGACAGATAACCGTATGTTAGAACCAAAAAAAAAGTGCGAACTTTTTGATATTTATTGTTATTGTCTATGTTTAAAAATGACAAGCGAATGACAGAGACTAGGTATTTATCAGAGGCGGGAAAGTTTGATAAATTTTTCTTTAAATTAATTAAATATATATTATAGTATATTTGTTGGTAAATCAATCTAACTAGCATTCAAGAGCTCAAGGATGAGTTCTGAGAGTGGAGGTGGAGGAGGGAAGCCAGGTAAAAAAAGGAAAACTGTTCCTGCCGGGGATAGTTCAGCAGATGAGGATGAACAATGCAAGTTTGCTCCTTATTTTAAACAAAATTACACCAGAAGGTACCCAGACAATTCTCCAGATACTACTTTTCCTGTAAACATTCAGAGTACAAATGAAAACACAAAATTCGGTAACAAAGATCCAATTTATTTAAACAATATTTTCAGTAGATACAACAAAGGAGTAAAGGAGATAAAAAGAGTAAATGCGCAGCGTTATGCTATTATTTTCGATAGACCTAAAAATGCTAATTCTCTGCTCACAAATACTTCATTTTTGGCATCACATGAGATCAAGGCCTTTATCCCTGCTTCAACTACAGAATGCACAGGTGTCATTAAGTATATCCCAACGGATTTGAGTTGTAAGCATTTGTTTGACAAGTTGATTGCTTCACAGGAGATTCTGTCAGTCCGGAGATTCACCAAAAAGACGCCAGGGGGAATTGTTCCTCTTCAGACGGTTTCAGTCACTTTCGCAGGTAATCTTTTGCCAGAACAGGTAACATATGGTCTCTGCATCATCCCTGTACACCAATATATAAAACCAGTCTTACAATGTTATAAATGCATGGGCTTCGGCCACACTACCAAATTTTGTAAAAAGAATGTTGTTTGCTCGATATGTTCTCTTTCGCATTCATATAGAGATTGTACTAACACAGAAAAGCCACACTGCATAAACTGCAAGGGAGAACACATTGCCGTGTCAAAAGAATGCCCCATAAAGCAACAGAAAATTGAAGAAAACAGAAGTAAAATAATGAACAAGACTCTTGGGTCTTATTTCCCAAAGCTACAACAGACATACGGCAAGGCAGTGAGTTCTCAATTGCCTCAAAACAATAAAGTTAACTCTAAAAAAGAGAAGGATTTATACGTCGAGATAATAAATAATGAAGCAGTGTTAAAAGCGTTAATTGACACCTTACTTATGTTATCCAAAAAGGAAAATGATATGCCTGTAAATTCGTCAACGATAAAAGAAACTTTTATTAAAAATATTACCGGTTCTAAATATGGGTAGTAAAAGTCCGCTAAAGATTTTACACCATAATATTCAGAGCCTTAAATTAATAAAAACAGTATTTTTAAGTGAACTTTTGTACAAATTAAATGTTGATGTTTGTTTATTGAATGAAACTTGGCTCCGGCCAACAGATAGTATTAGAATTAGAGGTTATAAAATATTTCGTAGAGACAGTGACAATGGTTATGGTGGTGTTGCCATTCTATGTAAATGCAGTTTAGATTGTTTTGAAGTTGCTACTCCTAGCACTGATAATGTCCAGAATATTGCAGTGAAAATTAAAATATGTAATAATTATTTAACGTTATTAAGCTCATACTGTCCTCCAAGAGGCGGTCGTTTTCCCATACATTTTTTACATAATGTTATTTCTTCTTTACCTACTCCGTTATTAGTGATGGGTGATTTTAATGCACATCACACGGCATTCGGCTCAGCTTACAATAAACCTAGAGGAATTCAAATGATAGACATGTTAGAAGAGATGAATATGTATATTTTAAATAATGGCGATTGTACAACCTTACAACGACCTAATCAACAAGCTTCAGCTATTGATATTGCATTCATTTCGCCTTCTTTAGCGCCCTCTGCAGAGTGGTCGGTTTATACTGGGGATAATTTAGGTAGTTATCATTTTCCAACCATAGTATCTTTAAATATTGAATCTGATGTATACGAATTTATAGAACCGTATGAAAAATTTATTTATAAAAAAGCGGATTGGAATAAGTATTTAATAAACTCAGCTACTTGTTTTCAAGAAATAAATAATGTGAATGATCCTTTGACTGCATATGAATTGTTTTGTAATTTGCTTGTTGAACTCAGAAATAACTGTGTACCTATACATAGGATTACTAGCAGTAGTGGCAAATACTATAAACCTGTTCCGTGGTGGAATGATCTATGCGCTGATAGTGTTAAACAATGTAAATTTGCACTACATATGTACAGAAAATATCCTACAGTAGAAAATTACCTTTTGTATAAAAAAATGGAGGCTCTAAAGAAGAAAACCATATTAGAGCAGAAAAGGTTAAGCTGGCAAACTGTGTGTTCTAATTTAAATCGCAATACTCCTATAAGCGATGTTTGGAATTTTGTTAAAATTTTCAATCGGAAAAAATACAAATCAACTTCCAGTGGTAATAATATCAGTAGTTTCGTTTCGGATCTCTTGGATAAAACAGCTTCTGGTCAACCAGTAGATAATATTGAACAATTATCTGATTTTTTTACAAATAATGATATGAATACTCATCTTTGTTTACCATTTTCTGAAGAAGAATTTAATATGTCTTTAAATAGTAGAAAAGATACTACGCCAGGACTTGATAATTTTCCATATATTCTAATTAAGCGTCTTCATATATCAGCTAAGATCATTCTCCTTAAGATATTTAATAATTTATGGAGTTATAATGTAATTCCTGAATCCTGGAAGACAGTAGCTGTTGTACCAATTTTAAAACCGGACAAAGATCCTATGTTAGCCGAGTCATACAGACCGATTTCTTTGTCATCTTGTATAGGTAAAATTTTTGAAAATATGGTTAAAAATAGACTAGAATTGTTTGTTGAATCAAGTCTAATTCTCCCTAACGAGCAATTTGGTTTTCGTAAAGGTCGAAGTACTGTAGATAGTCTTGTAAAGTTTAGCAGCGACATTCAGCAATCGTTTAATAGCAATAGTTACTTAATCAGTGTGTTTTTGGACGTGAGCGGTGCTTTTGATAATGTGAACTTGTCAACCTTAGTTAAAGTTTTAAACAGTTTTAATATTCCTGGTAAGATATGTGAATGGATTTTCAATTTTTTCTATTCTCGAAGTGTTTACATTAAATACAATCGTAACCTTTATGGACCTCAGAAAGCTTTTAAAGGAGTAATGCAGGGTGCTACTTTATCACCCCTAATGTTTATATTATACACATCTTACTTTCATAAATACGTTTCGCTTAATAATTTGTCATTCTTACAGTATGCTGATGATATCATATTATATTCGAGTAGTAGGAACATTACAGAAGTTGTACATACTCTTAATACTGCTCTAGATTTGGTGTATAATTACTACAAAATTAATCTTGATCTCGATATCAATCCTCATAAGAGTTCTTATATGGTTTTTTGTAAAAAAAAAGATTTTGATCCCATGTACATAAACATTAATTATTGCTCTGTAAATATTGAATATGTTGATTTTAAATGTGTTTTAGGATTAGTTTTTGATTCCAAGCTGCAGTTTAATTTGCATGTTAAAAAGGTTGAACAGAAAATGCAAAAAACTGTCAATATAATGAAATATTTAGCTGGTAGTTCATGGGGTATGGATCCCAAAGTACTTAATTCAGTGTATAAAGCTATTGTAAGAAGCCACTATGATTATGGTATCATAATTTACGGTCATTGCATTAATCACTATTTATATCGCAGAATTGAAGTGTTGCAAAATAAAGGTTTGAGGATTATTACTGGAGCTATGTGTTCTACGCCTATAAACTCATTAGAAATAGAAGCGGGTATTCCTCCGATTTCAATAAGACTTAATTATTTGACTGAAAAATTTTATGTGAAAGTATTGTCTAACATAGGTTTAAAATACTTGTATGAGAATTGTAGTATATTTCAAAGAGAACATATAAAAGAGCTAAATAATCTCTGTGAATGCATAGACCATGGTGAACGGTGGGATTTTAAGACGTTAGATATTCAAGTGACTAAACCACGCGTATGTAGTAAAATTGTATCAAATAATATGGACTTTTTACATTTTGTAAATATTGATAAGCAACATTTTTATACAATATACACCGATGGATCCAAGACAGATGACACTACTAGAGCAGGCTATTATGATTCGCAAGCAAAGTTTGGCCGATGTTTTCCGTTGGACAGAAATTCTTCGATATTTACAGCAGAAGCATATGCGATTTATTTGGCTTTAAAATACATACGCAATATCGCTGCTACTCATATTCTAATTGTTACCGATTCACTAAGTGTGTTAAAATGTTTGGAAAATTTTAAAATTTCATACAAGAATAATATTTATATAAACAAAATACGAGAATATCTTCATGAAAACAGAGAGAAGCATATTGAATTTATGTGGGTACCTTCTCATTCAGGAATATCTGGAAATGAAACTATAGACAAATTACTGAAAATACAACATCCTCCATTTAATACGAGCTTTACTCTACCTGCTGTGCCTATGACTGACTATTATGCTGAATTGAAGATCAGAATGTATAAAGATTGGGAGTCACACTGGCAGCACACTAAACAGCAAAAAGGCAAATGGTTTGCTGAAATTCAGAAAAATATTCCATCGAAGCCTTGGTATTTTAAGCCAGAATCATCATCTAGAAGATTTATTTGTGTTTTGAATAGACTACGACTTGGTCATGGAAAATATCCAGCTCATCTCAAAAGACTGAAGTTGATCAGCTCTGATCTATGCGAACACTGTGGCTCAGAAACAGCTAACTTAGAACATCTTATTCTCCATTGTCCTGCCTTCAACATACAGAGGCTGCTCCTAATAGATGGTTTAATAAAGGTTTATAAAACTAAAGACATTCCCCGCCTCCTGCCATCTATTCTGCAAAATACTGACACATATATGGAAATATTTGATTATGTAAACTCCACCTTTGTAAATATATGAAATGGAATACCTACTGGAAGCAATCAGACTAATATCATCATAGTTAAAAAGACACAGAAATGTATACTACAACAAAATATGAACAACAAGAATAAAGGAATCACAAGAAAATACAGATTTGGCTGTATGGAGAGATCCCAGGCCGTTAAATTCTTATTAAAAAAAAAAACCGGCCAAGTGCGAGTCGGGCTCGCGCACAAAGGGTTCCGTAGCAGCAAATATAATAAACTTATTATGTCAATTTATACACCTGGTGAATGGAGCCTAAACTCTCCCGATATTTTGCCTTGTACTTTTATGTATGAATATTAATTTTATATATGTATTTATAAATATTCCGTGCTATAGGCGTGCCCAAATCGGCTTGTGATTAAAAACCTGCTACGAAACACTAAAATTTGCACCAAAAACAAATGAATTTATATTATTGGGGGATTTATTAGTACGTGACCGGTTTAATAGCACCTATTAAACCAGTATACCTACTTACTTATTTTTTATAATAGGTACAATTCAATATTAAAAAAAGTCTCAACGCCAAATTCGACTTGCGAAAGAAGTAAATGGGAACGATGAAATTCTCTTAGCGCGCACAAGTGACAACGACGTCTGCCCTCACGTGTCTGCCCGTTCGGGTCGACGCGGTTAGCTATCTTATCCCCGCCCCCGCGCGAGACCACGCCCCGCAACACACGCGCTGCAGCGCAGCGAGCGACCGATCTTCTTGAATCGATGTAATAATAATCTATAGGATTAACGCGTTTTAAAAATATTGGTTCGATGGATATGTTTAACCTATTATTACTCAACAATCACATTTGTAATATTAAACTTTATCAAATGCACAATGTATTTAAGGTACATTACTGGATAAGGATTAATGGCGTATTGCTTGAATAAGCTAATATTTCTCGTAAAAAGTACCTACATTATAAAGATTTTATATCATCGCGGATTTTTAAAGGTGTACAATACTGTAGTATATTTTTTGATCTATCTTATAAGGTTCAGCCATCGTTTTCAGTGTAAGCACAATAACTTAACCAAAATTACAGTTAAATCAACCTATCTCAAAAACTATAAGAGATACTTTGATCAAACCAAAAATCGTTGAAAGAGTTAATTAGCATGCATCACCTCTATTTTTTTTAGAATTTTATACCCCGTAGTTATAAAAATAGAGGGGGGGGGACATACTTTTTACGACTTTGAGAGCTGATATCTCAAAAACCGTTCACTTTAAGAAAAATGTTTTTTAGAAAACTTTATATCATTTTAAAAGACCTTTCCATTGATACCCCACACGGGTATGTACATCGAAAAAAAAATTTTCATCCCTCAGTTACATGTATGGGGGGCCCCACCCCCAATTCTTTTTTTTACTATTTAGTGTCATAATTTTGTAGCGGTTCATACAACACATATTCCCATCAAATTTCATCACTGTAGTACTTATAGTTTCCGAGTAAATCGGCTGTGACAGACGGACAGACGGACAGACGGACAGACGGACAGACGGACATGACGAAACTATAAGGGTTCCGTTTTTGCCATTTTGGCTACGGAACCCTAAAAAAAGCGAATGACAGACAAACAACATTGAATAGGTAGGTAGGTACTTAATTATCCTACATTTAATTTACATTGATTTGATTGAATTGATAGACAAGACAACAATAACAATCGCAAACCGGCTTTGTGTGCCGAAAATCAGAAATAAACTTTAAGACTGCTCTAATTAATAGTACTTATTATGGTGAGTAAAAATAAAGTTAATAATATACTGCAGCGATGATGTTTATATTCCATTCATGTTCAAAGTATACTAATAAATATTATGGTATTCTATTTCTAGTGTAATTAAATATTATATTTATTAAATTAGGTACTGCATAGAAATCTAACAAAATAAATAATCAGATCTCTACTTATCTCTATAATATTGGTACCTGCATACAATCTTTTTTTCTTAAGAAATGTAAATTTATTTGCAGGTTAAGTATCACAACAAGGATGCCTCAAGTGTTTCAAGTACTAAAGTGTTACAAATGTTTGGTATTTCAAGTAAGTATATGATAATAACCATGTGTAATACTTTTGTTATCAAAACTCATAATTTTTTTTTGTATTTTACTATTTTGAAATAATTTTAATTCTCATGATGTGTGTTTAAAGACATTTTTCATACTAGGCTTATTTACAGGTTCACCAAACCAAGAAATCCAATAAATTCCAATGTAAAGTTTGTGGTGAAAAACAGTCGATCAAAAGACATTATGGCCTTGGAAATGGTGTGGAATGCAGAAAGCATGTACAAAAATTAAATACTATACAAGGTGTAGTAAAAGAAACTAAAAATGTTGCGAAACTAAAAAACAGTGATGATTGCAGTGAAGATGAAAATATGGCAGTAGTTAAAACCAAACAGGTAGTATCAAGTATTACTGAAACAGGTAGTAACAGTAAATGGTCAAACTTTATTGATCCTGCAGAAAATATTGATAAAGAAAATCCTAGTAATGATGCTATGTACCTCAATGACACAGAAGTTGTTCTGGAATTACCCAAAAAACGCTTTAAGACACTGGGCCGTTATACAAAGAATGGTAAAGATACAAAAACACACTTAAAAAGTACCACCCCTGATGAGCTCGATAATGAAGTGGAATCCCTAACAAGAATAACTACTGATATCAACTCACAGGAATCTAGCATTTGTAACAATTATAATGAGAAATTAATTACCAATTTAAATTTGGGCAAAAGACGCTTTGAATATTGTAATGAATCATCAGAGGATATACAAGAAAATTCAATATCAAACTTTTATCATCAACCGAATAATGTTGTGTATAAAACTCAAAGTACTTGCATTAAAAATAGTATGGATGAATCTTCAATTTCATCCCATTCTGGGCAGAATCTTGTTAGTAAAGAAAATAAAGCTGTTTTCATAGATCCTGCAATTAATAAGAACTCTAAGTGGGCCACATTTGCTGAGGAGATAGAAGGCAATGACTTAGAACCACCTCTTGTGGATGAAACATATCCAAATAGTGAAAATCAAAAAGAAATTTTTGGATCCCAGTTGAATGAACATGATAATATTAACATTGAATGTTTGTCAAAAATAAATACGAATGATAATAATCATACTATGAAGAATAAACTTTCCATGTTATTTTCTTTATCTGATGACGATAATGCCATAGATGACTATCTAGCAATTTAATTTGATTAATACTCAATTAGGCTTGTTTTAGAAGTAAAATGGAACAAAAGAAATAAAAGCATAGATCTTTCAATAATTTTATTATTACAACCAGTACACATAATCATCACAATGGCAACATTTTATATCACTTTTATAATAACTCCTAACGAGATAAATAGCAAACTACAAACATTCTGTCTGATACATAATTAATCATCATCAGTCTGATCAATAAAATAAAAAAACCGGCCAAGTGCGAGTCGGGCTCGCGCACAAAGGGTTCCGTAGCAGCAAATATAATAAACTTAACCAAAATTACAGTTAAATCAACCTATCTCAAAAACTATAAGAGATACTTTGATCAAACCAAAAATCGTTGAAAGAGTTAATTAGCATGCATCACCTCTATTTTTTTTAGAATTTTATACCCCGTAGTTATAAAAATAGAGGGGGGGGGACATACTTTTTACGACTTTGAGAGCTGATATCTCAAAAACCGTTCACTTTAAGAAAAATGTTTTTTAGAAAACTTTATATCATTTTAAAAGACCTTTCCATTGATACCCCACACGGGTATGTACATCGAAAAAAAAATTTTCATCCCTCAGTTACATGTATGGGGGGCCCCACCCCCAATTCTTTTTTTTACTATTTAGTGTCATAATTTTGTAGCGGTTCATACAACACATATTCCCATCAAATTTCATCACTGTAGTACTTATAGTTTCCGAGTAAATCGGCTGTGACAGACGGACAGACGGACAGACGGACAGACGGACAGACGGACATGACGAAACTATAAGGGTTCCGTTTTTGCCATTTTGGCTACGGAACCCTAAAAAAAGCGAATGACAGACAAACAACATTGAATAGGTAGGTAGGTACTTAATTATCCTACATTTAATTTACATTGATTTGATTGAATTGATAGACAAGACAACAATAACAATCGCAAACCGGCTTTGTGTGCCGAAAATCAGAAATAAACTTTAAGACTGCTCTAATTAATAGTACTTATTATGGTGAGTAAAAATAAAGTTAATAATATACTGCAGCGATGATGTTTATATTCCATTCATGTTCAAAGTATACTAATAAATATTATGGTATTCTATTTCTAGTGTAATTAAATATTATATTTATTAAATTAGGTACTGCATAGAAATCTAACAAAATAAATAATCAGATCTCTACTTATCTCTATAATATTGGTACCTGCATACAATCTTTTTTTCATAAGAAATGTAAATTTATTTGCAGGTTAAGTATCACAACAAGGATGCCTCAAGTGTTTCAAGTACTAAAGTGTTACAAATGTTTGGTATTTCAAGTAAGTATATGATAATAACCATGTGTAATACTTTTGTTATCAAAACTCATAATTTTTTTTTGTATTTTACTATTTTGAAATAATTTTAATTCTCATGATGTGTGTTTAAAGACATTTTTCATACTAGGCTTATTTACAGGTTCACCAAACCAAGAAATCCAATAAATTCCAATGTAAAGTTTGTGGTGAAAAACAGTCGATCAAAAGACATTATGGCCTTGGAAATGGTGTGGAATGCAGAAAGCATGTACAAAAATTAAATACTATACAAGGTGTAGTAAAAGAAACTAAAAATGTTGCGAAACTAAAAAACAGTGATGATTGCAGTGAAGATGAAAATATGGCAGTAGTTAAAACCAAACAGGTAGTATCAAGTATTACTGAAACAGGTAGTAACAGTAAATGGTCAAACTTTATTGATCCTGCAGAAAATATTGATAAAGAAAATCCTAGTAATGATGCTATGTACCTCAATGACACAGAAGTTGTTCTGGAATTACCCAAAAAACGCTTTAAGACACTGGGCCGTTATACAAAGAATGGTAAAGATACAAAAACACACTTAAAAAGTACCACCCCTGATGAGCTCGATAATGAAGTGGAATCCCTAACAAGAATAACTACTGATATCAACTCACAGGAATCTAGCATTTGTAACAATTATAATGAGAAATTAATTACCAATTTAAATTTGGGCAAAAGACGCTTTGAATATTGTAATGAATCATCAGAGGATATACAAGAAAATTCAATATCAAACTTTTATCATCAACCGAATAATGTTGTGTATAAAACTCAAAGTACTTGCATTAAAAATAGTATGGATGAATCTTCAATTTCATCCCATTCTGGGCAGAATCTTGTTAGTAAAGAAAATAAAGCTGTTTTCATAGATCCTGCAATTAATAAGAACTCTAAGTGGGCCACATTTGCTGAGGAGATAGAAGGCAATGACTTAGAACCACCTCTTGTGGATGAAACATATCCAAATAGTGAAAATCAAAAAGAAATTTTTGGATCCCAGTTGAATGAACATGATAATATTAACATTGAATGTTTGTCAAAAATAAATACGAATGATAATAATCATACTATGAAGAATAAACTTTCCATGTTATTTTCTTTATCTGATGACGATAATGCCATAGATGACTATCTAGCAATTTAATTTGATTAATACTCAATTAGGCTTGTTTTAGAAGTAAAATGGAACAAAAGAAATAAAAGCATAGATCTTTCAATAATTTTATTATTACAACCAGTACACATAATCATCACAATGGCAACATTTTATATCACTTTTATAATAACTCCTAACGAGATAAATAGCAAACTACAAACATTCTGTCTGATACATAATTAATCATCATCAGTCTGATCAATAAAATAAAAAAACCGGCCAAGTGCGAGTCGGGCTCGCGCACAAAGGGTTCCGTAGCAGCAAATATAATAAACTTAACCAAAATTACAGTTAAATCAACCTATCTCAAAAACTATAAGAGATACTTTGATCAAACCAAAAATCGTTGAAAGAGTTAATTAGCATGCATCACCTCTATTTTTTTTAGAATTTTATACCCCGTAGTTATAAAAATAGAGGGGGGGGGACATACTTTTTACGACTTTGAGAGCTGATATCTCAAAAACCGTTCACTTTAAGAAAAATGTTTTTTAGAAAACTTTATATCATTTTAAAAGACCTTTCCATTGATACCCCACACGGGTATGTACATCGAAAAAAAAATTTTCATCCCTCAGTTACATGTATGGGGGGCCCCACCCCCAATTCTTTTTTTTACTATTTAGTGTCATAATTTTGTAGCGGTTCATACAACACATATTCCCATCAAATTTCATCACTGTAGTACTTATAGTTTCCGAGTAAATCGGCTGTGACAGACGGACAGACGGACAGACGGACAGACGGACAGACGGACATGACGAAACTATAAGGGTTCCGTTTTTGCCATTTTGGCTACGGAACCCTAAAAATGGACTAAATAATATTTTTCTTAATAGAAATGTTGTTTAGTTACCTAAATAACAAATGTTTAAAAATGTACCCTTTTCCAAAGTGATACATTTGTTTATTTAATTTAATAATTTTATTGCCTTCTTGAACACAAAATGATACTTATGAATTAAAAATAAACGCTAATGATACTTATTGGAATCCATAGAAACTAATACTGATTTATTAAAAGCAGAAATTTTATAATAACAAAAATGAGTCCTCAAAAAACGTTATTTTCTAGAAAAGTAGGTATGGCAGTTATAGCAAATTAATTTGAAGATTCAATCTTCGACCATGTACTAGTAAGTATTAAACTTGTCATCATATATGAGTATCTTCGGATATAAGATGCATTACAAATAGATAGATATTACTAATGAACATAATTATTTCTTCACTCTTCTGATACACATTTCAATAATCCTAATCCATACCTACCATATTATTCTTGGTAAACGCTAAGGTATACCTAAATACAATGTACTTTTTACGTGATAATAGGTACTCCATGGTTTTACAATCCGTGGAGCGAAGCAACATGCTTATTATATTCTTTAAAAATCTATTTAAAGCTAGAAGTGTAGTAGGTGATAAAATAATTTGTTCTGTAGCCTTTTTGTGTATTACTAAAAATATATTATAAAATGCCTCCACTTAATAAAACTATCCAATCAAGATAGAAGCAAATTTTTATATGAAAGTAAGAAAAGTCGAGTTTTTCGTTGTTTGCTGTTATTTTTTGATTGAAAACTAGAATAGTATTGTGTTTATTTAACACAATATTTATTAATTACGGAAAAAATAGTTCAGACCTATATTACGTCGTTAACTGAAGGTAGTACTGGGTAAATATGTTTAAACAATTACGAAAACACATGATTGCAGTGCATTTGCAAAGAACTTTTCAGATTTTGCAAACTTAGGGTGCGTTTCCACAGAAGTAGTTGTTGGGCTGAGGTTAACAAATATACCTCCAGTGATATTGCGTAAATCACATGACATCTTCGCCCCACTTCAGTGGGAAATTATCGTTGGACGTTCACGCAGCCCCGCTTCTGAGGAATGGAAACACACCCTTCGGGCGGCCACATACATAAAATCCACGTTCGTATTAAATATAGTTGCGAACGACAATTTAATCGCAATAGCCAACAGCAATCTACAACAAGTCGGCACTCTGCAGTGTTGCTGATAAGTGACAGATAAAAAAGAAAACTCTTGCAATGAAATACTTCATAGAAAAGGGCAAGAGAAATTCTTGCATACAAAGCAGCTATATTTTAATTCTAAAATGTAATGAACTATGTATTTTGCACAATATAACAATTTAGCTGAAATTTGAAATACAGGAAGCCCTACTATATTCGATGCTTTAAAATTAGCTTACAATATTACTTTTTCATTAACAACTTCTTTTTTATAAAGTCAGTAAAATCACAAAACAGCGATACATAATTATGTAAATGTAGAGCTTAATAGAGTATTTGACTGTTTTTAATTGTCTTTGATTTGAATATCAATTAATTAACACATCAAATGCGGAGTTATACAGACACAATAGAAATATTATGGTTACCGCCCGAATTTTACCTCAGGTACATACGGCTGTTGATAAGCTAACAAATAACAAGGTTAGTTACTTTGCACGTAAGCACGCTTGTAAAAACCCATCTGTATGGATATTTGTAGACAAATTTATTGTTTAGCAAATAACTAAACTATTATAATAATATTGTAATTTTACCCACACTTGTCCTAATTCAGTCAAATACCCTAGATAAGCGAAATGAACCCTTCTTCACTGCCAATCGAAGCTGCCTCCGTATCATACATTTCTAAGCAAGTTATGCTTTTCAAGAGTTCATCCATAATACATATACTTAGTTACAGTGAATAGACTAGAATGTAAAAGCGTGACGACGTCTGTGGAGCCTCTCTCTGGCGTATCGGCGACCGTACCCACTCCATCGCCATGCCCTGTAAGGATAATACACATTAATATGTAAGCATATAATCTATTACTGGGTACCACACTGTTCGCGTGTTTTCCGGTATATATTGTAGTGGTTTTCCGGTGTATAGATACACCATAGGACTATTCTACGACACCCATAGGGATTAGATTATCCCGTTAAACCTACTACAGCAGAAATATATCAAGAATATAACGGCCATCATTTCGGTCAGCATATGTACGTTTAAATTGAATACACCCAATGCGTTCTGAGTGTATTTTCGCGCAAACTCAATTATGGCACACGCGACGTGAATTCGCCACCAGAGGCGCTAGTGTGGGTAAGGTCTCAATTAATAACTCAATTTCTAACAGAATAGGAACCATACCTTTCGTTATATCCAACAAAATCTCCTCTATATTTATGATCATCATCGAATCGTCTATTTTCGCGCAAACTCAATTATGGCACACGCGACGTGAATTCGCCACCAGAGGCGCTGGTGTGGGTAAGGTCTCAATTAATAACTCAATTTCTAACAGAATAGGAACCATACCTTTCGTTATATCCAACAAAATCTCCTCTATATTTATGATCATCATCGAATCGTCTATTTTCGCGCAAACTCAATTATGGCACACGCGACGTGAATTCGCCACCAGAGGCGCTAGTGTGGGTAAGGTCTCAATTAATAACTCAATTTCTAACAGTATAGGAACCATACCTTTCGTTATATCCAACAAAATCTCCTCTATATTTATGATCATCATCGAATCGTCTGCTTATGGTTTCCTCACTACTGCTTCCTACAAAATGAATGAACATAAGTTTAACATTGTATCATAGATGTTTTTCAAATAACCCTGTATATAGTTAGGTACTTATATTGAAAAATGAACTAAAATAAGCCAAGAAAATACAAGTTGAAAAACATACCAAGTGGATTGGAATGAGAGAATCTTCGACAAGATGGTCCTCTGCAACTCAGCAACTGTTGCAATTGATTGTGGAAATATTCTTTCTCCGAAGCCGTCAAGTATTTCACTCTGTTCTGGGTCTCGAAAGGATCTGAGGTTCAATAAAAATAGTTCATGTAAAATGTAACTTCTCGAAACATAGGAACATTAAGTCATTTTTAAAACTACCTTTATAATAAAATGCGTCATCCTTTAAATCAAATCATTTCACAGTAAAGACCATGAGAACTAATGAGGGTGTTTGAAAATGAAATAGATGGCGTAATGTAGCCTTGCGGTCCAGCTGTCATGTGAATCAAGAATCATGTAAGTGCCATGTCAAAATGAACTAATTACGTTACAGTTGGACCTGCTGCGTATGTGGCATGTGGTGGATTTCACATTCTAAATTCGTCGAATAAAAAAGTTGGTCCTTCGCGCCGGACTCACCTATTCTCAAATTGTAATACGTCACAAGGCCGGTGACGAATTCGCAGTAGAGCAGGTTGTGCGTCGCGTTGATGGTTCGCACGCAGTTGTAGGTGTTGTTGGAAGCGCTCATACAGAAGCAGAACGGGCCGGCGGTCCACAGCGGAGCAGTACGCCAGTGGTCGTTGTCGTGACGGAAGCAGTTCATGCGCTCGGACTCGCATAGCCTTTCCAGTTCCGCCTGGTAATGGAAATTAAGAAAACGTTATTTATTTATTTATTTATTTATTAAATTACCAACGCCTGTTTACACTTTTACACTTAATATTAAAAACATAAATATCCTGCTTAGCGTAACAGACAATTATAGGTAAGTACCACATGCTGTATAAATACAATATAAAAAGACTTTAAAATACCGACTACACAATAATAAAGACAATACATTTACAGAGAGAGTAATTTAGAAACAATTGTTGAGCGGATTCTGCTAGTTGAGTCCGCGTGTATGTCTATTTGCTCGCTGTACTCATTTACCAGTCTGCATAAACGCGGGACAGGAGAATTTGAACCGAATACGGTTTTTCTAAAAGGTGGACTTAAGGGAGTGATCTTCTTACGAGGATATCTTGATGGGGCACATATTTTAAATTTACTTAGTAATTGAGGACAGTCAATTTGATGCTGAAAAATCTTGGAAACAAAAGACAGGTCAATAATCTTTCTGCGATCTTCTAGAGAATTAATTTTAAAATGCAATAATTGTTTCCTATAAGATGCTAGTTTCTTTTTCGAGATCCGGCTTGAAAACATTAGATGTCGCAAAAATCTTTTCTGAATACGCTCTAATAATAAAGAATGGGTAGCGTAGTGTGGCCTCCATACAACTGAACAATATTCCAAAATGCTACGCACAAACGTTATACGGATATACTAATACTTTATATTATGTACCTACGTAGATATTAGAAATTTGGTAAACAAAGGAACAGTCTTCTTCGCCCTAGCGTTTTCCCGGCCTAGTGCCAGGGTCCGCACTAAACAAAGGAACAGTGATGAGGAATTTTTTTCTACAGACGTGTTGTCCAGCGCGTGACTATCTGTAATCTAACCTGCCATATTCTTAAGTCATAACAAATATTCTAGAGAAACCATTGTTTCATCTCTCGAAATTAAGTGTGGTTTTAGAATAGGACCATCCTACATATCCCGTGGGTGTCATAAGTAAAACGACTAAGGGAATAGGTATCTGAAAACGGGCAGCTGCGTGTACCAGAATACAGGGTGAAATCTACTGCGGTCACCAACCACCAAGCTTGGTGACTTAGATAAACCCTCCCAAATATCATGGGCGTCCCTAACGTCCAGCAGTGGACGTTTACAGGCTGATATTGATGATCATGATCTAAAAATCTATGGAAAATATGTAAAGGTCTATGACATTATCTGTAAACTTACGGTTAGTCATTTAAAATACTTTTTGATGGGAAATCTCTGCATAAATGTGACATAACTTTTATTTTAATTCATACAAACCTTCTTCTTTGCTTTCCTCATCTTCTTTCGGAGCCTCTGTTCTTTTATTTTCCTTCTCTCTTCTCTAGCCCTTTGCGCTGCTTCTAAATAGCTGTGTCCGGGACCTCTTGTTTTCCTGTAAAATCAAGTGTTAGTAAGATGCTATACTACTTCGCAATATACTAGGATAAGTTTATCAATAGACATTACATACCGACTCTCTTCGCAGTAACAAACATGTTTGTCTTCATTTTCAATGAGTAAGGGATGAAGTCTTCTTTGAAAGACATCAACTTGTCTGTTGAATATATTAGAGTTTCTTGAGGATTCTTTATTAGGATTCTTTTGTTCATATTCTGACGCATCGAATCTTGTAGGTCCTAACTTACTGGGAGCACTAGTTGTAGTTATTGCTAATATTGTAGAATTTGGTGTGTTCATTTCTGTTTGAAGTTCTACAACCTTTTCCGTTGTAAGTATTTTATCAATAGCAGAACTAAAATATTCAGCAGCCTCAGAAAAGTTTCTTGAAACCATTTTGTCTGTAACTTCCTCATTCGGACTTTTAGTACTAGATGCTTCAAAATGTTTTGAAATGTCCGTTACATCATCAGTAGTCGTATCAACATTTTGTACTGTAGTCTTGTCATCTATCCCAGTATAATAACTATTGCCTTCAATTATGATAGTTGTGACTTGAGGCTTTGGTAATTCAATTTCAGTGATTTCCGAAGCTTTAGTCGTAACTAAATCGTCAGTAATATTAGATATAGTAGCTGGCATTTCAGTAACAGTCTCATTTTTGAGCTGGATGTCGAAAATATCTTCTTTGGTATTAACATTTACAGTAGGCATGATATATTCGTTGGACTGTCTGAACTTCTTGTCAAAAGACGTATTGTTCCGCGATTTAACTCGAACCCTGTGCAATCGTGATTTTCTTAAATGCTCTTTTGAAGTGTTGTGGTCATGTGGAGCAGTCTTGTTATGCAAATGACTATTTACTAAATGAGTGTGTACTGTTTGTGAATCTCCGGGCTTGGACGTTTTCAGGTGTCTTTTAATTTCCTTTAAATCTTCTAGCTTAGTACGCAGTTGTCTTATTTGGTCTTCTAAACTCAGTCTATTTGTGTGCCAGGCTTTCAAATCGTTATAAATAACTTGGGAACAATTAACAGTTCCATCTTTTTCTATTTTGCACTCCAATGACGACTCATTACCGTTGACTATGGCGTCATTCTTGTGTTTATTTTTGTTATGGTTCCAATGCTGAGCCCTCCTTTTTGTTCTCTTATGATCTACATTATCTTTGGTACTCTCGTAAGCTTTTAGGAAGGCTTCAGTTTCCTTTATAAGTTTATCGATATTTTCTTTAAAACTTTTGCTTTCATCTTCATCGATAGGTTCGTTTTTGAAACTTATGTGTCCGATACTTGGGTTCTCTTTGAGTATACTATCGACTGTGTTTGGTTCGTATACGTCGTTGTCTATGGACCTTTTGCTTCTAGATCCATTGGTCTCTTTTGCTGTGTCATTGAGACGCCTTGCTATTGTTCCATTAGTTTCTAATCTGGTGTATACCAGACCACTAGGTGTGAAACACGCACACTTCTTTGTACTCATTTTGGGTGAAGGAGAAGTGATTTCTGCCTGAAATAAGATTATCAACATTAGCGTTGCACAGTAATTTCTCAATGTAGTTATTTTTAGATGGTTGGCACGAATTGTGCACCAAATGATAGACCCTTACCTCATATTTGCACTTATGTCGCCGCCATCTTCCGTTCACCAACACACATTTCCACTTCCTGCCAGCGGAACAAGGCGCTCGGAGTTCAGCCTTTGAGCATTCGGCAGCAAGACGTGCAGCTTTCCCATTAAAGAACGTTGAATCAGATACATCTGGAAGTTGTTTGTTATTTCAATAATGACTTATGATGATTGTATGTAGTACGACATAGAATGTAAGGTAATGATGTATGAGTATTATGATGTTACACGGCCATACATTGTGTTACCCAAATCTGTTAGAATCTCTTGATGGAAAATGGTCTCTATCATTTGACAATTGCTTGGGGTAAAGTCAGAAGAGTGCCGACGTGTAGGCACACGTCTATTGCAGATAACGGGATCGGCGACATAATACATAAATACACAGACTATTGTCGTACCATCGGCGGGCGTCAGTCGCAGGGGGGCTGCCTTTATATTTTGACTGGCTCGGTGGCTCAATTGGTAGTGACCCCTGCCTTCTGAGCCAAGGGTCGTGGGTTCGATTCCCACACATTACAAACATTTGTGTGCATCAACATGATGTCTGTTTGTATCGGTCTGGGGGTTTTCTATGTATAATATGTATTTATTTACAAAAAAAAATGTAGGAAGTAAGTTTATCAGTTGTCTAGTACCCATAGTACAAGCTTCGGATTCGTTTGGGGCTAGATGGCGCTGTATGGCGCTGTATGGCCCAGTGTGGCATGTCTTGGGTTATTTATTTATTTATTAATCCCAATGCCCAGAAGTTACCTTCAGGCCTCGTTTAAGGAGATTCTTCGAGTCGACCGACGCCGTTTAACGAGGCTTTAATATGTTTACATAATAGGTACAAGCAATTCAAGAATCTGCGCAGTAGCAGAACAGAATCATATGAGTTGATGATTATTACACAACTCTATCTACCTACAGGGGCCCTACTACAGAAAACGAAAACGATCGTTCGTTGAACGGATCACGTATTTGTGCCCCATAAATCCCTCTCATTTGTCCCTCCCGTGTTCGAATATACGAACTAAACTTGGTCAACGTCGATTTTCAACAATTTAATTGATATATTAGAACACGGGAGGGACAAATGAGAGGGATTTATGGGACAAAAATACGCGATACGTTCAACGAACGATCGTTTTCGTTTTCTGTAGTAGGGCCCCTTGTTATGGTTATGAAAGTACTAAGGAATAAACAGTGAACTTGCGCAGTTGTTGATAATAGGCAACAATGTTGTGAATGGCTAATAAACTAGTCTTGATTGAATTCATCCGCAGAGATGGTCAAAGATGGACTGGACCTATAATAGTCATTTGAAATGATAACTGTTGATGAACACATTTAGGAGAGTTTTTTATGTACCGTCTTCAGTTATGGCGCATTATAGACCAATCATAGTTTTTTTGTATAGTAGATCGATCGATCCTTTTCGTTCCAAGCCATCCTCACCTGCCCGTGGTGCATCCTGCCGAACAACAAACGAGGCTCTGGCAAACCGACTGGTGGCGGTAAAACCATCACGATAGAAGGCGTAGCTAAATACCACAGGCCGATGACGGGCAGCAGCGTCACCGGAGCAAGAAGCTACGCCCTGCGATCGCCAACCCGCCTGCCCAGCGTGGCGATTATGGGTATATCCTCCAGAAGTTTGCCCTAGGTGGCGAACAACTGGAGAGGCCTATGTCCAGCAGTGGACTGCAATAGGCTGATGATGATGATGATAGTAGATCGACATAATGGCTTCCCTAAGCCTGATGGATAGAGAAGCCTAAGTCGCAGTGATAAAGGGCAAATAACTGTCAGTGCCTGCCACCGCCTTGCCTGTCCAACCCTGACCCTACTCACCGGCAGAAACACGACCCGGAGGTCATTAGGCTGCGGTATTCTATACGTATAATGTGGAAGTCCATCCCCTGACGGGCGGCTCAATTCGAGCTTAGATTCGCTATGCCCTACCTCTTACAATGGCGTAACTACAGGGTGGAAGGCGCCAAAAGTCATGAAATTTGTATGACGTAATTTGTGGAAGGCTCCATATTGCATACCTCAATCTTTTTTTTAACTGTCCGTTACTTAAAGGTTATCTGGAAAAGATCGCTCGCGTTATCGCTTATAGCGATAAGAACGCCTATATTGTGCAACAGATGTTTTTAATACTTAGATATTAGGTTAACTAAATTGCACACCATAAAGTAGGTATATCTATCTTCTTACATATTAATGATCATTTACCTGAAAAGTAGGTTGGTTGTCCATTTGTGCTGGCTTCTTCCAACGCCTTTTCCAGACTTGCTTCTAGCAGCGGATTGTGGCTTTCATTGGTCACCAAAGGTTCAGATGACGTCTTTACCTCGGCAGTTTCCGAACTTTCCTATAAATAATAACAATATTATACGTAAATACAAATATAATGCTAAATCTCTTTACTGGATGTTGACTTCACAATGCCAATTTCACATCGGAATCTATCCGATATGGCGAGAACTGACGATTCAGACTGGATATTTGAAAGAACGTGTTGTTTCCGAGAAAAATCATAAAGCCTGTTATAATTATGACTAGCTGTGCCCGCGACTTCGTCCGCGTGGAATAGAGTTTTATCTCCTATTTTATCCAAGGAGATAAATTGATCAACCCCTATTCTTAGCGGATGCCTACGCTTCACCTTCACCTTCCTGCATGCCAAATTTCATCCCGTGCTTTGATAGATCACTGTCAGTCAGTCAGTCAGTCAACCTTGAATTACATAAGTGGGAGTATTTAGGTATTTAAGATTACTTTAATGCTGTATCTTATTTTAGTAATTCAATAAATAAATAGGTAAAATCCATAGACGACCATAATATTGTCTCACAGGTTTGCGTATATCAGAACTCAGGGCTACCTTTATTTATAACATTTATTTAAGTAGGCATATATTTTTAAATCCAGTTCTGTAACACCTGCAGCGAGGAATCTGCCAAATCTTAATAGGTACGGTCGTTTCGTTTTATTGCAGATCTTTAAAACAAAGTTGTGTTATCTGCATGTAAATTGTTTATTTCTGCAAATGAGCGTCGGGGACCATTTTGTTCTTTGTTTTATGACTTTTTAATGTGCATTTTTATAATTAGTTGGTTATTTAGTTCACTGCTACATGAGCATAACATTTTTCTATTAAACCTCCTTTTCTTAAAAGAATAGGTATTTTTTAGCACTTTTTTATTTTTTAAATATTGAAATACGGGTATTCCAAGCATAATATAAAAGCTATTAGCTGTTGATAGGTATAGGCTACGGTTCCACTGTGGGAAGCGGAGCAGAGCATGGATTTCAAGGCATGTGGTTGTTGGAAGGGTACATTGCCACAGAAATGAAGCTACCTACCCCCTCCACCCTCCTCCCTCTAAAGTGGAGCAGACATTTTTTTATAGCACGGCACAATGGCCTCTCTACGCCTGATGGAAAGCGAGAGAGAAGCCCAAGTCGCTGCAACAACGGGCAGGCAACCAAACACCTGACCTGTCAGTTGCCACCGCCATGTCGGCCCCTATCATCATAATGGGCCGGCTTCTCTTTTAAAGTCTAAGGATGGAGGATTAATTCCACAATTTAACGATGCGGCAAAGATAGGAATTGGCCAAAAAAATTTTGAAATGGCGATTTGAGCTATACCGGTATGATATAGCCTAACGCTCGGAATGCTGTCATGATTAGTACATTATTAACCATTTACCTCATCATCTTCATCGTCTTCATCTGGCTCCAGGAAGTCGTCATCATCATCAAAATCATCTTCGAAATCGCTCTCGGATGAAGAGTCGTGCGGCGCAGTAGTGGTAGCCCGTTCGTTCATCATGCGACTGTATTTCGCAGCCAATAAGTGTGCTTGTGTTTCTCGACGGCCAGAGCTGTAAAATTTAATGAAATTAATACTTTAAAAAGACTAGAAATACAAGCTTTCCAGGTGTTCAAACTCCATTACGTGACTTTTCTCAGAATGATACTATACATTCCATAACTGATTTATTCCGCCACAAACCTACCTTCCGGTTTCATCATCAAACCTAGAAACGTAATCAAGGGTTGTTGCCATAAAAAATGTAATTAGTTAGTTCTAGATTATTCAAAAATAAAAGATACGGATTTGTCATTGTAAATGAGACCAAAAATTACAAAAAAGCCTATTAAAGTTACGCATGACGTCACACCGCACACATTTTGTCGCACGGAGTGACGTCCCACTTCTACAATTTGATGCCTACAAGGCTTTCATTCTTTGTTATTTTTTGTTTATACGAAAAAAGAAAAAATACGTGTCTAATATATTTTTATAATCTAAAATGCGGACTAAATAAAATGCAATTACTTTGTCTCCAGTGCGACGTCACAAGTTCATTTACATCGTGGTGAATTCACGTTTATTTGTATTGTATTATATCTTTTTTTATATACTTAGTGGCTCGACATAATGGCTTCCCTACGCCTGATGGAAAGCGAAAGAGAAGCCCTAGTCGCTGTGACTACTGGTCAGTTACCTGTCAGTTGCCACCGCCATGCCGGCCCAACTCTAACCCCCCACGAGCTCCGGAAATCCTACTCACCGGCAGAAACACGACCCAGAGGTCATTTGACTGCAGTATTCAATAGGTTGGAGGTCCTTCCCGGACGGGCGGCTCAATTCGAGCGAAGATTCGCTATGCCCTACCTTTCTTATCTTACCTCGCCCTATCTTACCTCTCGACAAGGAAGGTGTCTGGCCAATGGGCCGCCGCCATGCGTCTCCGACGAGGCTGCAGCAGCGGCAGCAGGGAGCGCCCGTCCATGTGGGCCGGAGGCTCCACGCCGCCCATGTCGAGGAAGGTCGGCGCCAAGTCGATGTTCAGAACGATGTCGTCCACACTAAAATAAATAAACTGTCACTTTCCTACTTCTTCTTATCATTTCGATGGTAACAATAAACGAGCCGAAACTATTTTTTTTTATAAGCGGACAAGCAAGGCAATCCAATCCAGAAGGTGAGTCGGTCTGGGGAGCCGCGCCGCACTCATACCGATTTTTATTTTCATCATCGTTGCAGAAACGAAATCCCATAGACTTCGCTGGTTCGGGCATTTAGAAAGAATGGGGGGAGGATCGTGCAGTGAAGCGGGCGTACGTGGGACGGCCAAGTGGCACACGGCCGGTTGGCCGTCCCAGGTATTGCTGGGCGGATGAACGACTTGCGTGAGCTCCGTGCGGACAGCTGGCAGGAGGTTGCGCAGGACAAAGTCAAAGTCAAAATACCTTTATTCACATAAACTTAAAATAAGCACTTATGAATCGTCAAGTAAAAAATAATGTAAAAATATAAAAGGTAATGTAAGAATGTGAATAAAAGCAATTTAAAAGAAGCTACCGCCGTGTTCGGAAGGTAGATTTCTACCGAGAAGAAACGGCAAGAAACTCGGTAGTTACTCTTTTTAAATCGCCAATTGTTACATGATTTGGTATTACAACATTTTTTAATATTTTAAAGTTACACAATGCAAAATAAAAGTTGAGTCTATACAATGCAAAGTTTACTACGAAGCAGCAGGCCAAACCTAGGTGGAGGCTCTTATTATTGGAGGCCAAGACTCAGCTTGGGTCACTGCGCCAATCTAGTTAGTTAGTTAAATATCCACTTACTTAAGGCGTCCGAAAAAATTACTGGCGATGCAGGTTTTTTCCCATTATTCATCACCAACAATGTCCATGGGGGCAATCAGGTCGATAGTTACTAGTTGCCTTTGGATTCATATACCTAGGTATTTGACGATTATAATTCGCACAAATCTCATTGGGCACGGGTAATACTCGTACCAACAACATCATCAGCCTATCGTAGTCCACTGCTGGACATGGGTCTCTCCAGTCGTTTGCCACTTTGGGCCAACGTCTAGAGGTTTCAGCCATGTTCGCCACGCTGGGCAGGCAGGTTGGCGATCGCAGGGCCCAGCTCCTCGCTCCTGTTAATAAAATGTTAATTACTACATACTACTAATACTTACACAGTGCCTGGTTCCACGCCGGGGCCCCGGACTAAGAAGGGGACTCTGATATCGAACTCGAAAGGAAAGCTTTTGCCCTTCACCAGGCCGAATTGACCGAGATGGTAGCCGTGGTCCGATGTGTAAACGAGGTAAGTGTTGTCCAACTCTCCTAAGGCTTTGAGCTCCTGGTACACACGTTCCACAGCCTGCATAAGAAAAATAAAATTAAAACATTTAATTTTCATTGTGATTTTACATAATCTCTTATAATTTTGGAAAGGCTTACTTGTAAAATGCCTAAACCTCCGCACTTCATCTAGGGCATATTGCCATTAATATTATCTAATAATACGAATATTAAACATGACTATAGTATGACGACTATTAATTTTTGTAACTATAGATTTCAATTAATATTTATTTGCTTACTAAGTGTTTTTACAATGTCGGTGTAACACATAATAAATCACTTACCTAAGTTAGGTACCTAACCTTGATTATCTTCATCTTGGCAAATATGAAGATAGCGTGTCAGTAATAAATTAATTAAAAAATCAAACTAATTAATTAGGTACTTTCCAAGAAAAATGGCGCTCACCCAACTAAAATGTATGGGCAACGATATAATAATAGACAATAGAAACAAATGAAATGCTTCTTGTTCCAAATTCGAAAGTGCCTAAATGTAAATAGGTACCTAATACAATAATAAAAATTCATTCTGCATCTATTCATTTGAATCACAATTTAAATATAGAACGCCGAGGTGTAACAACATACAGCCTTATTTAAAAAAAACACAAGCGACCAAAACTAAAAAGCGTTAAATAACGTAAGTCATTCTATCCTTAATACATAATTATTTAAATATTACAATTATCACTTATTTTTGAAGTCGGTGCCAGCCTCTCGGTACCTAACGTAGACTGTTGTTGAATGACGCGCGCGGCCGGCAAATCCACACGACAATATTATGTACATTTATTTGTTTGGCTAGCACCGACTTCAAAAATAAGTGATAATTGTAATATTTAAATAATTATGTATTAAGGATAGAATGACTTACGTTATTTAACGCTTTTTAGTTTTGGTCGCTTGTGTTTTTTTTTGAAGTCGGTTTAATTTTTTTTTAAAAATAATTTTATTTCTCTATTTTTAGTTGCGTTAATGTGCTGTGACCTTGAATACAGGTTAATTAAAGTCCTTAAGAGTTTTACTTAGGAATGAAAAATTTTGCTTTAAATCAAGTGAAGACTTTGCGATCTAGAATCAAGCATATCACTTACCAAATCACCTGCCCTATTAGCCCTGCATAAGTACATACTACTACCTAGTTTAATATCGACCAATGTCAGTACAGTCCCCTAACTCCTAACCATTAAGGAGTTCTGTGGCTTCATCATCAGCACCAGATGTTGACGCCCGGAAGCATATACCTGAGTAAAATATGATTACGTAACAAAAACACCATATGGGCATACAATTTTCGGTTGTTGCCCTCAATTTCTCCAGGATCCCATCATCAGATCCTGACTTGGTGATAATGGGACCACCTCGGAAGTGTCCTCTGTCGAACTGTCGAAAAATTTTTGAAATCCATCCATAATTGACGGAAATATCGGTGAACATACATAAAAAAAAAATAAAAATATTATACATACAGACGAATTGAGAACCTCCTCCTTTTTTCGAAGTCGGTTAAAAAAAGAACTGCTAAGATAAAACAAAGGAATAACAGCACATACGTATTACTTATAGGTATTTACTTTTAGCATTTTTTTCGATGGAATTTTGACACATACCTACGTATCTCATGTTAAAGTGAAATCATTATTACACAAAACAAAAATAGTTTTAAATCACCCACCATATCAACGCTTTGTAACGTCTGCAGGCGCTTCGTCATGAGCAGGTCGGTGAACTGTCTATGGATTGGCTTCATCTTCTCTGTGACACGCAGGATCCATTGCTTGTCAGGGTTCGGCGCCATGTCGTACGTGGGGGTGCTGCGAATAACGTAAAGAGAAATCGTTCAACATTTTGTATGAAATAAAATGGTGCATCCCGTATCTTACATAGTTAGGTAAGTCGATATCATAGGTAGCTAAGTGAAGTATCACCTACACTTCTCATGAGTGGGGATGATTTTTTTAATTTGAACTTTGATTCTATTTAAAAAAAAAAAAAAATTTGTAAGAAGGGCTTTTTGACCATGTCATATTTTAACTTGAAATACCTACCTACTTATTTAAAATGCTTGCAATAATCTGCATAGTATGTAATTTTAGCGAAATTTGTAAAAAATACAATATTTTACAGTAGGTACAATTTCTTCAAATCGTATAAAAATATTATGTAGTTATTATATCCTAAAGCTTTCATATTTATTTCATAATGGGTCTACTTAACGTAAAAATAGAACCTCATAACCTTAAATGGGTTTGTAAATAAAACGGATGCCTACGTACCTACGTAAGTAAGTAGAAGTAAGAGATAATGAGAGACCAATTAGATCTCAATAAAAAATATAATTTTATTCCACATTAAACGTTTGTTTACATTCAAATTCTAAATGCTCGAATTTAAACCAATGCAACGTCGTCTTAAGGTTTGTTTTAGATTACCACATCAATTGTGACTATACCAGTTCGGCATGATCTTGGCGTGAGAGAGAAGTAAAACTAATTAAGACGTTTGATACAGATGTCCAATTAATGTCAGGTACGTACACAACTACTTATATGCTACCTGCAGTCGGTCTGGCGTTTCACTAGTGTCACTCAGTCTACAGAGGGAAATAGTGGGACATGACATTAAGTTTAATGAGAGTTTTCTGAAAGATTTAATCCACCAGGTGCCACCACATAGACATCAGGTCCAACGGTTTTTTTTAATGTATGGGCTGGGCATGGAAGAAGTGCTGAACGCATTTGTATAAAAGTTTACAATAATGTAGCTCATTTATCAGACTTTACACATCACCGAAATTCGCGCGGACAACTCGCAGTCTGCGACTAGTAGAAACCTACTACCTAAATGACGTCCTATCATATCTTATCTTTTATCAATCTGTTATCTAAACTTTATCCCGAAATATCAGACCTAAGTCCACTACACTTTTATGGGCAAAGTATGTAAATGGGACCATTTAACAGCACACAAAAAGCCCAAAAAACTTAAACAGAACTTCCTCATCCCCGTTTCTCACAAAGAAGCGACATAAAAAAATCAGGAAGTTCCTACGAAATGGATAACTTATGGTAATTCCAGACCGCCGCGGCAGGTTATCGGCGACCACACAATACGCCGATGGCTGAATATTAAAGGGACTGGGTTCGCGTCCCGGCGCCGCCCTGTCGCGGCCGCTGAATAAATGTATGTGGCCAATCTCCGTGCTTGCATAAAACTGGCCATAACACAACCTCCTTTGATGTTTCATCGACAGGACACCGGTTCCGAAATTGGAACGTGATTTTTTAACTTTTTTTTGTGAGCAGGAGGGCGGGCAAAGCTTGACCTCTCTGATCAATGTCAGAGGTCCTAACCTCTTTGTTCATACGTAAGTATTTAGGGAAATAACTGTGTTGACATTCCATTTGCATTTATGGCTTCATATAGCAGCAATAACCTAGCTTTCGGAACAACAAATAAATATCAGACAACATCTCACAAATTGGCGCAAAATAGCTGGCATGTGCTAGATGCGAATAACCCAGGATCAAGCAATTCGAGAGGCCTATGTCCAGCAGTGGATTGGGAGAGGCTTACGATGATCTCCTCACACAAACACAGAACCGATGTTAAGTAAAAGTAAGCTTTTTCTTTTATCATTGCAGGTGGTTTTCTCCCACATAGTTTCAGATTAGCGAAGGTTTTTTCCCTGCATAATGGTCGTTTCGACATGCGCTATAAAAATCCAGATATAAGTTTAGGAAACACACTCTTAGAATCCTATGGGCTTTTTTTAACCGGGGAAAATGCATATATGCATTCCGTTCGAGGGAACGACGGGATATGTGGGCCTCACGCAGCTCTCGACAAACGGAAGAGCGGCACCATGCCTCAAGACTTGTAGTCGGGCAGGGAAACCCACTAGAATCCCCGGCCAATCCGTCAAGCACCTTTAGGGTGGCGTCACGGGGCCCAGAATGGTCTAAGACTGTCGCAACCGAGTCCTATGGAACCTTGCATAATCTAAAATCGACATTGTTTTTTAAAGTAGTACGACATAATGGCTTCCCTTCGCCTGATGGAAGCGAACTAGAAGCCGAAGTCGCTGTGACAACGGGCAAGTAACTGGTCAGTTGCCACCGCCATGCCGGCCCAACCTTCACCTCCTACGAGCTCCGGAAACCCTACTCACCGGCAGAAACACGACCCGGAGGTTGTTTGGCTTT
Source organism: Conogethes punctiferalis (assembly GCA_031163375.1). Lineage (NCBI taxonomy): Eukaryota > Metazoa > Arthropoda > Insecta > Lepidoptera > Crambidae > Conogethes > Conogethes punctiferalis. Next base: position 13,599,970 of record CM062078.1, read on the forward strand.
CTATAGGGCGGAGGCCCTTCCCCGCCGGACGGGCGGCTCAATTCGAGCGACGGTTCGCTACGCCTTACTTCACTTGAATTCGTTTTCGTCATATCATTACATACATCATGTTGTCCTTCACATAAAAAGAAGCCACATACATTCCCTAATCTTCCGATTGGAGCTCCCCTACAGTGCATCGGGCATCGCATAAATAACATTCGGCGGACAGCGGGCATAACCGTCGGCGGATGAAAGGCCCGCAAATACACGACCGTGTGTTCATATAAAACTTGTTGATAAATGCACGCAGCGCTTAATGAGTCGGAAATGAAGCTTGTGGACTGTATGGGGTGCTGTTTTAATTACTTGAAGGCGCCACGGCGAATATAACGCGAGGATATCGTCGGGCCGGGTAATTATGAAATTATTAACGTTTGCATGTTCTTATAGGCTTCGTACTTTTGATTGGTATGGCATTTCTCTAATAAGCGAAACGGTGAAAAGTTTAAAATTAAGTAGTTATTTTTTGAACTGACTTTTTTATTTGCATTATATTTATTGACATATTTTACTTACATATAATAGCTACATATCATTTATAATAGCTATATCTAGTATAGCTGTATATGTATATTATTTGTTGCATACCCAACAGTTGGCTTAATAAAACTAGATAAGTACCTATTACAGATACATTTTTCTACAATTCAGGGTTGTCTAGAAGAGATTTACAGCTATAACACCGCCAATTAGTTCGTTATACATATATCTCTTTGTCCATAACCTCATATTTTTGTAAGCATATATCTTAGCATACATACTCGTAAGTATAATGTGTAATTTATGTTTTCAATCACGTCAATTTAACTCAATGACAATCATTAATTCAAAAAAATATGAATCGCCGCCATTACTTTATTGACAATACTCATCGAAATGCATTGAATTGCTTTTTAATAAGGCCTATAAATTAATTTGGAGCACACAATCGAATGTCGTTTCAATCGCAATCGTTATGGATGGACAAAGAGGAATAAATGTCATTCTGTTAATGGCATTTATACTGCTCATGGCTAAGCAGGACTGTATGAATATTGTTTTTTTTCTGACAGAGGGGGCAAAAGGGCTTGAAGGTCACCTGATGGTAAGTTATCACTTCAGCCCATAGACACCGCAACACCGGAGGTGTCACAGGTGCGTTGCCGGCCCTTAAGGAATTTGTAGGTTCACTTTTTGAAGGTCCCTAAATCGCATCCATTCGGAAAAGTATTGTTTTAAATTTTAAGGATAATGCCTATAATAATCTTGATAAATAAATTTTGTTTACACTATTCGTCTTTGTTCATCTTTAAAAATATCTTTTTACCTATATTTCTGAGTGAGTGACTTTTGCTTTTACTTACTATTCAATGAGTTACTTTATAAGGGATGTAAGGGAGCGACCCATCATCTTTTCGCTGAAAGCCAGCCTCACCTGCCCGTGGTGCATCCTGCCAAATAACAGACGAGGCGCTGGCAACCGACGGGTGGCAGTATAACCATCACAATTGAAGGCGCAGCTACATACCACAGGCCGACGACGGGCAACAGCGTCACCGGAGCGAAAAGCTACGCCCTGCGATCGCCAACCCACCTGCCCAGCGACAGCGTGGCGATTATGGGTATATTTGCCCTAAGTGGCGAACAACTGGAGAGGCCTATGTCCAGCAGTGGACTGCAATATGCTAATGATGTTTTTAAAAGTATGAAATGCTTCAAAATAGTTTTATGTCATAAATAATGTATATGTACCGCAGAAGGAAGTATTTATCCAGCGTTCATCACGCCCCCGAATCATATGAAACAGAGTTAATGCCCTTTGCATACTTCGCGAAGAAATCCACGATGAATAAAACATTAAGAATCATTATTGGGTCAGGGAATATTTATTGAAGTTTTCCCCTGAATGTTAACACTGCATCGCTAGCCTGTATAATATCGCATCACGTTACATTAATCAAATACTTTGTAATTCCAAAAGGCAAAAAAAGTTGAATATATGAATATTATCCATGTGCCTTCTCAAAATACTGCAATGCAAATATACACCACGAATTAAGTTCCCTTTATTATTGTAGCTATTATTACAGTATTGTATTTAATTTGTAGCTTTTCATTGAACATATCGGCTTATAACCTATAATTGTTACAAACAAAGCCCAATTTAATGATAAAGATCAGTAACTTTTGTACAACGTTGTATAACATACAACTTTTGTATAACATTTTTGTAACAAACAATTTTTGTATAACAACATGTAACGAAAACGTTTTCATCATCCTTGAGCATCGTCATGACAAATAAGAAAGTATTTTTTATGAAGTCAAAAATGAAACATGGATGGAAAACGAAAGAAAGGCCACTATTAATAATAAATATATAACCCAGGACATGCCACGCTAGGCCACAAAGCGCCATCTAGCCCCAAACTAAGCCGAAGCTTATATATGGGCACTAGACAACCGATTTTTTTTGTAAATGAATACATAGAAAACCAGACCAATACAAACAGACATCATGCTCACAAATGTTTCTACTGTGCGGGGATCGACCCACGACCCTTGGTTCCAAAGGCAGAGGTCACTACCAAATGAGCCATCGAGCCAGTCTATTTAAAGAAGATTGCCTCGTTCAGTATCTATGAGTTACTACTGTGTCGCGATGTGAAAAAGCCACAGAGTCTAAAAACGCTCGTGAAACATAAATCAACTCTCACGAGCTAATTATTCAGGGCGCCACCACAAGTGGGCACATGAAATTTTTGGAGAGCACCTCGAAACAGGGTCGCCGGTGCTTTCGGGTGCTCGGTTCCGTACATTTTGCCTTTGAATATTCTTTCCTCATTAATTTGAGCCTCATTATAAACAGCGTGTGGAACCGTGCGTTGAATGGTTTTTTAACACAGTTTGAGTTGATTAAACTCTTAAGGGCCGTTGACTTTGTGCTGCAATTTTCAAAATAATAAAGATGCAACATAATGACGCTCTTCTGTTTATAAGTGTAACACTCGTAGTTGCAGCTTAGGGCCTGTATCGCGTATGTTGTTATTTCAACATCTACCGGCGTTTCTACAATAATAGCTATAAAAATCAACTGATTACAATTTTCGATTTAACGTTCACTCTCATATATACGTCTACGTCATAACGTCTACTCTATAGACACAACTTAACCTCCTTTAACTGTAAATGTTTGTATTTTGGCCAATAAAGAATACGAGTAGTAGTAGAGCATATCATCGTTCATTAACGATTGTGAATTACGATATTCTTTTTAAATTCTACCGGGAAATACATCAGAATTTCAACCATTTCCGGGGAGAGTAGACGTGGTATGTGGGACTCACACCTCCCAGAATGGAAGGGCCCCCTCTATACCCCCTGTGTTGCCAGTGGGAAGCAACTGGCAGGGATAGAGGTAGCGCAGAAGCGACCGGTCGCTTCCCTGTCTAGCCCGGCCTACCGCAGATGACAAGCGACCTGCATTCTGGTCTAGGGAAGGAACCTTAGTATATAGGGAGCGATGCTGTGCTCCCCAGGCGGATTTGAATTTACTATACCTTGGATTTCTGTGGGCCAACTGTTCTCGCTTACCTCAATACTCATAGACCTCAATAGGCATTAGCTGGAACATCAAACAACATAAAAATATAAGAAATCCATGCAAACGACCTCATAGATCAAGACACTCCACCAAAGAGATCATCTCAACGAAACTGCCTTTCAAAATACCACAAACTGAATACATTTCCAGCAAAAATCAGACCATAAACGTAATTTATGTACCAAACTTTTCACCGTTTACGGACCCCAGGAACCCGGTCAAATCCTTAAATACTTAAACAGGAACAAGATGGCGGTGGCCCACGAAAATGCCGCAGCAATTAATGTTTTTTGAAATATTCACTCGCAGGACGTTGCCTTTGGAAAGCTAAGCTACTTTTCATATTCGCCACCGGTCCTAAGTAAAATATGTAGGTATTCAAGGTATTTGAGAAAGCGTTGGAATAGTCGTTCGAATAATATGACCGAGTAAGTTGGCTGTCTTTATAACGCCTTTAAAATTGCAAACACAAAGATGACATTCGGTAATGTCATGAAGCTTTATGAAGCTAGTAAATGCAGCCTGCAGCTCTGTCCGTGTGCATAAAAGAGATGAGTGAAATGATGTATGTGTTAATCTGATGCATGAACTATTTTACTGTAAGGTTTCATACAAATCCGTTCAGTAATTTTCGCGTAAAAGAGTAACAAACATCTATTTATTTATACATCCATTCACCCAAACAACCTTTCGCATTTATAATATTAGTGAGATAGAATATTTCATAATCATCATCAGCCTATTGCAGTCCACTGCTAGACATAGGCCTCTCCAGTTGCTCGCCACCTTGGGCAAACATCTAAAGGATATACCCATAATAACACACAAGACCAGACAGGACCATGTAAACCGTATTTCATAGAAAAAGAACTAAAGCTGTGAGCTACTGTTACATACTGTACTAAACTACTAACATTTCTTATCAAAATAACTTACAAAAGTGCTATCACGAAATAAACATCAAATTGTCAACGGTGTTAAGCAAAATAAGTCGTATTATAGTTGGGAGGATGACCTTTCATGTTTTCTAGCAAATTCGTGCCTATCAACTACACAAGTGAACATAAAATATCTAAATTATTATGGCTTCGACGGCCTACAAGATACCTCCGTTCGTTCCACAAAATCGGTATGCAAATTACAGTCAAGTCTTTTGAAATGTAGCTACCTAACTAGATATAATGTTTGAACGACTACTGTTGGCTTATCTGCAACTCACAAACGCCTCAGAACGTCTAGTTCTAGAATTCAAAGCTTTATCATGGTGAATAGGGAGTTGTCAGGATAACGGCGGTGTCTTAGGCAATGGTAAAGGTTGGTACAAAGTTTAAATTGAACAGGACACTAAACAGACGATGTAAAATCGTTGACGAAACATTTAAGAATGGCATTCATTCTAAAAGTGCGCAAGTGTGTGCAAATTTACAAAAGATGCAAGTAATAATCATAAGCAATCGCGGTCATAAAATTATTTTTTAAAAAAAATTAAACCGACTTCAAAAAAAAACACAAACGACCAAAACTAAAAAGCGATAAATAACGTAAGTAATTCTCTCCTTAATACATAATTATTTAAATATTACAATTATCACTTATTTTTGTAGTCGGTGCCAGCCTCTCGGTACCTAACGTAGACTTGTTGTATGACGCGCGCGGCCGGCAAACCCACACGACAATATACATTTATTTGTTTGGCTGGCACCGACTTCAAAAATAAGTGATAATTGTAATATTTAAATAATTATGTATTAAGGAGAGAATTACTTACGTTATTTATCGCTTTTTAGTTTTGGTCGTTTGTGTTTTTTTTTGAAGTCGGTTTAATTTTTTAAAAAAATAATTTTATTTCTCTATTTTTAGTTGCGTTAATCTGGTGTGACCTTGAATAAAGGCTAATTAATGTCCTTAAGAGTTTTACTTAAGAATGAAAAATTTTGCTTTAAGTCAAGTGAAGACTTTGCGATCTAGAATCAAGCATATCACTTACCAAATCACCTGCCCTATTAGCCCTGCATAAGTACATACTACTACCTAGTTAAATATCGACCAATGTCAGTACTGTCCCCTAACTCCTAACCGTTAAGGAGTTCTGTGGCTTCATCATCAGCACCAGATGTTGACGCCCGGAAGCATATACCTGAGTAAAATATGATTACGTAACAAAAACACCATATGAGCATACAATTTTCGGTTGTTGCCCTCAATTTCTCCAGGATCCCATCATCAGATCCTGACTTGGTGATAATGGGACCACCTCGGAAGTGTCCTCTGTCGAACTGTCGAAAAATTTTTGAAATCCATCCATAATTGACGGAAATATCGGTGAACATACATAAAAAAAAATATTATACATACAGACGAATTGAGAACCTCCTCCTTTTTTCGAAGTCGGTTAAAAATACTACCTACGCTACGTGAATCCACTAATGTGAAATTGATGTAGATATAGTGGCTTCCCCTCGTCTGATAGAAAACGAGAGAGAAGCCCAAGTCGCTGCACCAACGGACCAGTAATCTAATCAATCAGTTCGCAGTTACCACCACCATATTGCTCTATACACCGACTGATCCCAAAATACAACTGAAGTTATGTTGCCGCAGTGATTTGGGCCTCGTCAGGTCATTTCCAGGTGACAGGATGTCAATATGTTTAGCTACAATACAAAATAAAAGTCTCTTAGTCGAGTCTTAATAAGTATTATAATATAATACCCTCGTACCACGATATGTATTGTCTTGTCTATCCTTTAACGCACGGATAAAAGTAACTACTTAAGTACTGACGTATAGTGTTATCAAGTAGTTAATAAAGTATTCATACAGTGAGAAATCAACCGGCGTTTTCATTCTATATTCTATGATATAACGCATAATCGTAACTTACGACTGTCTTTACATTTGTTAGTGTGACTATTGTATTCGCTTTCATAAATCCTTGTGGTAATACTCAGTAAACCCAAGTTACATTTGGTCGCATTGAAATGATACTGTTATTGCAATATTATTGTAATCTCCCGATACATTCTGTAACAAATCCAGCCAATGGGTACAGAAACACTATTTCAATCACGATTTTTATCGCTATCATAATCTTAATCACCATCGCAGCTTAAGATAGCTTAGTCATAATCTTGGTCGCATTTTCACAATTTTATATTTATAAAATCTATCATCATTATTATAATCGCAATCACTATGTATTTGTATAGGAAGGGAAAAGTACCTACAAGTAGTTAATGAAAATGTATCTATATTTAATAAAATAGATATAATGAAACAATATGACATTCAAAGTTTATACGAAAAGATTGTAGGGAGTTAAAGTGGGGGATCAAAAGTTTTATGAAAGTCGTCATTTTTCGCCTTCCTCGTTAAAAAGTTTATAAAAATTATCTTACCAATGAATCGAAAAACTATGAATTAAAGTAATAAACTCAATAAAATAGTGTCGTATACTCACTGGTGTGTGGTGACATTGAAGAACAGATGCGAATACTGTGGGGCGGAATCCTCTGGGCCGTGAGGAGCCGGAAATGACATCACCAATAGCACTGGTTTCCTGGTGAACCGCCTCTTTGATGCGCGTAGAAAGGCTATCGAATCGTTGGCGATCAGATCCGGGTAGTAATCCTAAAAGAAATAAATAGGAATGTAGAATAAATAAATTTAAGTGTTTAGTGTATTATACCCTCCCCTAATAACAATTTTACCAATTTTACTATCATTGGAGGCATTTGCTATAGTCATTACGTTTACATGCAGTAGGTTTTATTTGTACCTACCCAGGTAATCGCTGCCCATTTCCTGATATTCCCTTATTTGTCGTCTATGAGATCCACAGGATGTGATCATCATCATCATCATCAGCCTATCGCATCACATAGGCCCCAACTCCACAATTCTTTCAAAAGACCATTTATAAAAGTGATGACTAAATTGATCACCTTTCTTTTCTTTCAGGAAAGCGTTACCAATATATACCCTACCGTGCCCTAATAATAGCTAATGATTAATTTAGTCAACTTCCTTTATTCTTCTCCCAACACCTCTCCTACTTATAAATAAATATCACACAATATCACATACATTGCTCCGATCCCAAAGTAAGTAGCTGAAGCACCTGTGTTATGGGTATCAGAACAACGAAGGTACCACAAATATATATAAATATAAACACCCAGACACGGAACAAACACAAATGTTCTTCACACGAATGTTAGTCCCGAATGGGAATCGAACCCACGACTCTTGGTTCAGAAGGCAAGGGTCACTACCAATTGAGCCACCGAGCCAGTCAAAGCCACCAGCCGGCCACTTACCTTATGATAATCATCGCCATGCTTGATCCTCTTGCCATTCATGTTGATGCTGTAGTTATAGTACTTGGAGTTCATAATGAGACCTCCCCACTCGCGCCAGCCGGGTGGAATGTAAGACCCGTTGTACTTGTTCAAGTATTTGCCAAAATAACCTGGGAACAAACAGAGGGATTTCTTTATTTATGTCTTCTTATACAAGGCACTTTATTTAGGATTAAGGATTTACTTTGAAGGTGAAGCGGGGATTCGTTGGCTTTCTAAATATAGGAACCTAAATAAGTAAGCTCTTGAAGCCATGAGCTCGATCATTAGCTTTGAAAAACAGTAAGTAGTCAATATGTCGCAGGCAAATTCTATAATTCGCTCGTATACAAACGGCGTCGGCAGTTTAGAAAGATAAATACGTGTTATAAAATGCCGAAGGCAAATTGTCATCGCATCAACGTCGTCTTGGTTTGTGTATTAGGGTGACCATGATAATAGAAATGAAACAAGGTTTTTAATCATTTTATTTAGGTATATTTTTATCTTATTATCATATAATTTTATTATATTAAGGTATTTAAGTTTAATAATAGAATATTATTAAATTATTGACTACGAAAATAAATTCGTCGATTAAATAAGCATGAAATTAAAACCGTAACCAAACAAAACCAGCACTAAATGGTACCGTGTGAGAACATTTCTCCCTAATCTTAGGATACTTACACATACATAGTAAACTTACCAAGAATTACCTATTAATTAAACAAGACTTTCAGTGGTAATTACAAAAATAAATTCAACAATGTTTCTTTGTTTCACTTATTCTGCTAAGCTTAAACAAGCATAAAACCATCAGCGAAACAATTGATTTACAATAACCAAAATACAAAGCATTTTATTGCAATTTTCAGTTCCACTTTACCAGTTTCCATGGACACCCTAGCGTTTTTACGTGCTGGATAACCTCGAACATTGTGTATTTTTTCCACGGTGTTTTCGGAGCCCCCTTTGCGATTAGTTTAATTTCAATAGTTTCCTATAATACTAGCCCTTAAAATCTATTTGAAACAGCTGATATTAGACATATTTTTAATATTTCTTTTCTTCCACACTTTCACTGTTGACCGCCATATTGGTTTTGTCGACTAGTAGCGCCACGCGCGGTTCAATTTGGTACTAATTCGAACGATATGCCGAGACAATTTGTAATCGGCTGTAATATCGTAGCTCGGCATATTAGAAAATGAACGACATCTTACATACGGCGTACGGCATTTTATATAACGAATTTGTCTTTGTAAACTGCCGACGCCGTTTGTATACGGGCGAATTATAGAATTTGCCTGCGACAAATAGACTACTAAAGTACGTAAGTAAAGTACGTAAGTATTGACTGGCCCAATGGCTCATATATGGTAGTGACATCTGCCTTCTGGGCCATTTGTGTGCATGAACATGTCTGTTTGTATTGGACCACCATGTTTACTATGTATATTATGTATTTATTTCCAAAAAAAAATGTATCTTAGTAAAATTATCAGTTGTCTAAGCTTCGGTTTAGTTTGAGGTTAGATGGCGACGTGTGGCCAAGCGTGGCATGTCTTGGGTTATTTTTTTTCTATTCAAAGTATAAGTAGTGTTACAAATACTTTGGCTCTATGGTTTCTGTATCTGTGATAGACTTGCTGTTTAGTCTATGGAACGATTTTGTTTGAAGATAGTTTTGCGGGTGGAAGGATAGCTTTGCTCGAGCCTTGAGAAAGATGGGAATATCGGATTGAAGACCAGGAATAGTCGTAGTTATGATTCATATAGGAATCATCCTGGTGGTTTGTGGTTGTCCTGGACGGATGATCTTTATTTTGTTACTAGCAGTGCTCGCGACTTCGTCCGCGTGGAATAGTTATTTTTTCCCCGTTTTTTTTTTACATTTTCCATTATTTCTTCGCTCCTAATAGTTGCAGCGTGATGTTATATAGCCTATAGCCTTCCTCGATAAATGGTCTATTCAACACAAAAAGAATTTTTCAATTCGGACCAGTAGTTCATGAGATTAGCGCGTTCAAACAAACAAACAAACAAACTCTTCAGCTTTATAATATTAGTTAAGATTGAATTCTTGCCTAGTAAGTTATGGTTAACCATTTAAAACTAACCTCACTTCTGGTTTCTAAAAGTAGATACTTAGTTCTTTCCCATCCACAGATGATCGGTAATGTTTGCGGTACTTTCAATTGTACCACATTAACCTCTCAGACCTTTAATTATGTACTTTCACTCCACTAATGTGAAGATCAACGATAGGCAAAGCGTTTGGCTTATTATCTCGAGGTCCCGGGTTCATCTATTCGCGTTAAAGTATGCACAAAAAGAGTCCAATATGGAAATAACATAGCTGGATAAATATTAACGACTATTACACCATCTGACTGAATTTGGGCCGCAATGAACTACTTATTGTAAATTGAATGAGCTCAATACAGGAATACCTTTATTTTGTTCCTTCTTTCTTTCGATTGATTAGACCATAGGTCAAAGTGCTTTCAGAAGCACAGAAACCACTTTGTGGTCACTAATTTTATGTGCTGATGATTGGGTGATCTTCAATGGTCACCGAGTTCGCAGAATTATTTTATCAAGAATCTAGCTGACTCTACGTACTTAATACTGGAACTTGGCAGACACGCTGTCGCGTTTCTTGATAGCTGTGTTTCTAAAAAAAAATAACTTTTGTTTACAAAAATCTGGCCTAACTAACTAATTACATAAAACTAAGAATCATTCAATTTGGTTTAGGTAACTTAGTTCTAAAGTTATGGGCGAACAGACTCGTACATTTTGGAGATCTATTTTTATTCATACCTATAGATTGTTAAAACATTACAGCAAAATATAATAATAATAAATAAAAGTTGTTGACTCATGCAGATCCTATTTCAGCAAAAATTGCGAAATGGGAAAATATACATCATTCTTTCATTTCGAACATATCGAATGGCGGCATATTTTTAGAAGATTTTTCCTTTGGTTGCAGTCAAATCCCGCTACTCGGATTTTTTTTATTAAAAAATATCATTCGACTCTCTAGGTAGTAAGTACATATTTACAAAATATAAGTTTTATCATTATTATATATTTATCATATTCATTCAAATGTTTGGATGTTATTTTTATATTGTTGTTATATTGGAATGTTATCAAAACTTATTACTAATTTAAAATAAGTGACGCCATCTGTCAACCTACTTAGTAAACTTGTGTGCATTGTCTATGTACTCTGCTTTATAAAAAATAAATATTTTAGTCTATTCGTGACAGCCAACCATTACACGCCAAATTCTATTGTTTTCGAACCAGACGCTGTTATAAAACTTTATTAAAATGTAAACATTGAAGAAATAGGTACACCTTTAGTTTGTACGTCAGAGCTTATCATCATCATGTGGGTATAATAAGTAAGTAGTATTCTTGAGAAATGTGCAATAAACAGTAGAGTTCATTCCTTGCAGAGACAGGCGGGGTTTAAATTACGTCTACTAATATAGATACTAGTATCGCCTCTAGGAACAATGGACACTTTTCTTGAGAAATGTGCCATAAACTATGAACAGCTAAAGCTGATTTCTTGCGAAGATAATTTTATTTTAAACCACTGCCCCACTGGTATTGTGTCTTAAAACAATAAAAACTTTTCATTGCACCCATCAAAAAATTGGAATAGTTAAAACTCATAACGAAGAGAAATCCCCAGCCAGAGATCATTGTGCTCGTAGACAATAGTTCACAAATTTTAATTTCGGCGTCGTTTATGCAAATGGGGTGGTTTTTAATTTCGCAAGACGTTTCCGTCACGCGGCGCCGATGAAGTGGCCAGAGACACTGATTACTTCTGGCGAGGACGTGTTCTGCCATAGATAGGGGAAAAGGTATAAGATCAAGCGATTTTTCGTAATAACCTGTTAGCAACTCTTTGATTGTGATGCGCGAGAGTGGGCACCTGTGAATAAGTGATCCCACAGAAAACCAAAGTCACCGACATAGCTCACCGGATCAGCAAGCTGAAGTGGCAGTGGGCTGGCCACATCAGTCGCAGAACAGATAAGCGTTGGAGTAAACGAGTTCTAGAGTGGAAACTGCTTCTCAGGAAATGTAATGTAGAACGCCCTCAGGCGACAATTTGCGCGGGGTGGCTAACAAGTCCTAGATGCGAGAAGCCCAAAATCGAGAAAGGGTGCGAACAATTCGAGAGGCAAAAGTTCAACCTACGCATTGCTGGCAGTGCGTGCTGGTATTACACTAGTGTGTTGGGCTGATGATGTTCAGTAGTAGACGGACCAAGGCTGTTGATTGATGGACTGAATGACGTTCTTGCACTAGTTTTGTTATTTCATTTGAGTTACAACCATAGAATAGAATGGACTTGAGTTTCATATCAAAATCGCTTACATCCTATGAATCAGTAAACGCCCTTCCCCAAAAGAGACAACAAGACGCCCTGGCAAAACGTAAACTGAAAACAGCTATAAGAAAATACAAATTCGTTTTAAAAGTTTCCGTCGCTTTGAAAACATTTTCCTCTGCAAATATTTTGAGCGAGCTTCGGATTTTTCGGACCGATTCCTTTTCACCCTGACGAGAAACAGGCTGATATGAGTTTTGGGCGTGAATTGGTGTGTATGTATGTGCGTTATTGTACCTTAGCGGCCAGACCTTTTTCTTTCTTTGTTTGATAGATGTTTCAATAATTCTATGGTACTCAAGGTTTTTATATGCGGATTATACTACCTCGGCTGCTGACGGCTTTAGAGAAAAGTGAAGTCGATTGACGGTTTTTGTGAATAAATGATTAAGCTACCTAGCTAGGTGCATCGATATTATTAAGTATGTCTTCTTTTATAAAAATGATAAAAATGTATTGCGACTGGTGTTCACGTCTCTATGTAGGTATTGCTTTAAATTATTTTCAAACTTGACAAATCTGCTTCGAGATTAACCGTAGAGAAATTTGGTCAAGAGATTATATCAATGTTCAGAAGCTTTTTGTTCATTATCCGTAACATAAAGTGCTCTTATTACGTATTTATTAAGGTATTCCAGTATATTTTTCGCAGTGAAAGGCTAGCTTTATTGATAATAACGTTCCCAAAGACCTAAAGACACAAAAGGTCCATAGCCAGTCAAGTGGGGAGGTTCACGCTTCGCTGGCGAACCAAAGGACCGTCGGAAAGGTTACGTCAGAAGTAACTTGGGAGCGTATCGCGTTGCCTGAACAGAGACCGACAATAAAGAACCGTATTTCAAATGGTAAAAGTATACAAATTGAACAAGATTAATCGTTTATTTACAAAACTAGCTTTTGCCCGCGACTTCGTCCGCGTGTTTAGATTTTTACATTCAAAAGTTTTTTTCCAATAACTCCCGGTCCCGTTGGAATTTTGCAATATCGCGTTGCAAGTAGGTAATCTTTACGTTCATTAAAGTACCTTGCATGCCAAATTTCAATCATCTATCTTAACGCGATTTAGATTTTTCATACAAAAGGTTTTCCCGCTAACTCCTGATCCCGTGGGAAGTTTGCAATATCCTGTTGCAACTGAAAATCACTAAGGTACCTGCATGCCTAATTTCAAGATTTTCCCGCTAATATGGATGACTTTTTTTATGAATTTAAAAGATCAAAGATCTCATCCTTTATCTTTTCGTAGATCGTAGAATTTTTAAACTATCTTTTCTATTAAGCGTGTTATAAAGCGTAACAATTATTGCTTAGACAGAGAGATCCGACGTGGCGGATGACGTCACGTACCGTGCGCGCCATACAAACTCCATAGAAAAATCTGTTTTCGTGAGAGAGACGGATATATTAATTTTCAACGACTCTATCTCGCCCATTTTTCAGCCAATTTTGATTTTGTTTTCACTGTTCATAGTACCTATATTTTTATTTATTTTACGAAAAATACATGTAACTATTTCTCATGCATTTCCCTATTCTCGTTCCCGTGGGAATTTCGGGAATTCCTTTCTTAGTGCACCTCTACGGTACCTAAGCTACGTCCCTTCTAAATTTTAAGTGCCTAAGTTTAGCCGTTTAGGCTGTGCGTTGATATGTCAGTCAGTGAGTTTCTTTTCTCCTTTTATATATTTAGATTTAATTTGACCGGTAACGCCATTTATTGAGAGGAATTAGTAGTTTTGGGCTAATTTATTTCTCGGCCTTTCTTTTCCTATTTTATCACATAAAGGGTCGATTTAAAATTTTGAAATTTTATCCCTTTCGGAGTGGAATTTATCAAAACCCTTTCTTGGCAATATCTACCACGTCATGGTATAGCTTTGTGAATGCAAAGTCTCAGCCCGAACGGTTTAAAATTGACAAAGTTTCATACAAACTTTCATCCCCTATTTTATCCCCCTGGGACTCGAAATGATCAAAATTCTTTTAAGCGGATGCTTAAACGTCATAGCACGTCGTAGCTTTATACGTGCCAAGTCTTAGCCCAATCGGCTTAAAATTGACAAAGTTTTATACAAACTTTCATCACCTATTTTATCCCCTCGGGGGTTGAAATGTTTAAAACCCTTTTTTAGCGAATGCCTACGTCATAGTAGCTTTATACATGCAAATTCTTCACCAAATCGGCTTAAAATTGACAAAGTTTTATACATACTTTCATCCCCTATTTTATCCCCTTGGGGGCAGAAATGATCAAACCCCTTTTTTAGCGGATACCTACGTCATAGTAGCTTTACACATGCAAAGTCTTAGCCCAATCGGCTTAAAATTGACAAAGTTTTATACTAACTTTCATCCCCTATTTTATCCCCTTGAGGGTGGAATTGATCAAAATCCTTTCTTAGCGGACGCCTACGTCATTACATCTACCTGTATGCCAAATTTCAGCCCAATCGGTCCAGTAGTTTGGGCTGTGCGTTGATAGATCACTATGTCAGTCAGTCAGTCAGTCAGTCAGTCAGTCACCTTTGAGTTTTATATATTTAGATAACAATTAAACATAGAAAAAAAACTTTGATAGCAGCAGTTCAATGTCTGGCAATTACAAAAGAGAAAATTGGTAAGAACATTTTGTAAATGAGACAAAGGTACTGATAGTATCCAAACTTTGCTTTAGTTGAATTATATATTTTTTAAATTATTCCTTTTCCTAAAAAAAAGTTTACAATCCTGCCTGATGGAATGAAACGATAGCTGTACCTTCACATAAGATATTTGATTAAATATTTAACTTAAACAAAAGGAAATCAAAATCAGTTTAGCAAAAAACAAAATTATAATCTTAATGTCCTTCTACCACAGGCCATTAAGATTAAAATACTTTGATGAAATTCACAGTAATGTTATTATAAATAACAACTTTATTGCGTCTTCCTACACAAAACAGAAAGCCCACAAATTGGAAATTCATAAAGTCGCCTCCGCAATTTCTTTAGATATTCAAACATATTTACTATGGTTTCCGGAGCTTAAAACTCCAATGTAAATTACAAATCTATTAAAATTCCTAACAATTTTATATTGTTTCCAGAAACAGAGACATTATGTCTAGAAAAATTATAAAGACGTATGTTTCTTAAATTCTGGATGAATTAATGTTTTAAAAATATGTCCCTCGAAGAGGATAGTAATAATTTGTAAGTGCTAAGGTACATCAAATTAAAAAAAACTGAGCTGTTTTTAAAATTTTTGACTAGCGACCCGAACTGGCTTCGCTTTGGGTATTTAAGAATATTGCGACGTAACTTTATATAGACATATTTTGTCTCGACATTTTTTGTCGATTAATTATATCGCACCACCCGTGCATTAAAGGTGTAACTCAAAAACACCAACTTTTCAGGAGAGCAAAAAAACACTTTATTTTTGTTATAACTTCTGAACCCTTTATGTTATTCCTATGTATTTCATATCATTAGAAAGCTTTACACACGTTCTTTAATTCTCATTGATTGGTATTGTGGAGAGACTGCTTGTTTAATACTCAGAGAGAAAAGAAACGATTACATATTTAATGCATGAGCTTAATTCACAAAGAACTTATAGTAAGTAAATATATGATTATTTTGCTATGCAATTCCTAAAATATTATATAGATTATGTGCACATACTCCTTTAATGCACGTGTCTTTTCGTAAAAAAATACGGATCACTAATCTTTACGTACTTTTTGCACGGTTTTTTTCAATATTTGCAATGAAGTGATTTGTACTAAATATTTATTGCAGGGGTATTTCTTAATAACATTACATAGTATGTGTCTTACATATTTATTGCATGATGAAAATATTTTTCGAGATGGAAATATTTTCATACATTTTGTTAACTATGAAAATTAAGTATACATTCAAATGACAGTATTAATTGTGGGTAAATTATATATTTTTTTAAAACATTAATGTGTATTTTAAATTAAAATTGAGTGATTACTTACAGAAATACAACCAAATTACCTTCAAAAAATTCAAAATATTTATTTTCGTCTTTTTTGCCACAATTGAGATTAATTTTAGTAATTGTATTAAAAATTAACAAAATCTATTCTTCTTAACACCATTTCACGCCTATAAAGGTAAAAAAATACTAAATTGTACCTATACAACGCAGTGTAAGACCTTTCTCCCGATATTTTCAAAGGAAATATCGACTATTGATAACTCTTGTGCAACATCTTGCCATTCTTATTTTATTTAAGTAAACATTCGATAGGTACGTTAAATCTTTAGAACATATCATTGGTACATTACATAATTAAAATACAAAATGAATACAAGCAATACTTGGTACTTTATAAAAACTTTCGAAGTCAAAACTATGAAACGTGTTGAGCTTAATAAACTTCGTACCAATGTAATACACCGTAGATAATATTGTATAATAACAGATTATTACATATAATAAGGTATCAAAAACGAATGACAAGTGTCATAAAAATAATTTTCATCGTTAAACAATCAAAATACTAGTAACCGATTGTACAAACACAACATTAATTAAATCTATGGTAAGTGTTACGTATATGTGTGTATGGCATTAATACAAATTAAATAATATCTCAAAGTCACATAATCACATTCTACAATAAATGTACTTGGTATAAAAATCAGTAATCATCATCTTCATCACCCTGGGAATCATTCATCATCATCATCATCATCATCAGCCCACATCAGTCCACTGCTGGGAATCATTACGGGGAACCAAATTTTGGTAATAAATCATAGTAGCATTTGAATCACACAATGCTTTATATAGGTAAGTTTTATATTTTATAGTATTGTGTAAATGTTCAATGTAAGCTAATTTTTGATAGGTGTACACATAAGGCACATGAAGAACAAAGTCAAAATAATCTTTATTTGTATAGGTTTAAAAAAAACACTTACAAATCGTCGAAGCTGCCAATATAATTCATATGAAGTTATGTCTCAGTTACATAATCAAATAAAGCAATAAATGTATTACAGTTCTTAAATAGGTATTTTATGAAATAATTATTATGAAATGTTGTGTATCTAAATTAATATAGACATGCATAATCTTTTATAATTTTAGCTATCTAACCTGGCAACTGACAAGCAAACAGACAGGCAGACAGACGGTGAAGTTAAGACGGGACCCTATTACTAAGGTAAGGTAATAGGGTCCCGTTTTTACCCTTTGGGTACGGAATTCTACATAAGAACAACGAGACAATACTCTGAATATGTCAGTCCACTGCTGGACATAGGCCTCTTCAAATGTTAGCCACTTTGATCGATCCTGGGCTTCTCGCATCCAGCACTTGTCAGCCGTCCTGCGCATATAGTCATTCCACCTGGCCTGAAGGCGTCCTACACTACGTTTGCCGAGACGCGATCTCTATTCCAGAATTCGTTCACCCCAACGGTTATCGATTCTGCGGCCGACGTGGCCTGGCCACTGCCTTTGGTTCTCTGCCGGATCACCTCATTTCGGATTCGATCCCGCAGAGAGGCGCCGAGCATAGTCCTTTCCATAGCTCGCTGAGCGACCTTTTATTTGTGGCTTTAATGAGCGACCTTTAATTCGGCTCCGTATGTCATAATCGGTAGAACGCACTGATTGAATACTTTCGTCTTTAGGCACTGTAGGATCGACGATGTGAAGGCTCGACGAAGTTTCCCAAACGCTGCCCAGCCTAGCTGAATACTCCTATTCACCTCGTCCTCAAAGTTGTTTCCACCTAACTGCAATGTCTGCCCGAATATTTTTGTACAATAGCGCTGTGTACTTGCAATCGGTTCCAGTAGAACATGTTCATTGAACATGACCTTGGTTCTGTCCAAGTTCGTCCGTAGGCCGATGCGCACAGAGGAAGCAGCCAGTTCATTCAGCATCTGTTTTAAGTTCTGCAGCGCTTCTTCCATTATGACGATGACGTCTGCAAATCGCAAGTGAGAGATGTATTCGCTATTTCTGTTGATGCCACGTCCTTTCCAGTTCAGTGTCATGAACATATCTTTCATTTCATTAATGAACAACTTTGAGGAAATGACATCCCTTTTTCTCACTCCTCAATGCAATGATACAGGCCTTGTTTGCTGGTGGCGGCTTTAAAGAGACATCTCAGCTCTAGGATGTATCGCCAATCTACTTGACATTGCTGCAGGGACTCCAGATCAAACCAGATTTCAACCAAGTCAAAGCCTTTCTCATAGTCCACGAATACAAGACAAGGGGGCTGATTATACTCTTCTGTCTTCTGAATATTCTGCCACAATGAGCGGATGTGATCTATGGTGCCGTACTCGCTCCGAAAACCAGTTTGTTAAGGCAGCTGGCAAGCCTGAGTATGGTATTTGTAAATAAAATAAAGTCTGAAGTACTTATCGCCATCATTTTTCATATTACCATACAAACACCATCAATTAAACTAAGCATTCGCCTTGCCTTTGTTAATTTTCTATTAATTTTATTAAAACTATGCGGTCACTAACTGGAAATACACTGAACATTTGTGATAAACATTTGCTGTACGTCTAATTAAGAATTTCGGTGTCGAAAGTAGGGTACTTGCATTAAAGGAGTAATTCACTTAAAATATAATTTATGAAATCAATGATAAGTGAATGCACTTACGCATAAGACAATATTTAACATTCTTTACTTATGTGAAGTTACGAAAAATTCTTCCGAAAATATGTAGTGCATTAAAGGAGTAAGTAACTTGCTCCAACAAACCTTCTTCAATGCCTCGAGCAAAAAAGGCGGGATCGCATTCACGCGCTTATTGCTAGGGACTCTAACAAAATATGTGAGTAGTAATTCTATGTACGTGTTTTTTGGTAGTCAAATATTGTGTTTCATGTTGAAGTAGCTTTTTACTTTTTTTAATATATTTTCATGGCTATTACAGATAAAAATACGAAAAAAATAGAGGACATGTATTAGAACTTTTTCTATCGTTTAATAAAATAAAAAAAAAATCGCACATGTGGACATACTCCTTTAATGCACTGGTGGTGCGATATTATGTTCTGCAAAGTCGTAGTACATTATTTTGTTCTATGATCAATAATATTCGCAGCGCACGCGTTGTAAATAAGGTTTTTGGTAATTTTTTCACAACTTG
Organism: Conogethes punctiferalis; assembly: GCA_031163375.1. Lineage (NCBI taxonomy): Eukaryota > Metazoa > Arthropoda > Insecta > Lepidoptera > Crambidae > Conogethes > Conogethes punctiferalis. The sequence goes on from CM062078.1 coordinate 13,619,511, forward strand.
GGTTACGTTAATAAAGTTGATCCCTAACTTTATAAAAATAAAATTTAATATACATAGTCTATGTTCACCGGAGATAGTTTATCTTTCATGAATTATTCAAATCGGTCCAGTAGTTTCGGAGCCTATTCAATGCAAACAAACTTAGAAAAAAACAATCAAATTTATCCTCTTTTAAAATATTAGTGTAGATGTAGATTAATAATAAAATAAAACTTGATTTATCCAGTTAAGTGTAGAGTGTGGATGCGAAAGTCTCTCGGTGATATAAGTGATACGATAGGAGAGGTTGTGAAGTGCATGTTTGTAACCGACGTTGTAATAAGACTCCTACTTCAATGAAATAGAGATTTTCGATGGTCTACAATAATTTAGTATTGTTCGACGTTATGAAGCGTATCTAGTTAGAGTCTATCTAGCTAGATTATCTACAGTCATTTGTAAAGTAGGTATAAAGGTAGTCAATTTACAATACCTAAGCAGAGAAATTAATATTCTGATCGAACATCTATCAAACGATGACTTAATATGAACTTTCTGAGAATCCATCATTATCAAGCAGTAATTTAATTTATTATTCAATTACATCGACAAGAAGATACTTATTGCAATATTAATTGTACGACAATAATAACAACATATTGAGGACGTTTAGATAAACAAGATACAAATTGAACTTTTGTAATTAGGTAGCTGTCTTAGAAATTGAGTGGAGTAAAGGTTGAGTCACATCATAAATGTAGGTGCAGGCCAATTGATAAACTTGCTATGACCTAATTCGAGCTCCACTTTAGGACAACCAATGCTGATCGCTGCTCCAAACATGACCTTATTCCTACACACACATACGCATTGACACACACACATACACATTGACACACACACAAACTCTCACCCTCACAAACACTCACCCTGGATTCCCACCTATGTCATATTTTTTTTATATATATATATTTTTTTTCTAATATCATCCTCAATTGTATTATCGCCAGGATTGATTTTAACACATTTTATTTTTGCAATTTTAATTTTTTTTTCTTTAAACCTAATTTGTCAGAAACAGTTGCAATGTTAAGATCGCTCGAGCTGTGTTAGTAACATGATTAAGATAATTAAGGACTGGACTCTGCGATACAAGCTATGCTTAGTGCAGAGTTCGCTAGTTTTAAGCTTTCTGTAATTCTTCTTTGGCAAATAAATGATTATTCTTATTCTATTCTATTCTCAATATAGTTTTTTAAATATATAATAAGGACTGTCTCACGTTCTGATTTAACACGTAGATTCCGTCAAGAATGTCTTTATGAATATAGGGAGGGATACCTCAATACCTACTTAGTAGGTATTCCTAGTATTCTTACGCCCCATACGGCAGGGCGCTATTCCTAGATTATCCAGGTTTGTCCGGAATGGTCTAGAACTACCGCAAGCTTATTATACTCGTACCTACCTCCAATGTATTGTTTATTCAACAAACATCAGCTTCCGAAGTAATATCTCCTGTTGTGTTAAAAATATCTCAGTACCTACGTGCAGTTTAATATTTTCATTAACATAAATAACGTCGTTATCTAATCTGTGGCAACTGTCAAGTTACCGGCTATCGCGCTGTCAAGAGACCTAGTGCGAAGCAGCAACGAGATAACCGTTTTGCTTATGTAGCAGCCAACTGGTTGAAACCTAGCCGTTTAGTTAAAAGCCTAGCCCTTTATTAACCGACTTCAAAAAAAGGAGGAGGTTCTCATTTTGACTGATTTTTTAAATGTTTGTTATCACATTCACATTCCGACAAAGAACAATAAACACACCTGACGTAGATGTAACTTATCAAGACGAACAAATAAATGAAACTGACAGCGCAAAATTTTTAGGGTTATATATAGACAGGCAACTTAATTGGAAGAAACACATAGAGTACCTAAGTAAAAAAATAAGCAGTTCTTCTTACGCTTTATATAAATTAGCCCCTCTGGTAAATACTGATTCTTTGCTTTTGGCTTACCATGGATTAGTTGCGTCAGTTTTGAGATATGGTGTTATCTTCTGGGGAAACTCCACTGATAAAGACCTCATTTTCAAAATGCAAAAGCGGTGCATAAGAGCTATGTTTGGACTAAAACCAACTGATAGTTGCAAACCCCTATTCCTAAAACACAAAATTCTAACATTCCCGTCTTTATACATATTAGAAGTTGTATTGTATGCAAAATCCAATCCACAACTGTTCCCAGTAATATCCGATGTTGTCAGCAGGAATCGACGCGACAACATAAGATTATAGGTGCCTGCTTCAAAGACGGCACTCATGAATAAGAGTGTATTATGTATGGTACCTAGAATTTATAACAATCTCCCCCTGACATTGCGAAAATTAGAATTAAGTGAGTTTAAATGTAAAGTGAAAAAAATACTAATTAAGAAATGTTATTATAAATTGACGGACTATTTATGTGACAAAAATTTTGCATGAATTAATTATTATAAGTACCTACCTAGTCAGAGTTTTATATAATTTGTACACCGTAAAGGTACGACATGTTGAAACTTGTATTATTGACCTTCCATCTATGTACACATGTTTCGAGCAAATAAATTATCTTTATCTTTATCTCTTTATCTTTATCTTTATCACATATCTCCGAGAATTATGAACGGATTTGTCAGTTTTTTTATTAGAAAGGGTGTACTTCCGAGTTGGTCCCATTGTCACCATATTAAAGTACAACTTCAATATGGTGACAATGGGACCAACATTCAATCATGCGCAATGATGATGCGCCGTCAAAAAAAAACAGTTTATTCCCCTTTCATAAATATATTAGAAGCTACAATTTGTTTGTTCTATAAAATCTAGTTAAGTATCTGAACAACTAGGTTTTCGAATAAAACCTGAAGATTAAATCTCTGTGACCGTCGAGAATTAAAAATCCATGATAACATCTGACACGTGCTTTATTATTCTCAAGGCAAAAGACAAAGTAGGATTAAATAAATTACTTACGTATGACGTGTAGTAATCTTGAAATTATGTTAATAATAAAATTGTCGTGCGCGTACGCCGGCTACGTACGACAATCTGATATCTGATGGTCAGATCAAGACTTTCAACCAGAAAATGGAAGTAGGTTTTCTTATAGAGAGATATTGAATATACATTGTTAATTTTATGCGTAGTGTCATCCATGGAATGGTAAGAACTGCTATCTATAGATATATTAAATCTGTAGAGAGGTAAATTCTGTACATGAAATATATTTTCAAAATAACTATAAGGGGGTGATTAGTGATCGATACTGATGCCAAAAATGCAATCAGTAAAATTTTTGTCTGTCGGTATGTTCGTTATAGAAAAAAAATTACTGGACGGATTTTAACGAAACTTGGGAGGATTATTCTTCATACTACTACTTTCCACATATGTTTTAAGTACCAAATAAAAATTATTCTATTCTATTCTATACTCCTGGGCAGGTTATAGTATACTTTTTATCACGCTACAACCAATAGAAGCAGAGCAGTGTCGGGTAAACGGGAGAAATTTTTATTTGTATGTTTCATCGCGCATCACGCGAAAATTACTGCATGGAATTAAATGCGGTTTTCACCAATGTATTGCTAGAGGTCTAACTTAAAATTTGGGCACGCCGCTGTGCCGTGCTAGTCACTAATTTAATCAGCTAACAACATCTATATTGCACCAAAACCATTAGTGCCTATTCTGCAGTATAAATTCTACGCAAAAGGTATAATAACAATCACAACCATGTTCTAATACCATGTTCACAATAAATTTACTCCTTCTCTCAATAATGTTATACGTGGTTAAAACCTCCATCTCAAAAATTATCTTTATTAAATAATACTAATGTACAACTATGTGCGCTTTAGAAGCATTATCTATATCTTTACACTCCCAAAGACGCTTCAGCATCAGAACGAAGCGACTAGAATGGGGAACAGCCTAATTTTGTAAAATAAGCAAACCATTGGGTTTGCTTATTTTACAAAATTGGTACTTTACTTTTCGCTTGCGATCACGAACTAAAGTGTACTAAAATAACAAATACTTTATTATGCATTACTTAAAGCCATTTCGTTTCATATTATCACTGTATACTGTCCATCAACAGCTTACGACGACTGAATATATCACAAAGTCAGATAAGTACGAGCAAAGTGAGAGCTAAAAGCTCTTAGCAATATCAAGTTGCATAGCTTTAAAATAAAATCATGTCGAACCAATCGTGCATTAAATCATAGTCACGAACACACATAAATCAGTAAAAGGAATGCAAATTATTTAAAACGCCACTAATTTCGATTACAAATCTGTCAAAATAGCAATAATAATTACGTTTGTGGGTTGATTAATCTCAGGCTATGCAAATTTTTTGATGAAATTATGTGCCAGTTCATATTTACAAAGACGGAATTATATTAGTGCGGTACAGTGCTTTTTAGATTTATGATCAAATCAAAATAGGATTGTACAAAATTACTTGTAAACTTGTAGTATATTTTGAGCATGAAGAATTTCCAGCAGTGGACTGCGATAGGCTGATAATGATGATCTGCAGATCAGGTAAGAAGGTGTCGGGGATCGAACTAAATAATTACGTCGAAAACTCCCCAGAATGTAGGTAACCGATAGCCGATAGAAGACCGAAAGACCAATAACTTTGAGGCGATGATCTAGGCCTTTGTAACCCTCACAGAAAAATGCATTGCTGATGAGCTTCTTGCTACGCTTACTCGTCTCCAGCGGCCCCAAAAGGATATTTACAACTTTGAAAGAATCGTAAAGTTTTGAACAAATCGTAGCATCCGATAGTAAACCGAATGTTTAAAACATCATTGCCCGAGAGTGAAGAGTTGCACGGCGATTTCCGATCTTCTAATTTAAAATTTATTAAGTACCAACCAAGTCGTATTTCCTCGTACACAGATGGTGCCGGTGTCTAGAGCGAGATTCGATTGCATCCGGAATTCAGCATTAAATAAGTAGGTTGATGTCAAAATTTAATCTCAAGAGTGACAGCCGCTGTCCTGGGCTGCTGTCACCACAATCTGACATAAACGTGCAATTGGAAAATAGGTAACGATACGCAGAAGGCTCATTGCCTATTACCTACCTAACTATTAATGCAATTTGGTCTTGGTTATAGAAATAAGCTATGATTACAGCCTATTGTCTTCTTCTATTCTATACTTCTAATAAATCTGTAGAGAGGTAGGTAAATTCTGTTTATTGAATATTATACATTTTCAAAGTAACTATCAGAGGATGATTAGTGATCGATACTGATGCAAAAATGCAATCCATGAAATTTTTAAATTATCAAATTAAGTTTGTCGGTTGTCTAGTACCCACAGTACAAGCTTTAGCAGTTTGGGGCTATATGGCGATGCGTGGCCCAGGGTGGCATTAAAAAAAATAATAGTAACAAGATAGAACACACAAGGCCAATCCTGATACATTTCTGTGTTGAAAAACGTGCTGCCAGTAGGTATGGCCGCGCACTTTTCAGAACGCCACTATTGCGCCGTGCAATCCACCTAAAGTGCACTAAAAGGTTTCATAGTGACGCAGTCACACTAATTACCGAAGGGGTCCGTCAAAGGGCCGCGGCCCGCGTCCTCCCGCGGAATTTCATTTCGACCCCGACCTTAATCTAGCCCAAGTGACAGTGACAGCTCGCCTGTCATCCCAGCCTGTTTAAACTATTAGCATAGTGGATGAGGCTGAGCCCTTGTGCGAGACGTAATACCCTAAGGAGCGTTTCCACCGCGGCGACACGTGAGAACATGTGCGATGCTAATATTCTGTCCTTTGAAGTAAAGACTTAATAGGATGTTTCACTATGTGACTATTGTGGTACCTAACGTAACCAATTCGTTTTGTCATGATCACCGGACAACAGGGGAGCAGAACTCCTTGAGCGATATGTTCTAACCCCTAAACCAAACTATTGAGTTTGGTTTGGTGTATGTTTATAGCACACTACCTTCTTACTGTTTCTGCTTAGCCCAATTGTTGACTGGTAGAGAATGCCTACGCGTCATTATCGTTTAATTTAAAATTCACTTAATTCATTACAACTCAAATTCAGTGAATGCGGTTCGTAATGCTTATTTAGAGCACTGGCAATATTCCAAATTATTAGTAGGACAAAACTAAGAATACCATTGCAATCCAGGGCTTTCCGATATGCATTTAGTGCAATAGGTGCATCGATGCTACATACATAATATAAGGCACGCAATTGTCATCCCATTTAGCCTTCCTAAAATGGGTTTTCCAACTCTGTATTCTGATATATTGTTTCTATGTTTTTGTCCTATTTGGTAATATCTACAGAGTTTCTCATAGTTATATGTAAGTAGTCCGTGACCAAGAATCTACAGCAACTTCAGCACATCAGTTCACCTGGCTTAAGAACTCCGCTGGTTTCCTGAAATTTTACGCTCCTAGAGGTCAGCAGGTCTAGAACCGACTCATAGCGGTACAACCATCACGATTGAAGGCGTAGCTAAATACCACAGGTCGAAGAATTTGCGCCTTGCGATTGCCGACCCTTCTGCCCAGAGCGGCGCCTCCAGATATTCGCCCAAAGTGACGAATGATTGGACAGGCCTATGTCCAGCGGTGGACTGCGATGGGCTGATGATGATGATGAATTGTCTAGATTAGTTGTATCTGTTACTGATCTCATAATTCTTGCACCATACACTCTAAACTAAAGTAATGTAAGTAAATCAACTTTACCCACCCAAAATTATACAAATAACTGGAATGTTATATACTGCCTCTCTATTTCAAACGAGCTGTTTATGCTGCCTAATCTAATAAGCAAATGAAAGCCCAGTTGCACAACAGGCCACAGGCGCTAATCATTAACGCTAGGCATGACTAGCCGAAGTAAACGTTATCTAGTAGTTTAGGAGGCCATTCCCAGTCAGGGCTGGCGCTCAATACTGGATATAAGCTTTCCCATTTTTATCAAATCGATCTTAAAATGAAGGAGTTCTGTGGTAACAAACACAAAAGCATCCTATTTAACTCTCATAATCCGATAGGGCTTCAGTTTAATATGAAGCTTATGAGCCTGCGCCTGATTTCTGATTAGACGGGCTAGTCTAATTGTCAATGTCCTGACTATGGTCTGCTGAGTAATTTCTTGATAGAAAAATCCAGTGATATTTTTGGGTCCATCACATCTCGGTAGTACCTAAATACACATATATGCAACAAGAGCATGAATATCTATGTGTTCTTTTCTGCATCCATAAAACATAACTGTGCATGACCCAAAGTATAACTGGCAGAAAATGATTTATCACTAAGTGCGCCTTTATTTAAATTCTTTTAAAGGATTCTTTGGTCAAGCGACTTGTCGCATGAACCATCTGCTTTGACGACTATGACGATTTTGAACCTGCTTACGGGAAGAGTGGACTCCATTTGAGTTGTATTGTCAATTTTCACTTGACATTGGCAAAAATGGACCTCGCAAAGAGGCTGGTTGCCATTAATTCATATCAGAAACGTACTTGTGATAGCCCTATACTCGCAAGTCCTACGAAGGCAATAGTTCACAGATAACCAGCACGCAATGCCCGAAGCCGAATTTCGAGACCGTTTAGATAACATTTTGAAGTGTGACAGAGTGAAATAAAATGTTTATTTATGCGTTCGAAGTCGGCTTTGGAAAATATCAAGCAGTCACGGGCGTTTTGAAACGGATGTAGAAACCAGTGGGTGAAATAAGTGTACGCTTTTGATGGAGCGTTCCGGGCGTTTAGTAAACAAGAAAGTGGAATATAACACTAGTGATCTCAAATAGATACGATATACAAAATGCCAGCAATCTTTTTGCTGTGACCATAATTTTGCAAAAGACACAATTGTAGTATCATATGGCTGTACATTTTTTGTAAAGGGGAATGTATTGTGCACCTACACGCGGTTCACGCCGTCCTCCGGGGGAAGTCAGGGTGGTGTGTGGGACTCACACCCCCCGAAATGGAAGGGCATACAATTTGCAGGGACTCGGGAAACGCCAAAGACTACGACCGCATCCCTGCCTGCCCTGGCCAGCCGTAGATAACAAGCGGCAGACACTCCTGGTCCGGGAAGGGCAAATACCTTTACCCCCGGTTTCCAGGGAGCAATGGAGTATCCTCCCGCATCCTACCTTATTCGTAACCTGACCGAATTTTAGCCTATAGAAGCCAATAATTACAAGGAGTAATATAAGGGTCCCGTTTTTTCCATTTTGGCTACGGAACCCTAAAAACGTAGGAAATATTGTACTTAAGTATGGTTGGGTATTAATACTTGTACCTAAGTAGGTATATATTTGTGGTACCTTTTTGTTCTGATTTCCATAACACAAATGCATAACACTACTTACTTCAGAATCGCAGCAATGTATTTGATGCTCTCTGATTATTTATTCTATGACATGTACAATGATTACAGTCAGCATCAAAAGTAGATCCTACATTCGTTCGTCGATTCTTAAGTCAATACAGAAAGATGTATGTTTGTATGCAAATTAACTTCGACTTTTGCTGTTAACCAGTATCGTGTGTCAAATTTGACGCGTAAAGAGAATTGTTATTGCATTAGTTCGCCCACATACACGCAGCTGTTAATTCGTTCAGTGTCGATCGACCCATTAATCATTTTGCCACCGGCTGCGCTGGCGCACACAATTTACGACCCTTGCCCATTTGTAATAATAGATTTTAATTGGAAACGGAATATATTGGGGTAAATGTTTTGTCAACAGATTAAATTACATACTACCAGTATGGAAAATAACTAATTTGGCTACGTTGAAGAATTTAGGCGGTATTATCACTATGCCTCCAAGATCATTCAAACCACCTTTGGTTATTGTGAACTGCTAGTCACTGTCTGAGGTTGATGTGAAATTAACTCTATTACAGTCTATTATGGCATTGGACTTCTATCTTGGAGAAATATACGGTGGTATGAGGGGTCGAGTTAACCCGTTAAATTTCTTGACCACCAAGGGGTTAAGCTATTCGCGGAACCAGTACATATATAACAGCATGAGGACTTTCTGCAAACCGGCCCAAAAAATTTGCCTGGACACACTGGCTTGTTGGCCGAGCTAAAGTAATTCTACAAATATAAATGTCATCCCGTAACCCTTCCGTAATGTGCCGCTTACTCTCCTGGCGGGTGGTAGCACTATTCCTCCTCAGGTCAGAGGAGTAATTGTGTCGAGTTCCTACAGAATGTCTGTTGGAACTCAACAATATATCCTCTGATAAGTGCCTGTAGTGGACCACCGGCAGGTTAGTGGGTATTCACAGTTGTAAGCACCTAGTTCCCTGGCATTTGCATCAATGCATTCCTGACATAAAAAAAAGTAAATCCTACTCAACACTAGCGAACACAAACTTCACAGTTTGTTTATTAAAAACGCCATTTCAAGTAACAACCAACGCGTACCAATTACGGAAACAATATTTTATCCGCGTTCAGAACGTGAAAGGTTCGTTTTGTCAAGAGCGACATTCGTGCTGCGCCGTCATAAATCACTCATAAATCACGGTTGGGCTTTTCAACTGCGTTATCTTAACGAAGTATCTATTGGACTGGTTTTAGTGGCGAATGTGGCAATAGAGCATTTGACACTATCGATTAATAAATTGGAAAAGTTACGTCGTGAAAAATGCACTATACGAGTAGAACATGGAATCAGAAATTATTCATAGTGCATATGGTTTAAGAATTTTGTTATTTCTCAAAAGAAATTGCACATCTCACTATGCTTGAGAAACACAATAGTATATTTAAAATATACGTAAACATCTTATGCTAAGCGCATACGGTGTCTATATTGATATGTAATGAAAGTTTCTGGAAAAGAGATTTTTGAACACAATAAAAATCGCTTGGCTTTAAAATCAAATAGGTCTTTAAAGTAGAAAATTTTACACGAAAAATTCTTATCAGCAAAACTGTATGAGTCACACAAGAGTAATGGCTGTTTTGGGCAATCTGTCCCTTGCATTTCAGCTTAGGTTACAGGTGGATTAACTGTCAAAGTACCAGCATCTCTCAATATCTATAACACATAGCTTAGGACTATCATGATTATGCTATAAATTTTCGCAAATGTAGCTATGCGTTAAATGCGCATGTTTATTGACCCCGCAAACCACAGACTTTCTAGCGGCGGATAGTTTGGTCGGGCTCATAATCATTATGAAGATCAGCCAGCTGGTTGTAGTATGTGGATTTACATACATCTTCAAACTGATGAGCCCGACCAAAAACTATCGGCCGATAGAATGTCTGTGGTTTGCTAGCGGCTCTTACTGTTACTAACGTAGTGGTTCAGAATAAAATGTTACTAACAAAACAATGGATAATTAGATCTGATTGAATAAACTTATTATTATTAAAAAGTTCCTAATCAACAACCAAATCAACTGTCCTATACCTATTCCATCATCTGTTATCCATTCTCAGCGACACTACTGGTAGGTTCATTGACAAGCCTGCTTGAATGAGCGGCGCGCAGGCGGCGCGGCGCCACGCTGCGCCCACGCAGATTGAGCGGAGGAAGTGCCGGCCGCTTTGTCCGGCAGCGGAGCGCTACTGGGGCGGAGTCGCTGTCACGAGACATGAGCGGGGAAAAGCTACTTAATAAAAATAAGAAACTAATTTCTTCATATTAATATTATTACATTTGCAGTATACTAAGGCAGCAAAGGATCGGCTAGGAAATTCCAAAGTGCAGAAACATATCAATAGATCGGCTGTCATATGTTATTTTCAAAGAATCACCTCTTTAAGCGATCAAAATAATTCGAACTCTCGTAACAAGGACGGACCATATCCCTCAACATTGATTACATTGCACGTTCTTCTTTCAACAAGCGCTAGTTAAAAAATACATTTACAATGTGTATTAGATGAAAATTGAACTGCAAATAGAGCAAGTAATAAACTATACAGGCCGATGACGGGCAACAGCGTCACCAGGTCGTCGTAACTTGATGAATTGTGGGAGCCAATGGGCGGTGTTGATTGAGAATCAGGCTTTACATTAGCTCATCTGCCGCCTCTCGCATAAAATAACCGGAACAAAGAGCTACGCTCTTCAACCCGCCTGTCCACGGTGGTGATTATGGGTAAATTCTCTGGAGAATCTCTGGATGGAAAACATCTGGATGTTTGCCCAAAGTGGCGAACAGCTGGAGAGACCTATATCCAGCAGTGGCGATGCGATGTGCTGATGATGATGATAGAGCAAGACCTAGACCTAGACATACTTCAGTGGTCGCGTTGATAAAAAAAAACAGTTTTTAGGCACGTCATCTTATGCTTTGCCCCATACGTTGCCTCTGGCCGTGGTGGCAAGGTGTAAACCGCATGAGATCGCCTGCCCTGCGTAGGCGCAACGCCCTCGCTGCGCCATAAATCTTACAATTACCAACAGATAGCTTCCACACTGTCACATACTAAACTTGTTGATGCCCAATAGAATGAAAGTATGACCGATTTGTCATTATTAAAATAAACTAGTTAATGTTTTGGACGATAAATCACGATTAATGGGATAGAAAAGTATGGATATGCTCACTATGTACATTTCACTTGATTTTTCTGTTAGAAATGATTCAGCAGAAGCTGTTACATAGCTACTTATTGATATATTTTCGCACATAGGAAAGCACATCAAGCCATAGGCCTTTTGCCTAATCCAGCTATATTAAGCTCTCCCCCTTTAGATTATGAGAAACAAGAAACAGAAGACAATGCATCTGCGTTCTGTCATATACAGGTGCTCTATGATTGGTAACTCTTATGTACATCGCTTTTCTTCTTAGAGAGTGCTATGGCTGAAAAGATGTATGGAGGAAGTATCTAAAACTCCAGTAAGTAATACATAATTTTAACGTCTCTACGTTGGAGTACGAAGAGAAACCAAGCGACGAGCCTATCTTCTCTAACTGTAGAGTACCGATTCAACATTATATTAAAACCGACATTATGTTACAATATGACAATTACATTTCGATTATGTTTAATTCCACCACTTCGTATCCGATCTCCGTTTTGAATGTGTGATCTTTCATTGTACGAAAACTATCATAAACTCATTTAAATTTTGTTAATCTCTTTGCCATTTGCTTTCAGCCAGTGTAAATAATGCTTATAGAATCACTCCAATCTACTCCTAAGCTTAAAAGGGACATAATTCTTATATCAAATTAAAACTACTGTTAGGAAAGCGTGTTCTACTAACTGAACCCTAATTTTATTATTTGCAGACAAATATTTTTAATGTAAGATCCAAATATGGAAGTGACCCTAATTTGGAGTTGTCTGGCGTGGGTGCTGATCTTCAACTTTACGAAAGAGGGATGGGTGACTCGTTGACAAATAACCAGCTATGAAAACATAACTTTAATACATACATATATATAATTATGTTACGGCTAGAACACGAAGTGATAATTCCGGACAGAACTTGGTCTGGCTGGACCTAGCCTAGTTACAACCGGAACTAACCGGAAACTAGCCGGAAGGATGCAGTGGGCAGTAAGTTGAAGGGACATGGGTGACGCCGAAGCATACGGGCGCATCCCTGCAATACCCGCCGGACTTAAGCTTACCCGAAAACAATCGGCTATTATTAGGTGCAGCCAAGAGTCAGTAGCTACACTTAGCTCTAACTGGCTGAAACTAGACGTAGCCGCATTTCGGGTTCTAGCCGTTACGTACATTTTTATGTGAGATGCTTTACTCGGGTTCTAGCTGTAACATATTTATTTTATGTGAGATGCTTTGCTTTCTATTGGTGTACAATCAAAAAAGAAAGTAAATCTGTTGTTTGTATTGGTCTGGGTGTTTTCTATGTATAATATGTATTTATTTACAAAAAAAAAAGTATCTAAGTAGTTTATCAGTTGTCTAGTACCCATAGTACAAGCTTCGGCTTAGTTTGGGGCTAGGTGGCGCTGTGTGGCCCAGCGTGGCATGTCTTGGGTTATTTATTTATTTATTTATTATTTATCTTCATTATGTCACTGAAATTGAATTGAGGCAATGTTGTCGAGTGATTAGAGGCAAGTTACTGTCGACGATGATTGGTCGGTTACCTACAATATGGTGTTGAGAATTGTTACCTACTTCATACAATCTATCAATTATGTACTTTTAACAAAACATGTAGAAATGTGGGTATATCGACTCATGATGCCCAGCTGAAACAACCCCACTCTAAATAAAGGGACTTTAGGATGTGGAGGCCAATCCCTTTTACTTTTGTGAACAAAAAAGAAGACCAAAATGGTTTACTTAGCTGACGAAAGATTGTATCGAACTCGCAACCCTTTATGTCAGAAGGCAGAATTATTAATACGGAGCGAGTAGATTACACGCCGATTTTTCAAAACCAAATTGAGAATGTACCTTATAGTTTCCATTTTCCAATCAAGCTACTTTTTCGTCTAGTATCTTAATCGTTTTGTCTGGGCCCCTGGCCTGGTGTGGGTGGCCCGATCCTCAAGCGTCAAGGACGGTCGCCGGAGACAACTCACTCAGAACACAATGCCGACCGGAGGTGGAGCAAAAACTCGGAGATGACAGCCGAACGGCGACCGAACGTTTTTTGGCTTCTAATTAATAATGGACGCGGTTTTAAACTTGTTATGACTGTACTGCATCTTTGGTTTATAGCTGGAAGCTTCTGTGTGTATGCCGTGGACGTAGAATCATTTGGTATCAAAGAAAGATGGCGTGACGATTTAAATAATGCGTGACTGACAGAATGTAGCGTACAATCGATAGTTCCTAATAATTTACAATAGTTGAGCAAAGGTAATAAAAACTTTCATTACTAAGGCGATGTATTTCGGAATTCATCAGTGTTATCACTTATCAGTGAATTCATAACTTAATTAAATATGCACATTTTTCTATTAGTCAAGATAGTTTTAAGCATGAGTTTTGTGGAAGAAAAATAAATATATTTTATTATTAATAATCCTTAGTTGGGGCAAAATTAAAGTCTTTATTTGTATAGGTTTTTAATAAAACTTTTACAAACATCATCAAAACACGAAATACAATAATTCTTCTATTGTACCTGTCGACCTAACTTTTGGACCTCACGACCGCTTACCATCAGGCGGAGTGAGGTCATCCCGAAAGCTCTTCTTATAAAAAAAAAACATTTTTTTTTATTCATAATATTTATTACCGTCCGACCTTCCTTGACGCTTAAAGATAGAAAACGTATAAAGCAAATGTGTAAAGCAGACTTCAATACCATTTCTTTACATCCACCAGCAACCATTCAACCGAAGCTAATCAACTTTTGATGCATACTTTACTTGGATGAAATGAAATAATTCATTTCTGTCCAATTGCATTGTTTCAACACGGCTGCACAGTGAAAACAGCGAGCTTTTCAACTAAATTGCATCGCATTCGACTTTTCAATTTGTTGAAAACACGATGTTACGTAGGTTTGCTCGTACAGTCGGCCACAAAATTCGATGACAATATTTTGATTAGCCAATCAATTAAGATATACCTAACTTTTGAACTTTCTGTAAGAATTATTTTCATTTCAATGTACATTATAAGTTCTAGATAATTATAACAACCGTCGTATTATAATAGGACGGGCACAGGGTGAACCAGAATATAATAGGCTAATACTAGTTTAAACATTGTCATTAGAATACCTTATTTAGTGGCAGTTGCCATAGAATACTCGCCATTTCCACTTAATAGAATTTATTTACACAGTGAGTAAATACGCTGCACCTACTTAAAGTTTCAAGGAGTTTACACTTCCGGTTATGCGCCTATTTTGCGCCTACCAATTTTCTTCGATTTTAATCTGATTTTATAAATATGGTTCATTAATTTATTGTACTGTATGTAGTAGGCCTACCTATTGATTACCAAACACCTTGAAATTTTAATTTTGTCACAATTTCTACATGACCTATAAAAGTTGTCGCAACGATATTGTGCTCGACTTTACTTCTACAACTATGTGCTTATAGCGGAGTGTGGACGGGGCGGTTTACGTTCTCTCATACCATAAGCTATCAATGAATGAATTCCGTTTCATTGATCTTTTATGTAGTTTATCTACTATTTTTAACCGACGTCACTTCATTAAGATTAATATGGTATTTTCATCTCATCCTTAAAGGTCGATTAGCGGTCAACGACCTATTTTTAGGTTTACTATAAATAGGAACACATAAGCAGGTAAGTTTAAGCGCTTGTGTTATGAGTGTGAAAAGCAAAGGAAAGTCGATATGACTTATTCTTAAAAGAAGGACGCTGCGTTTGTGGAATGAGCAGTTACCCAGGTTTTCTGGGGAATACTGTATGGGGCATTACAAGTCATAAGTAACTAGGTTTTTAAAGGGTCGGTAAAGCAAATGTGATTTTCCTGGTGTTGCAGGCATTCATACGGCCGTATTCACAAACGTTACTATGCGACGCGCGGACGCACAATGCCCAAAATCCTATACTTTCTTGGGTACCTGTGCTTCCGTGTGACGCATAGTAACGTTTGTGAATACGGCCGATAGGCTGCGGTAACCGCTTACTGCCAGGCGGGCTGGCAGCCATTTTACCTAGTGGTATAAAAAATAAAAAGAACCTTTTATAATACCTTATTATGGAAAAGACTCATTCTTACGATATCTACGAGAATGTTCACTGCCCATCACTACTTATACGAACTCATTACGTTCCATGTAACACAATTCATTCTTGTTTCATAAAATGGAATAGCTATGCCCTTACTTGCATTAAACCTTTCAATTTGTCTAAGCCACAATACTCAAGTTTATTTACTATCCAAACGTGGGTGTTACGTTCATTCATAAAAGCGATCTATGAATGGACTATCATATAAAACGTTTATTGATAGTAATTTACATTACATTTACATAATGTCGCTCGTTGTTGAATACCAAGAGTTTTAAAGGCGTATTATCGTTAAATGAAGTAAAGTACAAGTAGACACTCGATATGGTACCTACGATACGAGAATAAGTACCCATTAGAAAGCTTGTAGGCGAATGTAATGAAATAGCGTTGATCATATGACGCAGGATCACGGAGAATTAAATAGATATTGGAAATAACATTTTCAATCTTGTGTCTGCGAAAAGGTCAGTGTGGCTAGTAAATTAAGTAATGTCAAAATAGTCTTGTAGATTTGAGTCCTAAAGTATCTTATGAATGGGACTTGATTTGAGTTGCGGGTGTCCATAGGCGGTGTCGACTGCTTACCATCAGGCATCACACTAGCTCGTCTGCCGCCTCTTTAAAAAAAAACATAAGTTCTCCGTTTTTTTTAAATGGAGTCTCAGCTCATGTTTTTAAGTCTTTAAATGTAACTTGAGTCATGACCCCAAGAACTCGTTACTGGAGTCTTTTCTAAACAATTCTAAGGAGAAACTAAGTCATTGAGGTTTGGGTATAGAGACTAAGTATTTTCTTTTTATTATGAGAGACCTTGACTAGCTAGACCCCTGCCTGCCAATCGTGGTGACTTAAGACAAATAATATAAGGTCCTTCAGTGGGAGTATACAGACTGATGATACCATAAATACATTTTCACTAAACTAATCCTGTTAAAAACCTACCTATTAATTAATACAATATAAGGTTCTACCGCTGACACTTACGACGAAATATTCATTTGTAGGGTAAAAACACCGAATGCCAACAGTGTTCTGTGATTAAATTATCGTTCGAGAAATTAAATGAGGAATTCCATGTGAGGACGGTGTGGACATATAAATTAGTCCCTATCCGGTTTGTGAGCAGGACGTCTGCTGTATTTTTATCACAATTGCTACAATTGGCGTCTCTTAAATTTACGAGGAGAAAACCAGTGACATGACGGTCCCAATTATGAAAAAGTAGAATTAGATTCAATTAGCTACCTCTATGAGGGTAAATAGACCCGTCCTCGAATTATCAATTATGACGGTCATTTTCTAATTAAGGGACGCAAGAATTGGTTCAATTTTTTAATGACGACCTTAGGTTATGAGATGTAATCACCTTGGTTTTGTCTATGAAATGTTGATAGTCTATGGAACATAAATTATTACCTAACTAGCTGACTTTTCGAATTATTGTTCTGTCAAATTATAAGAAGAAAATAGTATTAAGTCTTTAATGAAATGTTTTCAATAGCTACAGCTATAATAGGATATTTATTGAACATTGGAATTATAAACTAGAAAAATCACATATCTTAACTAATATTATAAAGCTGAAGAGTTTGTTTGTTTGTTTGAACGCGCTAATCTCAGGAACTACTGGTCCGAATTGAAAAATTCTTTTTGTGTTGAATAGACCATTTATCGAGGAAGGCTTTAGGCTATATAACATCACGCTGCAACTATTAGGAGCGAAGAAATAATGAAAAATGTAAAAAAAAAACGGGGAAAAAATAACTATTCCACGCGGACGAAGTCGCGAGCACAGCTAGTCACAATATATAAAGGAGAACAAGAACGAAATTAAGCTATTAAATAATAAATATGACATAAATGACTGCCCAAAGGCATTGTGTCAAGAGGGCTGGTCGTATTCCCTCTTTGTATGTCCAGAAAGAGACGCTGGCCTAGGAAAGCACCAACCCTCTCTCTCTCTTCGAGCTCTTTCTTCAGGGTAGGAGGCAGCGGCATGGCTTTACCACTGGCATAGCTGATGCATGGGCAGCGGTTACTGTTTAACATCAGACAGGCCGCTTGCTGGTCTACACCAACAGCAATAAAAAAGCCACTTTTGTCGTCTACATACAAAGCATAACATAGCTACAGACACAATTTAAACGATATTGTAAAGTGTGCTTAATTACGGTACAAAATATACAGTACCTTAATAACGAACCAATTGACGGTCTAGTGACTTACTTAATAAGATCATACCTCTTAATAAAATCAAAAAGTAACTTGGCCAGTGCTTACTGGAGCCCCGTTTAATTAACAAGTTGGACGTTAATAATCTTTGACACGAAAGCGCTTTACAAATTTATCCTTAATGAAACCCAACTCACGGAGTTCTCTAGTTTTTTCTTTAAAACAACGTCTGGCCGAAATGGATTTTTTTTATTTTTAAACGCGTTGCGAATGTTTACCGGGCCTAATTAATGGATGCTCGATGTGTAAACTTGGTGATTTTTATGGTTTTTTTCTAACTATTCTGTGGCAGTTGATTTATTACTGTTTTAATTAATATTTTTGGCGCGATCTTCGTACCATTTGAGTAGATAGAGCGACGAACTTGGCAATGAACTTTGGCAATCTAGCCACGTGAAAGCAATGCTTAGATAGATAGCATTATGGCTTGTAAGAAATTAATTTTAAATTCAAAGTTAGAATGAATTTCATATACAAGAGATGCGGATTTCGCTCGTATAAAACCAAAAGACGCTATTAGAAGATCTGACTTGTGTAATGAAAAATTTGTGAGTTAAAAAAAGTTGTGGTATAGCCAGAAGCATTCAACAGGCATGGCAGTGGCAACTCAGATGTAATTGATTTGGTTATTACTGGTCCGTTGTCGTCGTGACTTGGGTCTCACTTTTAGCTTATCAGGCGGTAGGACTAAGCTATGTATATCATAGTATCTAAGGTATCTCTTGTACTAAGAGTACCTACCATAGATCGACTATGGAGTATCTTCAAGGTTACAAGTTCGGAAATCTAACTAGGTATGAGATATATCTGATATAACAACATCATTCATCGGATTTAAGAAGGTGTGAAAACAAAGGAACAACAGTTAATGAAACTTGCTCCCTCCGTGAATTAAGTTAGTCCGACGTTTAAATGAATGAAATCGAACACGTTATTATCAAAATAAATTTCTCTCATAAGTAAATTGGTTGGCTGCCTACATATTTGACCCACGAGTTAGCACCCACGACCTGTGAAGGGCCAATCATTTTACTAACTTATTTATAGAATTTTGAACTTTATCCCAACGTCTTAAGACCAATAAATGCGTGTGCCGTTCGCCCTGCGTACACGCAACAGTATTGCGAAACTAACATTTGGAATTTGAGCTCGTATTTTGAAAACGTTACTAGTCCAATGGTTGCTTTAGTGTAAGTGTCGTTTTCAAATTAAATTATACGAACATTCAGATAATTGTGCATTTGTAGTAACGAAGATCCAAATAGGTGTGGTGTTTTTGCTAAGAAGAGTCATATTTATATCTGCGCATCAGCAAGAATTTAGAGTTGATGATAGAGCAAAAGTAATGGTAAATATAGATTGGTCTTGTGACTACATTCACCAGACCTGTACGTACAATGTACATTAATTTGACTTAATCAATTAGGTTTATCAACATTTAGTGCAGGTAAACTACAACAATATGCCGAAATTAAATAAATACTTAACTTATACTAAGCTTGCTTAATACAGGAGTTTGGTTTGAAGAAAATTCAGCAAGTCTACGAATTACAAAACTCACTAATGCATATTCTTATACACGGTTCGTCGAGTTCCTATCGGCTTGTTCGTTTCGTAAATGTATGTCAGCTTGTTTATAAATATTTACTCGCCAGTATCTCAAAAACAAGAGAATGTCTAAAGGGCTGGTAGAATGTTTATTCATTACAAATGGTAGATGTGTACGACCGTCCATTTCGTCGGTATCAAGTTTCGTGCTCAAATCGTATTTGCTCTAAAATTTGAGCGGACCCGCGGTTCCCACATGGAAGTGGAAGGTACTTAGTGTTGTTTGAATACCACCAAGCTACTTTCTCGTCACGAATTGAGCAGACGAGTAAAATGGAAAAGTACGCGGACAATGTCGTAATTTGGGAAACGGCTTTTAGGGAAGGGCCTGCCAAACAACAATGTGTATGTCATAGACATTGGAACGTCATATAAATAATGATATCAGATGGTTGTTAGTAGTAAACAAGTGATAACATGCCCATGGGACAAAGATCAGGTTTTAATACATAAAGTATTATTTTGTAGTATTTATTATATTTGAATTTCTAAAAATAGCATTTGATCTACAGCTGGTCTCCCTCTACCATACAAAATGAAGTAGGTACCGACGATTTATCTGGTAAAGGTACCTACACGTGAATCTTATATCTGTGCCAACGCCCGTCCGAGTGTATTAGAGCAAAAAGTTCCCGAAAACACATCATAGAATTCGTAGTATGTAGCAAGATTTGTTTTAATGGCTAAGTATCATTTTGACATAGTTTGAAGAACTTCGCACTTTTTTTCACGGTAAAACGGTTTTCCAATGCCTATTATGATTGCCAGGAATCCACCTACGCTTATTGAAACTAATCTTGCCACCACTTGGAAATGTAAAAGTCTGGAAGCCCCATGGATATATTAACATCAAAGAAAGACACTTTTCCATTTGTAGATGTCGCAGGCAAATTCTATAATTCGCTCATATACAAACGGCGTCGGCAGTTTGCAAAGATAAATAAGTGTTATAAAATGCCGAAGGCAAATTGTCATCGCTTCAACGTCGACTTGGTTTGTGTATTAGGGTGACTATGATAATAGAAATGAAACAGGGTTTTTAATCATTTTATTTAGGTATTTAAGTTTAATAATAGAATATTAATAATTATTGACTACGAAAATAAATTCGTCGATGAAATAAACATGAAATTGAAACCGAAACCAAACCAAACCTGCACTAAATGGCACCGTGTGAGAACATATTTTCCATTATCTTAGGATACTTACACATACATAGTAAAGTTACCAAAATTACCTATTAATTAAACAAGACATTCAGTGGTAATAACAAAAATAAATTCAACAACGTTTCTTTGTTTCACTTATTTTGATAAGCTTAAACAAGCATAAAACCATCAGCGAAACAATTGATTTACAAAAATCAAAATACAAAGCATTTTATTTCAATTTTTAGTTCCACTTTACCAGTTTCCATGGACAACCTAGCGTTTTTACGTGGTGGATAACCTCGAATTTTTTTGGTCTTTTTCCACGGTGTTTTCGGAGCCCCCTTTGTGGTTAGTTTAATTTCAATAGTTTCCTATAATACTATAATACTTCTATCTATTTGAAACCGCCGATATTAAGACATATTTTTAATATTTCTGTTCTTCCACACTTTCACTGTTGACCGCCATATTGGTTTTGGCGACTAGTAGCGCCACGTGCGGTTCAATTTGGTACTAATTCGAACGATATGCCGAGGCAACTTGTAATCGGCTGTAATATCGTAGCTCGGCATATTAGTAAATGAACGACATTTTACATACGGCGTACGGCATTTTATATAACGAATTTGTCTTTGTAAACTGCCGACGCCGTTTGTATACGGGCGAATTATAGAATTTGCCTGCGACATAGACACGAATATCCCAAAGGAGCACATAATGTTACTTCTACATAGAACTCTATTTTTAGGAGAGTCTGAAATTAGCTATGGACCGATTTTCCAACGTTTGCTGTTACTTTTAACATACTTACATTATACGGCACATAAACTAACTACAATGACGTCATAGCGGGTATACGTATGTTAATTTAGTCGTAAACATTATCGATATGTTACGTGATAATTTCTTAAATAACTAACGGAAATTCCGGAAATCTATTGAAAACCCTATAGATTCGCATGTTTTCTTTTCCTAGAAAACTTTGCTTACTTTGAGGTTGCTTAAGTTTTACGTAACAACTACATATTATAAAGTAAGTCTGTTATTACGAAAATTGCTACCATAAAAGACTGGGTTGTGGTGTATTCAATTGGCACTGCTACTTCCTGCTGAGAGAATTCATGATCCTCATCAACAGCTCATATTATCATGTCCCCACGAAGGGAGGCAAGCCTACTCTGAACTAAGACGATAAGGCTTTTTTACGTCGTGTATGCTGTTACCAGGGCCCTACGTACGGGACACTTAGGTTGTGTGGGGCTCACTCCTATTTTGCGGAGGCTTTAGGCAACCACGCTCCCCGAATGCGGGTTGGCTGACTTCACACAATCATATAAATTCTTCACAGATGTGCAGGGTTCAAAATGTTTTCTTTCGCTGTAAGAACGTCGTATGTCTACCAACATATAAATTTCAAATTCACGATAATACTCGGAACGAATATCAAAATACTGAAAAGCCTTCAAGTTTACAGCCACGGTCGGATTACTCTGTAAACGTCAACATGATACTGTTAAGCGACCGCAGTATCAGGTGCGGTCACCCCACCGTGCTGCGGACCGCAATGGGGTCAGATGCGCGAGCGCACATGCGACGCACCAGACATAATGGCGCGACATCTGTGAGCATTCTCGAGAAAGACTTTATTTGAGTAACCGATTATAAAGAGACAATATCGAATGATTCATCTGCGTGACTAGCTTAGTGTAGAAATTACAGCCATCCTTGTCCACAGGTGATTCTCGACGCAACTAGAATTTTTAGAACATACCTATTATCATGTAACAAATAAGATAAGTTTATCTGTGAAAGTTAAGGTTGTTAATAAACTTTTTTTAAAGTTATTTTAGGAAAATAATTTGATTCTGAAGTAAATAACAATAATGAACTGTTTAAAGCTTAAAATACTGTCATTACCTTTGTTGTTACCATATTCCAGTACTGTTGCAAGCGTCACACCATTGTCATGCTCACATAAGTACTGATGTTTTCGGGGAATAGATGTAATGGGCAGACATACCTATCATATTCTCCATCGCAGATCTAAAAATTGTCAGTCTGTTCAATAATAAACTTAAAGCATAATTGGAAAACATTCTATGGAAGTATGTTACCATCCGAAAAGATTTTAGCATAAAAACACAACATAAACTAAATTCTAACGCTATAAACTGCGTATTCCTAACGGATAAATAAAACAACTTACGGATTCATGACATAGCACAGGTTACCTAGCCAGACAGCCCGGCGCGGTGCGCCCACGCATATTGTAGAGACGCACTATAATAATAGATACAGCATCAACAGTAATGTCGATAAGGAAACATCGATAAATGTTCGTGTTACAGTTTGTTGCTTAGTTTTTTTATTTAAAAAGGTAAATGCTTGACCCCATTTCGTCTGATGTTAAGCGACGTAAAGGATTACGATTGAGCGTGCTCACACAACAAAAACCGTTTAAAATTCGCCCTGAAAATCTGAATTGTACATCAGGGAACATGGACTCTGGCAAAGAATTCCATAGCGTTGTCGTTCGCACTATATTATATTCGCACTATGAATGGAAAGACAAAGTGCTTTGTGCGAGTTTTGGGAACCTGCACCATAAATCGTTAAGTTTCCACACTTTGCGGCATTTTATATATGTAAGTAGTTTTGAAAAGTTTAAATATAATATCTATCTATCATGATCTTGAAAATTCCATCGGACTAGTGACATATTGTTGGGAGGTTGCGATCTTAAATATACTATGTATAGTGAAAACACAATCAAAATTGGTTGAAAGGTCAAAAGCCATTTAGAAAAAGCAAATAATATCTGTCTCTCTCATGAAAACAGATTTCGAATTAGAACTTATGTAAAATCGTTGCCATGATTACCTATAGTAATCCGATCACTCGTTATCGTGTTCCTATGATTTAACATCGACATTTTGACATCATCGATAAAAATGTACCCATAAATACTTTCCTAGCGTAAAATCGCTCGATAAAACTATTTATAAATCTTATGTCTTGAGCATATCCACGAGCTTTGCATCCGCACTGCGAATTATGATACTCCAAAAGACTTAGAGACTCGTGGAAATATGTAGTAACGTACGTTGCGTACGTTCTTGTTTGCATTAGACGTGAAACAGTTGCCGATATATGTATTTACATGTTTACGTGTTTGAGGAAGACCTGGTTTGTTTTGTAACAAATCACTCACTAGATTTTTTGCTGTAATAGAAATATATCTAGTTATGTTTTTGTGATGTTAAAAAGTAAAAATAAATTAATGTTTCCCTTATTAAAGTATTTTGATATTTTTGAGTCTGGGATCATCGTCATCGTCATCAGCCTATGTCCACTGCTGGACATTGGCCTCCCCAGCTGTTCGCTACTTAGGGCAAACACTTGGAGGATATACCCATAATCGCCACGCGGGTAATTTCAGTAATTTGGGATAGTGTTGGTTGAAGCTTCCCTTGGAGCTCAAATGTATTCTTTGGCCAGAGTAGCATTCTAACTAAATAGATGGGGAAATACGACCTCGCTGCGATGAATCTTTTCACCACGAAAAATTATTTTAGTCCCAATTTATTGTTTGTTTATAAGATTTTTAGAAAAGAAACGAGCAGATTGACAAATAACTAAGTTGCTACTATTCAGACATAAACATAGATTTCTACAAAAATGCTTTGCCTACTTACAGCTAGCTTAGCATCGCGCATCGAGGAAAACATTGAGGGAATATCTGCCAAAATTGAGGCATTCCCTTTATGTCTTGCTTTTATGATGTGATGAAAACGCATTTAGATTTAGCTGTGTAAAATATACCGCTTTTAGTAAACAGGATAGACTGTTCTTAATAGACATAATGATTAAGCTAGTCAGCTAAGACATTTGAGTAGGTACACCACATGCAATGTTCTTATAGGTTAAGGTCTCACTTAATTATGTGTGTTTCTGCTACCTTAATGAGCCACATAATTTCGCCTATAATGTAGTCGCCATGGGTGAAATTGGTCAAAAATCATTATCATAGACTTAAGTTTAATACCTGTCAGTAACAGATACCATAAATCATTGCAACAAGGTATCTTACTAGCCTACCATTTCATAGTACTGCACTTCACACAGCAATGTACCCACTTGGGTAATTAACTTTAACAACGATCATCCAAAGGCCAGGTGAACGAATCCTATATAATCTTCAGTTCATTCATTTGTTGCGAGCTGCACCTTTGTTTGCTAAGGCGAGGCTAAACGAAATCGCAATCTTCATTCATTAGTTACCTCCAGTACCTATCGTTAAACTGACTTGATGAACTTTACACCTTACGACTTTAGACATAATGTAACATTTGCCTTAACATCTGTAAGCTATACGAGTAGCAAGGCTAGAATATTCCAATATAACATTTACTCAGGTTTTTTTAAGACATGGCAGCGTCTTAACTTTTGCTTGTAATTTAATTTGCTGTTACATTGTTTGCAAAGTAATAAAACTGTTTATTTGACACTAGAATCGTTCAAGGCAAAACATAACTTAACTAGCACTTTGACATTATTTATATTAAAAAGGAATCCTAACGTTTACTTTGTAAGCTTATATTCATAGAAAAGTAAGTAGAGCCAGAGTTTGAATTGTATGTTACGATAATATCTTAGATTATATAAATAGGACATTCGTCTAATTATGCAATATTAATATCTATCATCAAAATTCCCTTCAGAACTACATTCGTGTCACAATTTCTATGTCTCTTGAGGTCGGCCCTCTGTGTCCTAATGCGCCATTCTGGGCGTGTCTGCGTTAGATCCCGAGTGTAAGCCCATGGTACTCATTTCCCTACCACTATGGCCTCCATCCATGACATATGGTCTTCTGACCAGCGCATAACTTTCAGAGACTCGTCTTTCAGAAAATTGCTCTATATTGTTGCGAAAACTAATTCATAATAGAGGGTACTGGTTTAACGACTAGAGCTTTACCAAAACACCCATGACCCTGCATACCCTTAATCTCATTGAGCAACGTCATTACATATCTTATAGCTGGCCAGTTCATAGAAAGCGAAGGTAGGTGCGCCCACGCCGCTTTCCGACGGCGGAAGGAGCAATCTTCGCGATCATCTTATGCACTACGATACGGCCCACACGCCTCCCGGAAGACCGCTGTTATTAGCGGACGGTTTAGACCGCATTCCGGCGTATTCTTGTCAATATACTAGTAATAGTTTGCAAGTTTGCAAGCATGCAATGACATCGTGTCTGTGGTTTTCGGATTTAGAATAGGACACCACACACACCGTGGGTGTCGTAGAAGACGATATTTTTTTTATGAAATAGGGGACAGACAAGCAAACGGAACACCGGATGGTAAGTGATAACCGCCGCCCATGTACATCTGCAACATCTGGAGTTACTGCTGCGCTGCTGGCTGTTGGAAAAGAGGTACGCTCTTTTCTTTAACATTTCAGGGTCGTGTCAGTCCGGAAATAGCGATGGCGACATTGGCGACAAAGCATTCCATAGTTTAAGGGAATATCGAAAATTGGGTAGCAGCGTTTACCTGGGTACAAAAAAAACCTACTGCGGTGACCAACCCGCCTGCCAAGCGTGGTGACTAACCCTCAAATGAAAATTGTCATTGAGGGAGGCTTTTGCAGGTTGATGATGATGATGATTTCTAGATAACTCTAAACTTTTGAGCATTGTACTCTGTTTGGAACTCCAAAGCTATTAAACAACTTACTATATTCTATGTAAAGAACGGCAGGCTTCTATTTCTATCCCTTAGTACACCAACATTTCTATAATACTTAAATGCACTTTTGTTGTAGGTTTTATTTTCCGCAGCTCATGAAACCCAGGAATTCTTAAGTATTAAGGTTCCTATCTTCCCGATAAATGAACACGATTTGGAAATCCACTTCAATGGATTTTTTTGAACAATGCGGCTCTACTGCATTCCGAAATCACTGAGCATTTTATGTGTCAAATTTTCGCAATTTTCTCTCAAAAAAATCTACAAAACCACTGAAAAGTTGAACACTCGCCAGTTGTTTCGTTTTTATTAAAAATTCAACCTTTCCGTAAACAATTGCACGTTCGTTCCCGTTATTACGCATTTTGTTAGAAACCAATATTTAGGAACAGTTTCAAAACACAAACGCAAAAAATTTTTGGTAACTCTGCTGCGTAGGTTTACCTACATATTTATGGCTGGCAGTCTGCCAACTGACTATCAAATTTTGATCGACCCGGTCCCATTGCAGTTTCCATATATAACAATAAAATCTAGAACATTGAACGTGAGATTAAAGACTTGTAGTAAGGGAAAGATAATTGAGAAAAATAAAGAGTTAATAAAATAATGTCAGCTAGCCACTAACGGAAATTTACCGAAATACCCCTGTTGAATTTTCTAGCGAACATGATTTATTTTCATGGGACTTTGATCATCGTTTAAGATTAATGTATCCTTCCGACCTTTATTTACCTACTATACTAGTAAGCTCAAACTTGCCACTGTTATCTGTAGGAAGTTAAAAAAATGTATCATAACATTAACAGCCAAACTCTAAAAGTAGGTAAAACCCTAAAGTGTAAGTAAAGCTGTTAATATCAAATGGAAAATAAGCTAGAAATTAATTTTATCAAACAAAATTAAAGGGCATATAACATCTTTTCATTCGTTTGGGAGCTACGATACCTCAAACTTTATTTGTAAGTCTACAAATCGCATACAAAATCTGTTCATTAGTTTGGGGTCTATGATGTCTCTGACTTATAAATAAACTGAGGTATCATAGCCCTCAAACTAATCTCACCTCGCGTTAAAGTAACAACATCCCCCTTATTGCGACAGGTGTTAAAAAGTGTCTCAATGTTGGCTTTTATCTATGTGCACACATGTTGGCACAATAGCAGCGCCTATAAAAAAGCTTGTAAAAAGGACCCGAAGGAAATAAGGGGCGAATTTATGATAGCTCGTTTGGAACATAAATTTACAAGGCAGATGAACTCTTAGCTGGGCGATAAATTGTCACCACGTGCCGTGTGACACTAAGAGCTTCCATTTGGAATGGCATGCACTTGAGGAAATTGTGAGCACCCACCCAGATAACGACAGGGCGTGTGAAGAAAGCCGTGACTTAGTACGCTGCAGACGATTTGTTTACTCAGGACGTCACCGTGTTTTATAGCCGTTTAAATGATATGAAATAATGGGCTTTGTAGACTCATGTTTGAGATGTTCTTTTCGCATTTTTCACAATAGGGATGCTGACAATATTCGCAATACAAATCAAGTAAAATAGGGCATTGTTTAACATCGGAACACTTTGGTTTAATTTCATTATAAGTCAATTAACTAGCGAAATTCGAGAGGTCACAGGTAATTACTCAAGTCAATGGACTAGCCAAATTCGTGACGTCATTTGTTATATAGTCATACAAAATGTATCAATAAATTATGTGTTGATAGCTACTTAGAAATATCTATCTAGGTAAAGTGTGTAAACCTATTTACTTGCATAAAAAATATTTTTGATATTAATATTTGTATATTTTTTTTAAATTTAATGAGAAAGTTATTTATACTATTGTTGACAAAATATCTTCGGAATCTGAATAAATTTCGTTATGTTTATGTGTCACATTACATCCTACTTTTATTATCAACATTCATATCGTTTAACGTAAATATAAGCAAAATGCAATTACAACTCAAACTCGAAATCACAATCGATAAAACCAATGTCAAACCTAACCTAACAAGACATTTAAACGTTGATTCAATCTCGAACACGACGATGAATTTTAATGAACACTCAAGACACAAGATCTTTAAACAGACCGCAATATTTCCGCCGTCTGTGATTGGATAAACGGCGCAGGCGACATGGCAACTAATAAAATTCGATGATGTAATCCGCACCTCGGACCCGAGTCATCAGGTCAACCGGATGGATAAGTCGTCCTATCGGCGTCTCCCCAAACCCCGCAAGGACACTTCCATCTACATTAGACGGGCGAAATCCACCGCGACGGGCAGAATCGGCCGCGTCCGGCGACCCACGTGCAGAATCGCCCACACCGCGTCTTAGGGTTGACAGCGCTAGCTGTGTGAAAATTAAAATGGAAAATCTCTATTCCGTAGAGACCGACAAGAATGTTTTAGCACGTGGCTGCGCGGGCGACATAGTCTTGAGGGCGTTCATCATCATCAGCATTCAGCGTATTGCAGTCCACTGGTTATAGGCCTCTCCTTCTCTCCTCTCCTAGTTGTTCACCACTTTGGATAAACACCTGGAGGTCATACCCATAATTCACCACCCTGGGCAGGCGAGTTGGCGATCGCAGGGCGTAGCTTCTCGCTCCGGTGACGCTACTGCCCACCATCGGCTGTAAAATTTGAAAGAAAGAAAGAAAAAAAAATTACAAAATCATCATCAAAGTGAAGAGCTCAGAATTCAGTCATGTATCAAAACATCCTTGTCAGTCTGTATCTATATGATTAGAACAAGTGACAAGAGTCTTCTTTTAAGTATATCTATTAGGAGATTCCGCTCGTTTTAAGTTTTGACAAACATACAATGTATTGATCATCAGACCACACGTCGAAGTCCCGGTAGGAAAATCACTTGACGTGTACAAAGTACAATTACTCGTGAATCTATTTGCAGAAATAAACTATTTAATTTTGTTCCACTAAGAAGAGAAAGGAGCCATTATACCGAGTCTAAATGAGAATAAAAAAAACACGACATAGTTTGTAGCCAACCCTACCAGTACATTTAGAATTAGAACAAATCTTACACTGCACTGTGCAGTTTACAAACAATTTCTGTCCGACGCGACGTCCATATTGTATTGATTTACGGGACGCGTGGGCTTCTAAACAATTGGCCATCCTCGTAAGCTATGAGCTATTTGCCGAGCTCAATTACTAGCTTGATTAATTGTCTTTGCCGCTGTTCTGAACAATAGATACATTTTGTACCGGTATATTGCGTACTAAATAACGTTTAATGTTGGTGATTACCTGGATGTACCTAGCTGCTGGAAAGCAGACCTAAGGAATGGCTGGTCAGTTGGGTAAAGTAAACAAATAAATAACACAAGAATTGCCACGCTGGGCCACACAGCGCCGTCTAGTGCCAAATTAAGCCGAAGCTTGTACTATGAGTACCTACTAGATTCTTCAAAGTTTTATTTAACCTCGAGATTTTTTTATCAAAAAGATTGCAATTCACAAAAGTTCTATTGGAGTATTTTTTGTTCGTATCCATCTTGTAGGGCATTTTATTTGCTGGCGGCCTCAAATATTTCAAATAAGTATTTCAAAATATTTTATAGGAGCAGTGCTTCGCCGGCATAGCCGTAACGACACTTGGCCTTTTGTCACTGTCATCTTGACGTTCGAATATAACTCGGCGGGGCTATTCACAAATAAATGCGTTCGGAAAGATCTCACTTGCTCGCGTTTCATCCAAATTTGACATTAATAGTACATTTGACATTATTACAACTAATGTCAAATTTGAATGGCGTTCATTCAAAGTTCATGAATCCGGAAGACGGCATTTCTTTTTAATTTAGCACA
This sequence comes from Conogethes punctiferalis, assembly GCA_031163375.1. Lineage (NCBI taxonomy): Eukaryota > Metazoa > Arthropoda > Insecta > Lepidoptera > Crambidae > Conogethes > Conogethes punctiferalis. Next base: position 13,649,833 of record CM062078.1, read on the forward strand.
ACACGGACGGAAGAAGGGATTGTAAATAACCCCACTGGTCCAAACAGTTCTGGGCATAGACAAAGACAAGATACAGCTCTAGGCATAATACATTACGAATCTTTAATACATACTTACGATTAAGTTACGATGACCGTACTTCCTCAATATTGGAGTATTTGATAGAAGGCACAAGTCATATGTCTACGTCCATTTATTTATCGCAATTAGAAAGTTGTACCTATTAAAACACTGTAGTTGAGGCAATTAATTTAATAATCTCCTCATTTCTTGACTTGACATACCACCAGTTTGTGATAAATATTAATATCTGCTCGTACATAGCAACGTTTAGAGGCTACCGAATGACGTATGCGCTGACATTTCGGTATGGAATTTATTCTGTCTACATTGTCTTTGAAGCACATCGCAATTTTGTCCCGCCACAAAGCTTAATTAATCAAAGTGTATTTAGAACCTAATTATACCTAGAAAATATTTATACCACATGTATTTGAGTTGCGGGCGTTTATGGGCGGTGTTGACTGCTTGTCTGTTTTTTTTATGATAAATTTCGGAGAATGTGCAAGGGAATTGCATGAATTGATCACATCTTTCCATCATCGGAATACAAGATGTAGGCTGGCTTACCATCCTTACGTAGTTGACATACCTCTCATCCGTACGACGTACAAAAAGATCTGCAAATGCTTTCCTGTCGCGAACGGCTAAAATATGGACTTCTCTGCCAGCTGACGTCTTTCCTGAGTGTTACAACTTGGAGGTTTTTAAGGCTAGAGTGAATATGTTTTAACTAAGTAAGCATGCTCCATCCTAGCCCACATCATCACTTAACATCAGGTGTGATTGTGGTCAAGTGCTTTCTTAGAACTAAATTAAAAAAAATGAGTATCGTTAAACTACCACTAATGCATTAGCCGCTACATACCTGATCAATTATACTAAAACCCTTTCTGTTATGTAAACCCTATATGTTACAGTAATTAATATCGAAGTGAGGCATAGAAAGTCGCCGTGAGTCAGACGGCATTCCTGCATGTTGCATCATTACTCCGTATCTGACGGATAAGCGTTCATCGCTCCCCAGGAGTACCTAACGATGATGTGTCTAAACTAATATAATTCGCCGATACAACGTTTCGTTCTTGGGTATTTCGCCAATATAATCTGTGGTCTAGTATACAAGCCGTCAACTGGTAAATTGCATGTGCATTCACTGCCAGACAGAACAACACCAAGTTACCAAATGTCATATCGGTCAATATACATAAAACAAGAAATACTACGCTGGGCCACACCAGCTCCATCTAGTCCCAAATTAAGCCGAAGCTTCACTACTATGGGTACTATACAACTGATAAACTAAAAAACTTTTTTTAACATAAATAATGGTCTGGGTGTCTGCTATGAAGGTATAAAATTATTTTTATACCTACCTTCATATCAGACACCCAGACCATTACAAACAGACATGCTCAATAGGGATGTTTTGGCGGTCAAAATAATTACATTATATTTAGTCCGTATTTTAGATCATAAAAATGTATTGGACACGTATTTTTCCTTCTTTATCCAATAAAAAATAGCAAACATACAAGGCATCAAAAGTTAGGAGTGGGACTCTTTGACGTCCGTAAAAACGCCACACCGAGTGTCACGCCACCACACGTCACGCGTAATTTCAACGGGCTTTCACTTTGTAATGTTTCGTCTAATTTACAAAGAAAAAATAAGTGTCTTTTATTTTTGAATAAGCTAAAAGACGGACTAATTACATCTATTAAGGCAACAAGCCTATTGCTCATGCACACAACTGTGTGTTGTACTGTGCGGAGATCGACGACTGTGTCAGAGGCAACCTTCTTTACCAGTGACCCAGGTCGTCAAAGAGATGAAAGATTGTATCGACGAAATACTCAAGAACAAATAGTACGAATCGTTCGTAGTGTAAAGTTACGTCAGAGAAATTTCGTGTATCCATTTCGTGGCCTTACCGATGCTTCGACCCCAGGGCCTCATGCACTTGTTACCACTAGACCAATGGGGCAGGTCATTTTTTTATACCACTAGGATGACAAAATGGCTGTCCATCCCCATAGACGCCTGCAATACCTGAGACATCGCATGCGCTTTGCCGACCCTATAAAAACCTATTTACTTTAGACTTAAGTGTCCCATACTGTATCCCGCCTAAGAAAACAAATGAATAACAATAATATCGTAAAACATAGTAAATAAGTGTTAATTCACACATTCTCCTCTGTCCATTTTTAAATATCACATTTATAAATCTCTATAAACGCTTTAACATTCCTGCAAACTAATTTATGTGCATATAATATTGATATATCTTACTTAAACAGATTCATAAATCTTTCGCTACTTAGGTATTAAACAGATACCTACTGGTAATAAATTAGTTTCCAAATGAGTTGCGTTATTAACACATGGTAATACAGATCATTGCCGCATCATGTTTGCTGAAATATCACCGGTCACATACTTACATACTTATCATCTATCAAGTTTGAGAAGATCATTTTATGAAAAAGCTCAGGCAGGACCGCTTAATATAAACGCAAATAGTCATTAGTTCCATAGTGTTGCCAGCTTTTGCATTAGAATGCGATTTATTAGTACATATGTATGTAGCTACATTTTTTTAAATATTTTTCATGGCCATTTATCACGTCATTATAACGAATTTCATTCATTCAGTTAACGATTCCTAATAGTTGGGGTAAACGAGTTCTGGAGTGAAGACCGCAACTCGGCACACGTAGTGTAGGACGCCCTCAGACCAGGTGGAGTGACGATTTGCGCAGGACGGCTGGCAAGAGCTGGATGCGAGAGGCCCGGGACCGATCGAAGTGGCGAGTATTGGGAGAGGCCTATGTCCAGCAGTGGACTGATGTGGGCTGATGATGATGGTGATGATGATGAATAGTTACTGCCTATAAGAATGTTAGGTTCTTATGTTGCTTGTACCAATTGCTTATCAATTCCAAATTGCTATTTGTCAGATAAAATTAATCGTGGCCTTAATATCTAACATGACAATACATATAAAGAAATAAAAAATCTGCTGGTATAGTTTACCAATAGTTTTAAGCATTAATAAAGCGTTACAAAACGTTTTAAAAGTATTCCAAATAAAATTATTCACCTACATAACAGTATTACTAAAACTATTTTTATCTGCAATATCTAATGCAAGTACAAATCGTTGTTTAGCTACTTTAATACCAATCTGGTGTGTGATTAGTAACAGATTTATAAACAGACAAGTCTGAGGACCTAATGTAAATAATAGATCTTATCTTCCAGACAACCTAAAATAAATTAACGAAAAAAGAGAAATAAATAACTAAACTAAGCAGTACTGTTTCGTGTTAAGCCTGTCACATACTGAATATCAACAAAAAACAGACACCGAAAATCCAGCGGTAAAAGCGCACTATAGCAACATTGTAACCGATAATTTGTCTGCATAATTCCATCAGCGTCTCAATAAGATTGAAGCACCTACGTAACGAGATTTATCAGTCTGTATTTATAAAACAGTTAGCGTCTTAACTCATTGGCTTTATAATTTATGGAAGCCATTCTCAAGTTGAGTAGCGTGTCTTAACGAATGCATTCAAATTAGAACTTTTGTGAAGCACTTTTAGCACCTATTGAAAACGGGTTCTTTTTATATTGGATTGTAACTGTATTGGAATTACATTACATAACTATTTTTACGATAATTTTGCTGTTGTGGCAACCTTTTTAGTTTTGGAACCGTTTTTTGTAACTGGCTGTTTAAACATACTATATTATTATGAAGAAAAATCCTATTCATAAATTCGTTCTTGAAATTTTTAAAAGGTCTGTTGATTTTTCAAACATGATTATTTTATAAATTTTCGGATTGTTCATAAATTTAAAGCTATATTTTATGTTTGTACTGGTGTTACGTTCATGTTAAAAAACTTAAGCTTGTAATTAGAATTTGGAGCCTAACAAAATTAATTATGTTTGTTTAAATAATTCGTAACTTTGGTCCAACCATTCCGGTGGTAGCTCAGGCGAGCCCAAATAGTTTACACGCTTCTAGGACCCTTTGAGAAGTGTGCTTAGGATCTCTAAATATAGGCAGGATTAATTATGTTACGGTATCCGATATTCGTATTTACTTTCACGCCTCTACCTGTTTCGATTTGGTACACAATTTGTATAATTAATGGGAAACCGGAACCTTTCTGAATTTGAAGTGTCTGTGTTAATCAGTTAAAGTGATTCCTTAATTATCGGCAATATTTGTTTTACACACCACCATTTCCTATGGATGTAAGGGAGCGACCCATCATTTTTTTTACTCCAAGCCACCCTCACCTGGACGTGGTGCATCATGTTGAATAACAGACAAGGCTCTGGCAACCGACTGGTGGCGGTATAACCATAACAATTGAAGGCGTAGCTAAATTTCAAAACGATACCTCGACTTCTCACCCCGACTGTACTACGAAAGCTTAACAAGAATTAGCGAAACGATCCCAGTCTGTCAGATAAGCGAATAAGTCGATCATCGTAATCGTTAATCGGAACGCACGGGCACAGTGTAACGAGTGGTGGTTATGGCGAATTCTCAGGTGCTACAGTATCGGATTACTGCGCCGAAGCACATTACGGCACGACTTCATTAGCGGACATTAGGGTTGACACCGACGTAGGAACAAACTGAAAAGTGTTTCGCTTTGCGGTGTTCACTGGATTTATGAGTATTATCTAATGTAGGATGTTCACTGCTATAGGCAGGTGAATTTCTACTATAGGCTCATGGGATCCTTTAAGAGATGAAGCATCTTAAGGAAAAAGGTGCTTGTCCATTGCCCCAGCTACCTGGGCTCTATCCGTCGCTATCCATCAGGATCGTTGGGACGTAGTCGTCAGGACGACCACGTGTCATTTTTATTGTGACACTTAGAAGTAACAGTACTCTAATGTAATGGACTTTTTCTATGAAGCACTGTGTTTCTCTTTAACACTCACCGCACATAAATCTGCTCGCTGCATGACCTAAAGGTTAACTGGTAGAGAATGCTCCTAGCATTAAGTTCGCCCTTTGTACCATTTTGGGCAATAAAATAAATAAGTAAATTGTGTCTATGAAATGAAATAAAAAATATTACGCACAACTATAATAGCTACACTGAATTTTATTTCAAAAAGAAATTATTCATATGTATAAATTACGAGTACATGGGTTACAACCCTAGGTCCAATATGTGCAATTTGCACTGTGTTATTAGATCGTCGACAAAAACCCGTGTCATTAAAGCAATAGTAATGCGATTGCTGCACATTATTTAATACCCTATGATTCTTAAAATGAAAAATTGCAACTTCGTTAACTTGTTTTTATGATAAATACCAACGCCGCTAGCCAGTATTTATATAGGCGTGTAATTTTTAGTTAGCACATAGTGCGAGCTCCGTAGAGTTCTCAGCTGCGTTTTAATTTTAATTTATAGATAGCCACTAATAGCCAGTTTACTATAATTAAATTATAACAAAAAAATATTTTCCGTATACGTTTTGGAGTTTTTAAAAAAGCAGTGAGTGTAAAATATGCTTTGATACAGGTTATTAAGACCTGTCGATTATAAAACGTTATGGAAATTATTAAGAGAGTGTATCTATCTAGACGGCGAACATTATTAATTAGGCAAGTAATTTGTGTGGTACTGACAAAATGTAAGTTAGGCAACGAAAACATATAATGTTTTCGTCATAGGCACTCATACATTCAAACACTTTTTTTTTTATATAAGAAGAGCTTTCAGGATGACCTCACTCCACCTGATGGTAAGCGGTCGTGAGGTCCAAAAGTTAGGTCGACAGGCACAATAGAGCCCATTGCGCCTGTCGCCCTCACCCTGAAGGCCCACTGAGATGCCGTTTCACGCCCCGCCTAAAGAACCCAGGATTGTAAGAAGAAGGAAACACATGAGCTGGAAGGGCATTCCATGACTTAATGGCACGGGGCAGAAACGAGGAACTAAACCTCTTGGTGCGCGCCACCATCGTCTGGATGGTATGCGGATGACAACGCTGTCCAGCACGTGTTGTTCGGGAGTGGAAAGGAGAGGGCGGAACGAGTTGGAATAACTCTTCGGAGCATTCCCCATTGTAAAGACGATAGAGAACACTAAGACTGGCAATGTCTCTACGTAGCTGAAGAGGTTCCAGGTTTTTGGTCACCTCTTGATCCCCAACAATACGGATAGCACGTCGCTGCAACCTATCAAGAGCCTCCAACAGGTACTTAGCAGAACCGTCCCAGAGATGAGAGCAGTACTCCACACACGGACGAACCTGCGTCTTATATAAGACACAGAGCTGCGCCGGAGTAAAGAACCGTCTCACTCTGTTTAGGATTCCGAGTTTGATATACATATCGTGTTCGCTAAGGAGGTATATACGACAAACCTATAAGCACCTATATTAAACACAGTTATATACAATTTTGAACGTAACTCACGATTTACGAGTAATAGGGAATATGCATGACTTTTTTTTATGGATTTATTGAGATCTTTTGTCTTCCAGATACATAAATATCGAAGAATTTTTAAACTATCTTTTCTATTAAGCGAGTTATAAAGCGTTAAAGTTATTGATTAGACAGAGAGATCCGATGCGGTAGTTGACGTCACGTACCGTAAGCGCCGTACTAACTCCATAGAAAAATCTGTTTCGCGAGAGAGAGACAGATATATTCACTTTCAATGACTGTATCTCGCCCATTTTTCAACCAATTTTGATTTTGTTTTCACTGTTCGTAGTAGATTTTGATCTATTTTACGATAAATTAGTAAATACCTGAAACTATTTTTCATGCATATTCCCTATTCCCGCTCGTTTAATCAAACCATGCTTAACTATTATCACAAAATCTGTCTTAGTACCTACTTAAGTTCTACTAAAATCGGTTAATTGATTGAATTGACTGGCAAAATCTATGACTCAATAATTATGCTTGGTATTTGGATTAAGTATCCCAAATAAAATTAGTCATTTCTCCGTTTTAGAAACAATAATGTATCAAGGATAGCACTTCCTTGTGAACTCTAAAAGTGTGAGATTTATTTATTTTCCAGCGCTTTTTCCTAGGAGAACGTGCAAACGACTTATTTGTAATAGAGTTATATGTCCGCGTCGTTATTCGAATTTCGACCCCTTAAAAAAGTGACTCTGCGATTCTTTGACGTAATAAAACTTGGTATACTTTCTATTTAGACATTTTTCTTTCTTTTTATTCGTTTCGTTAACTTTCGTTTTATTCCTGTGATTTTCACTGGCCCGGTAGTTATTTGGGTTCGATTGCCTGTGATGAATATTTGTTGTGATCGTTCTGTGTCTGGATGTTAATAAAGTATTTTAAGCATCTATTTGTGATCGTACTTTGGGTTTGGGTCAGTGTATGTGATGTCGTCTGATATTTATATTTTAGGTAAACGATATTGTCTATATTGAAGAACATGCCTTGTTATACCCATTCGAAACGTTATCGATTAAGCGGGCGAATACAAATCGTTATGCAAACCGTGTCTCGAATCGGCAGTTGGGAATTGCTCATTCAAACATGATTCGATCCGCATTACGCTCCCTCTCGCAATATTTAATAAGCCATAAATCTATCTTTAAACCCATTAAGAGATATTCATTTACCTACATCAAGGGAGACGTAATTTATTGCAATTTAAGGCGAATAAATGAACAGGACAAATATTAAGACGTTGATATACGCCGTCGGATAGGAAAGGATTACCATTAAGGCGATTTAATGTATTGCCAATCTAATATGTTAATGTGCGATACAAACTAAGGTTTATACACAATACCAACTTATTGTCTATACAACCGTAGCTAAGCATATAAGATGGCTTACTTTCGTCATCATTCCTGCATAATAAAATTTTAATCTATAGTATTTATTATCTATGGTACAAAAATTGTTCATAAATAGTGCTTCAGTTTGTTAGTTTACTTTAGAGGTGCAGTCTAATGATTATAGTTCTGTTGATATCATTCTAGAATCTGTTGATAAATATTACAATGTTGTACTTCGAACGTCCTACTTCGAAATAATAACAAATGAAGTGTCACACCAATCAATTGACATTCGTGTCGGCACGTGGTGTCAAGTTGTATCAAACAAGATGTTTTCATTATGGCCGAATGACCTGGTCAAGTCTTTACTTGAAGTTATATCTTTCATGAAAAATTAAATAAAATTTACAAAAATAAAGCGCCTTAAAAAGAACTTATCTTACAAATGATTACTAATTACAATTATTGTCAAAATCGTGCACGTTAACAAGACACTTTTGAAGCGTAGACGGTGCGTATTTCTAAGTTGAAGAGTTTTTTTTTGATATCACTAGAGCGACAAAATAGGTGCCACGTGATGGTAATTGGTAACCGCAGCCCACGAACGCCTGCTTCACCAGAGGCATCGCATGCGCTTTGTAGAAACATTTGCATTTGTACGCAAAGGTTATTGAGATATTGAATTCACTAGAATTCTATCTAAAGGTTAGCAATGACTCACCGGTCCTGTATCCAGCATTAGAGAGGTATGTCGCGAAGGTGTTGGTCTCATGCGTGGCCTGCCATTGAGGTGACGAGCAGTTGTCGTTGTTGGTGTAGACATTGTGGTTGTGCACATACACTCCGGTCAGCAGGGAACTCCTGTCGAGGACAATACAAAATTTAGTAAAGAAGTTTGTTTATAAGTCTGAAGATGGGATTTCCAAGGTTATGAGATGACGCGTATTGTTCAGTTTAGTGATGTCTTTTAACTTGAAAGAACAAATGAGACAATTAAAAGAATCCGGAGAAAAATTTAGCATTTACAATTTGAAGTCAGAATCACGTAGGTATATAAAAAAGCTGCTCTAGCTATCAGACGACATCAGATTATTTTTAGGATTAAATGGAAAATAAAACGTTATAGGAGGTGAATTTCAGCCATATCATCCAATAGACGCAGAGGTATTAATGAAATCTATCACTCCCATAACCTATTTAGACGATAGTTCGAATACAACTGGAGCGAATCAAGGCACAGGATGGGTTAATGTGATTTCCGGATACAGGGATATGTGTGTCGATCCAGTTATCCAGGATTCGAACCTGATAACTTAAGGATCTTGTGCTAGCACCACAAATATATCAAGTAGCCAGAAAATAATCACATTTTATTACAAAGTACTCAGTTTGCCCATTATCTCATCATAACGAAGCAACCGTCCATTAACACAACGGTCATAAATTTCCTGTTAAAAAGGTGTAAACTAGTATTGTAAACAGAAGAACCCACCTTGACGGACAACACATGGGCGTTGTAGTGTAGGCGTGACGAAACTCCGCCCCAGCACTTCTTATAGCTTTCATTGTTCTCGGCATAAAATTTAAACTGCCCAACTCAACATCCTGATCATCCGTTAAAATAAGAATTATATTCGGCTTCCTCTCCCTAGGCTGCGGGTAAGGTATGTAACCACCATTCTGCCATTTATTAGCCATCCTCAATCTAGACCTTGTAGTGTTCTCTCGGACCGGCACAGGATGTGCCCTATCTTGCATCTTATTCTGATTGACAGGCCTACGGACTGGAATCTTATCAGCATTACTCCTATTCCAATGCTTATCTGCCTTTCGAGGCTTATCATCTCTTTTCGAACTGAAAGGTTCAGCAGTCCTGTTGGAATGATCTTCAGCCGAATGGCTAGCAGTCAGTTTTCTTCGGTCTCTCCTCGATTCGTGATCTCTTTCCCAAGACCGGTGTCTATCGCCACGATATTTAGAACTGTTTCTATGTCTGAAATATCGCCTTTCTGGAACATCTGTTAGAGTACCATTGAATGTAGTCCGATTCCGATTGTTCTCTCTATTTCTAAGCATTCTTGCTCTTGAAGCATCGTCCTCTTCCGTCGAATCTATTTTCGCTGATATCATTAAAAAGTTCCATGTCAGTAGCAGAGATAAAAGCTTGAAATTCATCTTAGTTCAATAAATAAATATCCGTATATCACAACTTTAACTTCTACGAAGTAAATTTTGAAGAAATTATATTTCTATAAGATGCAAGATGGCGATTACGTCGTTAAAACATTTAACGACCAGCACCGGCTCTTCGTGAGATGCGACATCTTGTTTCACCAACTGTAACAAGAAAAAAACAAACTGAAATAAACTTATTCCGCTCAAAGTTAATTGCTCCCGTAGAAATTGCGACAAGTAATTTAGGCGCGTTCATTTATATAAACGCCTTTTCCATGTTTCTGGCCTATTACTATTCCACGTAGGCTGGATATTGAATATATTTCGTTTGCGAGTAATCGACATGGAGGCATTTAATAGCAACGAACCAAGGCATCAATCGCTTGCTGCTTTTAGCAGAATTGGGGCGGGCACGGCGGGTCGGGTCGCGTATTTCGATTACCATCTGCGTCTGCTACGAGACGAGCGTGCTACGTATTGAGGAGCACAGAAATTCTGTTATAAATGTATTGGAAGCAAGCTCGACGCTCCGAAGGAATTGCACACAAAATGAAAAGCGACCGAGTTTTGCGAACAAAATACACATCTTGTGTTGAGCGCCGCTCGCGGAAAATGCATTTGCATTGGTGTTTTCACCATCGAATGTGAAGTAAATGGACTGAAATGAAGAATATTCGGGTAGCTGATCTACTTAGGTGGTGCTTTAAAAATGGCATAAATATAGATCCTAGGAAGGAACTAGTAGAATTTCGAACAAAATAATGGAACCGCAGCGAATAATAACAAGATATTATATCAAGATCGTTTAGTTAAAACATTCATTAGATAAATACGCTACAATACATATATTGGTAGCGTAAGCATTTGGTTGGAAATTGAAATGAACCAGGTTCGTAATTACTACACACATATACGAGTATATTATACCCAGACACAGAACAAACACAAAATATTCAAACACAGTTGTACTTTTGCAAGAAGCAAATACGCAACAAGCTACTCTAAATAAACTGGTCATTTCGGGAAACGGCTGTCGAAATCTGTTTTAACAGGTATTTGATGGCAGTTAATTATTTTAATAGCTTGCTTCCTGACAATCCGAAGACCGATAGACACTAATGGACAACCGTTTTTTTAGTAAGCTTCCTGCAAGTTCCTAGTAATCGCAATAGGATCATCGGCGTACCAAAAAACAATTCTCGGAAATTAGTTCTCATCAAATATTTCCTTAGATTACCTCATCATAAGATAGGACTTTGGCCGTAGATATTTCTGTTATTTCTAGGAATTTTGAATAAAGTTGTCCGTTATTAGTCTCCAAGGCACCACAAATTAAAACATGCTACGAGTACATGCTATGCCGTCCCGTTTTGGAACTATAAGTTGTGATTTCTCAAGCAGGTAAAATTTATGGATTATTTTTTGGTTGAATAAATAAATATCCCAAGAAATTCCACGCTGAGCCACACAGCGCTTTCTAGTCCCAAACTTTTTTTTTGTAGCCCGACATAATTGCTTCCCTGATAATTCTACGCCTGATGGAAAGCGAAAGAAAAGCCGAAGTCGCTGTGACAACGTTCAAGGGTTAGGGTTCCCCACGATCTCCGGAAACCCTACTCACCGGAAGAAACACAATCCGGAGGTCATTTGGCTGCGGTATTCTATATATAGGTACTAGTACTAATCAATATAAATACTTTTCTAATCAAACATCCCCGTCATCACAGAACCAGCGCGTGATCAGTACACATCTGAGGGCACCGTGACTCGTCCGGATCGATCGCGGCAGCCCCATCTATTGCGGCCGCTGGGAGCCCGTAAATCACGATCAGATGCTGTAGGGCGCGGGATTAGTGCGGCCGGTCGCACGCCGAAAGTCGAGGCTTGGCTGATTTCGGAGTGGTTGAGCTCATTGACCTTAAGGCTGTTTCCACCAACGGTGTCAGGAGACTAGTGGTTATGTTATAATTAGCAACTACACGAGTTTCTTGGCGGTTTCTTAGCGAAACCAGTGGTTGATTGACGATTGGTAAGTGTTTTTTAAAAACCTATACGAAGATAGATTATTGTATTGACTTTCGAGTTAAGATGAGTACCGTCAAATTTATCCTACCTACCTAATTTTTGCTTGGGGAACGTGACATAACTTTAACAATATAATCGCTATCATTAATAAAATTCTTTGCAGGTCACCTGTACTCGTAGGTGGATTTCAAGCCGTCATCGGGCATAAAGCAAGAAGTCCCCGCGAAAAAGCACATAAATGACGCTCTATGTACGAAGACAATGCATTTCAATGATCCTACCAGTACAACTCTAACACTCCATCGATCATTATGTATAGAATACAAAATGGCCGTTCCGTTTAACTCCTTCCCGAAGAATCGTTTCAGTTTCGGCGGAAACGATTGCACACAGCGTAAGCTACGGTCTAATTTCAGAACAAAAACTTCTTTATTAATTTTCATTACGTACTAGGTACTAGTTACGAAGTAAATATAATGGGAGTTTAAGTAAACGTGTATAACTTCCTTGTATGTAAATGTTGCCAAGTTCGCGAAAGCGCACATAAGCTCCGACCACGTGTTTGCTTGAACAATTTCGTTAAGTCATCGGTTCTCAATCAGTGACTTTCGGCCCTTTTTATACGTAAGGAGGTACAATTCGATCAGCAAAATATTTGACTCAAAGAATCTTCTAGAAAAACTTAATTTCTCCGAACTGCCACTGATTAAGTCATTTATAGAAAAACCCAGGAACAATTTTATGTAGGGAGCTGCGATTTAAGCCTAGGACATCTTGGTCCCAGGGTCTTTCTGTTGGTTCTTAAATAGTACTTGCAACAGCGTAAGCTACGGTCTAATTTCAGAACAAAAACTTCTTTATTAATTTTCATTACGTACTAGGTACTAGTTACGAAGTAAATATAATGGGAGTTTAAGTAAACGTGTATAACTTCCTTGTATGTAAATGTTGCCAAGTTCGCGAAAGCGCACATAAGCTCCGACCACGTGTTTGCTTGAACAATTTCGTTAAGTCATCGGTTCTCAATCAGTGACTTTCGGCCCTTTTTATACGTAAGGAGGTACAATTCGATCAGCAAAATATTTGACTCAAAGAATCTTCTAGAAAAACTTAATTTCTCCGAACTGCCACTGATTAAGTCATTTATAGAAAAACCCAGGAACAATTTTATGTAGGGAGCTGCGATTTAAGCCTAGGACATCTTGGTCCCAGGGTCTTTCTGTTGGTTCTTAAATAGTACTTGCAATCACTGGACCAACGACGAGACAGTCAATTTCCTAATTGATGAGTCAGATACGGAGCAAGTAGGAGTGATCAGAATAATAGCCCACACCTTAGTAGTATCATTAGCATGATGAAGTAAGGACGTCAAGAGTTAGTTGGGAATCACAGTGCATTATATCTCAGATCGTGTTCTTTTTGTTTGATCCGTGGAGCCAACAAAGGACAACTTTTCCGCCGGGGAAAATACTGATAGCCATCCTACCACGCACTCGGGAAATGGAAAGGCGACACCTTTCCTTAAGGTGGGGAAGCAGGGAATACCCGCTAAGACCACGACCTCGCCTTCAAGCGCCATGGGGGAGACCCCACTGATGAGAATCAGGAGTCCTAGAAGACCCATGCTGCCCAGAACAGAAGACCCTTATAAGGACATCTAAAAAAAAGTTTGAGAACCAGAGTATTAAGCAAACAATGTCGACGTTTCGCGAGGTTTTTGCACACGGGGCTTTGTTTACTAAATGAAAACACGCTTGTTTTTAGAATAGTATATTGCTGTGAAAGTCAAATAAAACCTGTATGGAAATGGCTTCCGTTCATTTTAATTAAGCGGCTGAAACAATAACAGCTTGTTTACTTATTATACCGTTTGTTCATTGCTTCCTTAGTACTCGTACCAGCGGTTTTGCAGCCCAAGGGCCATTCCACTCGATTCGATCGCATTTCTTATTATAAACTTTGCTTCTAGGTATACAATGTTTCTCAACGAGATTCTATATAAATATAGAATCTCCTTAACTCTAAGACTACATTCACTAACTAAAATAATATAAATAAGGACAAGGAAAATGTGTCATCATAAAATACATAGGTACTTTCGGGGTCTAAGATTCAATGAAGTGATATTTATACAATCAATAAAAAAAATTATCTCCGAGCGTGTATCAGATGTCGAGTGACCTCTTACGTGTCCTTTGTACCCGATGAGGACTTAAAACTACGTTACGGGAAGATCAGTCTCTAAGAAATCCACGATAGTGATACAACTGTACAGACCCAAGTAACTTTTGCAAAGAAAAGTTTATCAATTTTCACGCGACATTGGCAGAAATGGACCTCTAAAAGAAGCAGACTGCCTATAATTAAAAAAAAACTTCATTATACATCTTTGAGGTCACACATTACACTTCCGAAGAAAATGCGATCAATCAATTTAGTGATGATAAGACAAGACTTCTTATTGACATTGGTGTAAGGCTCGTGATATTTCGCACATTTAAAACAAGCACTCATATGATCCTAGATTTACTTTAGTAGGCCAATAACCTCTAGAACATTCACTAGACTAAACAACGTTAGTAACTCGCCTAAAAATAGTTAATATGCATCATGATTTAATCTCAGATATAGCTAATTTAAACATTCCTAGATTTTGAACATGAACGTTTAACGTAGCACGCAAATTAAGTCGTAGTCTAAATGTAATGTAAATTTCGCAGTGCAAATTAAGTCGTAGTAAATATAATGTAATAATATAAAAGCCATTCGATAAATAAAGAAATAAATGACGAGTAACGCGTAGGTACACACAGAGCTCGTTTATTAGTTTAACCCCTTATTGGTAATAAGGGAGATAAAGTTGTAATGCCCAGACTTCCAGAAAAAATGGAATTTGGATGATATGAGGACATTACATAGTCAATAAATGCCTACTTAATAGGACTGGAAACATGATTTTTAATATAAAACATTTAGTGCAAACAAAGAAGTATTGTATTATCCTAAAAAGAAATTTGCATAATCTACAAGTAAAAATTTTGATAAAACAAACTTGTGTATTTTATAAACCACACTTCAGGAACAAAAACGGTTGTGTGTACCTAAGTCGGCCATTTTATTAATGTTAACGAACCCTTATAAATTAGAAGTTAATCACCCGATTCGGGAAGTTCGAGGCTTGCTTTATTTGAATCTCCCTAACGGGTTCTGGAAAACAAACTTTGCTTAGATTCCGCACTTTTGGAAACATTAATTTGGAACAGTAAATGAGGGTAACTTGCCGGTGGGTGCACCATAAATTAAATCGATGGACCCGTAGTGACGAATAAAGAATACAAATCACCACCCCATCTTTTCCTGCCTGCCTGGCAACCACAATGGTGTAAACTCGGCGAAACGATTTTGGAATAAGTCGGGGTACCTATAGCCGAAGCTATTTTACTATGCGACCATTCCATGAAGTTCTCGAACATTTCATGAAGTGCTTCTCGTACGATACGCCACAACATATCTACTAAGGTGAAAAGAATCTAGGTATACTCGTAGACAATTCTATCGAAGAGTTATCTACATGCAATATAAATCGGGCGTTCCATTAAAAAAATATTCAATTAACCCCTGAAGTGTTTCGAAAGCGGCCGTCAATACAATTAATGCGTCATTTATTACAGGCAGGAGAACCTTGACGTCATTTCATAGCAAAATTCCGAAAGAACTCGTAAAAACTTTAATTACAGCTTGTTTAAAGGCATTCGACGTTTGTTTCAATTTAACAGGGCAACAAAACGGCGGACATTATAAATTCTACAAATTTTTCTTTGTTAATACATACTTCATACAAATGTTTCGATGTATTAACAAAGTAAATTTTTGTATTTTTTTTTCAATAATTAGTAATGTGCAAGCCAATATAAATGACCTTATAGCAACAACAAACCACATCTACACTAATATTATAAAGAGGAAAGATTTGTATTTTTGTATTAACGAATAAACTGAAAAAGTACTGGACCGATTTCAATAATATTTTTTTATTAGAAAGTTACATTATCACTGAGTAAAATAGGCTATATTATTTAGTTTAAAAATGTATATCTGAAACACCCGAAGCGAAGCGAGGGCGGGTCGCCAGTATACAATATAGGTATGTTTTTTTTCTCTCACAATATAGGTAAGTTCTGTAAAATGTGCCGGTGGGACGCACCAGGTACCACTGGATGGACAAGGCGTAAAAGGATTTTAGTCACCTCCAACGGATGGAGCCATGACCGGTGGTCAGCCACCTGTCATGTCACCAAAAGTACAAAAAGGCGAAATCTCGCGTCGGTCGCGATACAGGCGCAGAGCTGAGAAATAAGTAAGTAAGTCTAAAAAATTACATAATATTGTAATGTCTCAATATAGAACGTAGTGTAAAGGCAGTTATTTCCTCAAGGTAGGCAGCGGTTTGACCATTATATACTCCTGGTATGCAGAGCCTATAAGCGGCGGTAACCGTTTAACATGAGACAGGCCCCTTGCTTATGTGCTACACTCAACAATAAAAAAAACATAAGACCTCCCTAACACATGCTACGCAAGAACCGACGTTTCATTTCCGGCAAACTACCAACTTCGAACTTATTATAGTGCGGAAATTAATGCATAAATATGTATGTAACATAAATTTTACCCCATTCAGCTTAACATAGCTATTGAATATCGCTATTGATAATATTGTTAAATAAGTATAATCCGCTATAACTGTCCACAAAGTGTTTAAGCATTTCTCATTAACCCACAAATGACAAACGCTTCAGGGAATCGTTATTTTCATTACTGCGAACAGTGATACACTTTTGAATTTATTTGCATTCGTTTTGTAGCCTCTTGGTGCATCAGCACGCTCGGAACATAACAAATTCGTCAGCTGATCGAGATTACTGGGCTTAAATTTGTGTTTTAAGTGCACTTTTACAGCGAGCGCAAATGGAATTAGTACGCCCTTTAGTGGTACGCCCTTACTATAAATACCAACTTTACTAGGCTTTATATAGAAACGCAAAAGTGAGTTTTGTTTCTTATGGATTTCTAACGTGAAACATAAATATTCAATATTCATCTATCATCATCTCCGATTCAGTTGATAGCTCGTCTCACCCTTTCTTAAGGTTGCCTAGAAGAGATCGCTTATAGCGATAAAACTGCCAAGATTGTATAGATATAAATAAAGAACCTTCCAAAAGTCGAACCGCAACCACATATAAATTATTGTTGTTAGAATAAATATTTAAATTAATCCATAGCCTGATACAAAATATTTGTCTAACTTTAACTTGCTTATACATAAACATAATCAGAGAACAACAAACAAGCCTAATGAAAATATTTACTCTAAAGTTCCAGATTAGGTATTATGAAGATAACAATTAGTGTATATGCTAGCTCGAGTGTAATTATGCTGATTGCTTATTCGTAGATAGCATTTATTGCAACATTAGTATGAAAAGGATTGCAAAATTATTGTAGTAGGTACCTACCTACATTTAGCCGAGTATAATCTTCAGTTAAAGTAGATGTAGAAAAATGTATTTCTTAAGCTGGTCAAAAAGGTGCTGAAACTGATATGACGTCCTGTGTGACGCAATAGTTAGAGCGTTAAGATAAATAGACTTTTCTAAGTTTTCTCGGGTCTGGGTGATCTGAGAGACACTGTACAAGTAGGTACAAGAAAAGACCTAGTTTGAGTCCAGGTGGTCAACGTGATTTGTCTTCCACAATTATTTATTTAACCTAAAACAACATTCATTAAGCACAATAAGTCGTTATTACACAAAATCCTTCACAAAATGACCAAAATATAGACTTCCTCGTCCTTTTACGTCGTTAAAATAAATTAAAAAACAATGTAAATTAATGAGTTCCAGAGGTAAGGGTCGGAATTGGCTTCGTACACCAGTGATCACGTTTACAATTTAACAACTTTTACTCAAAATACGCAGCGGTGCACACTCAACTAACTCGCGGGGAATATTTAATTCACTCAAATTATTCCGCTCTCCTCCACTCGGCACAAGATAAACTCGCAAAACTCTTGTTTATGAAAAGCAAGGAGGAAATAAAACAACTTCATGCACGTGTTTTATTTTAATTAACGAAACGGGGAGTGGAATTGTGTTTGTTAACTTTCACTGGAAAAAACTTTGTTGTGTTTACAAATATGACCTAATAAATTTTCAGGGAATAGGCATTTTTTGTAGGTTTAGGAACTATTTTTACATAGCGCTTGACACCAACTTGCCTGATATTAAGCGAAGTTAGAGCCTAAGATGGTGCGCGCTTACCCAAGGAAAACCGTTTTGCTCCCGCCCATAAAAATCTGACCATTATATCTATCGGGGTACCAGGAACCAGGCAAAAAGTACTATAGCTTAGCTGTTCACACTGTGAATGTCGAGGCTTTGTGCGAGTTTTTGGAACCTGCATGATAAATCGGTGTCTCCTTTTACAGAAGCCAGCCAACTAACTAATGTTTAAGTAAAAGACTGCTTCCAGGCCTCGGATAAAGAGGAGGTTCAAAATAGTGGACTTGACATCGCTCATAATAAGCTGCTGACAAAAATTTCAAGAATTACTACCTAAGAAACATTAGCAACTTTATAAACTTACATACAGAGGGAAGACGTCAGAAAACCGTCAATCAGTCAACTGTGGTAGAGAGACCTTTTCTGTGTGTAAACATGAACGCAGTAGAGTGGTGATTGTGTAAACCGTCTTTAGACAGATCTGTAAAAGGAAAGCTAGTGACAAATAGATACTAAAATCCTGTTGCTTCAATTGGTCGAGTTGCGTCGTATCTATTTGAGGCACGCCCTGAATTGATTTCGCTGTTTCGCGCTCCTGCTTAACGTGACCCCACTAAATTCTCGTTGGCACAACTAGAATGCAGTAACACAAGCTGGTCCTGATTGCGACTGATGGCGGTGCAAGGACCTGCGATCTCTATTTGCGGAGCCATTCAAACACTTCTGCTAAGTGGTCAGGGCATTATTCCTCCGCATTCGGACGTATCAAGCGCAAGTTTGCTGCGGTCATTTCTGCATCCGTGTGACGCCAACTTAGATTATCATCTTTGATTTACATTCAAAGGACACTAAACTTAATATACTCTTCAGTGTAGAAGTATTCTTTGGAAGTTAAGCTTTGTGTACACACTGCAAAAGGTTGGTCGCTCGAAGACGTATTCGCAATACTCATCGTAACTCTTTATCTATTCCATACAAACCTTTTCTGTGTATGTTGATCACATTATAAATTATAATCAGAATCAGATTTTGAAGTATTTACAATACTGATGAAGTTATTATAGCAGTAGGTCCACTGCATTTTAGCTTTAGAATACAGAAATAAATTGGGATATTAATTGCCTGAACGTATCACTGAAAAATTACTGGAGGTGCCTTGGTACCCCAAAAGCACCCTAAATATTGTTTTGGACGTATATAGTATGAGCTTTAAACAATTTATGAGTGCACTTGCACTGACAATATGCTTTACCAACTTTTAAGTACTTCAAGTATTTATGTGTGTATATTATTATGTTCATGAACATACAAAGTTGTAAGTATGAAGTTTTTACCACTTTGACATAATCACGAGAATCAAATAACGAGTATTAATCGTATTCGTTTCTAAGTGAAAGTGTTTACCAAGAAGAACACAATGCTACAGATAATTACTTACGTGGAACAAAGAAATTAACTACCTGCAATGGTATTACGAATTTAGTAATTAAAATGTACGAAGAAGCTTTTTACTCGCATAGTGAGATGGTTGCAGTAAACGCTGTATCAAACTGTACTCGTACATAACAATGAGTGACATCATCTCGTTACCCTACCCACTAGTCTTAACGAAAGACTTTGTTTCTAACAATAGCATATAGAATTGTAAACTTGTTCTTTTACGAAGGAAGGAACTGGTGATCTTTATCATAGACTTATGTTTCATTCAAACATCAGCTTCTAACATCCATACAAGTCGTCGATTGTTTATGTAATTCATTATTATAGGTATCTACATGAAATAAACTAATTATATTCCCTGCCTCTCCATCATTTTGAGGCAGGGTGCTGTCCTCCCGTTAGAGGGCGGCGTGAGTCCCATATTATACCCCGTCGTTTCCCTGAATAGCGGGGATGCGATAATGCATTTTCTCCAGCGAAAAAAAAGTCACCGGGCTTGGCAGGTCCGCAAACCGGGGCGACCGCAATTGAACAAATTTCTCAAATTTCCAATATTTATTTAGTGAAGACCAAAAAAAATTGTCAAAAGCCTATTATACTAGTACTTAGACTATTTACTGTCTCGTTAAGTTAAAGATAATGATTTTTCCATCAACGTGCCAATTTTTCAATAAGTCATTAAATTGATCGCTCTCAAAATAGATATTCAACAAGGTATAGGCGCCAATTGAAATAAATCTCATTCCAAAGTGTAGTATCATTAGTTTTACTGCTTGTTAATGACGCCGTTACCATGTGTTGATCAGTTACAGTAATTACAGCGGCGTTATCTTGTTAATATACTGTGTTACGGCCTCCCAGGCGTCTGTCGGCTCTAATGGCTTCAGATTAGGGAGGAACACCCGACTGACGAAATCCCGGACTTCGGGATGCAAGTTCTAGGTCGTCCCGACCTATCATTATAAAATATTAGCAAAATTACTTAATTATGTAAAAAATTAATTGTTATAGATTTAAATTTATGATATTTCTAAAGGCTTTTTTGAGTATTATCGTGGTTATTTTTATTTATGCTCTAATAATATCTAATACATACTAGCTGTGCTCGCGACTTCGTCCGCGTGGAATAGTCATTTTTTCCCCGTTTTTTTTTACATTTTCCATTATATCTTCGCTCCTAATAGTTGCAGCGTGATGTTATATAGCCTTCCTAAAGCCTTCCTCGATAAATGGTCTATTCAACACAAAAAGAATTTTTCAATTCGGATCAGTAGTTCCTGAGATTAGCGCGTTCAAACAAACAAACTCTTCAGCTTTATAATATTAGTTAAGATTAAAAAGATAGATACTAGAACTAAACAATTGATTAAATTTACATCTAAAATGACCCAAAACCATATTATTGTTTCAAAAAAATAAGGGGAACCTGCCGGTTACATAGCAGGTAAATTGTTTAATGTTGCACGGGTTTAAAAATTTTCCTTGTTTTACTATAAAAGTGAAAAATGTGGCAATCATATAAATTCATTTTAGGAAGCTACCAAACCATAGACTTTACGAATTAAAGGACCTATAGTTATTAGTAAGGTAAAAAAAATACTCAAGACGCGGGCCTACAAATATCTGAAAGCCCAAACCAAATACAATTTCAACATAAATGCTATGCGATTAGTCACTCCGTAGTGTAATAACATCCCGGGACTAAAAAAAGTCCGGGATCAAAATCATCGTTTCACAGAAATGAGAACCTCCACATTTACACTTATTACAACTCCCGCAAGATTCATATTCAAATGTTTCATGGCTTGTACACATAACCATACATTGTCAAGTGTTCAAATGATAGCTGGCCGCTGATTAAAGTTATGGCTTGTACAAGAGAGTTGATGTTTACGGCCACATATCTATCAACAGCCAATAGCTCGTTTTGAAACATGTTTATTTGAAACGAGGATCGTTGAACTTACGTCGTTTTATGGCATATTTCGCGCGCTGGGCGAAAGAAAACGAATTGGTTATTTTCGCAATTTCTTTTTTTTTAAGGAGGTTTTACTTTTCGTTATTGCATCTCACAGATTACCCCGTGTTGCATCTACAGACTGTAAAATGGTATTTGGTTTGATTGTAGTACAGCATAATGGTTTCCTATCGCCAGATAGTAATCATAGAACAAGCTTAAATGTAAAAGAAAATGAATTGGTTATTTTCGCAATATTTTTTTTAAGGAGATTACATTTCATTATTGCATCTACAGACTGTAGACTTGTATTTGGTTTGATTGTAGTACAGCATAATGGTTTCCTATCGCCGATAGTATAGTATGTAATAGATATTATGATAGTAATCAAAGAACAAGCTTAAATCGCTGTGGCACTTAAACCAGTCTTTCGTCAATGGCTATTTCATCAACATCATCAGCCTTAAGACGTCCACTGCTTGATAGACCTCCCCTAATAACAATTTATCATTTTGGGGGATTTGCCTTAGTCATCACGCTTGGCAGGCGGGTTGGCGAACGCAGTAAGTTTTATTTCTACACAGGTAAACTTTGCTGCCCGTTTCCAGATATACCCGTAGTCTTATTTTACGGCACCCACGGAGATGGGTTGGTCCTATTCTAAATCCGGAAACCGGATCACGGACGATCTCGAGCTGGTAATGTGATTCAATGTTTATATTTTTTCTTTAGACGTGTTTAAAATTTTTATTAAAGAATGTTTAACTTGCACTGCAAAAGACTTTTTAATTAAACGAAGATAAGTTAAGAGATAGTCATGATTAATTTACACGTTTTAGTATTTCATGGTGTTTATCAAGGCATGTAGGAAAATTGTTCCTCAGATTTGATTTCCTGATTGCCTAATGACAGCTGTGAGTTGATATAACTGATATAAAATAGTTTAACTAAACATAGGTTTCGACCTGGTCCGCAGTTAGCCGTAATTATGAAAGATCTTATCTTTCACCATCAGTATTTATCTGCATTAACCAACTATGCTATATATCATGATTGGAAGATTAAACTTCTAACAGTGTAGACAAGGCAGCAGTAAATTACAACTGGTATAAGTTGTCGTATTTATTCAGGTATGTGAAGAAAATATAACCAATAAGCGCCAGAAAATTCACATCAACCGCCTGGTCTAAAACTAAGGTTTTCTCTTGTACTACGACGGTAGGTGATGACTGGGGGCGTCTCCCAAAAAACCGGTCACGAGACACTTTAGAAAGAGTAATTTTAGTAAAAAATCACAGGGTTACGCATTTCTGACCCCACCGGAGGCAACAACATGTCTTACTTCTGACTCCAACGTGTAAAGCTAATAAGTTGGTGGTGATTTACAGAGTGCATCGGAAATCAGGTGAAGCTGATGGCACCCCCGATCACGATCTTTATGTGCCTCCAACGATCTCTCAATCAAAACATAACAGTAAATGAATACTATAAAAAAAATTAAACCGACTTCAAAAAAAACACAAACGACCAAAACTAAAAAGCGATAAATAACGTAAGTAATTCTATCCTTAATACATAACTATTTAAATATTACAATTATCACTTATTTTTGAAGTCGGTTTAATTTTTTTTTAAAAAATAATTTTATTTCTCTATTTTTAGTTGTGTTAATGTGCTGTGACCTTGAATAAAGGCTAATTAATGTCCTTAAGAGTTTTACTTAGGAATGAAAAATTTTGCCAAAAGTCAAGTGAAGACTTTGCGATCTAGAATCAAGCATATCACTTACCAAATCACTTGCCCTATTAGCCCTGCATAAGTATATACTACTACCTAGTTTAATATCGACCAATGTCAGTACTGTCCCCTAACTCCTAACCGTTAAGGAGTTCTGTGGCTTCATCATCAGCACCAGATGTTGACGCCCGGAAGCATATACCTGAGTAAAATATGATTACGTAACAAAAACACCATATGAGCATACAATTTTCGGTTGTTGCCCTCAATTTCTCCAGGATCCCATCATCAGATCCTGACTTGGTGATAATGGGACCACCTCGGAAGTGTCCTCTGTCGAACTGTCGAAATTTTTGAAATCCATCCATAATTGACGGAAATATCGGTGAACAAACATAAAAAAAAAAAAAATATTATACATACAGACGAATTGAGAACCTCCTCCTTTTTTCGAAGTCGGTTAAAAAGAGATGAAACTTTCGCTGGTATTTGATGTCAATATTTTGCTAAATCATAAAAACGTTATTAGTAATGTTATGCAAATATTGATCTATATTACTCCACATTTGTAAGGGATGTAAGGGAGCGACCTATCACCTTTTCGCTCCAAGTCAACCTCACCTGCCCGTGGTGCATCCTGCCGAACAACAAACGAGGCTCTGGCAAACCGACTGGTGGCGGTAAAACCATCACGATAGAAGGTGTAGCTAAATACCACAGGCCGATGACGGGCAGCAGCGTCACCGGACCAAGAAGCTACGCCCTGCGATCGCCAACCCGCCTGCCCAGCGTGGCGATTATGGGTATATCCTCCAAAAGTTTGCCCTAGGTGGCGAACAACTGGAGAGGCCTATGTCCAGCAGTGGACTGCGATAGGCTGATGATGATGATGATGATGATCACTCCACATTTGTGTACGAAGGCGAATTCTAAAGCAATATGTAAGCTAAATAAACTCAAGTAATTTTGTACTCTATCTAGCGTTAAATCCCTTAAATTATATTGATGTTCGAGCAAATTCTTACCCGGAACACAGTCTTGGAGTTCGAGCCTAAGTAGATTGCTTAAGCCTAAAGCATTATGTATGAGATTCGTAGAGTTATCACTGAGGCTTGGCACACGTTACTTAGATACAGAGCGAGACGGCTATCTCGCTGAAATTTATTGTGTTGTGGTTTAGACGTAATCGACAGCGAAAAGCGCTGCATCCAGGAACTGCTTAACAAGACAGCGGAATGATGGACGGCCCCACAGTGTATGCTAAACATACGCCGAAATAAAGCAAAAAGCGCTGCGCACTGAACACAGCTCCGGAATGATTAATTCGCGACATTTGCACGGACTTGCATATTTAGGGCTGTCTACTAGATTTAAGCTTGAAATTAGTAGTGAGTTTAATTATTTTGACTGGGCCGTTTTCCACAAGTCGATGTCTGTGTTCATATTTTGTATGCGGGGAAAAATTAAAATTCATTCATTTATCAATTGTAATTCTTGCCAGTCCTCCTTGCAACTCCTCCTTCTCCAAGAAACCCAAAAGATCTCAACTAGTCGGTCGATAATTTCCGGGATTGTCTTTGGCTATCCTAGGTACATAATTATAACACGAAACGTTTAAGTAACTGTTCCCGAATAAACATAGAGTAGCTGTGATACAATGTAAAACAAAATCCATTTCATACAAACAGATAAACGGTTTTTCTACAATTTCGTAGCCAAAGATGCCAGATTATCAGATGTTAAAAGATTATTATCTACGTTGCAGAATAATTAAAATAAGGACATAATATTTATTTGTTCATCAATTTTTATACTGGTTTAAGCTAAGTGGACAATATCCATAGTACGTACATACTACTAAGAAAAGAAAGAAAGAAATGTACTAAGGGCATCATATACTTTCTGAAACTGATACACCCGACGACAACGAAAAGAACAGCAAGGTTTAAACCATTAAATAGAGGCTAACGAGCTAACGGATCACCTAGTAATTGATTGAAATTTATTATCAACATAAATAACTAGTCGAACGTACATGACAGATAATTTAATAGACGCACATAATTATGGTGCAATAAAATAAACATAATTTACTGCAATACATTCAGGTCTTTATTATCTAACATTATGATAATTATAATCGACAAGGTAATTGGTAGGTATGTTCCTAACTAAGGCAAGCTTCTGTTAAAAGCTTTTTAGTTAAAGAAAGTCTAAAGAAAGTCATGAGGCGTCTTTAATTGTGAATTGTGAAATAAACTCGAAAATTATGGAAACAGTGACTACTTAGAGCATCAAGACTCAAACGCGAGATTTACTTTGTACTACATATTTACAACATAAGTATTTATGAAACTATGTAATACCAGCATAATATGGCTCGGTGGCTCAATTGGTAGTGACCTCTGCCTTCTGAGCCAAGGGTCGTGGGTTCGATCCCCACACATTACAAACATTTGTGTGCATGAACATGACTGTTTGTATTGGTCTGGGTGTTTTCTATGTATATGTAAGTATTTATTTACAAAAAAAAATGTATCTAAGTATGTTTATCAGTTGTCTAGTACCCATAGTACAAGCTTCGGCTTATTTTGGGGCTAGATGGCTCTGTGTGGCCCAGCGTGGCATGTCTTGAGTTATTTATTTATTATTTATTTACTAGCTGTGCCAGCGGCGTCGCACGCGTGGATATCGGGTTTGAAAAATAACGGACTTCCATAAAATACCTATCTATACATAGTGCCTAAGTTTTAAGTTAAACCTCTAGCAATACATTGGTGAAAACAGTATTCAATTTCATGCAGTAGTTTATGAGTGATGCGCGTTCCAAAAAATTCTCCCGTTTTCCTAACATTTCCCTTCACTGCTCTGCTCCTATTGATAGTAGCGTGACGAAAAGTACCCTATAACCTGCCCAGGAGTATGAAGAATAATTGTACCAAGTTTCGTTAAAATCCGTTGAGTAGTTTTTGTTTCTATAACGAACATACAGACAGACAGACAGACACACAGACAGACAGACAGACAAAAATTTTACTGATTGCATTTTTGGCATCAGTATCGATCACTAATCATCCCCTGATAGTTAATTTGAAAATATATACAATGTACAGAATTGACTTCTCTACAGATTTATTATAAGTATAGATAATATAAATAACTTTTACATGTGTAAGTGGTAAATAGACTGTTTCTCTATTATGTTACGGTAGTCAGATACTTACTTTCTTTCTTAGCACGAAGCAAATAGCCTTATAATTCTTCAAGTACCACTGCACTGCTATGCTGGCCTGAGAAATATCACGCCTGATTTAGAAGATCCCATATTATTATGTAGTAAATAGAATACTTTCAATTACAAGACCGCCGACACGATATACGCCGTCCCGGCGATAGATTTTTTATCTGCAGAAATCAACTTCTACCTTTTTTTAATTTTTAATTCTGCATAAAGCCTATTAACGCAATGGATCTGTAGTAAACCTTCAAGAAATCATCTTAAATACAATAGAACTAATAGTTTCGCGGCCGAATTCAGTGGTACGCCCTTACAGTGCTAGATAGTTGTTTAACTTTTGAACTCTGATTTCCCGGCAACCCTAACCGTTAGCGCTTGCAAGCCGTTCTGACTAATAACGGCCCTAAATTGCCGAGTCGGATCTTTATATTTGATCGAACACCTGCAGCCTGCAGCCTGCACTGTAGACGGCAGACGGCAGTCGGACGGACGGCGTAATTCCGGGTACCTGCTAATTTGCAAACCGCACTCGCTCAGCTGTTAAACGTTTCGTGTTAATCTTGATGCTTTCGCAACCACTATTAGGTACAAGTAGATTGAATTCTAAAATGGCCACGGACTAAAGATGCGATTCGGAGCACTCGTGAGATGGAGTAAACATTAGATTAGTGCGGTGAAATTACCGATTTAAGATTTAAGTAGAAAAATATTTTCTAATCGTGTGGTCTCCAGATATAAAATAAAACTACCCCATCTCATCCCGTATCATCATCATCATCATCATCAGCCTATTGCAGTCCACTGCTGGACATAGGCCTCTCCAGTTGTTCGCCACCTAGGGCAAACTTCTTCTGGAGAATATACCCATAATCGCCACGCTGGGCAGGCGGGTTGGCGATCGCAGGGCGTAGCTTTTTGCTCCGGTGACGCTGCTGCCCGTCATCGGCCTGTGGTATTTAGCTACGCCTTCTATCGTGATGGTTTTACCGCCACCAGTCGGTTTGCCAGAGCCTCGTTTGTTGTTCGGCAGGATGCACCACGGGCAGGTGAGGATGGCTTGGAGCGAAAAGGTGATATGTCGCTCCCTTACATCCCGTATGTTTGACCTATATTATTTTCATAGTAGCTCGACATAATGGCTTCCCTATAAGAGCAAGTAACAGGTCAGTTACCTGTCAGTTGCCACCGCTATGCCGGCCCTACTCTAACCCCCTACGAGCTCCGGAAACCCCACTCACCGGCAGAAACACGACCAGGAGGTCATTTGGTATTCTATAGGGTGGAGGTCCTTCCCCGGACGGGCGGTTTAATTCGACCGAAGATTCGCTATGCCTCACCTCTCTTATTGACTCTCTACCTTTTGTATCAACGCCAAAAATAACTTCACATTAATATGTGTACCGATGTAATCCTAATTTCTTGCTTACATTTAAAATAATGATAATCGAATTCAGATTAGTTTAGTTTAGATTAAACACATTCCATATTTAGTTTAAGTGCATTCGCGACTGGATATTGTGGATAATGTTGTAATGCAGTAAACTAAACAAGAATCTCAATTTAGTTTAGATTTAATAACGCGTTGTTGCTTTCGGCATAATCGTGGTCTACTCACGACTGTGATCTTTATTACTTCTTGATATCTTAACTAAGTTTCTGTTTCTCGAACCATTTTAGGAAATGGAAATCCAATTAGAAACGTTAATTAAACGTTTGTTATGAATTTTGTACAAATGCAGCTATGTAAGAAATGTGTCGTAATAATACTCTTCCGACCTTTCGGCCACAGCAACCAACCGTCTCCAATCATCATCATCATCAGCCTTTAGCAGTCCACTGCTGGACATAGTCCTCTCCAGCTGTTCGCCACTTAGAGCAAACATCTGGAAGATATACCCATAATTGCCACGTGGGGCAGGCGGGTTGGCGATCGCATAGCGTAGCTTCTCTACGGTGCTGCCCGTCATCGGGGTCTGTGATATTTAGCTACGCCTCTAATAGTGATGGTTATGTCGCAGTCATCTGGTTGAATCTCCTATTCAATTGAATCGCTAGCGCGTTCATTGAATGACGACATTCAATTGAATGACTAGACCGAACGTTGACTAAACACGCGTCACTTAACGTCCAACTAGGTAGCGGATTGAAACATAGCCCTTTGAAAAGAGCGGACGTAAAAGCAGTCAAGTGATTGTAATTTAGTTCATGTTTTTCCCGCGCGGCGTTAGTAGTCACTAAAACAAATATGGCGTCGAACATGATCACCTGAGTGTTGATATTTTTTTTATTAGATTAACTTTAAACTGACTTATGCGTAATAAAATAGTGTGACAGCATGGATTTACCTATTAATACGCCGCCCCCGGATACTTTTTAAGAAAAATTAAAAACTAAACATTAAACAGTCGGCTTTTACCCATTCAACGACTATGCTAAAATGACGTTCAGTCAAGACGTTGAACGTTTCATTCAATAACTTGACGAATTGTCCTTTAGGCATTCAATTAAATGTGGTCATTCAATGAACGCGCTAGTCATTCAATTGAATAGCAGATTCAACCAGATGACTGCGACAGTTATACCGCCACCAGACGGTTGTCAGCGCCTCGCTTGTTATTCGGCAGGATGCACCACGGGCAGGTGAGGTTGACTTGCAGCGAAAAGATGACAGGCCGCTTACTTATACTCCCCCTTCTCCAATAAGACTAGCCAATTAGGCAAGAGATATCATAGAATAGGATTCAAACCCAGGACTTTAGCGACACTTGCTACCACTACACCATCGCGGCAGTCATCCCAAGCCAAACGGTTTATGTATCGTTACAATTACCAACATTGACATGAATAGCTACTATTGCGATATTTTTTTAGGCTAACCTCAAGGAAACTTTAATTTAATCATCTCAACGATTACTTCTTAGAGGGCGGCTAGGTCCCGATAATTTCAATTGCAAATTATTTACCTATCTAGCCTTTAATGGCTGCTATTAAACTAACTATCACTCGTCCAGTCAGCTAGATTAAACTAGATAGTAGGCGGCGCCTTTTATAAATCATAGGGAACGGGATTTTAAGTCTTTCCTAAACTTTATTTACAACGTTCAATGGTCAATTAATAAATAAGTAATTTTACTCTTTCTAATTCAGATCTAAAATGTTGATACATAATTCTGTAACTTTTACAATTAACGGCAGTTTTAGGAAAATAAAACCAACATCAATTTGGTGACAATGTCTCGAACAAAAAAAGATTTTTCCTAATCGGTGCACAATTCTCAGAGATATGTGGTAACAAACATACTTGCAACAATAAAAATCAGTCGAATTGAGAACCTCTTCCCCTTTTTTATGGAGACGGTTAAAAACGATTCGATTCTTATATTAGCAATATTGTGTGCGACAGTTATTATACTCGTAGTGGTGAAGGAAGATTTGAGCAAGATGTAACAATTTGAAAGGCCAATGTCCAGCAGTGGACTGGGTGAGGCTGATAATGACGTAGTTTTAAGTCAATTGTATGACGTGAAACAAATAATATTTATCTAATACAATAAACAGATTCTGATTAACAACCATGGTTTTCCGGCATAGCACAGCATACTCTTTTCCCAGATCGATATCTTGTAATTTACTGCGACTGATGACACCATCTCTGTTGGTAACATTGTTGTATCATTGAATACATATATCAAAAATATGAACATACATCAAAAATATCATCTTTCTACAATCTTTTTAACCTAAGAAGTCGCACAGGTATCTTTATCACGCGCTTGTTTTATTGGGTATCAGGTGTTATCGACCATGTATTGAATACATTACGCATACATCAATATGGTTATTATTAAATTTATGATAATGAATAGAAAGAAAATTTTTGTACACTAAATTTTTATAATATTGGTCAATCACCTTACTCGTCATCGAGAAAGTTTTCGAATCCGAGTCAAAATTGGCATTGTCAATAACTCCGGCATTTATAAAGCCATAATTTTTCAAAACACTTTTACGGAAAAGAGACAGTATCTTTCGTTCGTTTCCCAGTCGAAATTGTCTCTTAACTTGATTCTACGCGCAAAAAAGCATGAATTCTGTTAAAAAAACCTAACAAAATAATACATTTTAATACAGACTGCTCCAATTTTCTTAACTAAGTCTATTTATATGACCCTAGAGTGCCCAGTAATAACTATTAACAAACCACGGCTCCAGTTAGATTACCAACAAGTCTAGATTAGATGTTTTCGAAACCTGGCTAATGAAAGTATCGCGTGGCTGGGGATCGTCTGCTACACTTCTAATTTTGTACACAGTAAACAGTGGGCTATTTCTCTTACACACATAACACAGACAAAGTTGTTGTTTTGTCTTCTGGGGGCGCTATGTTCTTATCTATTCCGCCACTTGTCGTTCCTTATATTTTCATTTGCAAAAGTTTTATTAGCGCAGTAAGTGAACTATTTGTGTTCTTATTTTTTAAAGATACTCTTTACGTAAAAGCCGTTATTTTTGACTTTTATTTTACAGATATGAAATTCTTTATGGAATAGTTATTAGCCGAGGTAAATGAAATAAAGCCTGAATATAGATACACTTCTAACTTTATAGGCAATTCTCAGAAAATTCTGTTGACCTCGTAGACCTAGGCTAGGCTGCAAGCTTCGCATTAAGTCCTAGACTTTGTAGGAGGATCTCGAGTCATGAAGTTACCAGCCATAGGTGTATCAGAAAGCACGATAAGGTAATTGCGGATGATGATAAAGCGGATGTTATTTCTATAGGAAGAGTCGCAAATTCCATAGGATAAAGAGAATAAAAGAATATACCCAATGACTATTTTTACGTAGAAATTTAACGATATTATGATGACCATAATTCGATCAAAAGAGATTTAGGCACACCCGCATTCATTAATACTTAATCTTATCTTTTGTTAACGAACACTATGCGAAGTAAGGCATTTACAATTACGACCGGCACTCAAGTGTTGTCTTCTTATGAATAGGTTTTTGAGTAGGCACCTGTGAAACGTTAGTGAATACGGGTGTTATTCATTTGAATTTTCCACTACGAGTAGAATATCCTTATTAATCATAGTCTGTGTTAATCTGATATGAGCTATACCTTTTACTGTAAAGTGTCATTAAAATCCGGTTTTACGGTAAACCGGTTTTACGCTTATGCGTAGAATACTCTTTTACGCATAAGCGTAAAAGAGTAACAAACATTCAAAATAAACTCATTTATAATATTTATATTTGCGGGACCAATCGAAGTGGCGAGCATTGGGAGAGGCCTATATCCAGCAGTAGCTGATGATGATAATATTTGTGAGATTATAACATTATAATTTTATAATTAATAATGTTAATGTTAATGTTATAATTTTGTGGTTTAGACCTAATAAACGAGCTACCCTCTATGTGTCCTCGCGATATATAGAGGCATTCAGCTTGCTCATAAAATATTGATAAAAAGTAAACCATTTACATCGATCCCATATTTGCGGAGACAATTCCTCCGCATTACCACACAAAGTGTATTGACACGTTGGTCCAAAGCACTAAACTGAATGCTAATTTGTGTGCACTTGAATGCTAAGTTTAACGCGAATGGACAGACGTGTTCAACTTGCCTTATAGGTGTGAGGAGAAATGTAAAAAACCGGCCAAGTGCGAGTCAGAATAGCGCACGAAGGGTTCCATACCAATATCGGAAAAAATAGGCGAAAAATCGTGTTTGTTGTATAGGATACCCCATATAAAATAATTTTATTTCCTTTTGAGTATTTGTTGTTATACTGGCAACAGAAATACATAATCTGTGAAAATTTCAACTCTCTAGCTAACACGGTTCTTGAGATATAGTCTGGTGAAAGATAGACGGACAGACAGACAGCGAAATCTTAGTAGAACTATATTTGCCTTCATAAGCCGTGAGTTCAAATGATATAACCCAGACAATAATCAAAATTACCTATAGCGTTCTAATTATATCTTTAACAAGAATATTTATACGGGATAATATACTCGTAGGCATAAGCATGCCTCATTTAAATTTTTAACTCCTTTCTGTACTTAATTTCTGATCAGAAAAGCTAAGACATTATTTTTCTTTCGACAGAGTTTTCAACCAGGATCTTTAATGAATACTTTTCCCATTAAAGGTCTACTTATTTTACTACGGTACACTGAAAACTTGAAACATGGCGATTTACCAACTGCGAATGCAAATAAGAGCATCCTCTTTGAAGCGATTGATGACTGGTCTAATTACTATTGGACTACTTATAGTAAATGTAATGGAAAGGTAGCCTATAAGGGAGAGGATGAAAGAAGAAACTACCTCCTTAGGGTTTTCAATCATCAGCCTATAAACGTAGTGGACGTTAGACTTACGCCTCCCAAAATGACAATGTTCATTTGTGGGATTTGTTGTCTTTTTTTTTTATTTTTCTATGTATTTTGTCTATGCTTGTAATGTGTTGCGATGTCAATTGTAATAATGTTTTCTTATTTCTCCGTCACCACCCTTGGCAGGCGTATTGGTGACCGCATAGTAATAAGGTTTTATTTGTACATACGTCCCTCACGGGACCTACGCCGCGTCGTCCCCTAGCTACCGCGTCCCGCCCGCGAAACCGGCCCGCAACCGGCCGCTCCTTAAAATATCCCAGCAACGCCCTAAGCCGAGGCCCGAGCCCAAGCTTCTTCGCTTTTATTTTCTAAATGACTATGATGATGACAAGGCCGCCCTGGCCATCATCATAGTTATTTAGAAAAAAAAAGTGAAGAAAACATCATGAGAATTGTTGTCCATTGTTGAACATGGGCCTTAACTATCTTAAATTAATAGATAAAAAGAATTAAATTACCAATTCGTAAACTAAATGAGACCAGCGTAAGGCACAAAGCAAAAGACAACTTTGATAGGCATGAATCACCAATTTCCGACCTACGGGTCGCACAACCGTAATTAAATTCTATGTAATTCGGGCCGTTTATTTGAAACGGTAAAACTCACCGTTTTTGCCATCACAATTTATTTAATATAAGCCATTAGGTTACACGTGTTAATGCGAATAACTCGATCCACGCGATCGATTGGACTATTCGTGGCCGATTTGATGAATGAACATTTATTAATATTAATACTGCGGTACTTACATCACAGTACAAATACGTTAGTCAGTAGCGAAACTAACCCTATTTGTTGAAACCTCTAATTAATGCAACTTGTGCTTTGTCTGAGGAACACATAAACTAAAAGCAAAACTGCCGATTGAGCCGCCCGTCTGGGGAAGGACCTCCACCCTGTAGGATACCGCAGCCAAATGACCTCTGGGTCGTGTTTCTGCCGGTGAGTAGGGTTTCCGGAGCTCGTGGGGGGTTAGGGTTAGCGGTGGCAACTGACCATTTAGTTGCCCGTTGTCACAGCGACGTGGGCTTCTATTTCGTTTTCCATCTGGCGTAGAGGTCACATAACCAACTGTAGTTTTACCAGCTATAACATAAGATATCTAATCTAAATCAATTCAAACTACGTATAGGTAGTCTGGGTCCAGTTTATCGATACAATCGCTTGGAAACAGTCATAATATCCGATCTCTTCTTCTTACAGTGCAGACGGCAAAATGCTTTAAGACCAAAACATAGCCACGCAGATTGCTCTATCGTTCGCATTTAACAAGTCTTCGGGGGTAGAGGTGTTCGGGCATGCAGGAAGAGCAGATAAGCCATACTTAGTTTGTGGAGTCGTATAATATTTATAAATCTTTCAATTCTTATACTACTAAACTAACTAATAGAACTACTCTTAACATCAATGTTAAATATTCAGTGTCCTACTTATTTAATGAAAAGTGCTGATACTAGGGTTCAGCAATTAAGATATAAACTTTTGTGGCATGCTAAAACGGTTGGCAGTCTCCTACCATACGTTTTGCTTAAAGCTTACCATGTGAAGAGATACATGTTCAATATTTAACCTTACAGCGTATGCACCCAACGTGCTAGCAAATCTAGATAGCACTCTACCTACATACCTCAAACCTATTGTTTTGCAGAAGACGTGGAAAATCTTAAACCAGGTCAACGACCTGAAAAGCTCCGCGAGGTTAGGGTTGTCACTAATGTCATTTCTGTATAGATAGGTACTTCAGTACTCTTAGGAATGTTGCAATTACTTCGACCTTTTCTGAGACTATTATTATAAGTACAAATTCTCTCGTCAAATGTCGTCGCTTTTATGCGCTCCCGCTTTTATACGATTATAAGAAGTGAAAGATTTTAAAGCGCCTTAACGCACCGTAACGTAACATTCGTACGGTAGTGTTGTAAATAAGATAAATAAATAATAAATCTTTATTACATGGAAATCACAACAACTTATCGACCAAATACATAGCACCAAGAAAAGTAAAAGAAATACACAAAACCAAAAGACCGGACACGGCGTTGTTGTGACATTTAAAGTAAAAGCAGAGCTAGACGCGATGGTTTTCAGTAAGTCCTACTGAGTGAGGCCCACGTACGAGTGCGTGTTTCTTTATTTTTTTAATTCAAAAAGAGCTTGCGCTTGACTTCGATTCGCCTTATGGTAAGCGATATCGTAGTCTACGATGGCAGGATGTCACGTGCTCACTGCTCACCCAGCACGGTGTTCACTCTCGCCTTGAACATCGGAAGATTATATATCTCGGGGAACAATAGGCTTGCTCCTATACATAAGCCCGTAGTTTAAATAAACATATCTACATATAGATAGGCTCGGTGGCTCATTTGGTAGTGACCTCTGCCCTCTGAGCCAAGGGTCGTGGTTTCGATTCCCGCACAGTGCAAACATTTGTGTTCATGAACATGTCTGTTTGTATTGGTCTGGGTGTTTTCTATGTATATATTTACAAAAAAAAATGTATGTAAGTAAGTTTATCAGTTGTCTAAAGCTTCGGCTTAGTTTGGGGCTAGGTGGCGCTGTGTAGCCCAGCGCCACCTAGCCCCGTGTGGCATGTCTTGGGTTATTTATTTATACAGTTTGTTGTCTGTTTGTAAAGCAACGCATTATGCATCAATTGATCAGTCAAATGAAATGAAGGACAATCGCGCAATCATAAATAGTTGCAAGTTTGAAAAATGCAGGTTCTGTGACAGCCCTAAAACAGTTGCACCCAACTCTCCAACAGACCACATCACAAAGCCGGTACATACACACCTCCCACAATTGTTTTGACACTAATGCTCATAATATCTCGCGTAATCCCACTTGGCTCAACTTGGCGGCCCATCTTTCCCCTCGTATTTCTCTCAGAACACCCATCTTGTAGAGATTTGCATTTCAGTGTTATTGCCTTTGGATTATTCCGCTAACGTTTCTATTTTGGACGCAAACAAACCACAAATTCAGCTAAATGGTTGGAGGAAAATAGTTGTAACAGGTGATTATGTGAATGCAAAGTCTTCGCTCGCATAGTTTCTAGTAGCGAGGAGTATAAATAATGATTTTTAACCGACTTCGAAAAAAGGAGGAGGTTCTCAATTCGTCTGTATGTATAATATTTTTTTTTTTTTTTTTTTTTTTTTTTTTATGTATGTTCACCGATATTTCCGTCAATTATGGATGGATTTCAAAAATTTTTTTTTTGTTCGACAGAGGACATTTCCGAGGTGGTCCCATTATCACCAACTCAGGATCTGATGATGGGATCCTGGAGAAAATGAGGGCAACAACCGAAAATTGTATGCTCATATGGTGTTTTTGTTACGTTATCATATTCTACTCAGGTATATGCTTCCGGGCGTCAACATCTGGTGCTGATGATGAAGGCACAGAACTCCTTAACGGTTAGGAGTTAGGGGACAGTACTGACATTGGTCGATATTAAACTAGGTAGTAGTATGTACTTATGCAGGGCTAATAGGGCAGGTGATTTGGTAAGTGATATGCTTGATTCTAGATCGCAAAGTCTTCACTTGACCCTAAGCAAAATTTTTCATTCCTAAGTAAAACTCTTAAGGACATTAATTAGCCTTTATTCAAGGTCACAGCATATTAACGCAACTAAAAACAGAGAAATAAAATTATTTTTTAAAAAAAAATTAAACCGACTTCAAAAAAAACGCAAACGACCAAAACTAAAAAGCGATAAATAACGTAAGTAATTCTATCCTTAATACATAATCATTTAAATATTACAATTATCACTTATTTTTGAAGTCGGTGCCAGCCAAACATATCTAGGTATATTGTCGTGTGGATATGCCGGCCGCGCGCGTCATACAACAACAGTCTACGTTAGGTACCGAGAGGTTGGCACCGACTTCAAAAATAAGTGATAATTGTAATATTTAAATGATTATGTATTAAGGATAGAATTACTTACGTTATTTATCGCTTTTTAGTTTTGGTCGTTTGCGTTTTTTTTAAAGCCTAAATAATAGAGTAAGAGTACCATTTCCTGATAAATTCTTGTATTGTTATGCAGCGCATGTTGCTACCTTATCCATGGACTTTTCAACAAGCGGTTTTTTAATCATAGGCATATTAAGCTTTTACTAAAATCCGTTATAAAACCGTAATGTTTACAAATTGTAAATGTTTAAATTAATTGTGCCCCTTCAAAATAACATAATCGCAATAATTTATGGTAATGATAAGAAATCATTAATTAATGATTGCGTTTTGACGCTACGAGCAATACTATGTATCTGTACGTAAGATGTCATGTCAGGACTGCTAGTCGTCGTGTGTAGTACCTACCTATACGTCACGCATGATTATTCAAATGTACCAGACTACATTCCTCCACGTAGCAAAAAGTACGACAACTCCTGTTTTTTGTTTCACAAAAGCGAAAATCCTTAACGGGTACTTTTGCGTTTCTTCCTACATTGTAATCATTGTAATAAATCCATTTTATCGTAAAGGATTTAAAATAATATTTTTTTACCTATATAATTGGTTTGTTTATTTATTCTGTCCCTGAGTGTTATTTTGTTGTTGTTGTCAGTTGGATTTTAATAAATTCATATTACCGTTTATGCTACGTTGAAACGTGAATAAAATTTGGGATATTTGGTTATCTAGTTGATATATCGCACAATTAATAAAATATTTTTGACTCGAAATTTTGGTAGAACGAGTTTATGTTAAAAGACGGCCCTATAGCGAGTTAAGTGTTTATTTTTTAGTGCGGTATGAATTTTTGATATCTACAAGTTGAGTAGTTTTATAATACGCGCTTTTTGCCATCGCAAGCAATTGACAAATAGTATGTTTGTGTTTTAGCCAGATATTGCGCCAGGGGTCCCACAAAAGCCACTTAATATGTAAGCTTTAACTATACCAGAGCATTCCCCGCACGTTTAGACCTGAACACACCCCAGTAACAAATGTAAGTAATGTAATTAAATGTAAATCCGACGCATTTACTTCGGCATGTAGACTACGCAATACGCGTCAGCTAGGCCTACGGAATTTTAATCACTAGTATAAATCTATCGAATTAATATACCGTACATTTTATAGTAATTAAACGCTGGAACGTTTTCAACAGTTCTATCACTTTGTTAATTACTGAGAACTGGAATTTCTTTGTTACGTTTAATTGTAATATAAACTAAAACACTTGAAGCTTGTATTACGACTTAAAGCTATGCGCAATGATTCGAACATTTGTGGGAATGTATTCGTACGTAGAAAGAACGTAAACATTAATAGGTAGATAGAAATATGAGGTTCTTTTTTGAATTTCTAAATAAGTTATATAAGTTTATTTACGTATAAATGATAATGAAACCATCATTGTGTTTTGGAGCAGAATTGACTGGATGAGACAGTCGTTGAATTTCACAGGCTTTTAATTTAATAACGACATTTTCCAAATCCTTGAAAGACATCTCATCGCTGCTTTACAGTGTCAATTTTTCAGGAGTCAATCTCAATCTCAATACTTACCTCAGGTACTTACTTACACTATATCTAGTCAAGTCAAAGTCAAGTCAAAATACCTTTATTCACATAGACTTAAAATAAGCACTTATGAATCGTCAAGTAAAAAATAATGTAGAAATACAAAAAGTAAAGTAAGAATGTGAATAAAAGCAATTTAAAAGAAGCTACCGCCGTGTTCGGAAAGTAGATTTCTACCGAGAAGAAACGGCAAGAAACTCGGTAGTTACTCTTTTTAAATCGCCAATTGTTACATGTTTAGGTATTACAACATTTTTTAATATTTTAAAGTTAAACAATGCAAAATAAAAGTTGAGTCTATACAATGCAAAGTTTACTACGAAGCAGCAGTCCAAGAGATGTCGTCGTTGAGGAAATCTTCTACTCTATAATAGCCCCCTTTTATAAGTAAGGACTTCATGTATGATTTGAATTTGTGAATGGGCAGTTCAACAATATGTTCCGGTAACCTGTTGAACATTTTGATACCCAATCCTACAAGTAGTATTTTACCAATGTTTACAAGTAAATTATTTGATTTGATAAAAATCAATTACAATTACAGATAATAGATAGATATAGAGATAGATAAAATGCTTGTTAAAAAGTTAAAATTGCGCTAGGTATATGAGCATATTAGATAAAGCGAGAAATATAATATTCAAGTCGAGAGAGAACCGGTGTTTTGCTGGTTAAGCGCGCTTCATCGTAGACTACGATATCACTTACCATTATTAGAATTGCAGTCGAACGCAAACTCATTTAGAATGAAAAACCGGGGGTAAAACACGACGACGTAATGAATGTGTCCATAATGAGACAAGAGCAAACAATAATGGACAATAACGGCAATAGGTACACAAGTACACATAAGCAGATACAATTTACGAATGCAGCGGGGCGCCGCCAAAGCTCTAATTACTTGAAACAGCTGTTTACATACTGCTGCCACAGTGTAACAGCGATAACAGTGAAATAATTGATTAGGTATTCACGAGCGAATGGAAATCGAAGATACAATTCGCTATGAATTACTAGCATTTGAAAAGTGAGCTAGCAGTGAGTAAGAACCACACTAGTCGAAAGGCCTAGGTTTATAGGTGTCAAGTTCAACAAGGAACCCTCAAGTAATTAATCTGTAGGTAAGATGGAGAGGTCTATGTCACTGCTGGACTGCGGCTGTCCTTTCGCAGTCCAGCAGTGGACTGCGAAAGGCTGTTGATGATGGTGGGTATATGAAAACCAATATTATCGTTTCATTCTGCAGGCTAGGACAATTTTATGGTATTGACTTCTTAATGGCTGTTTGTTCATCATCAACGCAAAGACGCCCACTGCTGGACATAGGCTTCCCCCAATAACCTACACATGGATCGGTCTTGATCGGTCCGCGTAAAAAGTATCTCAGCAACCCTATGTAGGTTTGAACATGAACAGGTTGTTTGCGGGCCCCTTATGAGATGAACTGCGGTAGCCACTTGAAAACAATAATAATACGCGATTTTTAAGTATTGTTACATTTCCATAATGTTATCCATAATATTATCATAAAAATAATTTATAAAATTCGAATTTTGTGATCGGATTTATTAAAGCACATAGAGCTTACGTTTAAATTTGGTAACTGTGGCAGTATTCGCAGGGCGTGTAGATGTTGCTTCGAACGCGTATCAAAACTGCAAGTAGGTAATTTTGCCTAAACCATCCTCTCCTCAGGGACCTCCGAATCGTTACCAGGCATTGCGGCCACTAGACCAAAAACGTTCCATTGCGTCTAATCTCACTGTAATCCAATCTAACATCCGAACGATTTAAGTCCCACAATATTTCTACAAAGCCACCGTATTTATGTTTATCCGATTCCCACGGTGGGGCCATGTGGCGCCCCGCGGACCGACCTATGGCATTATTCGCGAAGCCAACGAAAATAAATAATAGATTATGACGCATTTGCGCTGCAGGCCCATACGTCTTGCTCAGACTAAACAGTGATGGACGAGGCGCGTGACCCGAGGCTGGGATTCCACCACCGGCTATGAACACCGGGTATTGGATGAAATATCATAATTAGCTTCCTTTGGTTACAATCTTCAATTGTTTTGATTACGGTAATACGGTTAATGCTAAATGAGGCCCTTTTATTTTAAATGTCACAACATCCTTGTCCAGTCTAACGGTCATATCTTAACTAATATTATAAAGCTGAAGAGTTTGTTTGTTTGCTTGTTTGAACGCGCTATTCTCAGGAACTACTGGTCCGAATTGAAAAAATATTTTTGTGTTGAATAGACCATTTATCGAGGAAGGCTTTAGACTATATAACATCACGTTGCAACTATTAGGAGCGAAGAAATAATGGAATATGTAAAAAAAACGGGGAAAAAATGACTATTCCACGCGGACGAAGTCGCGAGCACAGCTAGTATTAAATATAAATAACCCAAGACATGCCACGCTGGGCCACACATCCAGCCGCAAAATAAGCCAAAGCTTGTACTATGGGTACTAGACAACTGATAAACTTACTTAGATATTTTTTTGTAAATAATTAAATACATAGTAAACAACCAGACCAAAGATACAAGCAGACATGTTCAATTGTTCATGTACTGTGCGGGGAATGAGGATCCTACAATCACATCATTACACAATTGTTCGTAGCTCTGTCTGTAGCTCGTAGTAACACTACATCAACATAAAGATTATTCTTTAATTATTTACACGCGGAAAAACCCGTGGGATGCAGCTAGTACAAAACAAACAATGAATCGGAGCTATCATGAAAAAATAACGAATATCACAGATTCTAATTTGTTGTCCTTCACATTAGGGCAAAGAAGCGTGCTTAGTTGAACTCAGCACGGAGTAAAGTTACTCGCTCAAGCAAATAACGTTGCTATTGTTGGCTAAATACGTGTACAAGAGCATAAACACGCGTAAACTTGCCAACGATAACACACGTGCGCTTAGTGTTGTGGGAAAACACAATTGCGTATTCAGAATGTTGTATTACTTATATTCAATGCTCAGAGGCACATTTTTATGATTTTACGAGGTTGCGAATATTAATTGTTATGGGTTATGTTTAATATGAATAACGAACGAGGCTCTGGCAAAAGACTGGTGTCGGTATAACCATCACGATTGAAGGCCAGTCATACGTTAATACCATTGTACTACGAGTCTACGAATCCATAGGTGTCTAAAGACCGATACCATACATTATTTATATTTAATAACTAAGCTTCAATGACGTTTTAAAGCAAAAACTGAAAATCACGCGGTCAAAAGCTATGTCTAATAATCATAGTTTCCAAATCTCAATACATGGCTATAATGTCAAATGTGTCTAGTAGATACTCATAGACTAACATAACACTATATAACCGTGTGTACTCATAATTACACAAACAGTTACCGGCAAAGGAATCCTCCCATTTAGTGTCCTTTGAACGCTCGTAGTAGATAAATAAACAGAACCCCAGTCTATTCTGAAGCACGTTAGTGCATCCTTCAGTCCCGGTCTGGAAATTCCCCAGACAGATTTTTCTACAAGTTAGATATGTGCAATTTAAATGCAACTCGATTTCGGACATTTGGCGGTACAGTCTTATTTACATTTTTGAACTCGACGAGTTTTGGTACGTTCGCCGCAACAGGAGCGATACAAAGTAACGGGAAAATGTTGCTATTTGAGCTCGGATAGAATATTTAAAGCTTTTGAACGTATGCATGTAATGTACACGCTAGCGGTAAAAGTTAGAGTATCCACATAAGGGATACTCGTGGGCACTGCGCTCAGTATGGAATCAGTACTTTGAGGTAAAATTCTAGAGCGTAGAGCATCTCCGTCGAAGGAAATTGCCAACTTTTGGTGTCAAGTTTCTGTAAAGATCGATTTCCACAAAGAAAGTTGCCAATATTCGAGTTTTCACGTCGTGTTAGTGAAGGCGTCATATTCAGTTCAACCTATCAGCGCGCCAGATGCGTTCCGTCGCACACCATATCACAATTTGACGTTTTAATTTTGATTGATTACAATCTATTATTTAAACATAATGTAATTAATTATTATCTAAAGAATAATACATTAAATTGTAAGCAGTATGTTTCGTTCACAATCTGTCGACAGTTTACGATCTCGCTGGATAGATTATAATCTTACGGTATTTTCAATTTTACGGTGACATATAAACTAAGATATCACTGTTTTTTATTTTTTTTCAAATAAACAAATTCTTCCAAAATTTTAATTTAGGTTATTTATTAAGAATGCTATACTTAAAAATTTGACTACTTTCTGTGAGATCTGATCCATAAAAATTTACCGCCCTCGTCTCCTACTGTGTGTACTTAGTGTAATAGGTTCCCATAAATAGTACCCGACCATCTTAATACCGCCATCTGACGCCAAGTTTCGAAATTATCGTAAGCTGTAACGAGACAATAGATAATCTCTAACTTGATCGCATTCAAAGGACCCGGAGGTCAAAGTTTGACTAAGCCAAACGGCTATGGGGAAATCTCATTGATTTACTGAATAGCGGGCGGGTGAAATTACTTACCATACGATTTGTAGTGAAAGTGTCGCCATCTGTTTGTCGAACAGTATTTCCCGGACAAAACAACGATCAATTTACATTTTTAGATGTTTATAAACTTAAATTCGTAGTCTGTTTACTGGCTCGGTGGCTCAATTATGGTAGTGACCCCTGCCTTCTGAACCATGGGTCGTGGGTTCGATCCCCACCCGAGACAAACATTCGTGTGATGAATACTTGTGTTCACGCTTGTGTTGGTTCCGTGTCTGGGTGTTTATAATTTGTATTTAAGTATTTATTTGTGGTACCTTCGTTGTTCTGATACCTATAACACAAGTGCTTAAGCTACTTACTTTGGGACTAGAGCAATGTATGTCATATTGTCTGATATTTATTTATTGGTCTTAATAGATGCTATTGCGCCTTACTTGGCGCATTTTGTGTACCTAGTTTTGGACTAAATTAAAACGTTGTTTTTGTTTTCAGGTAACTGTCGACTCGGATCGAACCCACGACCCTTGGCTCAGAAGGCAGGGGTCACTACCAATTGAGCCACCGAGCCAGTCATCAATAGATCATCATATGTTGATGCGTTATCTACTTTTTAC
The DNA here is from genome assembly GCA_031163375.1 of Conogethes punctiferalis. NCBI lineage: Eukaryota > Metazoa > Arthropoda > Insecta > Lepidoptera > Crambidae > Conogethes > Conogethes punctiferalis. The sequence continues at coordinate 13,693,662 of CM062078.1, forward strand.
AAACCACGTAAACTTAGGTCATCTATCAGCGTAGCCACTATTTATCATAAGTGAATGAACCCAATTTGAATATATTAATGTAAATCACAACTAAAGAAAAACAATACGAAATATGATTAAATATGTCTGACAATGCACACGATGTAGGTACGCAAGATGGCTGGAATATACTGGATGCGAGAAGCCCAAGATATGGCAAAGTGGTGGGAGAGGCATAATCCAGCATTGGACTGCGAAAGGCTGATGATGAGACAATGCAAAACTGAAAATCAAAAAAACTTCAACTCCCTGTACGTTATAGGTAACGTTAACTTGCAACTGCTGTGTATTTTTTTATATTAGCTCGACATCATGGACTCCCTACGCTTGATGGAAAGCGAAAGAGAAGCCCAAGTCGCTGTGACAACGGGTAAGTGTCAGTTGACACCGCCACGCCGGCCTAACCCTAACCCCCCACAAGCTCCGTAAGCCCCGGCAGAAACACGACCCGGAGGTCATTTAGCTGCGGTATTCTATAGGGTGGAGGTTCTTCCCCGGACATGCGGCTCAATTCGAGCGAAGATTCGCTGTGCCCTGCCTCTCTATATATGTTCGACTTGGCCTTCCCTTTCCCTTTTGGCTTCTAATATAGTTTGTATTAGTATGTCATGACGTGCAAGTGGTCCCACCGTTTTCACTTTACTATAAACAATATTTTGCATCAAGCACCTCTTTGCTTACCATTTTCATTACCTTTTCGATCGCCTTTTAGAGGTTTCATGTTTTTAAAATACCCGAAGCAAAACAAAGAGGGTTGTTAGTTTCATAGTACGAAATGGCAACGTTCATTAAAAATACCAACCACGAACTGAACTAATTTTGACTCCAGGACTCCAAAACAACACTGCTGCGGCCAGCAGAATACAAACACGATCGCAACGCAAATCACACATCCAATTTTAGACTTGAACACTAATCCGCATTCGGATTTCATTTCTGTTTGTTCGTATTTTGGCGTCTCGATCGTCGTCAAAACACACTAAAATATACCCAGCACGCCATAGTGTCGTTGCGTAATTAGGTAGCTTAGGCTACATTATTGATCCTAATTTATGATTATAACTGCCACATTGAATCATTTGGTTGTAAGCCGGCAATTCTTCAGTCAAGACAATTATTCATGGGGCCAATCTAGAGGTAAATGTCCTGGCCCGAACGCCGAAAAAGTACATACTCTATCTACACCAGTTACCCGAATCTATCAAAATATCGTTAAACTCGATCCATTTCACACTTATTTAACAAAAATTGTTTGGTGAAATTTGACAGAACGGGTGGTTTGTTAAATTATGGTGATATGTGACCACCTCATCAATTTGACAGGTTTCCTAGTTTGAGGCACATTGCTAAAATCCTTATCTTTATCAAGTAAATATTTTTTAATGAATTATTATTATTACCATCTACCGTAGATCTTTCCTACTAGGTAATCTCTTTTTATTAATGTCTAAAAATTGTTTGGCTACATTCACACCAGGTGGAAAATAATAAGGCATATCATATCAGTAATATGGAGTACGCTAACTAAGATAAAACATATTCACTCTAACAAAATACCTATATATTTTTCAGGTTTGCATGGACCATGTTTAGAATGACTGGGAAACATTGAGGTACCTCAACTTTAACGCCATCTGTTGTTGTTAGTGCGATGTCGAAAAATGTCACCACAAAGTAACTTAGGTTATGATCACATGGAGGTAACATTAATAAACTTGAATCCAAACAGAATACAGGTGCAAACCAATTTCTCTTACTCATAAAATCTATAAAATTAAATAAATCGTAATTTAAGACTAAAATATTAAGCAAAATTTGCATATATAGTTAGACAAATATATTTTTTTAGAATAGATACTTTTTATACACGGCCGTAATATAATATTAGACATTCGTCTAGAATGATGTCAGTACGAATCACTAATCAGTTTTTTATTCAATATATCGTATCTACAATTTAAAAAGTAGCAAAAAGTCTAGACTAGGTAGAATTCCTTATGTAGATCTAAGACGCCGACGTGCTGAATTATATTATTTTCAAATGGCAATCAACGCGATAGTAAATGAGATGAGGCAAAGTTAATTGGATAAATTGACATGTTACTTTTTTAATATAACAGAATTTGTTATAGACTAAATTGGGTTCGTTTGGCAAGTAGAAAGAGGAGAGAGAACTAAACAAGATTTTACTTCAAGACATCAATCAGACTTCCCTGAAAATCTTTGGACTTCAAAGAAAAATCTGTCGACATAATTATAGGTTTAGGCTTATGTTTTTTTATACAAAATGAGTTTGCGCTTGACTGCAATTCACTTGATGGTAAGCGATATCGTAGTATGTAAGTATCTCCAAGAATGTTGGTCTAAATCTACCTCCTACATATTTGAAAGTAGGCAATTCATTTCTATAATTCACATTATATTTATTAGCTGGGTATAGGTCGTTTGCTAATATCTCTAACTTGGCATAAACATAAACTCATATTTATGCACAAAATTGGTTCTTAAAATGAATGTAATATTTCATATTATGACTTTAGGAAATGAAAATGGATACATGAGTGATTTACAACTCGGGCCCAAGGATTTTCTTGCAAATGGCTCTCGTTTTGTACTGACATCAAAATTAACTAAATGTACTTTATGATCAATTTATTAGTCTATTGACTCTGACTAGTGATGGAGCGACCGGTTATAATGATAATTTAAATAAATTAATATGCAACACAAACCAGTCAGGATCTAAAGCTTACATATTTCACCAAATTCAACGTTCGTTAAATCCTATTATTTTTTCTTTTAAATTAAAGTATATCGCACATAATAAATCAGTCGTAGTGCAGCCCCTTTGAAAATAATGTTTGAATTTCATGAAAGCGTCGATATGTTACACACTATTTTTTTTTCTTTTGCCAAATAAACCATTATCTGAATGCGTGTAATTGAAAATCACAAATATCGCAACACAAATCTTATCATAATTTTGAACAAATTATTTTTATTAGATATAGTTTCAATAGAAAAACATGTTTTTGGAAACGTCATTCGAAGCCTAAACATACTCGTATAATACACAGATGTATCTATGTAAGACCCTGATCTGTAGTAGTATTAATATCAATGGGGTCCCCTTCGTAGCTTCTAACGCCGTTGTTGTGAAGCTCACTGTTTCGAATTTTTTTCGACTGCCTCATTGGTTCGAAAGCTTATGGACTCGAATGATGGTAGTCGCGAAAGACGCTAATTCGAAAAACAACGGCGTTCGAAGCTACGTAGGGGACCCATTTCAATGATATACGAATAGGAATGACACCTCTCTTTGGGCATAGATAAATAAAAAGAAAATTGATAAAAGTGTCCAACTGTGAATAAACCTTTATTAAATTTATCAGGTGCCTGATCTATGCACAATTTATTTTTTACAAATCGATATCGATTCGTATAATAAAATCGTTAATCGGATACCGACATTGCATGTTTATTCGATTTTAATCACTTTCTTATGCGACTACACGGACGTAAATGATTTTATAATATCACTCAATTAACTGGTTAGGTTATAGGTGAATTAGATTATTAATAGTATTCAATATTAATTTCAATAAAATGTCAAAGGCACGAGACAATGAATTCGTATATAGTATATATATATATATATATATATATATATATATATATATATATATATATATATACTATTATATATATAGTATACTTATAATTCGTAACATTAGATATTTCATAAAAAAAAATCTAGAGTTGTGTGATATTTATTTAATTTAAATCAAACCAAGGAACGATGATCATAATTATCATCCCAAAATGCAGTTTGCGATAGGCAGAATAATTTATTTAAATCTCATGACATTCCTTTAATGTTTGTGATGAGAAGCTGCCAGTTCCTACGATAGAATCTTTTATACCACATACTTTCAAGTCCTTACGATTTTCACTCAATAGCGGATTATGAGGCCTGCATCTTACAGCTAAGCGTGAACTCATAGCGCTACGGACACTTACTATAATTCCTTTGAATGCCTTCCTACCTTATTGAAGTGACGCCGTAAAGTTCTAGATAGAAGCAATAGTCTCAAAGGCACTTTATGACCTTTAATATTCCATTTCATTGCGAAATATTCCGCATAGACGGCATACTCTCTGTATTAGTGATAAACATTTTTGTCTACTATGTTTGTTATTGCATAAAAGCAGGTATGTAACTAAAGCTTCACTAAGAAAGTATGAATAAAATGTTAAATGGCCGTAAAGTTCAACTTCCTTCAGTAAGTACCTAATATAAATTCTTACGGAAAACGTGATGACACTTTTAAAAGCCGAGTTGCGCTTTATTTCACTGTATATTTGTATCTGACTGTTGTAAATTCAGCCTAAAATGTACGTGAAATAAAATAAAAAACTCATTAATTAGGGTAGGCTATGTGTAAGTATGAATGCGAAGGTATTTGATAAGATACATACCACTCTCCAAAAATTATTTGACATAAAATTTCGTTACGTTCAAAATCTGTTTACGAAGCACAATCTGAAAAACTTGACCCTCATCTCAGGTTTCACATAATTTGATATTCGCAAAAGCGACATTGTGTCGGCATACAAATCGCTGGCAAAATGTTTTCAAGGAGTCGAGGGGAGCATTCTTTAGAAACCCTTGAAGTTTTAGGGTAGACCGGTGCTTGTTCATAAAGCAAATAACAGGTCTTACAGATATTCGAGCGTTATGTCTTTGTAGGTAATGTATCAGACAATTTCACGTATACCCCAAAAAATGTACGTATAACTGCAAACATTGCGTTATGTAAAACATCTTATATAAACAGGGGGATACCCTGTAATTGTCGTCTGACTAGAACTGGCTAACTGTCTCAAGTCATATGAGATTTTAGACGTTCGCGGTTTCAATGCAATTAAAACTGACTTAACAGGACTCTGCTAATTATAGGGAACCATAGTCAAATGATATGTCAAACTATAAATATTAAATACCTAGGTTACTACACCATAAATGTCGCGCTTGAGTCCAGTTAATAATTTTTTAATGAAAAATCTACGCTATGTATTTTTATGTAGGACTACAGACGTTTACAAAAATCTAATAAACAATAGGTAGATCCTTCTGCTCACCATTAAATTCTCCCGCAATTCCTTTATAAGTAAGTACGTTTCGAAAATATTCTTTATCCGGCTTTCCTCGCAAAACTTGGCCCATTTTTAACATTAATGTTTTTGGTAGGATTTAATATTCCGCCGTCTCCTCGCCAAATATTTGCGTTCGGATCTCTCTGCACATGACATTTTCTTTTTTTTGTGAAATAAACACTTTGCCGCTCGCCTTTTTGTGTTACAGTTATTTCTGCACAGTTTTTGTGCCACAAATTTAAGTCACAGTTTCCTGTTTTAATGAACGAAAACTGTTTGCGCTATGTTTTGAAAAGCTCAAACTGGGATATGACGGTATAACGAGTTGATATAGCTCTGGGTTTTTGGAGTGCATGTGTATAAAAGTACTTTATTGCGTAATCTTTATAATATGAAGACTAGATTTCGCATTTTGCTTTACGGCAAATGAAGGATGGAGTGGACTACGAGAAGCTGCTGATGATGATAACAGGAATCTTGATATAGCTCGCCTTCATGCTACGTGTACGAATTAGGTTTATATCAACAACATGCCTCTTGTCGCCGCGATAATGAATCTGCATAGTACACTTGAACAGATATTCGCCGCGTAACGCGTCTTCTAAAAATATAACATCATAATATTCACACCTCATCGCATCGTAATACGTGTCCTAAACGAAAAAACGTACGATTTGTCTTCTTCAAGCTGCGACAATGGGAAGGCGGAATGGCACCCAGTCGGCGAAATTTTCAGGAACACCTGGTGTCCAATTAAGCCGAGCGTCGGCCGTGGCTCGCGATAAATTCACTCGAGATTAGGGTTCCAAGTAAATGGAAGTATCGATATGATTTTAAAATCGAAGTATGGACAAGAAATCTATCGATAATTTCAACTAATAGTTTAAGTTTTTTTTTGATTCAGTTGAAAAAAGACGTCTAATACAGGATATTTTCATCAGTGCACTATATTTTGTTTGAAACAGAAAACTGATGAGTACAATTGAGAAGCTTCATTGTTGAGACGAATAAGAAACGGTGTGTTTACTTCTACGTATTCGACAACGGTGTGTTTAAATCAATCTGACTTATTTTTGATCTGACGCATAGGATATTCATATCATTGTGAAACTTTCGGTGTGTAAATATTTTGGCGCTTAGTCTAGTTCATTCATTCTAATTTAGGACATAGTCTATCTATATCGATGCTGACTGTACTTACTTATATATATCTACATAATAAAATAAAATATGTGCGTCAAAGCATTTTCGTTCAAAGGCAGGCAGGAGATAAAATAAAACATTCATCATTAAAAACTGATTAGAACCAATGTTGATACAGTGGATCTGTTGGAGGCTGGTGGATTAAATCGATTCTAGGTTACACCTACTATCGAGTATTTCATTCATCACTAGGTGTATGAGATACCTAAGCTACCTGAATTCTAACCCTACGCCCCTGTCGGTCCGATATTGCACTGCCATGAGTAAGTTTACGTCACAACTGCCTGAGACGCGATTAAGACGATTCGATTACTCCTTAATTACACTACATAAACTCCCTGCTTCCATTCTCATAAAGTCTGAACCAGACGGGTATGCCCTTCTGCTTAGGAAAATGTAGCTATAAAGGGGTCTGGAGACTAAATGAAATTTGATAGTATTTGGAATGCTTGCCTCTCATTAAGTAGAATTATTTTGAGGTCGGTATGTGGGGGAGCGACCTATCATCTTTCCGCTCCAAGCCGCTCTGGCGACTGACAAGTGGCAGTATAACCATCACGATTGAAGGCGTAGCTAAATACCACAGGCCGATGTCGGGAAGCACCGTCGCCGGAGCGAGAAGCTACGCCCTGCGAACGCCAACCCGCCTGCCCAGCGTGGCGATTATGGGTAAATCTTTAGATGTTTGCCTTAAGTGGCACACGACTGGAGGGCCCTATATCCAGCCGTGGACGCAAGAAGCTGATAATGATGATTTTGAGTTTCCCAGCAAACGTAGTGTTGGGTGCCCTCAGGCGTGTGGAGTGACCATTTGCGCAGACTGGCAAGTGCTGGATGGCAGTAGCCCAAGATCGATCAAAGTGGTGGGCAATTGGAAAAGCTTATGATCAACATTGGACTACGAGAAGGTAATGGTAATTATTTTTATATCGCAAGTCTAGAAATAATCTACGTCCAAAATAATAACAAGTTTTTGACTGTACTAAGGTCGCCATTTATTCATCTGGTAATCAATTTGTCTTCAAAAATGTATTTAAAATATTGCTACAGGAATTGAATACCGACATCATTAATTGTACTTTGGCTTTTAGTATATTTAGGATAGCTTTTGAAAGTTAATTTTCTTAATCACATTTTGAATTCATGGGTACTTTATTTTGATAAAACATTTCATCGACATTCACGGTTAACCATTACTTTATCAAATCAAATAATTTATTTGTCAAACATAGGTGGGATATGAAATATACAAATAGTGCATGCGGTAGTATCACTATGTCGGGCCATATAGGCGTACAAATTCTATGTTCATAGTAATGCGAATTTATTCTGCACATATGAAAAGGAAGTTCCAAATTTTAGAACCTTTGAATTAAAGGAAGAACTTTGATTTGTTTTCGAGATACACCGATACAATCGCACCGATTTCCTGCAATGGAACCATGATGAATATAAATTAACCCCTACACAACAGTACAGGCAATCTGATTTTAATCGGCGAAACGGTTGAAATTGTATCGTTGTTGGAATGCGGGAGCATACCTATTTGAAGGATCTGTAATATCTGTAAGTCATCAGCCTGCAACGTCCACTGCTGGACACAGGCCTCTCCCAATGACAATTGCGATTTGGGGGATTTGCCTTTTTTTTTTAAGAGGGGAATGCATTAGGCACCTTCATGCCTCCTCCTGGGGGAGGCGGCATGGTGTGTGGGACTCACACCTCCCAAAAAGGGAGGGCATACCCACTAAACCCCCCTGTGTCGCCAGTGGGCAGCAAGTTGCAGGGACACGGGTAGCGCCGAAGCATACGGCCACATCCCTGCCTACCCTGGCCAGTCGCAGATGATAAGCGGCCTGCACTCCTGGTCCGGGGAGGGCAAATACCCCTGCCCCCGGATCCGGGGAGCAATAGAGTGCTCCCCGGGTGGACCTCGTCAACGGTGTGGCTGCACCCACCACACCGTTACGCCCCTATGAGTGGATCGCGCCTTGGGGGATTTGCCTTAGTCAACACATTTGGAAGGCTGGTTGGTGACTTAGTAGAGCCTTAGTAGACCCTAGAGCCTATGTGGGCGCGTACGGTACGTTTCAACACAAACTTTTTGCCGCGTACACTCAGGCTGTGGAATGCACTCCCCGCCGAGGCTCCCCCCCGAGACTACAGTATGGTATGGGGTCCTTCAAAAAGGTTGTGAAGAGGTTTTTAAGATTCGGCAACGCACGTGTGACTACCCCTGGTGTTGCAGGTGTCCATAGGCTGCGGTAACCAGTGGTGTTTGCCCTCCTGGTGGTATAAAAAAATATACATATACTCGTATAGGTAGTATGTTTTGTTTGTACCTACGCAGGTAACCCCTGTTCCCCGTTTCCTGATATTCCCTTAGTCGTCTTTTACGACACCCACGGGATGAGATGGGTGGTCTCATTCTAAATCCGGAAATTACAAGGTCAATTGACTTACGTACGAAGCGTTAAATCACCAATTCGACAATTACCTGAAAACAAAAACAGTGCTTTAATTTCACTTTTGCGGGATCAAAACGTACGACGCAGTTACTGAATCGTTTAAAAATCAAGCAATATTCGTCATTCCTTGTACTGAAACGTCATTAAGACAATTAGAGTAACATATTTGTATACCCTACTTAAAGAAACAACGGGAATCATACTTTAGGAATCCATGGATAAAATAGATTATGTAATGACTGAGTTAAGGCTAAGTATGTAGGCTAAAGTAGGTGTACCAAATAATTCGACAGAAAAAAGTCCAATTCTTAATAAAGTGATTGCAATACAGCGAAATTTAAAAACAGCCACGAGGGAATTTGGAAGACGAAGAATGGAAAAAACATCTTTGATCCTCAATGTCGTGATTATAATTACACAAAGCTTTGATCAGGAGCACAAAGGACCGATATTTTACAATAAAACACGACAGCAAGTAGAAGTACCTATTATATTCTTAAAATCGTTTTTTTGTGGTGCTTAATTTTTCCACAATGTTATCCTACAAAATATTGGCGATTCAATTGCGTATTAATCATTATAGAAAAAGTATTAAATGTGTCTACTTCGAGCATGTGTAAAGTAGGTCATAAGTAAGTTTATTACTATAGTAAAGATAAAAATAAAACTTTCACTATAAACTTTTTACGTACTACTGCACGACGTAATGTATTCCCTAGGTCTGATAGAAAGAGAAACCTAAGTAGCTCTAACAACGGACAAGTGTCTACCTGTCAGTTGCCACTACCATGCCAGCCCGTAAAATCCTTCTTTTCGTCCTGATACTGAAGACAAGGTACTTTTAGATTGAAAGGTAATTTCAAGGTTGCCTGGAAGAGATCGCTTACAGCAATAAGGCCGCCTAATTGTACAACTAATGTCTATTATACTAGTTTTAGTCCAATGTATGGTGTGCATTAAAGTATATCTATCTATATATTTTATTAAAAAATATGTGAGTCTAATTTATGAACATTTTATTGAACTTGTCGTCACAAGACAATCATTAGAAAAACCTTACTAATATCAACAGGATAAAGATCATTAATTCAAAGATCCAGTCTTTCAGCACAAAAACCAAACTCGCGACACGAATAATGTTTTGTGTGACGTAAGCAAGCAGTATGCGTGTACCGGATATATAATATGCCGTGCAATTTCATACGGATATGCTTTTAAATCATACTGCTATATTAGATTATGATCGTAAATTGTGACGCAGATGAACACAACCAGGTAAAAGTACCGCAAAACGTATGCGCAGTAAAGAGTTTTAAACATTTTCAGAGTATCGCAACCGAAAAGAAGTTACTAAGCCTCTGTCAGGTGACTCTCATTTGGATATATGTAATTCATAAGAAGAAACCATACATTTTAACAAAAACTCTGATCACTATAGGTAGCAAGGTTCTATTATACAATATACATCGTTGCTTATGGAGTCAAGTCCAGGGAAATGTCGACGCCAAAAGCAGAGATTCTAAAGAACATACATTCTATAAAATGCACTAAGGCAGAAATGATGACTTCAGATTTTCGAGATATCGACTCGACCATTCGGGGAACACGGTTTCTGGCCAAGAGTTCCATAGCTTAGTCGTCCGTACTATGAATGTGAAGGCAAAGCGAATTTTTGGAACGTGCCCGAAATCATAATTATATTTCCTCTAATATTTATGTAATGCTAGTAAATTTTCATTATTTTTATCTAGTATCCGCACATAATTATCTAGTATCAGTCTGTTTTATTAATTGTAAAATTAACACATAATATAGCAACAGATATGTACAACTTCTAATGATTATCGAATAAAATATACGCGTCGGCGTAATTGAAAACATTCGTAGTGAGTAGAGTCTCCGCGCCATCTTTTACGTCGCAACTCGATACAACTCTGTTTGAACACTCGAAACACATAAATTGCGGGCCCACATCGGCTCGGCAAACTTAACGATGCCGTGTTAAATGTCAATGCGATTACCAACACCGTGTCAATTGTATTTATCGATTTCCGTCAGGCGGTACCAGACATGTACGATCGGATTTTAACTCTAGACTTCAATTACTGATACGACTTTCTCATTGGCTCAATTGGTTTCTGTAAGTAAGTTGCCGGTTTTGCACAGATCGCCGCCCAGAAGACATTTGTTTCCGCAAGTCTTGACTTGACTTATTGTCCTATGTGCCCTGGATCACCTGGATGGGACAGAGGGCGTCCACAGTACGTCGCCATCCCGAGCGGTCTTGAGCTTCGCGCTTCACTTCGTTCCGTGTCATTCCTATCGCCTTTGCTTCTGAGCGATCGTCCTAAGCCAGGATTGCTTAGGGCGGCCACGACGTTTCCGTTTTCCTTGAGGATTCCAGTCTATCTAGTTATTAGGGTCCTTTCGAAACGTGTTGTTCCTGCAAGTAAGTTATCGTTGCTCTACTTTGTTGGTTCCGATTTTACTTCTTGCACCATATGCCGCTAAGGTCAAGATTGAATAAGTAGGTACTATTGGTGTTCAATCATACTCGTATAGGTGACTTTATGCACTAGGTACTTTTTATTAGTGGCACGTGAAATTGACCAAGTTTTCAAAATTGAAAAAGTTCCAATAGGTACAACTCGGGTGAGAAGAGTCATATCCCTTTCGAGGATTCCTTGGAGAATAATTTTCCCGTAATCGGGTTTCAGTTGTTCGCTACTTTGGGCAAATACCTGGGGGCTTTACCCATAATCGCCACGCTGGCCACGCGGGTTAAAGTTCGAAAGGCGTAGCTTCTCGTTCCGATGACGGTGCTACCCGTCATCAGCCTGTGATATAATTTGAAGGCATACAATTTGACTGGCTCGGTGGCTCAATTGGTAGTGACCCCTGCCTTCTGATCCAAGAGTCGTGGGTTCGATTCCCACTCGGGACAAACATTCGTGTGATGAACATTTGTGTTTGTTTCGTGTCTGGGTGTTTATATTTGTATTTGAGTTACCTATATTTGTGGTACCTTCATTGTTCTGGTACCCATAACACAAGTGCTTAAGCTACTTACTTTAGGATCGGAGCAATGTATGTGATGTTGTGTGATATTTGTGTGATATGTAACAGATAGAAAACTGATAGGTAGACTAGCAACTTTTAATTTTGTACATAAGTTACCTACATTTACCTTGCTCTACTCAAGGGCTCCCTTAAAGAATCTCAAATTAACAAAAGTTATTGTTCTGAAACTTTTAAAAGTGGAATAAGCCGCGTCACCTTGACCTCTCCGACGCAACCCTGCGTCAGCTTTCATCGGGAGTACTTATTAGAGTGAGTGCCATTTTTGGTACCGCGTCGATTCAGCGAATGAATAAGCCTAGCAGTGGCGGCCTATTTCTGAATCGACGGACGATTTTGTGAAAGGTTTTTTGGTGATTAATTTTTGAATATAAATGTTTAAGTACTTATCTATACTCGTACTTATAATAAATCTGTAGAGAGGTCAATTCTGTACATGAAATACATTTTCAAAATAACTATCAGGGGGTGATTAGTGATCGATACTGATGCCAAAAATGTAATCAGTAAAATTTTTGTCTGTCTGTCTGTATGTTCGTTATAGAAACAAAAACTACTGGACGGATTTTAACGAAACTTGATACAATTATTCTTCATACTCCTGGGCAGGTTATAGTATACTTTCATCACGCTATGATCAATAGGAGCAGAGCAGTGATGGAAAGTGTTAGGAAAACGGGCGAAGCTTTTATCTGTATGTTTGATCGCGCATCATGCGAAAACTACTGGATGGAATTGAATGCGGTTTTTACCAATGTATTGCTAGAGGTCTAACTTAAAACTTAGGCACTAGTTACAGGTATAGATAGGTATTTTATGGAAGTCCATTATTTTTTAACCCGATATCCACGCGTGGAAGCCGATGGCACAGCTAGTCATTACATTAAAAATAAGTATTCCTAAACTACTCGTATTTACCTACGTCTTCACCGAATTACTTTTTTCGGCCGTCAATTGTTTCTAGCAATTCTGGGATCAGCCCCGCCGCGGCTGAGCTGGCGAGCAGTGAGCGCGACACCGCTTTTCCATTACGCGAGCGCTTGCGGCGGATCGCCCCCGCTAAGTGCCGACCGCCCCCGGGGGCGCCACTAATGAAGACAATAATACAACACACTCGTCAGCTGTTTGTATAAAACCATCGGTAGGTTTTGCAGCCAAGTAGGTTCGATACATCTAGCCGCTTTCCAATATAAAACTAATGTTGTGATATGAGAAAAGCAATGTATTACAGGTCGACGATTTAAAACGAAAGCGATATAACTCGAACGAACAATATATTGTAATGTAGGTACTGCTCTAGCAATGACGGTATAAAGGTGTTAAAAAATCGGTAGTGAGTGCCATACTGGTGTGACAATCTAGTGTGATTACGAGGCGAGAGGGTGGACATCAGTAATGACAGGGGCACAGCCATGCCGATGCCTACAGTGAGGAAAGAGCTCTCTTTAAAGTGGTCTTTGAATGCGATTCTTTCGTAAATGCAACTTCGGTAATAATAGGTCTGTTGCCGCAAAAAATGTAATTAGTATGTAAAAAATAAAAGACACGTATTTTTTGATTTGTAAATCAGACCAAAAATGACAAATATATAGCCCGTAAAATTACGCGTGACGTCAAAGAGTGGGCGTCTTTTCGCCACTGAGTGACATCAAAGACTCCTACATTTTGATTCCTTGTATGTTTGTTATTTTTTGTTTAAATAAAAAAGAAAAAATACGTGTCCAATATATTTTTATAATCTAAAATACGGATTGAATATATTGTTATTATTTTGACCCTGGACACATCCCTATTGTAAATTCGTTCTTAAAGGTTTTTTTTCGGCGAACGCGCACCTTCGTAGACTCTTAAACGTCACTTAGCATCAGCCGAATTAAGAAAATCTTCATTTTTGTTAGCTTAGTTGATTAGTGTCGATCACTTTTTAGTACCTGTTTTCCTCAGAGCATAAAGGTACCTATACATTATTAATACTGTCTTAACATGTCAAGGTATCCTTTTAATACGATGTTACATATAAATGACTAATCAATATTAACCACAGACCAAACGATCTTCAACTTCAAACCACCCTTTTGATGTAATACGAGTATATGGCACATTATAGCACATTAAAAGTTGTCATGTATTTCTTTCATCTACCTGTGAGTGTTGTCTCTATCTTGATCGGATTATCGACATTGCCGATCGATTTTTTTTCTTCTACTACCTACTACGCATTCCAGACTACAAATTCCATAAAATATAGACTATATAATTTCAAGTTTAGAGTTCTGTAGGTTTCGTAGTTTCTGCTTTTTAACCGACTTCATAAAAGGATTTTTTTTATAAAATTGTACGTTTGTTACCACATACCTATCTCCGAGAATTGTGAACCGATTTGGCAAATTCTTTTTTGCTACAAGGGGTGTACTTCCTAGTTGGTCCCATTGTCGCCATATTGAAGTCGTTTTTTTTTGTTAAAAAGTTCCAAAAGTCACATTACGAAGAAACCCATCATGAATAGAAAAAATGTAAAATAAAAGAAAATAGTAACACTCAACATTTGATGCAAGATACCAAGCCTATCTATATCAATGACTCTTTATCACTTTGTCAAACTTCAGAATGTATAGTTCCAATAAACACTAAATCCCATCACGTTATCGAGTGGGATACAATACCGTTTAGAAGTTTTGACTTTTTCAATTTCAATAAAGTTTCCATCGACTCTAAAGCCCGATGACCCCCATCAATATCACAACCTTTCACGTCCCTAAGCCAGTTACTATCCCGCCGAGATGCTTACAAGGAATGCCGTCTTATGTGGTCAATAATACTTTTTTCCAACCACCATAGCCGGGTAACCAATATGGTATTCATCAGAGAGTATGACTATCTAAATAAGGCAGCATAATGCACTTGAATAATTACCATTACCAAATGAAGAAGGACAAAAACAGTCACTGGAATGCCACCGCTTTATGCTTAGAGTGTAATTAATAGTCTTTTTTCTAATTGGAATTCCGCCATCTTTTGACGTGAAATGATTAATTTCTAGTGCTCACTTGGAATAAAATATCATATTTTCTGAAAAATGACAATACGCAAAGTGAATATGAAATGAATGTTCCATTAACGTCTTGTATAAAAAATAATGCCTCGTTGAGATATTGAAGCGAAACTTGAAGTACCTAGACTTGGCTTTTTTTATTAAGTGCACCAACAACTTTTGTGTTGTGATTTTTTAAAACCAATTTGAGAATTACAAGAACTAAAATTAAATTGATAAAATAATTCATTCAAATGAACCTTTGAATCATCTAAATAATCCTTTCATTCTATATTCGTCTTGGTTGGTATTTTGTAACCAAGTACCAATAAAGGCAATTACTTAGAAAGCTTCAGATAAGCGTTCGTTTTTAATTTCAATCTTTCCACTTATTGTTTTCATTTAAGTTATTCCATTGAATTCGAGGCGCCAAAGTGAGAGTACCGTCTCGTTTTTATTAGATCCACTAAATTGCCGATTTACTTCTTTATGAATTCTCGGAAAACTAACTTCAGTGGAGAATTTACAAGCTAAACTTGGCAATACCGTGTTGGTCACTTAATTTTGTCTTTTTTTAAAGTACCCATTGAATTTTAATTGAGAAGACGCCATGTTATGAGTCAACCATAATAAAGATGCCTTCAGGCGCCACCAGTTCTAGCGAATGGGCCGTCTGAGTCTGCCGCACCATTGTTTCTCACAATGTAACGTAATTGTCATTGCTACATTTTATTCCTGGCAGGCCGTGAATGGAGACAAAGAATGCCGGTCATTCATAACACGGAGACTCCTTTTGTGGAGTCGCCGCGAGCTGGGGGCTGGGTAAAAAAGTATGCTCGGTTAGCGCCCTCCATAGGGCTAACTCACGAGTCTAGGCGCTGGTAATTTGTTTAGTAAGTATTGTTGTTTTAAATGTAGGCTCATCGTAGGCAAAGGCGCAAACTCCTTATAAATAATAAATAAAAAAAACATTTTAGCTGTCTTACACATCCTATTCGTTTCAAGATTAGAACATTGTAGTACCTACTAATTAAGTTAGAAATACATATATGTTAAACTACCGCATTAAGTTAAGTCAACCTGTAATTTATTTAAAGTATAGGTATAGATTAAATAAAGTTCCCAAATTATTATATACTTATAAATTGATATATACGTCAATGCGAAGACACGGCTTAGCATGACTTGTTGGACGTGGCAAGTCGGCTAAGTCTAGTGCATTTTTGTAACTAATCCAAGAACTAAAGACTAGAAGCATTTGCAAAGGCTACATGATAACACGTCAACCACCAAAATGAACAAAAAAACCTTTACTAAGCTAAACTTCATTCTTTTATGTAAACAAATAGAGCCAAGTTGACACCCCTATCCCACAAGTCCCGGCCCGGTTACAAAGGGGACTTTCTTGTGCGTACAACAATGTGTCCGTACCTGTTCGCCTGTAGTTTTATGAATAATGTTCGGCGACCGCGGACCCCGCGTCCGGAGGCTGCAGGTTCGACCTTGTCATTCGGACCTACTTTTATTCCGCTGCTTTCATTGTACATACTTTTATTCCGAGCTTGACGTTTCGAGACTAGAAGTACAGGAGCAGGAATTCTATAAGACACAGGGTTGCCTACTACAGTATATATTTTGATATTTGTGTTACTGTGCTAGGCATTGCCGGCTTGTTCTAACTGTCCCCGTACTACAACTCCTCAGAGATGTATTGGATGCAAAAACTTCCTTATTTTGGGACTGTCATATCGCTTAGGTTAGAAAAAAGCAAAGTATAGTTTCCAAAGTATGTAGGAAAAGAGATGCCAATCTACAATTAACGTCCCCAATTTTCAGAGGATGAAGGACATACGTAACCTAATAACCTACGAAAAAATTCAATAACGCCAACTCAACAATCATTAGACATTCCGGCAAATTGTATTTGTCGAAGACTTGGCGGACGCACTTACGGTCCGCCATAAAAATTTCGCTCGTAAAACACTTTCTGTTGTTGAAATTCCGGCGAACATCTTTTAATGTCAAACTTTACTTGGTTGCCTGCTGGTTACTTGAGCGAGAAGTTTCAGTCTACAAGTTTTGCTTTATACAGCAGGACGGGTAGATATAGTGCACCTAAGTTAAAGTAAAGTAAATGTACACCTTATTCTAAAAAGGGGAACAAAGTACTAAGTAGTCGTTTGCATTTTAAAAGAAGGTTCCATTTAAGAATTACGTCATGACCGAATGACAGGTGTCTGAAAATGTTAATGTCAACGACTACATGATGTAGATGTTTTTTTTAAATAATTTTCATTTATTCATAATTTGCCTATGTCCGGCAATGGACTGATAGAAGCTGATGATGATGAGAAACAAAGTTTTCTAGAGAAGTAAAGTTATTAGATAATATTACGATTTCGGTGTGAATTGATCAGTGTCATGATACTAAACATCAAATAAACTCGGAATCGAATCTAAAACTAAATGTGTGGTAACAAAACTTATCTTTTATACAGTAACAGTGGAACTCATAGATATTTTACAAAGGAAATAATTACACTGGCATCATCTGTTGTCACTTGTTCCTTTCATATTAACAGAGATAGTAGTAAAACTGGACATAATTATAATAATCGGTCTATTAAAATGAATGGTCTTTATCATATAATGGACTTCACTGTATGAATTTGGTGTCTGTGTTTAAAGTTTAGTACAATGATAGCCATAAAGAATCATTGAAATAAATAGTCTTTGAGCGGATGCCCAGTATCAAGTACGTCATTGCATGAAAAATTTAGTAGCCTACGCCATTTTAAGTCTTTAGTAACCTAAGAAACTCAAACTGAAATGATCTTTATCAATGAAGCTAAAAATAGTCAAAACTGCCACCGCTTCTCAATACAGTATTCTATCTAGAAGAAACCGCCGAGAAACTCGTGTAATCGCCCTTTTCAAATTGAGCGTTTACAATAAATAGAGGTAGATATACTGGAATTGTTTCCCGGAATTTTTGGATCACACTATAAAAAATAGTGACTTTATTTGTAGCGTGAAGTGGTGAAAGATATCCCTAGCTCAATTAGTTCCCTTTAGTGGCAGTTTTTTTTTTTATAGTGGCTCGACATAATGGCTTCCCTACGCCTGATGGAAAGCGAGAGGGGAGCCCAAGTCGCTGTGACAACGGGCAAGTAACTGATCAGTTACCTGTCAGTTGCCACCGCCATGCCGGCCCAACCCTAACCCCCCACGAGCTCCGGAAACCCTACTCACCGGCAGAAACACGACCCAGAGGTCATTTGACTGCGGTTTTCTATAGGGTGGAGGTCCTTCCCCGGACGGGCGGCTCAATTCGAGCGAAGAGTCGCTATGCCCTACCTCTCTTAATAGTAGTAGTTCGGTTACATATACATCAGGTCAAATATGCCTAAGGTTGAAAAACCAATTATTCCCCATTCTCTAAAAAGCCGCAGCAAACAGAGTCTTGAGATAGCTCAATAATGAATGGTTTCTGTGTGCAAACAAACAGCCGAGATAAGGATTCACAAACGTGTATTCTACTGTGTTTCTTGTTCTACAGATAACAGCAGAGATAAGGCAGCCTTGTAGACACTGGGTCGTCACAAAAACGCACTTTATTCAAAGGTTTTTTTATAACAGGGGAAAACGGGACTGACTGTTAACTACTTGTAAATACCACATGTAAAACCAGTGTTTGCAGGTACAAAGGGCTCGTTACATTTCGTCAGTAAACCTTTTGTATGGATCTTGCGTCTGTTCCGGTAGAAGGTCCGAGACAAGTCAGATATATATAGATATATTCTTTATTGCACGAAATACAAACATTTACAGAGAGGGTATTACAGACAACTAGTGGTACAATATAGGCGGTCTATCGCTATTAAGAGATCTCTTCCAGACAACCTTCAGGTAGAGGAAGAATATGTACTGTACTATTCTGAGAGATGGGCAAAGTCATTATTTAAGGATATAAAATGTCTGCTATTCAAAGTCGCAAAGTTTTGGGCTGACACAAAGCTTTTAATATAGCTGAGCAGTATGCATTGAGGTACAAGCTATGGTAAACTGTAGATCTGTGAAAGCAGTAAACCGATCGACTAGTCCACGAAACAATGATTCAGTGTGTTTTCAGACGAAGATTTTAATAAGTTAGCTACATTACGTTACCGTAAACTCTTTTCACTAGAAGAATCAGGAGACGAATTCAAATTCCCACTAAAGCCCCTACATTATAGTCTATGTGTAGACAAAGTCACCGGCATAAGTTCCTCGAACAAATTTAATTAAGAAGTTTTAACGATTTTCAAAAGAAATGTGTAAAAGCAGTTGGTCAGTAAGGCGTTGTCGACTGATAAGAGACTAGGTAAAAAAGCGAAGAATTTCACTATCCAAAATCTCTTCTAAAATCCATCGCAAAAGCTTAAAGACTCGGACTTTCTGAAGGTACTTCTAAGGTATCAATAGATATTTTGTCAATATTCTGTCGCCAGCTAAACTAAGTCAAGATAAGGTCTCTTACAGCATATTGTCAAGATGTAGAGTGCGTTTTTTTTTCGCGTACTTAACAACACGCAATCTCTGGAGGAAGACGGTATGGTGAGTGGAACTCGCCTTATCAGACTTACCATACTCTAAATCACATAGTGGGGACCTACTTGCAGAGATGCGGGAAGCGCCAAAGCAAACGGTTGCGTTACATATAAGGGGGGCTAATCAGACTCGCCCTTTCATGGTAAAATCAAAGTCTGTCTGAACTACCAAGAGTTAAACCCCATTAATTTACTATACATAGCCTGAACCTTCTGCAAAAGTTGTCTGAAAAGATCGCTTAAAGCGATAAGATATTTTTAAGTCAGTTTAGTTAGTTTAGTGACCAATAGAGAATATCTAACCATCAAAGCAGGCGGGGTAAACGATTGGCTTTAGTCGTACCACACAAATACGTGATCTAAGTACTTAATTGTGGATCGGATCAATGTGTGATCTAATAAACATTTAAGCAAATCAAGCCGCGTGTACACAAAGACGATTAGTGCCAACTTTGAGCGCAGTTTAACAGCGAGTGTGTATACGGAGCAAACGCGGCAATTCACACAGCAACGGGCAATTTACACGTTCGTTAATGCACCTAGTGGTTGGCGTGTGAACTTCATTTGGACTAGTTCACGCCCGCAACTCTGTCTACTTAATAAAACTCTCACAATAAGTGCTGTGGATACACACAACCTAACATATGTCGAAATAACAACCGCAATTCCTCTGTCTACTAATAAAACGCTCACAATAAGTGCTGTTGGTCATCATCATCATCAGCCTCCATACATCCACTGGACATAGGCCTCCCCCCCTGATAGTTGTCATTTGGGGGAATTCGCCTTTTACCTTGCAATTTACCTTTTTCTTAGTTGTACCTAGTGCGATATTTGGTTTCTACCACTCAAAAAAGGCAAATTTATTGTACCAATTTTGTTAGGACTTTCATTGATAGTCATATGAATTATTTAGACAACTTATATTTTAGAAAACAAACAACATCTAATTATTAATGTCGCTTTAAACAAACTATATTGCGTGGAAAATAGATATACGAGTACATTACTCGATGCTCACACCTAATGTAAACATTGCGGGTTGCACACAACCAGGATATTCGATGATCTTTCCGATTCCGTTCTCTATCTATAGTTCCGTTACGAATACTGCCCACGGACATTCCGCATAACGCGCGGGTAATAATGCAAGCAAATCAATAATGATTATGATGTTTAGGTGAGCTATTTGATACACATTATTTGTGTACTGTTTCTACATCACTAAAGCAAATCATATAAGTAGGCTATCCTGTTTACTTATCTGTAGAAGTTCCCCAAAAATCAAAACGGATTAATAGAGACTGAAAGTTGAATAAAGTAAAGGAACAGGTAAAACACAGTACCAAATATAGAATATAGATAGATATTTTTGTGTCTGTCCCTATGTAGGTATTTAGAACTACGCAACGGATTTTGATGCATTTTTAACCGACTTTTAAAAAGGAGGAAGGTTTCTCAATTCAACCGTATGTTTTTTTTATAATGGATAGTGATTCAAGAGGAAGGTTTATATGTGAAATACCGAAGCGAAGCGAGGGCTGGTCGCTAGTTTAATATAAACTCTACGCTCTACGAGACAGGAGCTACATAAAAACTTAAGTAACTACATATATGGATTTTACGTCGACGTAAATTCATTAATACTACGAATATGGAAGGTAAGATTTAGGAGTGAATTCAATGAAGTCATTAATATAGCCTGCCTTTTAAACCATAATTATAGGCTCGTATGTATACTCCAAAAACTGCAGCCATTCTCAATAATTTATCTACCAACTAGGTACTTAATAAAAAAAAGATAAACAGGCCTTGTTACCACTCGTCTCTAAAGTGGAATGTGTTGGATTACACAAAAAAGGTCAAACTCTGACATTCGAAACAGGTAGGGTTGGTATTCTGGGGTGGCGTGGAGGGTGCGATATTATGGACAAACGATGGAATTTAATACGAAGACAAAAGAATGCTGAACTAATCAAATACTACTGGGATTATTTATCTATAGATATAGGCTATTTAGCTAGATTTTTGTTCACTAGCTGGCGCCTGCGACTTAGTTCGTGTGGACTTTAAGATAGTGATTATTACTCAATCATGACTTCTATATGTACACTAATACTATAAAGAGGAAAGGTTTGTATGTTTGTAATGAATAAACTCAAAAATTACTATGTCGATTTTACAAAATGTTCCACCATTGCAAAGCTAATAAATGCACCCTGAGTGCATGTTAGAAAAAGATTAAGGTTAAGGAAAGAGGTTAAGGTAAAGAAAAAGAGTATGGATCCTTACAAAAACGCCAATAGTGTAACGCAATGAAACGTTTACCTGAAACAGAGGTAGAACAATGAGGGAATTTAAGAGAGGTAGGGCAAAGCGATTCTTCGCTCGAATTGAGCCGCGGTGCGGGGCAGGTCCTCCACTCTATACAATACCGCAGCCAAATGACCTCCGGGTTGTGTATCTGCCGGTGAGTAGGATTTCTGGAGCTCGTGGGGGGTTAGGGTTTGGCCGGCGTGGTAGTGGCAACTAACAAGTAACTGACCAGCTAGTTGCCCGTTGTCACAGCGACTTGGGCTTTTTCGCTTTCCATCAGGCGTAGAGAAGCCATTATGTCAAGCTACTATAAAAAAAACACCCGAAGCTAAGCGAGTTTTATCAATTATCAACATAAGATAACATCATAGATTTTTATAAATCAACACAAAATATGTTCAGACTAAATTACGTTCGCTGAGATTAAACTATTTTTAATATCAGCCATAGATTCCGATTACTGCGGATACAGTATACATTTGGTTAAGCAAATGGCTTTAACGTGTTCATATAATGCGCTATTCAGTGCACATTAGACAAAAACAACTTGTTTCCAAACGACTAGCGACGCATGCGCATGTATGAAACAAAAAATCCATGAATAAAGATTTATGTTATACATATTGAAATCGTTCTCAAGGAAAGATTAAATTTCAATAATACTTGCTCTAATTTTTCGAGATCGATTCTTTTGATGTCTTAATTTTGTACCTTTTACTCGTGTTTATGTAGGTAGTTAGTTTGTAAATAGAACAAATGCGAGCCATTGTAAACATTTGTTTAGTTTTTAAAGTCTATAGTTTATTCGAAATGTTTTAACTAAATTATTTTAGGTAATTTTTGTATTACGCGTATCTACACAAAATTGGTCCTAACAATAACAATAACGGATACCTACATAAAACCAAGAATCATACAACTTGGTGTAGTCGTTCCAAACTTAGGTTCATTTTTATTTATATAGATAAAAATAAAATATTTTATTTACTTGTCTGTGAAAGAGTGTATGTTCACAATCATTATGTTCACATACACAAATAGTTGATTGATGACCCAATGACATACAGTTCAAAGGACAACTAGAGTTATTTGATGGCGAACAAAAAATTAATGAACTCTTATCGTGTCTACTTATCAACAATTAGGAGAACTGTGAAGAAGTTAAACTGGACAAGTGTGTTGGATTACTAACAGTGTGGGTTCCGTAGATATTGTTAATAATCAAGTACAGGTCTTCATCCCTCTTCTCATATTTTTTATGTTTCGCATTACTTTGATCACACTACAACATTACTTTGATAAAGAGCCGTCCGAAATCTAAGGGAATATTGATGAGTTAGGTATTAAAAATATTCAAGTTCAAGTAAGTTTCAAGTAGGTACACTTGCCATTCAAATCGTTATATTAAATGGTGTTATATTTTTCATATTTCCATGAACATACGAGTAGATTCGTGGAAAAGATGATAAAATCTCACCAAATTAACGAGCTAATAATAAACTACTTTGGAATGTCTCTGAATATGTGATCTATTTTTCCCGTCAAGCAGAATCCATAACTTCATTAAAATTTCTTGTGAATAAAAATGTTATCTATCAACACGGTGCCGACAAATATCAAATAAAAAGAACATTTAACGTTTGTCGCCGATCGAAAACGGATTAATGACCCCTAAAAAGTGACAGTCTCGGAATACGTAATTATTTACACATTTTTTTAAATCAATTACGTTATCTAATAGATAACGACTTCGACCGTGACTGACAATCTAAAAATATAAATGTAAAGTGGGTCAGAATAGGAATAAATTAATGGATTCGTGTTGTCGCGGCCGCGCGGCGGGGCGAAGCGCCCGTGGACCATAGCGGAGCCCTATTGTGATTCAATCGGGCCTTTGTCGGCATTGTGAGCCGTCTCGGTGCCTGCTCATTCGACAGGGGGGATATCGAGTATATACGAATACTGAATATAGTTACACGAATTCCGAATTTGACCTTTGACCTCCTGATGTTGTTTTATTTATTTAGATGGGATTCTGAGCCTTAAGTCCACTCAGTGTGCGCTGGAAGTCAAGAGATCACCGGATCTTGATTTTAATAATATTCCAAAGCAATGGCGACTGGATTTTGAAATAATTATTTGGATTATTTGACAACAAATTCGGTCTAGTTGCAACTCGCATCTGTGCTCACGTGAATATCGGTAATATTCTAATAAATTTTGTTAATCTGATACATGAGCTATATTACAGTAAAGTTTCATTCAAATCCATTCAGTACTTTCTATTTGAAAGAGTAGCAAAATATCCATTCGTCCAAACACTTTCGCATTCACAATAATAGTAGCATTAGGTATGTGAACAAGTCAAATGTTATGAATTTGAAAACTGTC
Source organism: Conogethes punctiferalis (assembly GCA_031163375.1). Taxonomy (NCBI): domain Eukaryota; kingdom Metazoa; phylum Arthropoda; class Insecta; order Lepidoptera; family Crambidae; genus Conogethes; species Conogethes punctiferalis. The sequence continues at coordinate 13,717,934 of CM062078.1, forward strand.
AGTTCACAGTTGAAATAAATGAGAAATATCAATTTCGAATGCGATCGTTTTATTATATGTATACTAGCGACCCGCCCTCGCTACGCTTCGGGTATGTCATTATACCTCTATCTAGGTACCTGTATTTAAAAAATCAAAATCCGTTGCGTAGTTTTACAGATCTATGCCTGACAAAAACGGAAAGCGTTATTTTATACTAATGTACCTAGTTACTTTAAAGTTCAAGCTACCAGAGGCTACAAGATACATGACGATATATTAATGCTCGACTTGGCGGGGGTACTACCGTGCCCCCAGATAAGATCCTGGGTTCTTCAGGCGGAACGTGAAACGGCATCTCAGTGGACCTTCAGTGTGAGGGCGACAGGCGCAGTAGGTTTGTTCTATTATGCCTGTCAAACTTTTGGACCTCACGACCGATTACCATCAGGTGGAGTGAGATCATCCTGAATGCTCTTTGTTATGATTAAAAAAATAGATATAGGTAAATAATCTGCGTAGTTGTTTACGGCCACTTTAACAGGTGTGCAAATAGCTCTGAACGAAAATAGTAAGCACAATGCTTAATTTGGTTCACAAACAACCGACTTATAGTTCATTCGCGTTAAGAAAATAGTGACTGACAGGTCACTGACAGGCCACTAGCCAATTAAAACGCTAGAAATTATTTCTAGCGTTTTAATTGGCTAGTGGCCTGTACTATAGGTGTGTAACTATAGGTGCACCTCGTCTGCGACTGACACATTTTGTCGTACTGACTTATTCATTATGTATCAATTAGCAACGTGCTTCGGCTTCGCCCACATATCAATTTACTAAGTATTATAAAACAAATAAGTTAAGAAAACATTAAGCACTGTCGAGTTTCTTGTCAGTTCTTCTCGATGGAAGAATCCGTTGTTAAAATCATTTGCATTCGAACGGTAGGTATGTATTTTGACGGTAGATTTATAAATGCTCGATCCATGCCTATAACTTCAGGTACTTTTCTATTTATTGTTCCCAATGGACTGATGGCTCCTTTGGTAGTGACCTCTGCCCAAGGGTCGTGAGTTCGGTCCCCGCACACTACAAATATTTGTGTGCATAAACATGTCTGTTTGTATTGCTCTGGGTGTTTACCATGTGTAAAATGTATTTATTTAAAAAAATATCTAAGTAAGTACCTAAGTTCATCTGTTGTCTAGTGCCAATAGTACGAGTATAAGCCTCGGCTTAGTTTGGGGCTAGAAGGCTATGTGTGGCCCAGCGTGGCATGTCTTGGGTTATTTATTTAATTAATGCGTTCAATGTGACTTAGGTACAAACTAACAATAATTCGTCGCTACATATTAGATTAATTCTTAAATGATTTACAAAATGTCTTAGGTTTCATCGAACATTCGTATAGAAACCAATTCGCCGTCAAAACAAAGAACTTAATAAATAAACAGCTCGTAATACCAGCACTAGTCGTGTATTCATTGAGATCTAAGTCGTAATTGCGACTCGCGATATAACATCGTGAATTTATGGAATATTCATCAAAGAAAGCTGAACGCTATGAATATTGTCGGGAGGCTTTCGTGCCGGCTGCCCCGCGACATAAGTTATGCTAAGTTAACGATTTCAGTTGTTTATTCATTAGGGGACAAACCCGATGCCGCCATTAAGGACAATTTGTACCTCGTATGCTCACCGCCCGTGAGCCGAGCTAGACATGGGTAATGATGTCTTGGAATCATTTGTATTCGTACAACTCGGTTTGAAGCTTGAGAACTGGTGCAGCTCATTAGTCTCAGTGCTTCTGCTTTAAGGGAGTAAGGACGAGTTTGGTTCGGAAGAGAGAAACGTAATTTTATTCGTTACAAAAAATTACAGTCAAATATAGGTAGGTATGTAAAGGAGCGACCTATCATCTTTTCGCTCCAAGCCAACCTCACCTGCCCGTGGTGCATCCTGCCGAACAACAAACGAGGCGCTGGCAACCGACTGGTGGCGGTATAACCATCACAATTGAAAGCGTAGCTAAATGCCAAAGGCCGATGACGGGCAGCAGCGTCACCGGAGCGAGAAGCTACGCGCTGCGATCGCCAACCCGCCTGCCCAGCGTGGCGATTATGGGTATATCCTCCAGATGTTTGCCCTAAGTTGTGAACAACTGGAGAGGCCTGTGTCCAGCAGTGGACCGCGATAGGCTGATGATGATAGGTAGGTAGGCTTTTTGCTCATGGGTCTCCTAGGATTCATGGCACCGCCCCTTAGACGATTGACGAAGAGGCCAGGGTTTTTAGTGGGATTTCCTTGCATCCTCACCATCTTGAGGCAGGGTGCCGCCCTCCAGGTTCGAAAGTGGCGTGAATGTCACATTCGCCACCATTTCCCAAATGCGTGGATGCGCAAATGAATTTTCCTCGGTACCAAAAAAGGGCTGGGTGCTCATATCATAGAAAGGTTGGATGTCTAGAAATCCATGGTCAGAATAACCGATTAATTCAAATTAAGTAAATCCTTTTATATGTACTTCTCTACGCGCGCAATCTCAAGTGAACGCTCTCAAGATTTGGCCGTTCAAAGCTTAGCATACGTAATTACTCTGAATGTCTAGATATTTCTATGTCGATGATAATAATAAATATGTAATTAGGTAAACTAGGAAACTTCCAAATTATAAAAGTGTCATGAAAATTATAAAAGTAGATATATCTTATTTCGATTCAGAAAGGATTCTTTCAAAATTGTTGGTAATAGATAACTTTTAGAATAGGTATCGTTTGTGAAATGTTGCTGACAGCTTTGTCTACGAAGTACAAACTTTACATAACACGGGTTCCTTCACGATCCAATATGCTAATACTGAGTGGAAACTACCAAAGATGGGAATTCAGAGCGAGACTACAAAGGTATCACTCAGCGTACTGGGAATTAATCTACGACTCATAGGAATTTATTTGAAAGTAACTTAACTAACATAGTACAGGAGTAATCGATTTCATAGATTATACTTTATACTAGGAAATATTTGCTATATTTTAAAACTGAATCAAATGACAGATCTCATTGAGAATCACCTTCAATAAGAACTCAAAAGATTGTCAAACAAGGCCTTATTTTTAGTAACAGCGTCTTAGCATTCCTAAAGCATTTACAGGGCAATACTAAAAGAGCAATCAATATCAAAGCGTCCCCTATTTAACCGAATTTAGCTATCTCTAACCGATTTCGACCATAGCACGAAATCCCCAAGGAGACTATCCGAGCACACAGGAGATATTAAAGTGCATAAATGTGTACGCAAACAATTAGTGCACTCTGACCCTTCAGTCTCATAATCAGATGGAATGATAGTCTGACACCTCCAACTTTCTGAATCCGAGGCTGCTACTAATATAATAATTACTTTACAAAAAACTATTACGAATGTTTGGCCTGACCCGGAGCCTCCGAGGCTACTACCGAGTAATTTCTTAGCTGAAAAGCCAGTAACAAATTTGTTACTGGCTTTTAGCTAATGGTAGCAAGCACGAAGAAGTCGAGTTCGAATACTGATTCGAACTCGACTTCTTCGTGCTTGTTACCATTAGCTAGCTAGATCAACGAGGTATTCCCTAATGACAGAAGTGGCAGGCCCTCATTCTTAGCTTGGGAAGCTATGAAAATGAGCATATTCCCATTTAAAACATTCCATATTTTTGGAACATGTTATCTAAAGTGTCTGGAGGTCTGGACGTTAATATCTTTAACACAGTCTACGACTACCGCAGTTGTTATCGTACATTTGCTCGTCTGCCGCCTCTTGCATAAAAAAAAACATACTCAAATAGGTAATATTATGTGGTTTTGTGCCCAAATATTTTTTTTGTTTTTTTTTTATTTGAATTTTTGAATTTATAGTCATGTGCCGCCTTTATAATACTAACATAGAATCGTGTTCGACAGTATTTGCGTTACGATTGTACGGTTTAGAATTATGGTAAAGGTTACACATACACAGGTTACAACAACACAATTAGAATTGAACATAACGTTACATGGTACTACATATTTTAAATGATGTAGAAAAACAAACAATCCCTGCCTCAGTTTTTAAATGATAATGTACAAAGTTAAAGTGTAAATTGCATTTACCCGTAAGTACAGGTAGGCATGACTCCGATGACCTTTTGGCGCACGATACTTGTAAAATGGGTCCGGATTGTTATCTGACTTGACAGAAAAATACAAGGTAAAAAGAAATCCGACAATTTATAGTTGTGCTACACTACAAGTAATGCTCTGGAGCAAAAACTATGCGGAAATATTTGTGGACAAATTGTATTAATCTGTTGTCCTGGTTTTCAATCTTAGAAACATGTTTAAAACGATCAGAAATTCCTTTTAATAGGTATAAAACATTTTATAACAGCATGGCATGCAAAATCCTCTTTTCTGTAACCCCAAAAATACCATTTTGTATATGCAAATGTATATACCTAGTTCATGTCTCAGTAGGTATTACGTACATTACAGACAGTTAACACTTATCAAAACAATAAGAATGTGCGCGTCAATTTATTTATTATTGTATTGTGTCATCACCGCAGAAGGTCCTTTGAAGTGGACAAATTCCCCCCGAAGTTACCTACGTACATACTTCATACACTATAATAAACGTTAAAAATACTCACCGTTACTAAAGATGCAACAGGATCTGCTCGCATGCACTCGATGCTTTCCACAAAACTGAAGACACGATCTCAATAAAACTGGTCAGGATAATACCACTTAACTGAAGCGTACGATTCTACACCGGCGGCTAAACACACAGAATGTCTCAACAGTTTTAGAATGTCTCGTGTTGAATATACACCGAAGTATTATTCGTAAAGTTTCGACGTGAACTTGTAAGGACGCAGCTCGCGCAAGCGACCGGCCCCCACCAGTGCCAACGCGGGACTATCTCGGGTCTCGATTGTGCGTTCTCGAGCTTTGGTCCGGAGCGCCATCTCACTCGCGCAACCGGTCACCTGCCGGCTAAAAAACAAGAGAAGAACTCACATTTCGGCGAAATATGAACTGAGCTAAACACTATGCACCGACAGGTACGCGGCATCACTGCACCGAACCGACTCTCATCCTTACATTCGGACTAGTCGAACGAATGAACCAGATTCCTAACCGAAACGCTGCAGGCCACGGACTGTAATTTCGGTTCATTATCTATCATTGGGTATCTCGTAAACTCGACATGCCGCGGTGAGACTTTGTACACGTTGTTGCTTACGGTAACTGATAATGGAGGGTAAATAACAAGCGCGTTTTTAGCGGACGACTTGTAATGACAGATGCAAACTGACCCCTCCGTTCGGGGCGCCCAAATCAAACAGCCATTGTTTCCCTTCTTTATCTCGTCTAGAAACATCCTAGGTCAATATTTGTGGATAAAGGAACGGGTAACCTGCGCGGTGCGGTGTTGACCTTTGCTGTTCAAATGAACGAACTTTACTAAGTACACAGCTTCATAAGTACGCCTTACGGAATATAGATCTGACTGTTGGCATGTTTCGAACAAAATGTTCTCCAAGAATTAATTATTCATTTTGTGCCATTTAAGCAGTTATATCTTCGTGAATTTTGTTGAGTATCTACCAATTAGGGAATATCCCACTTCATTCCAATATTTATGAATCTGAAAGATGGACGTTTGTTACTCTCTCAAGCGAATCCTACTGAACGGATTTGAAGGAAACTTTTACAATAATATAGCTCACACATCAGATTAATAGATAGATAGGCTATTGCTATAATATTAAGATAGATCGATATTCACGCAAGCAAAACTGCGAGCTGTAACTAGTATTACAATACCCTTACCTGACTCAGAATACTCGTACAAGTTCGCTGACATTTAAACGGGCAACTTTTCGAATTCCAGCGCGTGAAAGCTATCATCGGCTTTAGCACTATACATGCACATTAATCTACAGTCCTAATTTTGGCAATTAAACAATTCGGGTCGACCGTTATAACAAATAAGCAAACTGCAACTCGTTAAATTTTACGACGGCGTAATACAAGATATACCAAATCTAGGAGTACTACGTATACGAGTACACTGGATCAGAAATATTTACAACTAAAACTAATTCTAAAAAAATGAATAGTAGATAGGTATGTCTATATATGTATGTATAGGTAGATATACACCATTGCCATATCGCCTATCAAAAAATCACAATTAATAAATATCAGACATCATATACATTGTAAATAGATCGAGTACTTGTGTTATGAGTATCAGAACAGCGAAGGTACCACTTAAATACAAGGACCCAGCCACGGAACAACCACAAAAGTTTGCTCCGGGTGGGAATCGAAACCCATTGGTTAAAACGACAGGGGCTACAATAGCAAATACAAAGTGATTATGTTCCCACCAGTATTTTTTATGAAACATGTCGCATTCGGGATCATTCAATGTATTTACAGAGCACAAGCCAGAGCTATCTAGCATGGTGGCGGAAACCCACAAGTGATTGCATTGGTTACTTGTCAGTTGCCGCAGCGACTTGGGTGTCTTATTCGCATTCCATCAGCCACTATGCTATCATCATCATCAGCCTATTGCAGTCCACTGCTGGACATAGGCCTCTCCAATTCTTCACCACTTAGGAAAAACATCTGGAGGATATACCTACCCATAATCGCCACGCTGGGCAGGCGGGTTGGCGATCGCAGGGCGTAGCTTCTCGCTCCGGTGACGCTGCTGCCCGTCATCGGTCTGTAGTATTTAGCTACGTCATCAATTGTGATGGTCATCACCAGTCGGTTGCCAGCGCCTCGTTTGTTATTTGGCAGGATGCACCACGGGCAGATGAGGTTGGCTTGGAGCGAAAAGATTATAGGTCGCTCCCTTACATCCCCAATATTCTATGCCGCTACAAAAGATAAAAAGGAAAAACCAAGTTATTTTCTAACAATGTATAAGTCAATCCTGAAGATCACAGATGATGTACGGTGTCTGGTCGCAGCCGGAGGACACAGGACAAGACACGGCAAAGCACTCAGAAAGTCACCACCCGAGGGCTTAAAATAGACGCGGGGCGAAAACCGCTCGCCACTCTTCAATCCTATTAGGAACGAAGGAGATGCCTCATTCATAGCCGAAGACAAAAATTTCCTTGCAATCGAACATTCGATACGAAGGCATGCCTTCACTACACACTTTCGTTATTACCGACCAACAAGTATGTTTTGACACGTGGTGACATTTACAGGGCGTTACTGTGAAACAAAAATGTCAAAAATAAACGTCAATGTGACATTTTGTATGACGGTCACCATTAGTTTCTATTTCAGCCACGTGCGAAACATCCTTGTTGGTTTGTTAACTACGAGTAGAATATCAGCCATCACTTCACTTAACCATATTGAAGGAAATGTAATGTCTCGAGAGGAAGAGCCACCAATTATATTATGCCTTCCTCTGCATAGATACCATGCTTATAAGGAAAAACATAGAACTCAATATGAACAATCCATTTTGTAATACAACGAAGACGTATCTTAAAAACACATTATCAAAATATGGCCTTAGGAACAATATACAAACGTCGGAATAATTACGGCGAAAAGTTATGGAGTGACCTAATGTGTGGTTCAATGGAAACGCTAATATAAACGTGATAAGATTACAATAAACATTGAGGTAAGCGTAGGTAATGTATTTTCCTGCAACGGTAGGTATAATGTAGATACTAATTTTATAGCATAGTCAGTCGGTTGTAAAATTATAATAGACTAGCTTTCCGCCCGCGACTTCGTCCGCGTAAAGTTTTTTTTTTTTTTCAAAATAAAATTGTGCCTATGTTACTCGTGGATAATGTAGCTTTCGAATGGTGAAAGAATTTTTAAAAACGGTCCAGTAGTTTTTGAGCCTATTCATTACAACCAAACAAACAAAGTTTTCCTCTTAGTATTAGTGTAGATATTGCATACGTGATACACCTGTCGTAGTCCAAACGGTGCAGACCAAATAAGTTAGTGAATACTCATGAGTCAGTATACTTTGCCCTATTAACTTTGCAAGAGATGTTAGAGGTACAATGATATTTCAGTTAGTAATCTTACAATGATCGATACACAAAGCACATCTAGCCTGATAATAAGACACTGTAAAAAGAGCATCGGCAAAGGTGATCACTTTCCTTACCAATATGAATTGAATGTTTACAAAGAAGTAAAATATTTTTAAAGGTAATATAACTGAAAAAAATACCCGGAACGAGCTCCCAGGGTAGGTATTTCTTGATAGCTACGACATCCATCTTTAAGAGAGGTTTAAAGAGTTTTCTCCTCATAATAGGCCGCGGCATGGCTGTGTCGGCAGTGCAGTACAGAGCATTGCATACAGTATAAAATCTCCCCTTCTCTTCTAAACTGTTCCCTTCTTATCAAAACTGTAGCCTAGATCACCTACTTTTACTACTACATATTTAAAGTTACACGGAAGGCAATAGCGCCTTGACTACGAATACGGATCCTACGCATAGAATAAAAATAAAATGACAGAACCGCATCTCAGCACAAACTCCTGAATGGAGGGGACTTGGCCTGTAGTAAATAGGATTCTTAGGCTAAGTCCTCTCATAATAAATGTGCTTAGGCGTAAATAAATAAGAACTAAGGAAAATCGTTATGCTAATATGACTTTTCATTTTAAAGATTATAATATTTTTAAATGTCAATCTCTCTTCTGCTGTAAGAGCATTGATATGAACTCTGTAATAAAAGAGAACAGTGCGTTAAACCCATTAAAAAAAATGTTTCTTCCAATAACACTGATCTTTAAGTAATCTCCTTAATAATGAACAATAGCAAGTGAGTAAGTGAAGTGACAGTGAAAAAATAGAGCTTATAAATACACACATTCGCGAATTCCTTGAAGGTTACCTTTGCCATGTAGACTCCCCATCGAGTACAAAGCTCATTGTCTATGCGACAAGACGCTCTACACTCAATGCACGCCCGAACACGATTTATTTTAATGATACTATATCTTTCGATCTTCAGAGGCCGAATGACACCCTATTCACTATTAATAAGTAGGTAATATTAAAGTACTAAGGACACTTAAAATTTGAAGTTTCACGTTACCTTTAACCATACTTCACGATCTCTTGTAAAATGTAAAGTACTTAAAGTTCAATATACTTAGTCATTATTAAATCAACTACGTCGACTTCTAGAACCGCAGTATAAACCACGGTATAAACCGACAATGGCGTCTTGGCACGTGGCCGAATTCGAAACTAACGACACCGCCCCTCATACAAAATGTCACTTTTGACGTGGATATTTAACATTTTTGTTTCACGCTAACGCCCTCATATCAATGTCATCCAAGTGCCAAAACATCTTTCTCAGTATCTACCCGAAGTACTTGATACTTCCATGCTACCTATCTACACACGTGTTTATAGAAGCCAGCAACGTCAAATTAATATGAGCCATTTGTCGAAAATTAAAAACAAATCATATGTCAAAGGGCTTTCGTAGTAAATTGGTCAAAATGATTAATGTATTTTGTAAATTATTATGTTCATAATTTTCGATTTATTTTAGTTTGTATTAATTATTGTTGTATTGAGGTGTAGTTAAAATAAATTATCATGGCGGGTGAGTTAGCAATAATTTTGATTAAATCACATTTAGTAGAAAATTACCTTTTCAAAAAATGTTGAAATATAATTTTAACCAATTTTATTATTCTGTACATAATTGTGTAATCATAATGTAATAAGTATTTTCCAATAGCCCCTTCTTCTTACGAAAACGGTAACTTGAAAACTTGGTTCGCTCACGACTAAGATTTCGGTGTAATAATTTATAACCAATGTAATATCCTAGCTTAGTCTCAAAGGGGCTACTTGTTTGGGTCTAAGCCCTCGCAAGCCTTCTAAGGGACCGATAACTCTTGTCGTGACCTCGTAAAAAGGACAATGTAATGTTAAAAATGAATTAATAAATGCGCCAGATAAAATTCATAAATCCTCTAGTCACAAATAAGGTTTTTCTCGGTGTATATTAGTTATAGAATAGAATAGAATAGAATAGAAACCGTTTATTTGGTACATTAACACACACCACTTAAACACAAAATTGTACATCTAGATAAGACTTAAAACTAAAACATAAATTTGGAAAACACTTAAAAATAAAGATAAAATGTACCAAAATGGTCTCCGCTCAGTATTCGGCCGTGACGGCTTAGGGTGTCGTCACGACCACTGGTATTCTGCGAAGACCGGTAGTACCAGTCGTTCACTGTTATGACTAATATGGGTCTGGAAAGCAGTCCCCGCTTCCCAGACCCAGAATACCCACTTGGCTGATGATAACTAAGCCAATTAAGTATTATATGTTGTTGAGAGGCTATAGTTACGCCACAGAATAGGCTTGTTGCCTTAAAAAATGTAATTTAGTCCGTCTTTTAGCTTATTCAAAAACAAAAGACACGTATTTTTTAATTTTTTAATTAGATTAAAAATTACAATGTTATATCTCGTTGAAATTACGCGTGACGTCACGCGGAGTGGCATTTTACGGGACGGAGTGGCGTCAAAGACGCCCACTCCTAACTTTTGATGCCTTGTATCTTTGCTAGTTTTTATTTGAATGAAAAGAACAAAAATCCGTGTCCAATACATTTTTATGATCTAAAATACGGACTCAATTGAATGTATCTAGTAGATATATAATGTCAAAATAACTAAAATACTAAACTATAAATGTCAAAATATGTAGATACTATCTACATATTTTGACCCCCAAAATATCCCTATTCAGAACTTAATATTTAAATTACCAATCAACAGACGCCGTCCTGCTCAACATCAGCGATATGATCGACCTGGCCATAGGAACTCCTGAGGTAATATCCCATCTAATGTCATAATCCCAACTAATATAAATGCGAAAATAAGTGTGTATAATTAATTATATACTTATTAGACAACTAAAATAATCTTACCTAAATACTTTTTTTGCAAATAAACACAGATGAATGCAGACATAAATTATTCATGCACACAAATGTTTGTATTGCGCGGGAATCGAACTTGCGACAACTGTGTCAGAGGTAGCGTTCACTACCACAGGACTAATCTCTATAGGAGTACAAACAGAGAAGAACATAGGGTATTTTTCGTGTCGGAAATAGTACTGGTTCCAATACTGACATTCACGCGGGCGATACCGCGGGCGAAAGCTTGTAATATACCTGTAATTTCTTCTGTAATTAAAATAGAAATTCTGTAAATCCAACTTATTAGTAGGTACTAGGTACGCCAGACCACTTTATTCTGTACAACTTGTTGAGAAAAGGCGCCGCAAGATACTCAAGTTTAATTAAATGTTGGCTTTATGAATATATTTTTTATTACCAGTTCTAAAAATAAATGAAGGATCTGCCCAGTAAGGGCTTGTACCAAATATTCAAGCCTACTCATACATTATCACTAACAGTTAGATTATGTACATGTCGCAGTCATCTGGTTGAATCTCCTATTCAATTGAATGGCTAGCGCGTTCATTGAATGACGACATTCAATGCATCGAATGCCTAAAGGACAACTCGTCAAGTTATTGATTGAAACGTTCAACGTCTTGCCTGAACGTCATTTTAGCATAGTCGTTGAATGGGTAAAAGCCAACTTTAGTTTATAATTTTTCTTTAAAAGTATCCGGCGGCGGCGTATTTATAGGTAAATGCTGTCATACTGTCACACTATTTTATTACGAATCAGTCAGGTTATCTACACTAATATTATAAAGAGGAAAACTTTGTTTGTTTGGTTGTAATGAATAGGCTCAAAAACTACTGGACCGTTTTTAAAAATTCTTTCACCATTCGAAAGCTACATTATCCACGAGTAACATAGGCACAATTTTATTTTGGAAAAAAAAACTTTATGCGGACGAAGTCGCGGGCGGAAAGCTAGTAGTAAATCTAATCAAAAAATTATCAACACTGTTCATATCTTTTTGATCACCTTTGACGCCATTTTGTTTTGGTGACTACTAACGCCGCGTGGGAAAAGAATAAACTAAATTACAATCACCTGACTGCTTTTACGTCCGCTCTTTTCAAAGGGCTATGTTTCAATCCGCTACCTAGTTGGACGTTAAGTGACGCGTGTTTAGTTAACGTTCGGTCTAGTCATTCAATTGAATGTCGTCATTTAATGAACGCGCTAGCGATTCAATTGAATAGGAAATTCAACCAGATGACTGCGACATACATAACACAAAAGTTACATAGTCAACTTTAAGGTTTGATAATATGATTGTAGTAGCGAACTCAGCATCAATAAAATGTAAAGACGTAGCATATCTAAGCTTGTAGAAGGTTTGGGTGTGTAGGTCCTACGTAAAGATCCACTTAGGATGTGATATAGGCAAATGAGGTTTTATTGTGTTACAGGCTGACAATTTTTTTACAAATGCGCCGTACCGGTTTTTATTTTATACCGAAGATTTTTACATAGTTTGGAATACCTATATGTATGCATATGTCACCGTAAACTTTTAAATACCGTTACAGGCGTAAAATTATAAAATATCTCGCGAGATTGTAAACTGCCGAAAGATTGATTAAGATATTTTAAGAGAGGTAGGGCATAGCGAATCATCGCTCGAATTGAGCCGCCCGTCCGGGGAAGGACCGAGGAGTCGTGTTTCTGCCGGTGAGTAGGGTTTCCGGAGCTCGTGGGGGGTTGGGGTTGGGCCGGCATGGCGGTGGCAACTGACAGGTAACTGACCAGTTACTTGCCCGTTGTCACAGCGACTTGGGCTTCTCTTTCGCTTTCCATCAGGCGTAGGGAAGCCATTATATCGAGCCACTATAAAAAGAAAAAAGATTGGAATTGGATATAATGCTTACAGTTTTAACTGTTAGATTGTAATCGATACACGTAGAAGTGAAATTCTTCAATTTTAAAAAACGGTCACGCGTTATTATATCAATAACAGTTCCACTTTGGCCGATCACAATGGACCGAAAAATAATAGATAGGTATATAATGTGATTTTAGATACCTACATGTCATGTAACAATATTTATGCTTGAATTAGGCTTACCCTTGTCAGTCTTACATATTATTAACCCATATCAATCAAGGTAACACAGGTCACTACTTAACAGATAATATGTAGGTAAATAATCTGCATAACTTTTGGCAGTAAGCTAGTAATTTATCCTAACACAGTCCGCTGCTGGACATTGGGCTTCTCCTGTTGCTCGCCACTATGGGCAAACCTGGTCGCTTTGCCCATAATCGCGCCACACTGGGCAGGCGGGTTGGAAATCCCAGGTCGTAGCTCCTCGCTCCGCGAGGCAATATACCGCTACCAGTCGGTTGCCAGGGCCTCATTGGTTATTCAGCAGGATGCACCACAGGCAGGTTTGGGTGGTTTGGAGCGAACAGATGATAGGTTACTTAAATCCCTATTTTAACCAGGTCGGAGTGGTGGACTTCAACATGCTGCAGACGGTACTCCACTGCCTGGCGCAGCAGCTTCGGGTTCTGGGCAAGAATGTGGAGCTGAGGGGAAGCGTGGCAGCGCTACCCGTCGGCAGGGAGAATGTCCAGACGATCGCCATCAGCGAATATGTCGTAGACACTGATGAGAAGGTATACTCACCATGAATGGGTGCTAGTCTCTTGTGATGATGATGATCCTCCAAGACGTATCTGCCGACGGAGAATCTTACAAATTTTATCTGGTGTTTCGTTGACGAGACCGGATATAGCCATGTCCGGATGTACATGACATCTGCAGTTCGGTTCGATAGGTAGCCAATAGCCATCCAGCCAAAAATGTAGTGTTTGTGTCCTATTGCAGCACACACAAAACAGCTGGTCAAGTTTGTCATACGTGTGTGTAACTAATTGTACACTGTTTTGGGTTAGCCGACCCTGAGTCTATCTATACATAGTTGTAGTCTCTTTTATATGTGGATTAGATACAGGTATCCCCTGTTTCATAGGATCCCTTTCAATGGGAGAGCTTGGCAGAACAACGACCAGTATGGCGCAGGATGCTTCACGTAGAAGTATGCGAGTTCGTGGATTAGAGTAAAGCTGGCTTTTATACTAGACGCGAACAGTTGATGGCCTGTCCAACTGCAGTCGTAACTACCGGAACGGAACTGTGTTATGTGCCCACAACGTGCACGAAGTTTCGCAGTGAAGATATCTGCAGGCCATATATTATGAAGATACTAAGGAGACGATGCGATCGCCAAGGTTGAAATCGGTCGAGGATCACCATAATTATGTTAGAATCTCAATGCAATAGAAATGCTCGGTGTTTAAGGGAAGGGCTATTGTATCGGTTACATTATCTATGCTATTTGTATGTCATCTCATACTTTTTTCAGACCACAGACAAGGCACCAAGTCCAAAACCGATGGAACCTGAGACTATTTTAGTGGGTATGTTAAAAGTATTTTTAAAATCAACTTAAAGTCATCAACTCATCTTCACAACGTCAAAAAGCGCTACAAGACAATCATCATATGGACCGCAGAATCATCTCAAGCATTCGACGCGTGTAAAACCAGCATCTCTAACGCAGTTTTACTCGCTCATCCATCACACAACGCAACATAGGTACGCTCTATTCTGCGATGCTTCCGACAAGTCAGCTGGCGCCATCCTGTTACTGTTAGAGGAGAATAATCAACCACTACGAACAGCCCTATTCACCACGTTCAGGACTCACCGCACTATCGTTGAAAATTAACATTTGACGTTACGGTGACACTGACCGCTATCATCGAGTTCCCGCTCATTATTACTTTACAGTCTCTCTCTGGAGTCTCTGGTTGAATTTGTGTTTGTAAATAGATTATGTAAATAAATACTTTAAGATTATGAAACAGTGTTTAACAGTACGTATTTGCAATAGTTCGATAAACGATTACCTTCTATTTTCAGTTGAGCGAGTTAAGAAGACTGATTCGCCTACCAGTAAGTATTTTTTTACAATAAAGATACTTCCGTACAATGCCCTCGAAGTTAGTATTCCATTCGAACAATCTTTCCGTGGTTCCTGTTGCGGCTTTGGTGGTAATTCGTATTTAGCGAAATGTTCCGGGTTCGAATATAATCGTACTCTATTGTTCTATTCCCGGTTGACTGGAGGTGGAACAGGAATGATTCAGAAAGTTTGTTGACCCAAACGGGACTCAGAACAAAGAACTCTAACTTACAATGTTATTTAAAAGGCTGGCGACTGTTTTATCGAAAATTTTCATGTAATTGGAACGGTAGATGATATGATTTGGGAAGAAGATTTTTATTGTCAATGCATCTCGTAGTGAAAAAAGATTTACAACATTCTGTAAATATTTCTTTTTTTTTGGTCTAACTTAAGACTGTGGTTTCACTGAGCCGGAACGGAGCAGAGAAAGACGAACGGTGCGATTCACCAATTACATGGCTTCAAATCATCATGGATGTGTCCCTCTCAGTGGAACCGCGGCCTAACCGAACAAAAAGAAATAGTTATTTAATTTCTCACAAAATTATATCTATATATTACTATCATAACAGCTATGCGAAGTCCACCTCGAGACCATTCGCCCGCGCCACCGCCCCCAGCCCCCACAACCCACGCAATGGGGCCGGCTGTGTCTACCGTGGCCCCCAGGGGTCTCACTTCGACCGAGAAGTTGTCCCTTGTCACGCTCAGCAAGTTTAATCTGCTGGAGAGCACAGTTGAGGATCTGAAGAACCGAGTCTACGGCAGTATTCCTAAGAACGAGGAAATTTTGCAAGAAGTCAGGTTAGCACTACATTGGGATGTAAGGGAACGGTCTACTATCTTTTCGCTCCAAGCCAACCTCACCTGCCCGTGGCGCATCCTACCGAATAACAAACTAGGCGCTGGCAACCGACTTGTGCCGGTATAAACATCACAATTGAAGGCGTAGCTAAATACCACAGACCGATAACGGGCAGCAGCGGTACCGGAGCGAGAAGCTACGCCCTGCGATCGCCAACCCGCCTGCCCTGGGGCGATTATGGGTATATCCTCCAGATGTTGGCCCTAAGTAGCGAACAACTGGCGAGGCCTATGTCCAGCAGTGGACTGCAATAGGCTGATGATGATCATCAAACGCCGACTGGAAATTCTTCCGAGACGAGATATTTTAATTTATTTTGTCCGTATAGTAGTCGATCTTTTTAAAAAATAACGGAACGGCCGCCTTGAGTGAATGCCTTGATATACGAGTATATCAGGTAAATGGGAAAGTATACAACACGAAGTAGATTGTATACGACTCCTCATCGCTCTTGTTATATTTACGTGTATTCTGTTTTCTATACTATCAATTGTATTCTTCCGTCTTCCGCAATTCAACCATGCCAATATATTTCGATATCCCACAATCAGGACGCCTAAGTTCAACCCTAATATTCCTAGTTCAACACGTACAGAAACTTTTGGGTGGTAAATTTATTTCAGAATATTATATTATGGATCGACACTTGGATGAATATTTATATAGTATAATTACATTTTCCTCGTCTTAGTTCTCTAACCTTCTAAACTAAACTTGGTTCTAAGTTGATTGAATAAATTTAACCTAAATTTAGGCCCTTCAGTAGAAATAAATAGCGTCTCAAGTACCAATAACGACCACCAGTACTAGAACGTTTACTCAGAAAACTCATGGAGAAGTCTTCATCATCATCATCAGTCCTTCGCAGTCCACAGCTGGACATCTCCAATAGTTCGCCATTTGGATCGATCTTGGGCTTCCCGCATCCAGCACTCGCCACCATCTTGTTGCAGAACCAATAACCGTTGGGGTAAGAGTACTGGAGTGGATACCGCTTTTCGGCAAACGTGCCCGGTGTAGGACACTCTCGGGGCAGGTGAAGCGACGATTTGCGAGAAGTTACCCTTGGGAATTATGTTCTAGATCCCAAACTAATCTCAAAGCTATCACCGACATGTGGACGTCATTGAACGTCTCCTCTCGCCTGGAGGCGGCTGAAGAAGGCATCGGCAAACTAAGCTCACTGGTGCAGGATCTAATAGCCGAAGCCTCAGGAATGCAGGATGCGCTTAAGAAACGACCTTCAGCATTGTAAGTTACCATAACTATTCTTACCGACGTACCTTAATAGATTCAGGACGAAATAGCTATAAGAAATACACTAGTAATTATACTGGTATTTCATATGAAATGGGCCTTAAAATTTCTTATTTCGACCGAGAAAAGCCACCAATTTATACGAATATAACCAGCTGCTTTCGGATAATTAGGTACCACAGCTGTATGAATGAGGAAGCATGGAAGGTTAAATGCTTCGAGGATCCTTCAGATATTTAAAGCTTATGACGAACCCTCAAATGCACAACAACAAGGCACCCGATCCAAGGCTGAACAATGTTGCTACCTTACCTGCCAAGCGTAACAACTCCATAAATAGTCTATGAAAACTTCAAAAAGCCCACACAGTACACATTTCAACCATAATGACTTAATCCCAGGCCAGCAATTGCACCGCCCCCACCGCCAGCCCCCGCTCCTGCCCCTGCACCTGCTCCACCCAGACCTTCGACCCCTGCGCCTCCATCTGGACCACCAGGCGCTTCGAAAGAAGAACTAACGGCTATTCAGAAGCATCTTGAAAACATGAGAGGCGATTTAGACGACTTGACCAATAACTTCTACAAAACTCTGGAGGAAATCCAAGCAGGATTCGGTTAGGACATACGAGTACAGCGGTGTGGTGCCGCCACGGACCAGACGGCTCAATTACAAAAGCTATGTGCCATAAGTAGACACCGAATTGAAGTGGCGAAAGCAATTCGCACTGTACAGAAGTTCCAGTACGGTGCCGCAACGCTGCTTGTAGCCAGCTTCACTCTTAGGACATTTTTTATAATAAGTACTTAGTACATACATATAGGGGACCATTGCTCTGGAATATACAACCACCAGACCAGTTACAGGTCTAAGCAATGATCCTGTTTACCTAGACCTATAACTCATTAACTGATGAACCATCTGGTGTTATCAATTGCCACTTGTTGGTAATCCGGATTATTCGGAGACACAATATTAATGCAGACGTGACTATCCTGTTACGCCAGAACTATTGATTAACTTTTTTGACATTCGCCCTAAAAAGCTTGCAGGAAAATTTGTGAAAAACGCACCATAAACTATTTGGTATGTTACTCACCTTAATTATTTTTCACACATCATAATGATAAATTTTCCCAAGTATCTTTGGAAAAATATTACAGTACTTAACGAAATGTTCGCAGCTACTCAACCGGCGCCCGCAGCGCCCGTGCCCGCCGTGTCTGAAGTAGCTCCACCAGTGGGTACGTTCAAACGTATAATGTTTATTAAATAATGCTTGAGAAAACACCTTATCTAACCAAATAATCTATTTCGACCAAAAGCGATACACGGTTCACGTTGCCCTATCCACAGTAGACCGGGAATCTGACGAAGTAGGGATAGGGTCCGTGCTCTCGGCACACCCCATGTGCAAGTCCGTATACTACAACGTTACATCTTCATACTGATTATGAGCCCGACCAAACTATCGACCAATAAAAAGTCTGTGGTTTACGGGGTCTCTAAGAAGATTCGAGTAATGCAATGAATCACACAATATATTTAGGAAATAAACACGTCGAAACGCTACATTGCTTTCATGCAACATAAACGGACATAATAATATCCAATGTATATCTAATCCCATTTAGATATTTCCAGAAGATGACATCAATAAGGAATATGAGGAGAATGACAATACAATACGCGTTACGCTCAGTTTCCTAACCATTGTGTTTCAATACATAAATCGTATACGAAAAACGGAACATAAAACGCAATACTGAATGGTCTTGAATCCTTATTCCTTTGATATCGGAGACACGCTATCGGCTGCTATTTGTGACATCCTTGACCTAGCCGATCCTGCTTTGTTATCTTTGTTGCGCTGAATGCTCATGAATCGTGATCTTTGCACAGAGTGAAATACACATGCCATTATCAACTAGATGTTAGACTAACTTTAGGTTTTTATTGGCCGCCGTAAATAGTGTGATCTGTGCAAACACACTGTAAGCAACGCGTTTAGAAATCTTGCGTCAGTGGCAACAAAGCGATCTCATGGTAAAACATTATCATGATACGTAATTTACGACACTGGGCAATGGTTTGCTGCAAACTGCTGAATACAAACAGGATTTTATGCCTTTTGTTATTTATATTACACAATATTAATAAACCGAGTAGTGGCGGTATAACCATTACGATTGAAGACGTAGCTAAATACCACAAATAGCATGTTTGCCCAAAAAGGCGAACAAATCGAAAGGCTGTGGAGTGCGATAGGCTTATGATGATGATGACAACAAAATATAATTAAATTCTAGATCGACGCCAATCGACACACCCTCGACGTCCGTCATTCTCGGCTATAACAGCCGACCTCATGGGACGAATCAATGATTTGGAGAAGAAACTGAACAAATGCTGCGAATCTATCGGTAAAAGCGACGGCGTCTTGTCCGATCAAGTAAGAATCCAATCACAACAAGTTTGACGTTTAGGTATTTAATTAAATTATTAATAGATTGTGGTTAAACATCGTATTATTATCAGAACAATAGATGGACTCAAAAACTAGGTCGTGTGTGCTAGAGCTGTGACGAAGTTTCTCATATAAATGGTTACTATTTATACGACTGTTTAGTACAAGTCTATCTATTCTAAAAATAATGTAATTGCCCATATAATGATGAGATATTTTACAGATCCACTCATTCCAAGACCAACTGGAATATCTGATGAAACAAGTGGCTGCATTGACACAGGATCTAGCAGCTGGGAAACTTTCTCCGGATCTTATAAAAGACTTACAAGGTAATGAATTTTATCATAGATTTTTGACTAACGTCGTTTTGATTATCTACAATGTGCAAGAAAGGAGCCTCCCTGCGGCGCACTCTGAAAACAGACCCGAACTAGACCCGGTATCGCAAGTAGGAAAAGATTCCTACGAAAGTGACTAGCTTAGCTTTGAGACAAGGAGAGGGAAGGAGGCAAAAGTCATGAAATGTATATGAAGTAATTTGTGGATCGCCCCTTAGGAGTTTTCTGATTATTATTTCAACGGCATATCGACTACCTATAGGTATTTACATGGTATATAAAGTCATCATATAATATACCCAGTCACAACAAATTTACGCCGCATTATGATTACGACACACACTTAAATGCATCGGTTCATAGTAATGGTTGCTCACATGCGTTTACAACATTCTTGATCATAAAATACTTTTGCCAGGTTTGATGCAACTGTTTACTACGGTGCAAGATATGCAGGAGCAACTAAAACAAGTGCACGAAACTGCGTTGCAGCTAGCCGCGGAGAAGGAGGACAGACAGCATAACATGAACGTAAGGGAATGCTATGAATATGAAGGATTCTTTGAATGTTGCTTAGAATCATTCTCCTTTCCTGATTCCATTACCTGGGGTCAGCGCAATATTTTTTCTTCTTCCATTCATCCTTATCAGCCTTATGGTCCCATTCCCGCCTTTCTCTTTTATGCTGTCATACTACGTCTTCCATTTCGAAAACTCTACTAAATCGATTATTTTTTCTGCTCTACATGTGTCCTACCCATTGCCATTTCAACTTGCCGCTTCATTGTGGAATAATTTATCT
Organism: Conogethes punctiferalis; assembly: GCA_031163375.1. Classification (NCBI taxonomy): domain Eukaryota; kingdom Metazoa; phylum Arthropoda; class Insecta; order Lepidoptera; family Crambidae; genus Conogethes; species Conogethes punctiferalis. The sequence goes on from CM062078.1 coordinate 13,738,673, forward strand.
ACCCCAGGCTCTTCTAGAACAAATCGAACTACTTAAGACCGTGAAGCTGGACCGCGAAGACATGGTGGAGGCTATGGCCGAGAAAGCAGACCTGCGCATGCTCGCCAGGAAGGTGTCCCATGACCAGTTCGAGCTGGCTTGCGACGACCTGTCCAGGGGACTGGAACACGCGCTTGGAAAACTCAATCTACAGGTTTGAAGAATAAAGTATACTTTACTTAAATTAGATTATCGGGTTCAGGGGCGAAAGATGCACTGAGTCCCACTACTTATGTTGAGTCCAGACAAAACTGCTATAAATCTAGAGCACGATGTAACTATACTAGAGCATGCACTCTTAAAATCTCCTTTGAACCAATATCAACAGAGCATAACAAAAATGTGTACTTCAAATACTATTTCGTGTTCATATGTTCTTAGGAAGCTCTCTGGCAGCAAGCTTTGGACGACATTCAACGAGAGATCGAAATGAAACTAGACAAGATGGAACTGTCGCCAGTGAAGGACTTCTTCAACAGCAAACTGAAGCAGCTCCAGGAGAATCTCAAGCAAATGGCATCGTTGAGAAGGGAAGCGGAGGCCGCGGGCACGAAGAGGAAGTTGTTGAGGTAACTTGTATTTTCTTAAAAACAAAATATAAGCAACCTCACGGGTAACTTACCATTTAAAATTTTCGGTGATGCTGAATTATGTATTTATGAATAAAACTATTCCAAGAATAGAATAATTTTATTCATAAAAACTTGAATCAAACACTTAAAAATTGTCATTACAACTGAATATGATCCTCGGCGATAGGATCAATATTCATAGGAGACCAACACGGCTATTCACAGTGCCTATTTCCGCTCGGATCCGGAAACATGCACGTTTATTCAAATTTGACATTAATCGAATACAAGTAATGTCAAGTTGAAGGACTTCAAAGTGTCATTCAAAGTTAGCGGACATAGACGTCGTGAATAAACATGCACGTTTATTCAAATTTGACATTAATCGAATACAAGTAATGTCAATTTGAAGGACTTCAAAGTGTCATTCAAAGTTAGCGGACATAGACATCGTGAATAGTCCTGCCGAGATGATATTGACAAAACAAACAATCATTCGTTCCACAACATTTCAGCTATTCAATAAAACAAGACATGTACATAGGCTGAAACGTGCCTTCTATAACATTAATTAATATTGTACTCGCGAAGTAATTTCCACCCGTATTTGATATGCGTATGAGTGATCAGTGGAATTCCCTCGCCTTTACTCTATTGAGAATATTCTGGACTCGTCTGTATATTTAAACTTGGTTATTTCTGCAAAAGCATTATCACTGGAAAATCGTTTAAAAACGGATTCCTGTTAATTACCATATTAAATTGCAAGTTATGCTTTTAACATCTCCATATAAAGTATTTATACAGAATTCTATCGTGTTTTAAGAGTTGCAAAACTGCTACAAGATTACAAACTAAGTATAGAACGCTTATTATGTTTCAAGTTACTCAAGTTATATGGTCTAAGTACACATGTTCGGCACTTAAACACGTCCGCAAGTTGCAGTTGGTGGGTAATAGTCATGTTTCAGGCTTAGAAGTAAGTTATTTAAATATCCATGTCAAGCTCGTGTTTGGCAAAAGGAAATACTTTCTAATTATGAGGTTCGTAAGGAACCTGTTCTCTACTGATCCTACAACAGTTTTCTTACATATGGTTCAGTTGCCTATTCCCTATTCTCAAACACTCATCATCATCAGCCTATTGCAGTCCACTGGACATAGGCCTCTCCAGCTGTTCGCCACCTAGGGCAAACTTCTGGAGGATATACCTACCCATAATCGCCACGCTGGGCAGGCGGGTTGGCCATCGCAGGGCGTAGCTTCTTCCTCCGGTGACGCTGCTGCCCGTCATCGGCCTCTGGTATTTAGCTACACCTTCTATCGTTATGGTTTTACCGCCACCAGTCGGTTTGCCAGAGCCTCGTTTGTTGTTCGGCAGGATGCACCACGGGCAGGTGAGGATGGCTTGGAGCGAAAAGGTGATAGGTCGCTCCCTTACATCCCTTATTCTTAAACACTACCCTCTATTTTCTTTATTAGTTAAATAATATAACGGTTATGGCGTTGCTGCTTACCGAAATATATCTTGAATATTTCATGGCATTCATAGTGTTTTACTTTTTTTGTTGGACAACGTCGTCGTTTTTGAAACTAATAAAAAAATAACAAACGTCCTGTCACATCCGGGAAGCGTATCAAGCATTAGGTCCACTGAAGACGAAGAGTTGAGGCGATCGGGTATCGAGGGATATTATAAATATTTCTGCTGTTAATTTCATCTTTTCTAAATAACTATGTAAAGGCCAGGCCTTGTAATTCACCGAACCGTTGGGAAGCAGATGTGTCTGACCTATAACTTGAGGCCCCGCGACCGCATTGATTAGATTTAGAAGAAATTCTTAATACCTTATTTCTACCTTGTTTTAAACAGGGACGTAAATTGCATATCGTGCGACGCAAAGGCAGTGATGCCGACGGAGGCGGAGAGCTCGGTGCCGGTCAGCCGGCCCATGCCAGCCAACCTGTCTATGAAGCCTTATCTCAGCTACGAGTTAGGTAATAATATCTACTAATAAGAGTCACTTACCACTTGAAACATGAACCACAAGTCCTATGAGAGTTTCACGAAATTATCCGGAAACGAACTAATGTAACCGAAATTCTTCATCTCAGTCGTTCACTCTTGGAAAGATGAAAGATTAGTCTGGTACTGTGGTTGCGGCTTTCGCGATCCGTTTCCACCGGTCTCTGTAGGTGGTATAGCGAGAGTATTCCACCACAAGTGTCTTGGTGACGAAATTGTTGGTGTCTGTCCATCGTGTAGGTGACCCGATGGACGTGGTCAGTTTTGCCTTCAACTCTGCTCTGGATAACGAATGCTCCATGGCTCCATCGAGTTGTTATTACGGGTAGCCGAAATAGGTTAATTCTATTATGTACTTACTTTTTTAAAGGCAAACAGTGATTTCACAGTAGAAATGGTATACCTACTAACTGTCTGACTTGATTAATAATTATGTCGGCATATCTTTATTATTATCCACTCAGAAATTATGATTGCCTACATAGCCTACTTAGTCATAAGTAATATTGTGTTTGTACATTTTCTTTCAGTCAGTTTCTGTCTGATAAAATCCTCGACGTTACTTGTAGAAATGCTGATTATGATGATACCTAATGATGAACAATCAAGTCATAAGTATGGCCACAGTTCCGTATAAGCTACTTCAAGTCCCTTTTACTTATTCATTCAATCCTAACTGGCATACGTGGAATATTGCGTAATAACTTTAAGGCGATAAGACACTGCGACATCTAACCAGAAACCTTTAGTGCAAATTGTTATTACCTTATTATTCCAGTCGGAGTTATCATTATCACATTCATAGGAATCCGGGTAACGCCCGCATACAATGTTCTCGAGTTGAAACCATCGATTGATATTCTCACCGCGTCTTTGGAAAATTTTATCGATTCAACTAGTTTCTTCGCGACTTCATCTATAAATTCCATTAAAATACCGAGCAATGCTAAACAGTCTCTTTAAGATCGCTGATTACATAATATTCCTTTTATTTACTTACTGCACATGCGTTAGTGTATTTAATAAAGGGTAACGAAGTAAGTAACTATTTGTAGATGGTTTATTTGGTGGGTTATTCCTAATGAACTTGATATCATCATCAGCCTATAGCAGTCCACTACGGACATCCTCCTCTCCAGTTGTTCGCCACTTTGGGCAAACACCTGGAGGATTTACTCCTAACCGCCACACAAGGCAGGAGGGTCATTCGCGATGGTTATACCGTCACCAGTCGGTTGCCAGAGCCTCGTCTGTTATTCAGCAGGATGCACCACGAGCAGGTGGTAGGTCTAAGATGATAGGTCGTTCCCTTACATCCCAACTACTACTATGGAATTTTTATTTACAGATGCGATACGGAAGTCTCAGCAGACGAACTTGCCGCAGCGGAATATGCACGATTGGGAGCAGATCGACAAACAAATGGGTCCGAGCAAACAACCACCACCGCCGCAAAAAGCAAGGTGACAATGTTACAACCTGGGAAACCTCTCTTTAACCCTTTACTGCTGGATAATACACACATTCTGACAGCGGATACTGTATACCATGAAAATAAAAAGGCTTTCATATAATGACAGTTAAGCAGCAATGAAGATCAACTGTCTAAATCTCACTTTCATCGACCAAAGGCTTTTGTGCAAATTCAGAACCGATATTTGGTGATTCACACTATCCTCATGCTTTGCTTTTCAATAGCGATGCAAGATATATCTTAAACCATTTATTGAGGTGCAGTTGACGAAATCCCTCTACTCTTAGGGTTTTGTAGTGACCACGCATGCAATTCTGGTCTTTCCCGAAAAATCTTCTTGTTTAATTCATAAATATGGTAGAAAAGCAACCTTACATGTTAAATATAATAAGCGAGCTTTCCTTTAGAGCATTCAGATTAGGCCATGCACAAACGTACTAGAAATATCTTTTTGTTACCTTCACAAGAGGTCGCTGTTGTTATTATGATATCTTCGGCCCAGTCAGTTTTTAACCCCCGACGCAAAAAGGACGAATGTTTAACCCTTTCACGGGCACCGCAAACTACGCCAAACTTGAGCAAAGTCAGTATTAAATAAATAATAGTAGACTGAGGAGATCATTCCATAAAAAAAAAGAAAAAAAATGACCCTGAAAATAGGTCTTTCAGGCGTGGCAAAATATTTGCCAATGACCTTTAAAAAATTTAACGTGGCCACTATATTGCCAGTGTTCGGAGAAAATTAAAATAATTTTTATTTTATTCAAATATTTATCTAAGAAAATGTCATTAAAAATATTGGCATTTGTCAAAAAACACTCAACACGAATATAAAACTTAAAATTAAATGACTCAACGTAAACAACAAGTTAAAATAATATTTTTTCCCTTTTTTATCTTTTTTCTATCTTTTTTATATACTTATTCCTCTTACGAGTATATGATTCAAACGCCGTGCTGGCAGTATAAATCCTGCTCCATGTAGGTGTATGTGTATCGTTTTAGTTTTGTAATTTTTTTTATTATATTTATTTATTCTATCCTGTGGCTTCATCAAGACTATTTTCTGACATAAAACCATCTGGGATTTCTTCAATTTCACTTATTTGTTTTGTACTTAAGGGTTTCATAATTTTCCTTTCATTTGGTATATAAAAGAAATAAAATATAGTTACGTAACTACCTAAGCATCGGCAAAAGTTTTGCCACACTAGTTTTGTTTACGGGCATTGGCAATTATTTTGCCACCTATATATTTTGTTCACGGGCATTGGCAACCTCGAAGATTTTTGTCAAAAACTTTATAATAGAGAAATGAATCAGCGAAATTATTATTATGTTAAGTAGGAAAACTATTTAGGAGTAAAAATAATGATGAATACTGACTTTTCACTCGGACAATCCTCAGATTTAAACGGCTATTTACGAAGTGGCACAAAAACGTCGCACACTTACGCCATATTTTTGCAAATGACAGTAGTACAAGATAGCTAAACCAATCAGAGACTTTCTTTTTATTTTATCGTCTTTACAATATATGGAGCTAAAAGTAATGAGCCTTATTTGTGGTTGATAAGGCTTAATTTTGTAATTATGTTTAAAAATATGGACTGGCAACTATTTTGCCTATACCAATGAAAGGGTTAACGATTCTTTGCCAAAGTTGACAACTTTTTTCTGCAGAAACTCTGCTTTACATATCTACATCACCATTTGCATGCACCAGGTCGGAAACAGACAAGCATCTCTGCAACCGCTACTGCGGCGGGTCGCACACGGTGACCACTCCTGCGCAGCGCGTGGCGCGGCTCGGCCACTTCATCAAGCAGTGGGGGCCCGACGTGCTGCCGCTCTCTACAGGACTTGCGGCCGGTGATGACGGCAGGGTTCGTACATTAATCGTTCTTGTTTTTTTTTATATCGAATAAATATCATAGTGGCTTCCTTGTGCCTGATGGACAGCTAGAAAGGAAGCCCAAATCGCTCTGAAAATGGACGGGAAACCAGAGTTTCCAGTCAGTTACTACAGCCATGCTGGCCCGTGAGATACTTCATGTTTTATTTAAAGGATCCCATACTATAAGAAGGAGAACACGCATGAGCTGGTAGAGAATTCCACTTTTTAATGGTACGGCATTATGTATATTATGGTGCTCGATGACTGCTTGTAAATATTGTAAACGTCAGTTTTCAGTCTGCCTCTATCTGCATAATGATCGGCCGAATAACCAATAGGCTATTAAAAGGCTAAAAATTGTAATTAGTCTTTTGGCTTATTCAAAAATAAAAGACACGTATTTTTCCTTTTTTCATTCAAATAAACAATAGCAAAGATACAAGGCATCAAAAATTAAGAGTGGGAGTCTTTGACGTCACTCGCTCCTGTAAAAATGCCGCGCCGAGTGACGTCACGCGTAGTTTCAACTGGCTATAACTTTGTAATTTTTAGTCTAATTTACAAATAAAAAAATACCTGTCTTTTATTTTTGAATAAGTTAAAAGACGGACTAATTAGAATTTTTAGGCATGAAAGCCTATTGTAAGCAGCCTCTATCCAGCGTTTCACATTTATCTAAATCTTATTTACAATTGCTTAAATAGGTAGTAAACGAAACTGTGAACTGCTATCAAACTCTCTCGTTTGGCACTTTAGCACGGTTTCTGTGCAAAGCCAACGACCAAACAAGAACTGGCTCGCATAAACTATTCCTTCACATTTGTCTACTCACAAAGTTTGGGGAGAGATCGACTTGAGGCTTACATGCTCTCCGAAGAACAGGGACATGGTAAATACCGCCGACTTTGTGCCTCCAGAATTCTACTAATTAATTTCTATGAAAAATCCAATAATATGCCTCTCCGATCCGAGACTTCCGAATTCTCTAGCCACGCATGTTCTACGCCAAGTAGATATGGCTATAAATTATAATTCTAAATCACTTTTGTTTCAGCTGTACAAAGTGACCACTGGGGAAAGTGCAAATGTTGGACCCGGTAAATATTGCATTAATGTATCATATCTGCAACATTGTTCTGCCAGGAATTATTTTATAACCACCTTCATTATTCGTTATTGTACCACCTAAGGTCAAAAAACGTTCTCCCAACAGTCAGTATCGAATTTCGTTACACCCAATCAAGCAATCCTGCTATAAGTACATAATATCTCCCTTATATCTTATTTTAACAATTTTGCGATAATTTTAATGCTTTTAGGCGGAGCTGTGGACACTACTTGCACAAAACCAACGCCCTCTAAACACGAGAGGTCAATGAAATCGCCGCCGAAGCCGATGGTAATAAGTGCGGTAAGTCCTTATTATCTCAACTGTATTTGCAAATATATTTTTAAAAACTCGTTGATCTGGCCGATAAATTGCAAAATATTTTTTTGTATTTTTATTCTACATGTTTTATACACGTCATTTTAAACTTTAAAATTAATTTCAGGAATGTCGCTGCTTGGATGGAGGTAACTTTATTGCTACCTAAAAAGTACGGTTAATATCTAAAATCATCAAATACAAACTACATACTGAACATTATTATTATTTTGTTTCAGGTGACCCAAAGAAAGGCTAAAATAATTTGCATTCGGATTTCGAGTTCTTTTAATAATTTAAATTATTATTGCTAGCCTCGTCAATTATTTTGTTTTAACTAAAATATATTTATATGTGAATCATGTAATATGCAAAATTAAAAGCATTTTTTTGTATTACATTTTTATTTTAAATGGTAAATCTATTACCATACATTTCTTAACTACCACGCTAAACATAAATGAACTGTCTTTTAAACTAAAAGAGATATTGACACAATCCTGAAGCATAATGGTTTACTTAAAACTTATTATCTAAATTTTGTATGTACATAATTATTCATATTACCACCATTGGCTTGTGGATCTATCTGCTTTTTATTATCTAACTCTATATTACAAAACCTTATTCGGTTAGCACACAAGATTTTTAAAAAGATTTTTTAATATTTCAATACAAATGTGCAACCTAGGGAATCGATTGAAACACAAGCAAAATTAATCCCTATTTTTGGCCTACACCAGAGATGAATGTTATGCAAATAACAATCTTATTTTAATTATTACGACTATTGAGTTCTAATCTATTTCAACATCCTTAAATGCGAGAGGCGATAAACGAGTCGTCAAACTATCATAAAACACAAAAAACCGAGATTATACTTAAAAAAATATGATAAAATATATCATAACCACATTCCTACAAATATCTTATTATTCGCACCATAAGTATCTTCAGAGTTACATTAATACTATTTACAATTGAAAAAACTTGATTCAAAGATCGTTAGGACGTCATAAAAACAAGTAATTTTGAACTTAACCATAATATCCATAATTATTATCACATATTGACAACGCACAAGACTAACAGCTTTTGTCAAAATAATAAAGGAACTAGAAATTATACAATGACTTGCATAAATCAACGGGAGCCTGGTGTAATAACCCTCTTATATTATGTTATAAATCGTAATAATAAAAGGTTAATGCGTCCACTACGTACTAAGAATTAAACGGGCAAAAACGTGATGTGTCTCAAAGATTAACGACACGAAATATACAGGGTTATCTGAAAATATCGGCAACCTCTTACCTACATAATAATGGTAGTGTTAAATAATGGTAGTGGTAGTGCTTAAATGTAAGATTATCTTGTTAGAACGCAAATTCGAAATTATAAAAAAAATTGCCTATTCTAACAAATCAGTTAACAAAGTTTGTGTTTGTTTGTGTATTTAAATATTGCTCCCCCATTCTACAATTATTGTTGATGTTTTTCAAATAACCCTGTATGTTTGAAATAGACTATTTACAAGATTTACGTCATACTATATTGGCGTAATCATTAACTTATAAAATGTTGTTAAACAACATCCCAGTGTTTTTATTTCATACGAAGAAATAAACACTTTATCCTATTTGCACTTCTTTGTATCTCAAGGTCGGTATTTAATCAGTCACAATCTAAAACTATCAATGGCAAGCCATCGAGTTAGTTTTGTAAAGTTCTTATATACCAACCACACACAATTTTAATGAGTACTTACTAAAGGCCTGTACTAAAGACCAGGTAATAAACAATATCCGATCGTATCATTGTGTATCACTAATGATACATATCAACATGTTCTCTATCCCCATGTATCACCAATGATACATAACAAATGGATTTAAATTACATTCAGCTAAACAGTGAATCGTATTCAGAGTTATGAGCTGCTCTACCATAACGACCTTTGGCATATACACAATTTAACTAAAAATATTTTTATACATATCGTGATAACATTGAATCGACAATTTTGGCCTAACAAGAGGACATTCACGTCATTACGAGCTTATCGAATCGATATTCGTATACGCATTCGTTTACGACGTTAACTATTACTAACCAATTGCCATGCGGTATCACTATAATCTTTTTAGCATACATTTAACCGTAAATCACAGTGAACGCATATTTAGGGCGGGTTGTGGACTTTAAATGGATGTCACACATAACCCCAACATTCTATACTCAAATTTAACATGATTCACACGCTTACAGTGTCATATTACCAGGTAAGTGTATGGTAATAAAGCTTAGATAAGTTCCCGAGCGAGCCGTGTTACCAAGTAAGCATAAGGCAGGCAGCCTTAATCTTTTGACCGCCGAGAAATGAGAGAATAGAAAATCTATTGTCATCGACGCATATAAACGTTCAAAGCACAAGCATACTCAGCTTTTACTGAAATTAAAAGGTCTTCCTTTTTTAAAATATATGCTTGTAAGTAAGGCAACCCGCATCTTCAAAAGACGTCTTGAAATATCAAGTCTGCAAGTACATCATGTTTCTGCAGAAATCAGTAGGGCTATTCACAATGTATTCACCTGTTTCCGCTCGCATACGTACGTTAACTTTCAATGAACGTAATTAGAATTTGACATTAGTTGTACTATACTAATGTCAAACTTGAATGAACGTGCGAGTTTCTGAATTCAAGCGAAAATAGGTATTGTGAACAGCCCCGCTGCTGGTACGTAAAGATGTTGCTAATCATGGCTCCTTCAATGGTATCGCGTATACCGATATCACAGTTTACACAGAAGGCTACGTGAAGCTCCGCAAAACTTACAAAATTTCACCAACGATATTGTTGCACTGAAGTGTGGCGGAGTTGACATATTATAAGCAATAACATTGGTCAATTTTTGCTAGCCTCGGATTAAATGTGTGCAGCGCCAGCTTCTCTGAAAACGGTCTAAATATCCCGTGTGTGGTATCCATATACGCGGTATACTAAAGCAGCCATGGCGAGGAACCTTAAAAACGCACCCTAAAGCTGTTTATGGACCAAAGCGCTACGTGGTACAATCCACCAATAGAATCGCATAAAACCTGCGCTGTCCCGCGATTTGTGGATTTTTATTACGTTCATAGCCTTGGTCCTCGGTCCGTTACAGTGCATACGTAGCCGTATTGAGGGGCTTCGACAATCGCCAACAAGTATGGTTGCGCTTAAAAAGCCCGCTACATCAGCTCATTAAGGTTGGGAGCTGCAATACTATTATACACATACTATTAGCCGTTGCATCTCCATATGAACACATCATACGCGCGCATAGGTAATATTATTTCTGCATTTATTTAATTAGCCGTTTTATCGTTATATACACATCGTATGCGTATGCATAGCTAACATTCACAGCATCTGCATTAATTTAATTTCTAGGCCCATTACATACGAGTAAATCAGCATCCAGTCTCTCGTTCCTTAGTTAAAAGTTGCTCTAGCGATGCCTTCCGCGGCCGCCGTGGTTGCCGTAGTGGTTGCCGCCCTCGCGGCTGTACCGGCGCTCCTTGCGCTCGTCCCGGTTGCCGCGCGACCGGTCCCGCCTGTCGCGGTCCCGGGACCACTCTTTGTCGTGACTCCTATGGGAAACGACCGTGTGAAACTCAACTTTTTATTACGTTACTTATATGATACATTGGCCCACCTGATTGCGATAGATTTAAAAATTACGTAAATAAAAAGATTGACAGGGCGAAAAGATTTCCTTCCTTCAACATTTATCACAGTGTCATGATTTTCAGCACTAGGCTTATTTATCCATGCGACTGGGCAGAGGCCATCGGACATAATTCAAAGATAAAGGTAAAGTGCTCATCGTCATCAGGTACTCAAAGGGAACGATTGAAACTCAAAAGGAATAATTTGTTTGTTTCTATCTCTTCCTTGCAAAATTTAATAATTTGTTACATTATCGTCAAATCAACAGACTTTATTATGTGTGGTCGATTTCTGTCTGATTATTTTTAAAATTCATGTCACCTGTACCTGTATTACGTTGTAATTTTAGTATCAATGATATATTTCTTTTAAATGTACATACATATTTTCTGTATACTTGTTCTACATATTCGTTCTACTGATCATTCTTATTTATGACATGTATGTGGTATTATTAGTAATAATTTGTATATAGTCTAGCGTACTAAAGGGCGTAATAATACCCGTAGATACAGACAAAATTTACAACTGTTACAAATTGTATAGCAAAGCACTCGCCATCATACAAACTTCCATATTTTGTTGTACTAATTAAAATGCCTATTGCAATCTCTATTAGCATCTCCTACCCCCTTTATTTCGGAGAGGGAGTGTCTAGGTGGACTGCAGTTAATAAGCACACCGGCAGTAGGTATATGAAAAAGCTTGCTTTTGATTCTTGTAAAGTAAACTGTCTATAGATAGATCATATGCTGTATTAACTCTTAAAAGGAGTCCCTCGATTTACCAGTCATGGTGTGTATCAATCAGAGCTACCTAATGTCTCCAACTAGCCCGACAAGTGTAAGTAACTAAGGACTGTCAACAGCTACTGTCTCTCCCCCTATGACAAATTGTTATTAAAGGGGAGGGCCCTTTAATAACAATTTGTCACAGGGGGAGAGACAGTAGCTGTTGACGCACGGGTAATGGTTAAAGAAGAATGATAAACCACTACGGACAGCACTATTTGCCATATTCAAGAGTCACTGCACTGTCATTGACTAGTTCCCACCAATTATTACTTTGACATCTCTCTCTGGTTAAAGTTGTTCATCGTAATTAAATACTTTTAACGTTGGATTGCGTTAGTAAATACTTTTCAAATTATAAAACAGTGTTTTACACTACTAATCATCTGACTAGCTACTACTGACCTGGACTCCCCGGCGGAGCGGCTGTCTCTGGACTTGCGGCGCGCGGGGCCGGCGGCCTTCGCCCGCGGCGACCTCGACCGCGACTTGCGACCCTTCGGCGAACTCTCCCGTTCACTGTTCAGGTTGAAATCGTCGAATCTGATAGAACAATTAATAAAGTAATGTTATCCTTTTCCACCATTCACACACAATAGAATTTTAATTGTTATGTATCAAATGTGATACATGGGACAGGCAACCTGTTAAAATTCATCAATTATTAGGTTCTGATTTTCCTGACTTAGCCAACCATTGTTCGTCCTAGTAGACAATGCATTCAGTGTCTCATTCTGCATAAGGTATTTGCCGAAAGTTTTTTAGTGTTTTCCCTGCCTCATCACCCGTCTGGAGGCAGGCGGGTCCCAGATACTCTTACTTTGCCACATGGTGCGTTTCCATGATATTGTAGCAAAATTATTTACGAGTCTGGGTAAGTCTTTTATTTGAGAACACCCATCCACCTCAATATATCGATTTATGTAAATGGAGCAGAGATGAAACATGATTTGCAGAGTGTGATGGTGAGATATGCCGCTCCTACTCTGCTACATAGCTCAGAAATAAGTCCAATAAATTCCTAGCTAGTGGAAAAACACCCAAAAGTTAATGTTTTTTTGCAAATAATCATCTACTTTTACTGTTATATCTAGGTACATATGGAGTAAACTGAAAAAGTTAATCTTAACTAATATTATAAAGATGAAGAGTTTGTTTGTTTGAACGCGCTAATCTTAGGAACTACTGGTCCGAATTGAAAAATTCTTTTTGTGTCGAATAGACCATTTATCGAGGAAGGCTTTAGGCTATATAACATCACGCTGTAACTATTAGAAGCGAAGAAATAATGAAAAATGTAAAAAAAACGGGGAAAAAATAACTATTTCACGCGGACGAAGTCGCGAGCACAGCTAGTGATAACATAGTGTGACAACTTACTTGTTTTTAGGCGCATGTGACGAACTGTGACTAGAACTGGAGCTTGATGACGAGCTCGAGGAAGATGAGGAACTTCGAGATCTGAACAACAACAAGCATTATTTCTTTAGTATGAAATTCACAAAGGCAAAGTGTTTGACTAGCTGTAAAGGTAGCTCACTGATAAGACTCTGCTCTTACCTGGCAAAAAATATAGCTCTTTAGATATACATATTTTACATTGGCATCATTTATATTAAACACCTTGTCGTCAGCGAACTTACCGCCGACAGAATGCTCGGTGACAATGTGAAATACGAGTATATCTCAAGAGCAATATCTAAAGCCCATATTTGAATTTTATTCTTTTTCCCGGGTGGGAGCAGAGTCGTGTTAAGTGTGCTAGCATCTTAAATCCATAGTATTATATTATATACTTTCCAGATTTTGAGAAGCATTAAATATGTTGCAAATATGTAATATTTATTGACAAAGTGCGGTCACGGTGGCGAGCTTTGGGAGAGGCCTATGTCCAGCAGTGGACTGGTATAGGCTGATGATGATGATGATGATTGACAAAATGTGAATATTAAGTCAGTAGTTGTAAGGTCACCTTTTACTACTCTTCTTTGGAGGCGGCGAGCCCGGATTTCCATTTTTATCCCCCTTTTCTTGACCTTCTTTTGAACTTTCTCCCTCTTTAGGCTTGTCAACATTTTCTGTAATCATGAGAGTTAATCATCGTAAGCAATAGGCATAAAAGCATATAGCATTATAAACAATAATATATTATGTAACAAATATTCTCGTATTTACTAATTTAAAAGTAAAATAGAAAAGATATTTTAAAAATTATTCAATATGTGAATTTAGATGACAAAAGACTTCAATAAATCCATAAAAATTTGCCATATTCCCTACCAATTTGATTAATAAAATTACTGATATTCATTTTCTTTTAATAGAGTTATATATAATTATGAAAAGATTTTTGATAAAATATTGCAAAAACTAAACTTAAACTTTGCGCAACCGTTGTGGCCTGCTGAAAAAATGACGCTACAACATAATTACTACACATGTAAAGCAAGAAACAATGAAAATAATATATACCAGCTTTAGAAGAATTGCCCTGCTCCTCATCGCTTCCCCAGAGGTCGTACTTGGACAAGTCTGCCTCGTCTCCAGACTCCTCGTCTTCATCTTCTTCGTCTTCCTCACCCTGGGAAGCCGACGATTTGCTCTGCAACAATAATCACATAAATATTACCTAGTCTCAAACAAAACACAGTACTGAAAGCAAATTTATTCTGCTTATCAAAATGTAGCAAATATTTCCAACACAAGTAGGGCTATTCACAAATGCATCTGTCTCGAATACATTCTCTATAGTTAAAAATTTCAATCAAGTTGTCAAACGTTTACACTAAAAGCTGTTGGAAAAGTTTTCGATGAGAGAGAACTGTCAAATTTGAATGAATGATCGATAATGTTTTCACTTGGATCTCTTGTTTCCAAGAGGCACCTTTCCAAACACATTTGTGAATAGCCCCGAAGATATATTTTAGAGTTAAGCAAAAGCTTTAATTTGAAAGAGTTATTAAGCTGAAATTTTAAGATGGTGTCGACATTGATAACAAGAACTGATACAAACCTTCTTTTTACGTTTAGTCTTCTTCCCATTTGAAGACTTTTTGGGCCTATCGGGTGGTTTTACTGTAAGCTTTAACCTATTCAACATTATGGGTTTCGGCAGAGCAAAACTCTTGAAATTACCAATCACAGGTGCATTTTCATTCAAATGTGGTTTGTGTGCGTCTGTTTTGTTCTCTTCGCTGCTTTTGAGATTGATGTTTAATTTCCTACCAATACTTGAAGGCAGCACTACTGGTCCCGGATCGAAAATGTCGCTTAAAAAGGGCGTATCTCCAGTGTTCCCGTCTAGCTTTTCCAACTCTCTTTCTATACTTCCATCGTGATTAGACTCTCTCTCCCACTCTTCGTCATTTGTCAAATTAATAGTCTCCACATGTTGCACTTCATCAGTCTCTTCATTATCCACGTTATCACTTTGATTATGTTCAGTGCTAGTTTGGCTTGCAGTTTGATTAATTTGCTGCAAATTTTGCAAGGCTAACAATAATGTGTTGGTGTTAATCCCTGCAAGCAAATTGGCGAGATCGAGCGCAGGCGCTGGTTGGGGAGCAGCTATTTCTATCTCTTTGTTTTGTATATCCTGAGATACATCATTCACTTTACTTGAATCTAATATCATTTCAGGTGTAGGTATATCTTGCACAGAGGTCTGCATGTTTTGATCCTGAGCAGTGTGCCATTGTTCATTGTCACTAGGCTTAATTGTTATTGATTCAAGAACCTGGATTTGTTTTGATGGCTTTATTGTCTCTTGCATCTTTTCTTGAGGTTCTTCAGTTAATTGTTCTTCGGACATACAAATAATTTCATTTGAAAGCTCTGCTGGAATACCCACTGGTTCATTAATTTTCAGTGTAGAACGTTGCACATCTTTAGAGCTCGAGTTTTCAGTACATTCCTTTTCATTGACAGGCTGAAAATCTTTCAAGATTCCCAGTAACATGTCTTGTTTCACCTGGATTATTTCTGGTGTAATTTTTCTAGGTATAGCCTGTACAGACTGATCATCATCAGTTGCATATAACATGTTAGAAATGGGGCTTTGGGCTCCTGTACCAATAGGGCTTTGATCATGTTTGTCAGTGCCTTCATCTGTGCTATCATTTTTATAAAGTGCATCATCATCTTCATCCCATGTTGTTTCAAATTTTTTATGTACACCATCATATTTTTCGAGATCATTCTCTCTTTCTGGACTCACATTAACTTGGCCGTCACCCATAAAGATGTCCAAAATACTTCTATTTTTCGATGTGTTAGTGGATTGTACAACATCGAAAATGCACGAAGTGTTCTCTGGTATTTTATCTACGACAATGGGAGTAGATTGTGCAGATTTAGTTACAACGGGTAAATATTCATTTACATTTGCATTTTCTGTACCAAAATCGATGATTCGATTTGCAGTCACAGTATGATGAGAAGTCAGGAAACTGTGGTTTGGTGAAGGGTAAATTTCTTTTGATGATTTGGCCATAGGTAGTTGAACAGGCACAAGTGGATTTTGATTTTTCATTGTAACATTACAATCATTTGTTTCTTGAGTGTTTTGAGTGCTTCTAGAATTCTGAGTAACAGCAAAATTTCCAGTATTCTGAACATTTACAGCACTCCCAATTTTGTTAGTAGCAGCACTTCCAGTAGTAATACTTTGAGGAATTATAGTATTATGTATACTTTGTGAAATTACAATATTAGTCCTGTTTTGAACACTAGCAACATTCTGAATATTTTTGATATTTGCCATACTAGGATTGTTTTGGATACTCTTGTTATTAATGTTATGAATGTTTGAAGTGTTACGAATATTTTGACTGCTTGCTACATTATAAAAATGTTGCATTTGTGGTTTTTGCGGGCTTATGGAATAACTATTCTTATTAGGCGTGTTAGTAATAGGTTCATTAGATATATTCATATTTTTTCCAAATGCACTTCCATTCCCTTTAGCCCAATAGCCTTTACGTCTGACATTATTTTTAAATTCTTGGTAATTTTTAGTAGTAGAACCTAATTTTGTAGGAATGTACTCACTTGAACAACCATCAATATCAATCACATTATCATGATTTCTGGCATTCATATTGCGCAAGTTACTTGTATAAATATTTCCAGTTACTAATGGTGCCTGCTCTGGTGATGGTTTTGCTGTGCTGTATCCTTGGAAGTTGGGATTTTCATTCGATTTGTAATTAGCAGGTTTTACAACTGGACCAGACACAACAGCTGGCCGCTTCTTCACTTTGCGTCTCTTTCGACCCTCACCATAAACCCTAGACAAGAAATTGTCATCTTCACTGTGATACGAAATAGAATCAGAATCCGAGTCATGGGCTGATGTTTTAGATGGTAATGAATTTTTATTGTTTGTGACAGAACTCTTGGAATTATTAGACTTTGCTAACTTTTCGGAGTCTGTGTCTGGATAGTTTGAATCTTGACTGTCTCTGGAACTGGAACGAGATGTGCCCTGTGAAGAGCTGGACTGACTTCTTGCTTGTGATCTTCTTCCTCCTGTGCTCACAGAGCTGCCTGTTCGACGTGTGTCTTGATCATTTACTCCAATTAGCAATGTTTCTGCACTTACACTTCTCTGCCTTGAAGACAACTTGCTTTGTACTTGAGTATCCTTATTTTGACTTTCATCTTCACTATCAGATATGATAGGAATCTCATCTGGATTAGGTATTCTTATAACAGGTTTTTTTACAAACTCAACTTTCTTTACATTCTCAACTGGAGGGGATATTGGTTTAACAATATCTTTTTTATCCACATGGCTATCAATTAGACATCCTGTAGTTAAAAGTCGTTGCCTCCATCCAAAAATAGTCTTGAAATCTGGTGCAGGTTTATCATAGAGCCACTCAAATTTTTCAGTGGTTATTTTGCAATTACTGTAAACAATAGCTAAAGCTGCCGCTCTCACTCTTTCTTCTAAAGTATACGTAACTTGAAAATCTTCTCTAGGTGTGGGGCCTGTGAATTTATAGACAAAATCATTGTTTGTTGATGAAACCCTATTTTCCATAACAGGGTCATATGCCTTCACCGGTGAGTCGCTGCTGTCGCGTTTGCTCTTCTTTGAAGAGGTCTCGTAGCCAGATGAACCTGTCTGATCCCTATCCCCTGTACTAGAATACCTTTTACGTTGTTGGAAATTGCGTGATTGGAAACCATTTCTATAGGTAGGCAACATATGATCTTGTCTATTGTAATTTGTCTGAGATTGGAGCTGATGCCTCCTAAAAGCCATTTTAGAGAGTGGTGGCAGTTCACACACTGAACCATCGCTAAGGCTGCCTGTTACTTTCTCCTGCTCATTATTTGCGTGCATTACTTTTGGTGCAGGCCCTGGAATAACATGTTCCAGCTTTTCCTTCTGCAGCATTGTTGCTGGCAACTTTTTGAATGCTGCTCCTTCAGTGATGCCAACCTGAAGGCAGGAAAAATAATCTCCACTTTAATAACGATGTGCTTCAAAAGTTTATAGCATCTAAGTAAACATCAACTCTTCATAGCTTCAAATTCCATTATCCCCTGAATTTTATAGATTGCTTAGAAAAGCATAGATGAAACAAAAATTATAGTTTTGAAAAAGATACAAGAACACATGGCATGTAGTTATACCAAAATCATGGCTCATGTTAATTTTAAACAAAACAAAAAGGAAATTATAGGAAAATATTAGTTAGACAGTTACCTTGTCTTGAGACTCGTGCTTGCGTTTGCGCTTCTTCCGCCCAAACTCGTCATATTCATCGTCAGAGGACGGTTCCCGGCGGCGATACTCGACGACCCCGCGCTCGTTGTATCCTCCGCCATAGCCAGTACGAGCTTCCACCTAAAACGGATCATTATTGATTACTTAATTCATAATACATCCAAAGATCACAAATGCAGTCGACAAATACACGTACTTCACCAAATTTGGGAGCATTGCACACATTGCAAGTATGACGCCGGGCCCAGTTCACGTTTGCACACTTATTGCATTGCCAATCGTCCGCATTAAACAGCCCCCGAGACTTTTCCGCCGCAGATTTCCCGATCTCCGTGCCAAGTTTCTTTTTGAAAGGCTTTCCGCCGTCTGGTCTCTCCTTGTTGCAGCGATAACATGAAACCCGACGCGCAAAATTTATATTTCCGCAGTTCGGATCGCTACAAATCCAATCGCCGTCGTTCATTTTGTCATTGATGGATTCCTTTCACGACTACAATAAATGCATCCACATGTTTGGATAAAGTATCGAACAGCTCCCCACACTTTAGAGCGGACACGAATTATCTTGTGCACAATATGTGTAAATAAAAGTCAAAACATTGACGGTAATCACCACTTTCAAAGAAAACCAAGCTCACTTTTACAAGAAAAGAAATCAAGCTTCACGCCAGCCATGACATGATCGAGAATAAAAAAAATGCGAGCAGCCATAGACTGATTTTACAATAGACAAAACATTAATATCCGGTTTAGCAAACACAAACAAAGTGATAGAAACGAAACGCAGTATAAAGCAATGAATGCCCTTGTCTTTCATCTACAAATAATAGAAATATTATATCTAGAGTTCGTATTCATAATTTTATTACAATAACAATGTTACAAAGTACATTACTTATTTCTAATTTCATAAATATGTAGCTACTTTATGTAACCTTACCAAAACAATGATGAAAATTTCATATTGCAAATTGCAATAAACATTGCTCAACTACAGTATGAACATTACTGTTTTTTTTACCATTAATTTTAAGACCAAATGTATCCACCTAAATTTATGCAAATTGAGTTTGAGTTTGAACATTTTATAACCTGCTGATTTTGATACATATTATTTTTAAATACATATTATAGATAGCTAGCAATAACTAAACGCAAATCCGTATTTGCAGTTTTCGTGTTTTCCAGCGCAGCTCGCGCGCAATTATAGCTGTCAAAATTGTTTATTGTTACCTAGGTTAATTTAAACAAATTAGAGATATTTATTTAAATTTATCATATTTGTTAATAAATTAATATTTTGATAAGTTGTACCGAAAATGTGGCGAGCTTGTAATTCATCAATTTGCTATTCTTGTTTTGAATGAGCAACCAACTGGATTATCACGAAGCTGTCAAAAAATACGCGAATATCTTGTGCTACGGGAAATTTACATAATGTTCTCACACAATGTATGAAGATGACAACATTACCTGTACACCAAAGCGATACGCGCTCTCAGAAGTGACAAATTCAGCCAGCTATGTGTCGCCCAATGCTAACCTCAAGTTGCTAACCAGTGTCGCGTTGCAAGAAAATGATTCTGTCAACTACAATGTTTCGCCGTACCCGACTCCGCCACCAAGTGCTGTACATCGTAAAGAAAAATCTCTACAAATACTATGTGACAGGTGTGAATTTAATTTATGATTAAGCAATAATGGTATTCCAATCAATGCATCACATTAACATCACCAAACTATCGCAGTCAACAGCTGGACACAGGCCTCTCTTCAGTTATTCGCCACTTGGGGTAAAATTCTGGGGTGTGAGGCTTTATTCATAAATGCCATGCTGGGCAGGGTTGGTGATTTGCAGAGGTTACACTGCTGCCCGCCATCTGTCTGTGGTCCACCAGTTGGTTGCCAGAGCCTCTTTCGTTATTGCATTGCTGTTATCGCTTTATATGCAATGTGTTTGATACATACTTTTGTTGTAGATTTTTAGAATTATACCCTCTACATGGAAATGGCACTGTGGAAATACAATTGGACAGCACAGCAGCCCGGCTAGGAGTAGAGAAACGGAGGATGTATGACATAATAAATATTTTAGAAGCCATCCAATGTGCCGTGCACAGACGGAAAAACACTTACCTGTGGTATGGAGGATCAAGACTGAACTCTTTCTTGAAAATGCTGAAGAAAGAAGGAGAAAATCTCAAATTATCTGATGCCCTCCGAGGAAGGGCACCAAAGCCGCCTGCACCCAAACACAAGACCCTGGGAGTTATGGCACAAAGGTTTCTGATGCTGTTCTTGGTGGAACCACCAGTAAGTCTTTTTGAGGATTCATAACTTTTGTTACTTCTAACATCACTTTATCATCAGTCTATCAAGCTAACAGTATCATTTGTTTTTTGTTTAATTTAAAACAATATTTATGTGCATTATTTTATACTAGGGACCTTCCTGCTCACACACAGGTGCAATGCAATACTAAATATTCTAGACCAGCCATACTCTAAGTGTGTTCCGCGGAACCCTAGGGTTCCGCCATACCCCTGTCGGGGTTCCGCAAAAAGTTAGAAAAAAAAATCAAAACACCTCTCTCTAGTCGACCGTTGTGACGCGGCGTATCACGATTCACTATTATTATACTTGTTATGTAAGTAAGTAATAAGTAACTGATACATCTAATTATGCTTATTAATAAAAAATACACTTAAAAACCATTGTTTTATTGTAGGGTTCCATCAAGTATTTTGCTATCCAAAAGGGTTCCGTCACCAAAGATTGAGAACCGCTGTTCTAGACCAATCCCAAATCACAAGTTTGAAGATGTTATAGTTTCTGAGATTTCATGATAAATCTTGGTAAAGTCAAACAAATGAAATGCTTTTTGTTTCAGAATAAATGTATAAACCTGGAAATGGCTGTGAGGGTCCTCATTGACTCGTCCAACAAAAACAAAGCCGCTCTCTCGCCTGAACAGCAAGATCGCCAGCACAAATCCAAAGTGAGAAGGCTGTATGACATCGCTAATGTATTTATTTCAGTTGGTCTCATTGAAAAGGTCTCCGGTAACAATACTGTGTTAAAAAAGCCGGTGTTCAAATATGTAGGGCCGGTGAAAAAGAAAAGTGACGAAGTGCTTGTGGAGACTCCTCCTATCACGCCTCTCACTGTATTTGATGCACAGAAAACACCTGCATGCCACATTTTTGCTGGAAAATCGAAACGAAAGTTGGAATTCACAACACCACACTCCAGCAAAGAAATGAAGCCTAACATAGAGGTTTCACCAGATATACCAACACAGAAGTGGGATGAAATTTTACTTGTTGCTGACATGGAACTGACTAAAATTAACAATCACAAAATGATGTGATTCCTTATTTTAATTTAAAAAGAGTACTACATAGGTTATGTATTTTATATTATTTAAATTGATTTCCTTATATCATTGTCTTCCAGGGGGCTATATACATATTATTTAATGTGAAACTTGATATTTATACAATCCCTTAGTGTATACAATGCTGTTGTTATACTCTGCAACATAGACTAGGTATGTTAAATACCTATTGATGAAAGAGAGGATCGCTGAAATAATTGCTTGCACAAGGGTTGATGGTTATTATGTATTAACTTTGTCTTAAAATTATAGCCTTAAGCTATGTACTGTAGCTTATTAGAATATTTCTTAATTATGCTGTCATAAAAATTATGACTACAAAAAAAAATTATAACAATTATATTATATTTTGAGGTAATATTGTAAACTGTTCCTATTAT
Organism: Conogethes punctiferalis; assembly: GCA_031163375.1. Classification (NCBI taxonomy): domain Eukaryota; kingdom Metazoa; phylum Arthropoda; class Insecta; order Lepidoptera; family Crambidae; genus Conogethes; species Conogethes punctiferalis. The sequence goes on from CM062078.1 coordinate 13,761,127, forward strand.
TTAAATTTTATAAAGTTGTTGCTCAAAAATAAAGTTTATCATGCTTTGATTACGCTAACATAGAATGATTGTTAGTATTTATTGGTTTTGAGCGTAGTTCCGCCCAAGAAGTCCAATAATTCAAACACACTGTTATGGTATATGGTGACTTTTAAGTGCAATTAAAAAAAGAGTTTATTTAAGAAAGCCTATGAATTATAGAGCATTTCATATATTATATATTATAAAATACAAAAATGTAATGAACTTAATATACATGATAGTTTTATAAGTTAATTATTGTATACGAAGTTATATAACAAAGTACATTCATGATGGATGACAAGCTTTGACGCAATGAAAAAAAATTAAGTGCCTTAACAATCTGACCTTACAGTAAATATTATTTTAACATAAGTTGTGTGACTCGCCCCCAGGAGTCTCGTGACTGACTAGTAGTGATTTCTTTAAAAAGCTATACATAGATAATATTATAATTGTTTTAAACTAATATTCTTTATGAAAATGTAATTCACATTTGAAGTTTGTCACATTAGTAAAAGCAATGTGAATAGTTTTATAAAAGTTGCTTTTTATTTTCTATTTGTTTTTAAAGTATAGTTGTATTAAATAATACAAATTAGTTTGTTTTTTCATTCTAGAAACTGTTCAATCTTTATCAGCTTCACATAGACCCGCTTCTGTTAAGACCACGGTTGAGACACACGCTAATGACAGTGGCGATTCATCTACAGAAAAACTATAGGTAGGTACCTATAAACATCCGCAAAAATTAGGGTTGCTGAAACCATAGTTGTATGATTGTGATCAAGCGTGACCAAACAGAGAGAGTACAAGCTAGAGCTCATACCATACAAAAAAGTAAAAGCTACAGCTCAGTGGCTTTTGATTAAAGCCTCATCAAGTACCTACAATTTCAATAAAACTACAAGTTGGTGTCCAATCAAGGCTTATTAATAATATAAATAAACTATTTACAGTATAAACAGACACAAGTAATAATTACAATTATGCGATTTAAAGAAATTAATACAAAAATATTTTATATTCAAGTAGACACACACATAATATCCGTTTCAAAAGTTAAGTAGGTAAGCAATAAATTCAAGTGCATATAAAATTTTAACTACTGTATACTAATATCTTCGTGACATACTCTTACAAACATTTTATATAGGTAGTCTTCATTAATACCAACTATGTTTTTATATCAACGATAATGCACATAATTTTGAATGATTAATGTTTTTTACCAATTATTTATAAGATGTATGATAAATATTTGTGGATATGACACTCATAAATAGCATTGGAAGTGTATAATAGATTTTAACATCTCCTTTCCTAAACTTCCGTGCATCGAGGCCGAACGCAGCTGCGCGTATAGGTACCCGCCCCAGTAAGCAATGCAGTACTAAATAAATAGTCTAAAACTGACAACCCCCACTTTATCCCTAACGGTTGGCGTTTCGTACAATCTATTCTGCTAATATCTAAATCCTATAGGGAACCTATCTCCATAAATTTGAAGTTTGTATTTGTAATAGTTTCTGTAACTTCGTAATTAATCCATGGGTGGTACCTATTTCGCTTTTATATTTTGATAGAAGTGGTAATTTAACTTAATTAGGTATAATAGATGTTCATACACTGACTATCGTCGTATGCGCCCCACTATCGGCCGCGACGCACGCTTAAGGTCTTTACACATGATGCTATAAAGTCAAAGCATAATAAATTACAGTCGTTATTAACATTTAATGTTGCTAAGCGGCTTAATGCAAATAGGTGCTATTATGTAAGTACATTTATATAAGCGAGCGAAGTGGCGAGCATTGGGAGAGGCCTATTTCCAGCAGTGGACTGATGTGGGCTGATGATGATGATGATGATGATTTATATAAATAAATATTTAGTTTGTCTTTCTACAAAGTTACACCACCACTTTATGTCATCGCTGAACGGTGGGGGGGCGTTATACACCCTGGCGGTGGCAAGAAGAACGGTAGCTGGCAATGTCACACTTGCTCTATCATCATGGGGAACGACTCCTCGCTCTCTGCCTGTGGCAGCGACTCGATGTCGAAGAAACTGGCGTGGAGAGCCACCACAGTCACCGTGGCACCTGTGGAAAGTAACAGCGGCACGTTTTCACAAACTTTATATAGGTATGTACGGTAGAACTATTTTTATAAGTAGGTAGGTATACTACTTGAAATTGTGTTGGGATAATGTGTAGGTAAGGGAGCGACCTATCATCTTTTCGTACCAAGCCACCGTCACCTGCCCGTGGTGCATCCTTCTGAACAACAGACGAGGCTCTGACAACCGACTGATGGCGGTATAACCATCACGATTGAAGGTGTAGCTAATGAATAGGCTGATGACGGGCAGAAGCGTCGCCGGAGCGAGTAGTTACGCCCTGCGATCGTCAACTGGCATGCCCAGTGTCGCTATTATAGGTCCAGATCTTGCCCAAAGCGGCGAATTAACTGGTGAGACGTATTTCCAGGTTTCCAGGGGGGTTAGGGTTAGGCCGGCATGGCGGTGGCAACTGACCATTTGCTTGCCCGTTGTGACAGTGACTTGGGCCTCTCATTCGCTTTCCATCAGGCGTAGGGAAGCCATTACCTATGTCGAGCTACTATAAAAAAAATTATATGTATAGTGCGTGTTTCTTACCTAAAACCCAAAATAGCACCGCACCAGCACCGGCCAAATAGCAGAGCGCCATGGATCCCGCTCCAGCCACCATGTATTGCTGCGTCTTGGTCAGCTCCCAGCCCCCGATCTAGTCAGATATAGGTCAAGACTTAGGAGAGAGCAGAGCACCACAGGACAAGTACGCCATAAGTAACAAGTCAGACATTTTTAGAGGATTTCCATGCGGTATTAGAAGAGCTTAAACATTGGACCAACACTAATCGTAAGAGATATCTATGGCACGAAAGCGCACCCGTGAGTTAAACAAGGTCACAATACAAGCACACCACCCACTAATAAATTATTATAATGTAATAGTAACTTTGCCTCAATAAATTAGTGTAGAATGCAGAAATCCACTCTAATATCTATAGGAAAGACTGAATATATTTCTTAATTTAAATTAAACAAAAACATTAGTATTTAAAATGAACAAAAAGATTCCATGAAATAGATAGAATAAGTAGGTATATGAAATAATGGGACTTACTTTATGCTGAAAATTACCATTTGCGGTTTAGTTTACATACATAAATATACCACTATAATAATTACATTCATTTAACTTGTTTCATTATTTATTTACCTTCCATGTGTTAGGTCCAGACGTAAGTTTCCTGTAGCCAAAGAAGCTTCCGACCATAGCAATCAGCAGCAGAGGCGTAGTGATACTAAAATATACACAAACATGTACACAGTTTTAAGTAGGATTGCTTAATTGACGGATAAAGTTTAAAAGATTCATAAAAGGTAAAACAATTGATTGCAAAAGTCAAGATGTTGGCGAACGACTAAGAGACATTTTATCACTGTCCAGCACATGGTGTTCAGGAGTAGAAAGGAAAGGATGGGACGAATGGGAATAACTCTTCGGAGCATTTCCCATTGTAAAGATGATAGAGAACACTAAGACTGGCTATGTTTCTACGTAGCTAGAGGTTCTAGGTTCTTAGTCGCCTACGGATAGCATGTCGCTGCAACCTGTCGAGAGCCTCCAACAGGTTCAAAATCGTGAAAGCACAAAACGCAATCACGCACGTGAATTCGTAATACCCCATTTACACTCTCGCCTCGCGACTCGCCTCGTACCTCGCCTCGTGACTCGCGCCACGCCCCCCGAAACGAGCTTGGTGTTTACACTCTCGTCACGAGTTCAGTTGTCGTTGAGCTCGCGACAATGGAGGACGTCGAAATGTTAGCGGCAACAAGTCATGGTTTATTGAACTACACACATTAAATACAAATAAAAAAGTAAAATGTCTTATGTTTTAAATCAATTAAAGGTCTATTCATTTCATTTGTAATGACAACCTCTTCCACGCATCGTTTACTTTTTAGTTCATTTTATGGTATTTATTTTTGGGTTCCACAGAATAGGCTATTATGGCTAAAAATTGTAATTAGTCCGTCTTTTAGCTTATTCAAAAATAAAAGACACGTATTTTTTTATTTGTAAATTAGACTAAAACTTACAAAGTTATAGCCCGTTGAAATTACGCGTGACGTCACTCGGTGAGGCATTTTTTACGGGAGCGAGTTACGTCAAAGACTCCCACTCCTAACTTTTGATGCCTTGTATCTTTGGTATTGTTTATTTAATTGAAAAAAGGAAAAATACGTGTCTTTTATTTATGAATAAGCTAAAAGACGGACAAATTAAAAAATTTTAGCCATAATAGCCTATTGGTTCCCTTTGAAATGCTCCAATAAATCTTAATGTTTCCTCATAGGACTAATCCATTTTAACGACCTGCGCGGCACAACGCTGAACCGCGAATGAAGCGAGAGCGCGAGTGTAAACACCCCGCTCGCGTTCGTCGCGAGGCCCTTTGACTCGTGACCAAAAAACCGCTCGCGACGCGAGCGCTGCGAGTGACGAGGCGAGGCGCGAGGCGAGGCGCGAGCGAGTGTTCACACTCTCGCCTCGTCGCTCGCCTCGCGCCTCGCCTCGTCACTCGCACGCGAGTGTAAACGGGCTATAAAAAACGTGCAATGCGATGTACCTAAGTCTACACTACTGCAAGTACGCGCGTAGGTGCGTCTACACGTGGTCTACACGCAACATACCTACAGTGTGGTAAGATATAAAAATGACGTTTTCTGAATATTGAAACTTACAGGCAATACGCAAACAGCCCCAGGAACACAACTAAGTAATTTGCTTGAAAATATTCGACGTTTCTATAAAAACGGCGCGACAGCCTCGGTACTGATGCAGCTACCTGTGCAAAGAAAAGTTTTATTAAATAGAAATTCATGAAACAATTTATTATATTTTTATTTTAACTGGGATGTAAGGGCGACCATCATCTTTTTGTTCCAAGAGTCCAAGCCATCCTCACTTGCTTGTCATGCATCCTGCTGAATAACAGACGTGGCTATGGCAACGGACTGGTGGTCGTATAAAAAGGGTGGTGTCGACTGCTTACCATCAGGCATCACACTGGATCGTCTGCCGCATCTCACATAAAAAAAGCTAAAGATGGGCACCAGCATCATCGGAGAAAAAAGCTACGCCCTGACATTGCCAACGTGCCTGCCAAGTGAAGTGATTATGGGTAAGGTATCCAGGTGTTTGCTCAAAGTGGCAAACAACTACAGGCCTATGTCCATCATCAAACATCATCATCATCATCCTAGCCTTTTTCCTGATTCAGGGTCAGCTTCCCAAACTGAGAGATTTGGCGAGGGCTAAGCTTTTACACAGAGTGACTGCCATCAGACCTCCTCTACACTTAGGGTAAGCTATACCCATTCCCAGTTAGGCGTTGTCCATCATCAAACATAATTATCAAAATTACTTTTTGATTTATTACAGATGATTTAGATAAGGGAGGGAATATAAATGATGATAAACAAATAAACCTTACATACCTTAAAATTTTCTGTAGCAACAAATTGTGTCCAAGGGCGTTGTGAAGACAGCATGCCCATTACCATCGCAGGGCCTGCTCCCATTCGGAGATTCTGCATCAACCTGTGTTTAGTATTCAAGTACCATAATTAACATTTAAATAAATAAATTGGCCGGGGTTGGCCGATTCGATTCTGACACAAATTGACATGAAATCTAACGATTTTCGGAGATTAAAGCTTTTTATTAGCTCCCCTCTATGTCCCTCACTCTCCCCCTTATATCTCCCAGCCTCCCTCCATGTCCCCCAGCCTCCCTCAAGTCCCCCACTCTCCCCCTCAGCCTCCCTCAAGTCCCCCACTCTCCCCCTTATGACCCCATGCTCACCCTTATGTCCCCCACCCTACCCCTTATGCCCCCCTCTCTCCCTTATGCCCCCACTCTCCCCCTTATGTCCCCCACTCTCCCCCTTATGTCCCCCACTCTGCCCCTTATGTCTCCCACTCTCCCCCTTATGTCCCCCACTCTCCCCCTTATGTCCCCAGCCTCCCCCCTATATCAATCAACCCCCCCCCCCCACTCCCCTCATGCCCCCACTCTCCACCCCAGCCTCCCCCATGTCCCCCACTCTCCCCCTGTTATATTCCCCAGCCTTCCCCCACTTTGGTCCCCCCCTATGTACGCCAGCCTCCCCCTCCACTTCCCCCAGCATCCCCCTTTCTCTACCGGACCCATACAACCAGACCACCAAAATCTTACAAGTCCAGTCGCCATATAAATGTGATGAAAATTATTCTAAGTCCCCAGCCCTTACAATATTGATCAAAATTTTTCCTGACCAAAAGTCCTGCGCATACACTCCAACCAATAAATTATATTGGCTTAACTGCTCATGAAAAGCCATTGACAAATTAAGCAAAACTTAAAATGCACAAAAACAGAAAGCTTTAATGTAATGTTATGTTAGTGTTCCTACCATTTTTCACACATTTGTTTGTGTACATATCAATTGCACTACCATTTTGCACCATATACAAATTATTGTGTATGTCGGTCAGCTGGTAAATTACTATAATAATTAAATTAGTTATAGTTAGTTAAACTATAGGTGAAAAGTCCCCTTGCATTAGCTTATTCATTCATCTATGTACATATTTCTAATTTCCGATCTTACTAAATAGCGACTATAGCGTGACCAACACAAGAGCACAGTTTTCTCTCTTTGCATTATTGAATTAATTGATAAGCATATGACAACAAAACACGAAGCGAATGCACCACGTAGGGGACAATGTTAGTAAGACTTACAATTCCATATCATTCACATACTTTTGGAACCCTTTCTTTTCGACTGTAGCGTTCATTTCGCCGGAGAGATCGATATTCACATTTTCAGACATTTTGAGACCAAAACACTAGGAAAATGTTTAAAAAATCCAATAAATTTTCACAGAATTAATGCGACACCATCAAACCAAAACTATAATTTTATGACATGAACGAACAATGAATGACAATCGTGACGTGAGTGTCACTGTCAAGCTGACAATGACAAAGTAATACGGTCCGCAACTCCGTGGACAGAATTTTCAACTTGGTATTTAAATTTTTTATATCTTTAAATATAAGATAAAAGCTCAGTCGAATTGAGCACCTCCTCCTTTCTTTGAATTCAGTTAAAAATGGATAGCCCCAGGCTGGCTGCAGGTGACATTTATTTACATTTATTATTGAGATCTAGATTCCTACATCACAATGCATGGTTTTTTTGTCTTGACTACGATACGGAACTATTTCTCTATAAGATACATTGACTTGACAGTGACAGACAATGTACTCGGTGAGAAATTGAGCAGAGCTAAGCTAACACGTCAGTATAGCGGATTTTTATTTAATTTTTATCGTCGTAAGTTATCCTGATTTTACAATTTTCTCACGTTGTAATGATTACTAACACGGTTTTGTTTCTTGTGGTTCTTATTAGCCCGACGTTTGGTACCAGCGGCGTCGCTAATATAGTACAGCATTATTCACCATTCTACGGTTGGTCATTTTCTTTTCTTTTGGCCTTATTTTACGTGATTAATTAACACCCTTCCTAATAATATTTACTCGTTGAATTTCAGACGTAATCCTGTGTCGCACATGTGGGCATGACATTGCTACTACCAAGCACATAATTCCTAAATCTAGCCCATATTCTCCATACAGTTTCTACGACACTGTATTCAATACCCATCAGGATGTTTTAGTTCAGATGCTGACTGATTTGTTACTTTTCCAATTTCCTATGGTGACATTTTCTCAATCGATTTGCTCAGGGGCTGGTGAGGTAATCTTGAGTCTTTGTGCAATTTACACTGTTTGTAATTACAGTAAATTACATTACACATATTTGTTTTGATGCTTGTATATTTCAGTGGGACGAAAGTTCTTGGTTTCCTGGATATCAGTCGAGACCTTGTGTTTGCCCTGAGTGTGGAACTTATATAGGATGGGAGTATCAGCCTATTCATAAAGATCCGTTGGATGAGTCTGAACCATTCTTTGGATTCATCTTACCGAACATTATTGGCGAAAGTTGTAAATAACTTTTTGAAAGTTTCTTTTGTGGGAAATGCTTTGTGTTTGTTGTCAGTTTCATTCATTGAATGTTATAATGGTCATGATCTTCATCATATTTCAATGTGTGTTCATGTTGTATTTTCCAACATTGTGATCATAATTAACATTTTGTCACTTTTTACTCTACAGACAAGTATAAATTCATCAGGCATCAGGACTTTGGCATTATGTTGGAATGAAATATGGCAGTCAGTTTGGTCTCAAGTGTTTGGGTTGAATCTGTTGTCTTTATTGTTTGTCTGTGCTCATCAAGGTGATGCCTCCAACAGTATAACAGTTTGTTTTGTGTTGTCATTAATCATAAATGTGCATTTCATTCAGTAGTGTCAGGTGTGGCAAGATCAGATTGTTCATAGAATAATATATTGGATTGTTTAAAAGATGATGTAGTGCAAGTTGCAAAATTGAGCCTCTATAATAGAATAGCATAGATTTATCAATAAATATGTTTTTATTGATATCCTTCTATTTATTATTGCATTAAGGTCAACAATCATTGGGTCTGCCTTGATTTACAGACCTGTCTACCACCAGCTATAAATTGAAAAGTTTGAACAGGCTATTTTCCGTAAGCATCAAAAATGATAAATTTCTTTTATGTTTAGCTTGTCTTCATGCAATCTAAATCTTATTCTAGCTGGTGGTGGATGATCTGGCGGCGGGCGCTAATATCATGATGCGATTACTGGTTTTATGTCAATTATTACAATATATTTAATTATTTCAGTTGCCAATACCCTGATTCAAGAACCCAAAATACAAAACAACTAACTATGTCCACTATTGACAATCTCTCTCCTGAAGACAAAGACTTCCTGGCAAAGTGTGAAGAAGAGTTTAAAGACAGGTACACAGACAAAGATGAAGAATTTATGAAAGTTTTCAATGCTGAGAAATCTATTCCTCCCATAATCAAATCTTGGTGGGTTCCACAAAACTCTGGTCGGAGAAATGATCGTCGTAATAATAGGCGCTTTCAGCCATATGATAGGAACAATCGAGGCAGGAATTATGACAGAGGGGACCATGAGAGGAGAGATCACGACCGGAGAGGTTACGAGAGGAGAGGTTACAACGATTACAACAGGGGCTACGACAACCGCGGCGGGGGCTATCGCTACAGAGAATGACATTCATAGCAATAATGTACCCTTTAGGATAAGTGCACATGTATTAGGAATTTAGAAAATAAAAGACTTCATTTCTCAAAAGAATATATTCTCAATTATTATGGCTTGATTTACATTTTAACAACTTATAAATTACATAATAAATCACCAATAAAGTAATGCAGCTACAGCGATCATAAGACAGAAATTATTTTAACAGAATAAATAAATGTTAAATTTTTCATTGCTACTCAACAAATCTAGTGATTATAAATTTGTAACAATAATTATGCCGATATAATTTTAAAATCTAGGTCTTTACCTACCACATTCCTGATGTACACAAACAATAACAATGTCAAAATATTTCTTTACATGGATAGACGCACGCGCAATCTGCTTTCAATTTATCAATAATATTACATAGTTTATTCTGAATAACGTCATTCTACTACTTGCCAAGTCACATTGTACTTTCTATTTTTATCGGTGCTTTCATTGCGTGGTCTTCACAAAAATATATCTCTTTACTAATCTCAAATAGGAATAAGTGTTTTATGTACACGAAAACAAATTAGGTCGATATCAAGAGCCGAGCCGACGCGTGCGCCGGCGCCGAGTACACCACGCTAAGTGACACACTTACTAAGCACAATGACGATTACATTCATCAAGCTTTCTAAGATAACTATTTAAAATATCTTCACTATTTAATTAATTACATATCGGCTACTCATCTCTGTACTGAAGCGTATTATCACAAAAATAAATAATTTAATATATTAATAGTGATTAAACAGTTCATCATTAATTATTTCGGTGTATTTTTAAATAAATCCTACCACAGATTTACAATAGTAGATGCATGCTATAAAATAAAGCTTTCAAACTAAGTCGGTCATATTGCTACAAATAAAGTGACAACGCTTCATTATATAACAAAATGCAACCATATTAATCAAATCACAGTGAAAGTGTAACATAATTATGCTCACTAACTTAATATTATGACTCAATACACAATCAATACATACGCGACAACATAACATACAAGTCCGCTACGTACACAAATAAAGATATATTTATACTGCCCTCAGTGTTTCCAGCACTAAACGTACAAACATGTTTTTGGTTAATAACGACAGTTCAGTCGGGCGCACCACCCGTTTGGCAAGAATACAGCGTCGCCAGGGGGTGCCTCAGTGCCCGACACTGGAGAACACACAACACGGCGCCTAAACACAATGATTCATTCGTTACATATAAACTTCTACATAACATTATACAATGATTTTTTTTATCGTTACAAATATGTTTTAATCCTTAACAACAATGCAATATTTAATTTTATGAATTGACACGTAATATCGGCCTGGCGCGGGTGGCGGCGGGGCCGCGTCCCGGCCGAACCGCAATGCGTTCTATTCCGTCTCCCCTGCGGGGTTCCTTCCGCCTCGATATACTTTCAACTTACATACGAATGACAATTGACTAGGATTAATGCACTTGCTCTGTCGGGCCGCGGGACCGGCCGAGCGGCGGCACTCCATCCGAACACGCCTCTAAATTCGGGGAGGGTGAAAACATTGGTCGGGCTTCAGTACATTTGACTAGAAATGCGCGGAGACGAATCGACGTTGTCTCGCTTCGGCCGTCGCGTTCGTGCCGCGGCGCGAGTACAAAATCGTTCTCAGACTCATCGGGTACCTAAAGTCGAAAAGACTGATTTGTAAAAGTGTCAAACGTTCGTAGCAAATTTTCATAAGATAGTCTAAAGCTTATTTTTGATTTGAAAGTAGAAACTTTGGAGCGCGGGCGTGGGGCGTTGGGGCGGGTCGCGCCGCTCAGATGAAGGTCCAGCACTCCATGATCTTGACGACGAAGTCCTCGCGCGTGCTCAGCGGCTCGTTGCCGTACGTCGTGCAGCGCTGCGTGCGGCCCAGGTACAGGTCCCCGTCCAGCCAGATGCCGAACTTGCCGCTGTGGAAGGAACGCGCCAAACGTTTCAACATATTGCATTACATTATTGAAAATTAAAGTGTAGGAACTTCAGAATTTCTTGTCGGTTCTTCTCGATAGAAGCTGAACTCTAATATCTGATGGTAGAGTAGTTTTGGATTGTTATGACGGTTCGGGTCTATGCGGTGACGGATAAAGAAAACAAATCGCTGCCCCGTCCCTTCCTGAGGGCGTCGTAGGAGTCTACTAAATGATTTCTTAAAATTTCAGTTATCAGCAAAGTGATACACCCGTGAAGTAATATCGCTCGCGTTTCGTAACCTAGCGGTATATGGCCAGAGCTATCTTACATGGCGGTGGCAACTGACACGTGATTGGTATAGTTACTTTTTTGGTTGCCACGGCGATCGGGCTTCTTACGTCGTCAGGTGATAGGGCAACGACTTCATAAATATTGTATACCTATCATACCGAACTTTAGATGTTTAGGAAATTAAATTAACAGTAAATGTTGTAGATAAGTATAAATATGCATGTATCAAACCGCGTAGTTTCCATTCAAACATATTAACTAAATGAGCGTTTATATTAGTCTAATTAATTTTGTGATTACAATTAGTATGTAGTCATTTGTATCCGAATAGTTATTTGCTAAGTAAGGTGTACCTAATCATTTTCTATAAATAAATATATATATATGATAATAGAATCGTTAGCTAATTTATAAGATCTAATTTAAAAATGCAATGAGGCTATTAGAGAAATATAATAGGTACAGGACCAACGTTTGCCAGCGGTTTTAGCTCCAAAAGTTACTTTGATATTATACCTCTCGCCCCTTTTTATCACCGGACGAGCAGGGTTGCGACGAATAGACACCATAATATGGTACGAGTTCCAAAGACTCGGCACAGCGCGTTTCGCCTTTACGTTCCTTGTGCAAACGGCTAAACTATGGAACTCTATGCTAGGCTTCTTGTTCCCCGAGTTATAATCTTCCCATGTTCAAGGCGAGAGTGAACCGGTTTTTGCAGGGTGACATCATAGACTGCGATATCACTTACCTACCATCAGGTGAATTGCAGTCAAGCGCAAACCCATTTCCCAACAAAAAAAGAAACTTCAAGAATTGATCCAATTACCACTACTATAATACCTAACCCTACTTTAAAACATGTAAGGGTCTTCTATAAACAGATAACTTAAGGCAGATACTGACTCGCCAGCACCGATGGAAATGTTGTCGTTGCTTCCTCTTATGAAATACATGTTGTCGCCGGTCCATCCCCAGCATTTGAACTTTGTCTTGACCGGTGGTGTTTGGTCTGAAAAAATTAACAATTTATAATTATATCTAGGTATGCTAGGAAATAACAAGATAGGTCAAGTTGTTGTAAGTACATAATGTACACTACCAGGAGTTACCAATGGCTGCATGGTTTCCGGATAGTAGAAGAAGTTCCGGTCGTAGAAGACGACTAAGGGAATATCTGGAAACGGGCAGCAGCGGATCCCAAGCGTTATGGCAAATCCCCCAAATGACAATTGTCATTGCGGGTGGCCTATGTCCAGCAGATGTCTGTAGGCTGATGATGATGTAGAGGAACCAGTGACGTTTGTTAAGTAGCATAGAGGCTCGGGCGCACCAGTGTTCTGTCTCAAGCTTAAACTGCCGTATGCCCCGAGGGGTAAGCTGCGGGCTCACCGAAAACCAGCGCCATGGTTCGCTAGCGCGGGCCACGGTTCAATGCTGAGTGAGGCCCTTTTGCATTGGACGTCACAACCCTGCGTCCGGTCTTTTTTTTTCTAAAATTGTTTTGTTTATGTCTTTTTATTTTATTTTTCTTATATTTTTTTCCATGTGAAAGTTTGTAATGTATGTTTCTATTTGTATTTTTTCTTCTCCTTTTTTTGTGTGTTGTTTATTGTGTCTATTTGTTATTGCTGTGTTGTGATGTCCAATGGTAATTAATATTTCTTTCTAAGCTTGGGGGCGCGAACTACTCAATGGGGCGTGGCGGTGTATTGGGTGCAGCCACACCGTTGCACACGTTATTTACCCTCCCCGGACCAGGAGCCGCTTGTCATCGGCGGCTGACCAAGGTGCAGCCATATATGATTCTGGGAGGTGTGAGGGACACTACGCCGACTCATAAAGGTGCCTAAATCATTCCCCTCAAAAAAAAAGTGCCGAAGCCGAATGGCAAAAACGGAACCCTTATAGATTCGTCATTTCTGTCCGTCCGTATGTCACAGTCACTTTTTTCCGTAATCAGGAGCTATAGATACTGTGAAAACTTGGTAAGTAGATGTATTCGGTGATCCGTAAAAAAAAAACAATCAAGTTTTGGGATTCCCCATACTTAGAACTGAATCTCAATTTTTTTTAAATTAAACCCTACCTTTTTTCTCGATTATCTATGGATAGGTTTTCAAAAATAAGCAAAAATAAGAGCAAACTGTGGTCACCGACCTCCCTTCTCCTCCTTCAGCGCTTCCTCCTTGATGTCCGCGACTTCGGGCTCCTTGTCGATGGGCGCGGCCTGCGAGGCGCGGCGCGGCTCGTCCGCAACGCGCTGGAACGCGAACAGCAGGGACTCGCCGGTGCCGTAGAAGTGCTCCGACGGGTGGAGGGCGCACGACGTCAGTGCGCCGAACACCTGACACGACAGATAATGGCACGATTAACAACATAGACGTTTTACCTGCAAACAGTGGCGGATTTGCCCTAAGGCCCAGTAGGGCCTAGGGCGGCCAGATATTAAGGGCGGCAAATCGTGCCAAAAAAATCACACCACAAAACCTAATAAAACCAATTTTAAATGTTTTATTTAAATGTCCCATCATCCCTGAAATCTCTAAAAAAAAATATAATAAACTAGCCTTATTCGCTAGGTTTTAGTTAAACAATTTTCTGAATCAATTAAAAGTGGGAAGAAAGTAAATTCATGAATTATGTCCTTAGTCTATAATGATGGGTGCTGAGGAAGGGGCGGCATATGGCCTGGGGCCTAGAGCGGCTAGGACTGCAAATTCGCCACTGCTTGCAAAAGTACTTGCGATTCAAGCTAAGAAAGGCTAATATATTATGTCCTGAAAAACTGACGGTTTTTTTGTAAAGCTGGAGAGAATAGGTTGTATCTGTGCCCCATGTCATAGCTTTACTACTATAGACTACAGTATGGGGTCCTTCAAAAAGCCTGTGAAGAGGGTCGTGCGTGTGATACCCCTGGTGTTGCAGGCGTCCATCGGCTGCGGTAACCGGTCAACATCCGGCGGGCCTAAGAATTGTTTGCTACCTGTTAGTTGTATTAAAAAAAGGCATGTTGTCCAACATTACAAACCGTGTTGTCCGACAGTACAAAGCGTGTTGTCCGACAGTACAAGGCGTGTCGTCCTACAGTACAAGGCGTGTCGTCCTACAGTACAAGGCATGTCGTCCGACAGAACAAGGCGTGTCGTCCGGCAGTACAAGGCATGTCGTCCGGCAGTATACTCACGTTGTTGTCCGTGTCCTGCACCAGCAGCAGCACTGGGCTGTCGACGCGCTGCATCTTGCGGTACATGGAGGCGAGCGAGAACCCGTGCTGGCTGGTGCTGAACGTCAGCGACCACATGTAGCCCTGCGCGCGCGCAGGGAGCACGCTGCAGATCTTCTCTCTGAAACGTTACGGACAAACTTTGTAACTGGTGTTGCCTCTATATGAAGGTTGTCTGAAAGTGATCGCTTAGGTACTAGAGATAAGACCGGTTAAATTGTATGTACTACATTATCATGATCAACCTATCAGAGTCCACTGCTGGAGTGTTCGCCACTTTGGGCAAACACCTGGAGGTTGTACCCACAATCGCCACGCTGGGCAGGCGGGTTTGTGATCGCAGGGCGTAGCTCCTCGCACCGGCGACGCTGCTGCCCGTCATCGGCCTGTGGTATTTAGCCTTCAATTGTGATGCTTATACTGCCATCAGAGAGTTGCCGGTATGTAGGTACTACAAAATGTCCGTAATCAGTAACGGCGTTAGCGTAAAGCGCGGATGCGTCTGATATACAGAAGCGTCGGGACAAATCGGAAAAGGGCGCCTTAGCGTCACTCACTTTTTGTGAACAACTAGTACATAGTGATATTTTAATTTCCTTCTATAGTACTTAAGGAGATAACGTGGTAGACCGCCAGATATTAAGAAGTTGTACTTTGTAAGATCCTATAGGATTCTTAATATGATTATGGGTATACCTATCCTCCAGATGTTTGCCCAAGGTGGTAAACAAATGGAGAGGTCTATGTCCAGCAGTGGACTGTGATGGGCTGTTGATAATGATGATGATAGAATTCTTAAGCGAATCGAAAAGCGAAAATCATTTAATATCATTCGATAACATATTAATTAAACTATCTACATCACATATTTAAAATTTATGGTAGCTAAGTAGGATTAAAATCTAGATTTTATTAAAACGATACGACACCAGGCTAATTGATTCCGGCAATTCGCAAATCTTATCAAAGCAATGCGAAAAATATAAACGCGTCTAATTATAAATACGGAAATGCACTAATCGTGACATTGAAGGAAACCTTCGATAGAATTCTAGATAGATTTCGTTAGCGACCCATTAATTAATTCAGTTGAACTGGTGTGGGCGGGTCGTGCTACTTCGACCGTTCTGTGCGGACCGGACGAACGACGAGGCATTTAAATGAGCAAGAGTGGCGCCGACTGCTTACATAGGTACCTAAACCAAACTAGTTGGACGACGAGTTGTCACAAAGAAAAAAAGATATGTACCAAATTGTTCAGACGTAAATGATAGAGCATTGGCTGGCAATCGCATTCAGTTCCACATACCCCATCGATTTATTTTTCCAAAACGTTCGAAACGTAAGTATATTTCCTAAAATAAAAAGTATCCTTTAGGAAAACCAAGAAAACGTCCACCTAAAATATACATAGGTACATTCTTATCATGTTCTAATGTCGGCTTAATCAAACAACTTTTGATTAATTTCATCAGTAATTAGCGAATACCTAATACATTCTGAATTTTTAAATTCCATCGAAATGACTGTATTGATGCTTATCTTCACGTGGATTTTCCGCTGCCAGCTAAGATTACAATCTAGCTTAGCTTGCGTATTCGAGACAACCGTTCAAACATGTGTTTCCACCGGTATAAATAACTAAGAAGTTATGCCACATATTTGAAAAACTGGCTCAACTAGGTAAGCTAAGACTAAATAACATATCTAACGGTGGACGATCCGTGTTAGTCGAAGCTTGGTAGGTAGGTATTTTAAGTTTAATGTCGAACTTTTAGTTTAAGTTTAAGGGTACGTCTCTCCAGAGTCGAGGCTGCGCTAACAAAAATTGACTAATGATATTGCTTAAATCAGTTAAATCAGACATCTCATCTGCGCTTCACTTCAGTGGAACAATATCATTGGTAATTTTTGTTGGATCTGCCCTGCCCCCAGTGCCCCCTTCTGTAGAAACGTTCCCTTATTATCTTAATAACACTTGTGATGATCTTTATGTAGGTCACTGTAGTTCAGCCTTGCGCAACATATACCTAGTTATTATATGTAAGAACCAAAGACATAATCGGTGAGTAACGCAACAATGTAACCTGGGGCTCATAATTGTAATACCTAATTGAATATTAATTCAAAACAATAACATGTAAGTATAAGATTAGGTAGACAGATCTATACTTATAATAAATCTGTAGAGAGGTCAATTCTGTACATGAAATATATTTTCAAAATAACTATCAGGGGGTGATTAGTGATCGATACTGATGCCAAAAATGCAATCAGTAAAATTTTTGTCTGTCTGTCTGTCTGTCTGTCTGTCTGTCTGTCTGTCTGTCTGTCTGTCTGTCTGTCTGTCTGTATGTTCCTTATAGAAACAAAAACTACTCGACGGATTTTAACGAAACTTGGTACAATTATTCTTCATACTTCTGGGCAGGTTATAGTATACTTTTCATTACGCTACGATCAATAGGAGCAGAGTAGTGAAGGGAAATGTTGGGAAAACGGGAGAAGTTACTCCATTTTTAAGCTTCCGTCGCGTGTGCAGCCTTAATGGTTAAAAAGTTACACAGAAATTATGTATGACAGAAATATTTTACATAAAATTGACTAAAAATATCCCGCAACAGCATATGTCTATCTTTTATGGTTGACTCACAATAACACGTGTAACTCCTGATAGCTTAGCAGTTCGGAGCATTCTGATTATATTTGTTTACTCTTACGTTTATAATACTCTCATTCATCCCTAATTTAAAAAAGTTATCATTATTACCTATTCAATAAAAAAAGAATCATAGAAATCGGTTTAGAAACACCAAACTTATACATGAAATAAGCCATCGCGCCGTCGCACGTGAATACTGAATCATGCTATAAGGATTATTTTTGTGTAACGGTTGCCGCGCTCGACACGGGTATAAAAAGGCGGGAGGTCCGAGAGCTAGCTTCTAGGGGTGAGAGCCTTCCGCTCCCCCAACAGTTCGGTGATGATGACAAGGCCGTCCTGGCCATCATCGTAGTCATTTAGAAAAAAAAAAAAAAAAAAGAGCTAGCTTCATTCAATATTTTGCTGTTGATGCGCTCAGAGCGACCTTATTGACAGACAATAATTGATATTGAGAAACCGTGCTTATCAGCGCGACTTTTAGTGTTTAAATAGTTTATTTGAATTTCTTTTGTTGTTATATTGTAAAATATTCCTTCAAATTAAAAATTATTAAGCGTAGGTACTTTTATTAATTAAAGTAGTTATAAGTAACTACTAAACGGATTTTGATGAAACTTGGTACAGTTATTCTTCATACTCCTGGGCAGGTTATAGTATACTTTTCATCACGCTACAATCAATAGGAGCAGAGCAGTGTTGGGAAAACGGGAGAAATTTTATCTGTATGTTTGATCGCGCATCACGTGTAAACTACTGGACGGAACTATATGCGGTTTTCACCAATGTATTACTAGAAGTCTAACTTAAAATATAGGTACCAATTTATGGAAGTCCGTTATTTTTGAAACCCGATATGCACGCGCGCGACGCCGCTGGCACAGCTAGTAATAAAATATTTCTTGAAATATCTAAAGGAGTTATTGAATTGTTATTGTAAAAAAATATTGAATGCATGCCATTTAAAATAAATGCAGTATTTGCTCGTTATTTCTGATAAAGTAATATACCTATACCTACATGGAGACGCCTAAAGTAAGTAATCCGTTTATCCTGCCCATAAAATCGATCCAAATCATTGCATACAAATATAGGTATGTAAGGGAGCAACCTATCATCTTTTCTCTCCAAGCCATAACCTGTCCGTGCTGCATTCTGCCGAATAACAAACAAGACTTTGGCAACTTTTGATGTAGTACACCTACATGATTGAAGCGTCACGGAGCGTGAAGCTACGCCCTGCAGTCGCCAACCCGCCTGTCCATTGTGGAGATTATAGGCAAAGCTTCCAGATGCTTGCCTTAAGTGACGTACAACTGGAAAGGCATAAGTCCAGCAGTGGACTGCGATAGGTTGATGATGATGACAAATTCTTTGCTGTATTCTGTAGTATAATTATCACTCAACGTAATAACATCTCAATCTTCACGTTTGATTGGTGTAAAAATACCTAGTTAGCATTTTTTCTTCGATAAACAGTGCAAAAAGTTAATTACATAATTAATCTTGTTATGTAAACGATGAGTTAATTTTTAAATACTATTTTGGGATCACCGACATGATCGGCCTCGTCCTGCTTCTGATCTACCTATTTATAAATGTAAACACGAAACGGCGCTGTTATATTATTATCCAAGCCTAATTTTGTGCTAACCCCTTACAGAAAAGCATATTTAGATATGTACACTTTGGAGTACACCATAAAAATTGGCTTAGAACTAGGAAAGTAAACATTGTTGCATAATTGGCGGTCTTATCGCTTTGAGCGATTTTTTCCAGACAACCTTTGGGTTGTTGGTGGTTTAAAAAAGTACCTAGATATTGCATTGCTTTCGATCATTTTCTGTTCAAAGTTTACATGTCTCTATCTATATGTACAGACGTCCACACACGTTGACCTACCCCACTCACTTGCCATTTGCCACGGTCATGCTGCCCATGTAAGATTGGACTGGCTGATCAGTTGGCAGATTCCAAATCGTGACGTGTTGCAGTGGTTATTTTAACAGACATTTTTCGGTCGATTATAGATAAATTAATAAGTGTCAACTGTTGATCATAAAGCGTTTAGTGGGTGTTGTCCGGCTCGAAGGACTAACAAGTGTCGCACTAATATGACCTTACCTGTGTTCCATAGTGAGTATTTCCGAGGTGCCAATGAGGTCGGGCGGGGAGAACTCCATATCGATGGAGGCGCCCGACGAGTAGAGCGCGCGCCGCAGCTCATCGCTCATCGACAGCACCTGCGCACGCGCATACAACACGTTAACAAGCGCGATTTACATACACGTATTATAGATACATTGAGGCATACCGTCATGTTACCCAGATCTGTACGAAATGTCGAGATGCAGACTGAAGTCTGTATTGGATATATTAGTGGAAATTTTACAGGTTGACGTATGCCCGTATGTATAAACGAAACAAGATGGTATTGTTATGCATTGTTAAGCTTTTAACGGGTAATGGTGAGTAAGTAACCGTTATAATTCGAACCAATTAAAATGGTTGAAAATTCAAATAAATATTATCATTTACCCCTTAAACGTTTAACAGTTATTAAAGGCAAGACCAAAATCCGGTCTTAATCCAATAGAAGATAGTACTGTTGCGCCATATTGGTTTTTATGATACGCGGCTGACAATTAACCCAACTTTACTTACAGAAACACTAAGGAAACATAGTCCAATCCAATATCTATGATTTGTCTTTTTTCAACCTTTCATTTCGACATTTATAGATATTGAAATCGAATATGTGTCCGTAGAGTTGTGAACAAGGGAGCTGCAGACAGAAATTTCATTGAAAATAAAAAGTCCGGACAGAGGTTTACTTAGATAACAGTGTGTATAGGTTCGAATGCAATTTCCTGCTTTGCTCCTTTTAAAAAACACAACGATGCACTGTCAAATTTCGAACGTAGGAAATATTACGATTTTCCTTCATCACTCAAGGCATGAAATTGAGAATGGTGATGGCTCTATCTAATATGGTTCACAAGGGAAGATTTTTTGTGGTACTACAGTATTTATTTACATATACTACATTAAGTAAACAAAAGTCGCGCATTGTGCAGAAATGGAAGACCCTAAAGAGCCTCTTAGGATAAACATAATGTACACTGCCTTTTTTAACCTTAACATTTAGCTGGTAATGGAACAGATTTGTCCACCACCTTTCTTGTCGCCGGTATTTTGTCCGTACTAAATAAAAGCATACTCTGTTACTTCTTTAGCAGGTTTGATTGCCCTGCGTTGAACCATAAAAACACAAACAGCGCGGGCTAATTGAAACAATAGTTCCGGGATTGACTATAACTTTCCCGTTTGCGTGTAAATCAACTCACGATGTAGTGCTTATTAGCTTAAATTAGTGTAGTTTGATTTTAAAAATACAATGGACTACGCATTAGGCGCAGTTTATGCATATCTCTACATAGTATAAAACAAAGTCGCTTTTAGTGTTTGTCCCTATAGGTATGTATTGATATTTAAAACTACCCAATGGATTTTGACGCGGTTTTTACAAAGATAGAGCAAGGTTTATGTGTATAATACCGAATCGAAGCGAGGGCGGGTCGCTAGTACTCAATATTTAGCTATCTAATGTCCTTCAGATAACCATTTTCAAGTCTAAAATCTAATGACTCATTTCTGTCCCATCCACTTAACCCACGCGGAAGTTATCTTTGGCACCCTCTTATGATTGCAATACAATTGCTAATAATCACGTTTATCTGATGATTCGATCCATATCCATACCCACTTGCATTAGAGGTGTAGAGCTGAGCTGATACTGTTAGGAATTTTATCAAAGCTAGGTACTACACAGTACTAAACGCTTTCCGTGTGATCTCATAATTTGGTATCTAAGCTAGGATTATAGTTGATCTTAGTCAAACTAGGTTACGCGTAAAGCTATAACGATAGGTACAGAGCAATTTTATCGGCGGTTTTATAGGCGTACCTACATTTATATCGGTAAGAATCATGAATTTGCATAGCAGTCTGCCATGGAAAATGGTAATGCATTTCTTGGTTGCCTACATTTTAAAATTGAAAATGTTTTATCAATATACTGCACATGAATGTGACGTATTTAACCGACATCAAAAAAGAAGGAAGATCTTTTTTTTGTTTTTGTATGTTTGTTACCTCCGAGAATACGGATGATGACAAGGTATGAAAATGAAGAAAATAATTAGTCCGTCTCTTAGATAATAAAAAAATATAAGACCCGTATTTTTTGTTTTGTCGAAATAACAAGAAAATACTTAGATATAGCGCATTAAAGTTACGGAGTGGGGGCTAACTACGTCACGTTAGAGTATATTTTGTACTCTAACGTGACGTCATGTGACATTTAAAATCAATGTATCTTCGTAAGTTTTTGAACAAGAGGCAAAATAAAAAATACGTATCCAATATTTTTCATTAATCTATCTGATGGACATTAAATTATTTTTTAGTCATCATCCCTATACTAGTACTATAATACACTACTACTACAGTACTGAACCTATTTGGAAAATTCTTTTTTTGTTCGTAAGGGTGTACTTCCTTTTTTTTTTTTTAAGAGGGGAATGCATTAGGCACCTTCATGCCGTCTCCGGGGGGAGGCGGCATGGTGTGTGGGACTCATACCTCCCAAAAAGGGAGGGCATACCCACTAAACCCCCCTGTGTCGCCAGTGGGCAGCAAGTTGCAGGGACACGGGTAGCGCCGAAGCATACGGCCACATCCCTGCCTGCCCTGGCCAGCAGCAGATGATAAGCGGCCGGCACTCCTGGTCCGGGGAGGGCAAATACCCCTAAGGGTGTACTTCCTAGTTGGTCCCATCATTGTCACCATATTGATTCACTGGGTTTTTTTTTTTATTGCTAAAAATTGCAGTTATTTATAGTAGTACAGCATAGCGGTCTTCCGTCGCCAGTGAAAGAGATGAACATTGCCCAAGTCACGAACAAGTTACCAAATCAATCGCTTGTCAGTTGCCAACGCTAAAGGCTGGCGGGCTGTAAAATTGCTCTATCTGGCTATGCACACGTATTCATAACAGTCAGTTTTTGTAATCTAAATATTTTATTAATGCACTTCAAACCTGCCAAGCTGCTAGCGGTGAGTACTTCACGATAAAAGGTCCATAAACCGGTTGCCAAAACACCTATCGCATTGTTTTTTTACGTAAATAATGATAAAAGGTATTAATTGTGCCGAAGTCATAACTTATGCTAAGCAGATACGTATTAACGACACTTATTTTATAGATATCTAAGTACTTTCTTTTTATGGAAACATAATACGCAAGCGATTTTGAATACCTACAGTTTGTAGGCTTTATCGTAATTTTAACTTCATCGTGAGTTGATTTACTTACACACTAGTACTTAAGTACTATACGGTCTGATTTTTAACTGCCAGTTATTTATGACTAAGTACATAGGTCATGAGGTGACTTATTATGACTTATGACTGTATAACATTATGAAATAGTCCGTTATGTATACAGACCATTCAAATTCATTATCAAGGCTATCTTTAACTGACCATTTAAAAATCGAATCGAACTTAAAAAACAGAATTAGAACACCGAAAACAGGCATCGATAAGGAATTCTGTCTAATACATGCATAGCTGGCCAGATGACCGATGCACCGGTTATTATATCAGTAATTAACAATAATAAATCCTAAAGTGCATAATCGTGCTTCAGACAGAAGTGACAGAACAAAGTTGGAAAAGTTAATGACACATGAGAAAAGGAGCTTTTAAGTATATACAAAATGTGGTGATGATGATGATGATCTAAGGACAAGGTGCATTCCCGAACACTACAGTTCACATTCAATACATAATGTTCAAGTCAGGTGAAACGTGCACTCTACGTTGCGGCTAAGTAGAGTAATTGCTAAATGCCAATCAGTGAACAGGTAACACATAAAATTGGGTACACTTAATAATAAGTAACTAGACAATTACCTACATTTGTAACATATTAATAACAATATAGGTACAGCGAATATTTTGTAACATCTTCCTTATATAGTGACTTATTTACAAATACTTACAGTAAGGACCTTAACTCAAGGAAACTGTAGAAGTAAAATTCAAGAAAAATTTGCTTGATTTTCATTTTTATTGCTACTAGTTCTTGGTGTTTCTGTTCGAACTTACTATTGACTTAAATATATTTCTAATTATGTCGTAATAAGTAACAATAAAGGTTTTAAAATACATTTAAATAAGTAGGTATATTATTATTTATGTTAATGAAAAAATATTATGTACAATCTATATAAAAATAAATAACAAAAACTCCTAGTTGGTAAACTGGCTAAAAACCATTGTAATACGTATTTCAAAACAAACGAATAATTAGTTCCACATAGGTTTTTGTGGTCGGAAGAACTTAATAATACGCGTAGGTAGCGTAGGTGCCAGCAAGTAAATATAGTATTTGATGCTTAACACAATAAAGAATGTTTTTGAACACAACTGATCATTTGCTGTTCACCCGCGCTAATTTATGTTGTTACCTATGTTTATTTCAATATATTTGTTCTTTTAGTCTGATGCTTGAAAAATTACTGAATGTAAAATAGCTTTTAGATTTTATTGCTTTTAACTGTAAATTGCTTGATTTGATTTAAATTGATTGATTTAATCGAATTAACCTGTAAAATTCTTCTAACCTTGGGACGTAGGTACCCTACTGCAATGATTAACAAAGTTCGATAAATGACGAAATATTTCTTCTAAACAACTAGAACTCCTTCATTTTTTTATATAATTACCTAATGAAGGTCCAATTTAGAGATTCCGACAATACGAGTCAGTGCTCGGTGATGGAGCATGATCGGAAGATCATCAATCGCACCCAGTCAAACGTTTGTCCCCAATATTGGAACAAACGTTTTTAAATTGAGCTAATTCAGGTCCCAAAGGACCTAAGGGTCTAACCCAGTTGTAGTCTGATGATGACTGATTTTGATACCCAAAGTATTAATTAAGAAATCTAAATAAATATAAATATTGCAAATTCTAATCTCAGAAAATATTGCGACGAACATAACACACAGACTATGTAATAAATCCCTCTATTGTTAAAATTAGTCATCGTCTAAAGTAAACACTGCGTGGGTAAATGTTTTTCACGAAAGTTCTTTAAAAGTATTTTATAAATAATTCTTTTGTGTACATAACGTGATGGAAATTAAAATAGTGTTTGTTAATGAATACCAATAATCCCTATTATGAATGTTCTTATAACGTTGGTATATTTTTTGCAAATTTATATAATGTTTTCAATATTGTGAATACGATACAATATTGTGTTTACGAAAAGAGGATACGGTTATTTCGTTAAATAATATAAACGTTTAAAACATTGCGATCGAGATTGTCAAAAGCTCCAATGCCATTTTAAATGCCGCTCTCAATATTGCACTTTAGCGTGTAAGCTCACCTCATGTATTGACTGCAAGGTTGCTCTCCTCTTGTACTTTTTATTCTTCGTTATTTTAAAATGATCTTTGCTGCATATCGAGTGTATCGTCCCGCGCCTGCGCACCGCCACGTTGAACACAAACAGCTCAGCGTTCCTAATCCTTTCCGTGATCCTGCGCATCATCCTTCGCAGAAGACGCCACATTGTCGCTTTTATATTGTCAAGATTAAGAACTTTATGCCACCTTTATTGCGTTTAAATAGAGGTTATTTTAATGTAGCAAATGTAAGTTTTGGAGAGCTGTTCTGTGATACAATACCGAAAATAACGTTCCGCCGTTTATTAGTACAGGTTAATTCTGCGGAATTTGTGCTTTCAAGGCTTCCGTGGATATTGTATTTCAGCAGATACGCTTATTTATAAATCACGGCTGAATTCCCATAATAACCATTTTGGATTTCTTATGTATTCTCTTTCCAAGTAAAATAATTAAGTTCACATTAATTGTTTTCTTAACACTCATGTGGTCTCGACCGCAATGGCGAGATATCACTGATACATTCAACAACATGGGTCTTTATGAAAGATTCGATTACGCATTTTATCATATAATAACTCAGCTATCTTAATACACTGCCAATAATGTTAAGTAGAGCAATCACCGATGTAGCCAATAATTTATAAGTTCAAAAGGCAATAAAAAGTCTTCAGATAACCATCTACGTAGGCTAACATACCTATTTGTGAAGTGTTTGTATCATCATCAGTAAGTAAATATTTTAGAATCAACATTTGCAAACGTTGGTAATGGGTTAGAGGTCGAAGATTTGGTCGGCGTTTGGGATACGGCATACGGCGTAACCCAAACGTTCATTCTTCAACCCTGTCGTATCATACGACGGGGTTCAAGATTGCCAAACCCGGTGAGAAAAAAACTAAAAAAGTGTATTTCTACACTATTATTATGCTTTTGTTTGTATATTTTTGAAGACATGTTGTTTTTTCACTTTTTTATAAGGCTTTCAAGGTCCACTGGCAATCGAATGTTGTGTGTAAGTTTTACGAATTATAACTAAGAGCAAATATGAAAATAAGAGCAGTCAAACGTCGTTTTATAAATCTAAGAACAAATAAAAATTCTTAGCAGGTAAGCCACAAGGGCAAATGACATTTTGCGAAAGGGACAATAAGGATTTTTGCAACCAGAGTGTACACAATTTGCGAACATTTTCAGGATTCGGTATGGTAAAGATCTATTTTATACAGAAGAAACTAAACACATTGCTCTGTGCTATTTTAACTTTTGAAAGCAGGTTCGCAATAAATAATAATGTAATCAGGTAAGTAGGCATAAGGATAGAGTAATTTTTTCCCCGCTGTTAATAAGATACCGTGTATCAATTGGATGAGTATTATCTCGCATATTGTATTGTGAAGCAAATAATTCTATACTTTTGGGCAAATTTCATAATAAGCTATTCTTCATGACGTCGTAATACTTGTATTATAAACTAGGAACCGATTAAAATGATGCAGATTTTAATATACCCTACTGCTGCTGCGAGAAGTATTTGACGAATACGACTTGTAGGTATGGCATTGTGTAGTCCAATACATGTTTAGTATATTTTTGTATTCATCGAATAAAATGCCAGCATGTCCGTAAATGGTTTGTGGCTCTAGACCTTGCGAATGGTCCACCGACGGTCATTCGCCTCTCTCTCTATAAATAGAGAGGCAGTGTCTATCGAGATGTCAGCACGAATGTCATGGTTTTATTTATTCAGCCGGTGTAACGGCAGGGTTAATTCATGCACATAATAATAGGAAAACCTAAGCGAACGGACCTTTCAACGATTCCAATTTCCGAAAGTGAAGTTCAGAATAAGTAGGGACCTACGCGCGTCTTTAATCTCTATAAAATCTAGATAAGTTATCTAGGTATCCACGATACATTCACGCATAACAATATTAATTATCTTCCAAAATTGGCGACTTGAACGTACTCCTATATTCATAAATTAACAGTAGATAACACGTTTACAGTTCAATGTCAACTGGCTGGTTCATCGACTAATATTAACGATCGCAGTAGGTAAGTACGCGTATTTAAAACTGTCATATTATTTTATACTCACGCTTCTCATAAAGGATTGTTAGTGTTTCTTCGATTAATGTTTTTATAATAGTTAGCATGTTATTGCGCGCACATTTTGCGCATGTTCTGTCGTCTACGCAGACAACGTTTACATTGCTTCAGCCGGTGCCAGCTGATTAGTTGGTACCACAGCTACACGTATGTCAAGAACGCTGCATCGACACGCTAACGGTATACCGACTCTCACCTTATCATCGTCGTAATTGGTCGACGTTTCTGCACTCGTCGGCCCGAGCCGCACCATTTCTATCCATTTCATAGTCTGCATTTGTGCACTGCAGTTCGTCTCTGCTAAACGAAAGACACGTGAACGATGCACAACACAAAACGCGTAGTCCACATCACACTTGGCCGATAAAATTAGAAATCACCCGCGCGATTAAAGAGTTTCGTAATCGAGAACACGGCGCGTCTGCTTATAAACAAGAGAGGTTTGTTTGTGCGGCGGTCCAGGCCGGCGGGTGCGCACTGACTACGGAAACATTCCTCGGTATTGTGTGCAGCAGACCGCCGGACGCTCGCCGATTTAATTGACTTGGTAATTTGCAGTTTCGTGCGTGGTTTGAAGAGTTAATGGTCGCGAAGCGAGCACGGCGCGGCGGCGATGCTCGGGAACTAGAGGCAGAAAAGAAAGGCCGCGGGCTCCCGCGCCGTCCCCGCTCCTCTGACGACACGAGCGCAAGCTTCGCGACGAACGCGCGATCACTTAACACATGTTATCCGGAGAGTACATGCGCTTAATCTTTGGAATCGCGGCAAAACATTTCTCGGGAGGATTTTGTTTGCGAATGTCATTATTATGATTGGTTGCGTAAACAATAAAGGTTCTTTATGACAACTTAGACGGGAGGTGTAGGGATAATTCGTGAATTGACGGCATTGAGCGTAATGCCAGCGCACCGGTTGACCCGCGCTCCAAGGTGCCGCGACGTATCCGGGTTTCTTACACGATTATAATGAGCTGACTGAATACTTTTATGGTCGTGTATGCGTTCCGAAACCTTTCCAAGTTTCAGTAAAAGATACATTTTGCAAATATGTGGAAAATCATATTCTACTTAATAAAGTTTTGAAAGCTCCGACAGAGGACGCTTTATGACCGTGGTTCATAAGCATGTGCATTGTATGTCCGTGTGTATGACACAATGAAGTTGAACATGCGTATACAGTTCTGATACAATCAGTTGAACACATCAATTTAATAAGTGACATCAGAGTTATGCAAAATGAGCAACCTTAGAATCCGTGCAAAAACTTGACAAGCTTTTTGCTGGACTTTAAATGGAAGCCGACTAGCGCACAAAGCGAAATTCTAGTCTCTAATTTGTGAGGAGCATATAACTATAAACTAGTAGATCTAAAGTTCTAAGGAGCTGTGGGAATGGCAACAGCTTCGAACTGTTTAAAACAAACCTGCCGGTTTGGGAGATAATTATAAGTAAGTAGGGGATTCAAAGCAAATAATTATGCTCAGAATGCAACCAGAGCAAAGTTTCTATAATGAATAACCGACGTGTACTATGTGCCTATTCTCTATGGCATGTCTAATGATAGAGAGAGCTATTATTCAAGTGAGTTTTTCTAAAATTCAACGCAACTGAGGTTATAGTCTAAAGGCACGTAAATGAAACTAAGTAGAACAATCGAAAGTAAAATGTAATTAGCTGACTAATTGTACTATAAAGTTGTTTTGAATCGCGTCGATGTAAACAAAGCAATATCACGTCATCTAATCATCAGATCGCAGTAGACAATTACATGAAATGCTTATTCTATTGTCCTAGACCCAGGCACTTGAAATGCCTTAGTGGTAAGTATGCTAAATTTTCCCAATTGTGCCGTAAAAAAGGGGCATACCTAGTATGTAAGTAGCATTGAACATACATGCATAGATACATATTTTGAAGCATGCACAACTGGTGCATAAAATGTAAATGGACAATCAGCTACAACAAAATTACACACTCGTCGTATCCTTTCCGTGTAAAGGCAGGCACCAACAGTTCGCTTTTTTCACTCCATTCGATTTTGAAAGTAGTTACATACTTTTGGTTGATGCTTCAAACCATGGATACTCACTCAAGCAAATATGCACAAACAGACTGGAATAACCAACGAAGACACGCTACAGGTTGCCAAATCGTACCGTTTTGGCAAACGTACGCACGTTTCTCGCAACGCACTCGCGCAGAGATACTTTACTACTAGGTCGCGGATGTGCATACCGGCTGCATATGAACCCATGCTGGTGCATAAATCATCACTCATCAGGGCAGGCGTGTCGCAATGGCCGGCGACAGCGGCACAATTAGCGCGATTAAACAACAGACGGACTGATTAAGACGATAAGCCGGCAAACTTTAAATTGAAACGCCTCCGGGCAAGAGATGTGTGTGAGATGCAAATTAATTTAGAGGTACTTGGCAGTTCAGGAGGACGGATCTGTTAATCGAGAGGCATGTTGTTTGTTGCAAGCGAGGATATCAATTAACATTTTGTGAATTCCGAGATCAAATGTTGTATGTACCTACAATTATCTTAATTCACGAAAGTCAGTTGATGCGTGTTTAAGCGTAATTTTAGAATACCCTAGCTCATCCCCATTACCTCCAATAAGATTGTAGAGGGATTGGAAACTAGTTATTACGAGTATAGTGGTTTTATTCATAAAGAAGACGTAAATCGTGCTGTTCAACACCGTCGAAATGTAAACATCGTCACAAAAAATGCTATAAGTAGTTTAAATAATATGTTAATAGAATGTAATGTTAGTTATTTACTAATTGCTACAAGGGTGATGACCATCATTTGCAAGCAAATATCAGATATATTAACAAATGGAATCAACTAAGTACGTAGGCGCCATATTGGTTTTGCTAATTATTGTTTTAAATTACTATTTTATTTAAAGTAAATATTTGAGATAAAGAATAAGAAACCTTCGGAGAGCTCGCGTGATGAATGTCACGTCTGCATGTGTGAGCAGAATAACTGAATAATGATATTTGAAGTATATAAGATATATATATATTTCAATAATATCGTGCGGTGTCGTCCCACAAACTATGGCACACATACTTCAGTGTCCCGCGTGCCCGGACTCCTGTCTATACGAGGACCTGCTGACCGCCAGTGATGGAGCCGTCCGCGTCGCGGAGTTTTGGTCTCATAACATATAATCTCAGTTCAATCAGTTTTGTCATCGACTCGAGAGAAGAAGAATAATATAACCTGTGTTTTAATTTAACGCAAATCATCACGAAGGCGTGTAGAAAGAAGAGGTTCACATATAAATTACCTATACCAAAAATCTATGAAAAGAAAATCGACACGAAAGTCTTGTAACATTAGGTTCACATTTACGGTTAATATTACGTTGCATATCTATCTTATTTAAGGCGTTAGATTGGCTTCGTTAATTGGACATTAACTTGTCAGCATTCGAGTAGAAATATTTATGCCATACGATATGATGATGATCTAATTTAAAATATTAAACAAAACAATAACATTTTACAAGGAATAACATGAAGTTGTTGATTTATGGGTTTCTTAATAAGAACCAGTTTGCTCCAGTTGCAACAAAACGCAGCCAGTATCAAGACGCATTGTAACAGTATCCACAATTAACCAGACTAATAAAATGCGAGTTATTCGGATACGCCGTATGTGCACTTGACTTATTATTCAACACTTCAAATGAGCGCTCCGATTTCAATTTTCAGCAACCATGTGAGTTTGAATTACGAATGTGCATAAAGTTCAACTGCAATTATTTAATATTCTCATGTAATTTTGAGTTGAACTCAATTGCTATCAACCAAAATGTCCATAAGCACTTATGTTTTAAAAAGTGTTTATTACAACGTTTTGAAGTCAGTATTTATTAGAAAAGGCTCCCCATTTTGCTGAAAATAAGTCTGATATTTTAGAAGTGAGATCAATTTATAAAAGTAGTTAAATGAAAATTATTAGCTACGACTGATCGTCAATTCAATTCGAATTGAATAGCTTAAAATAGTAGTTCTGTTTGGCATACAGGTAGCCCCTATGCTGAGCCAATATAGTATACATAACGAAAATATGGTATGCTTACTGGTTTACGGTGCGAACATGATAAACAAACAAACAACGGAATAAACCCAAAATGTAGGTCAAGGTTCTTATATTTAAATTTGGTTTTTATTATTCAAACATTATTCACAAAGCAGGTCTTAATATTTTAAAATAATAATATCGATGTAGAAATGTCGTCTAAAATTATCCAGTATTTTTTATATTAATAATCTCAAACCTCAAATTTGTATCTTTAGTCTGATTCAATAAATCAATTTCATTTAAAAACCCAAGTGGGTTACAAAATAGCGTACCCAAGAGTTCTAGACGTATTGATGTAACCATATTTTCGTTAAAATTAGTAATATTTACATTATGTATTCAGAAAAAAACATTAATTGTAATTCACAAGGTGTTTCAATAAAAACCAACTGATTATACTAACTTTTGTAACAGAACTGATAAAATATTTGTATACAGCCTCTATGAAAACTTTTATATTGAAGAAACTATGTACTAGTCGTATGTATGTTTTTGTTTAACAATTAAATAGTTGCATTGTCAGAGCTGTTGTGTTGTGCTGCACCCGGGTTCATGATAGCGGTCAAGTGACGTGCGACAAGGTTACGTGGAAGCAATAGACATATTCTTACGTGTCTCACGTATTTGTGTATCTCAGTAGATAGCTTTAATTTCCAAAATATCGATCCTAGAAGAAAAATTGTAAGGACCAAACTTGTAGAGAATCAAATTTCACTACAATTTTTGTCCTTACGATTTTACTGTAAAATCAAAAATGGCAGAGTTATTTAAGAAGACCGTTTTTCGAATATAGGCAGAAGCCTGATTCTGTCTCCTTTTGAATTTCCCAGTGACAACCCAGGGAACAGGGACCTACGAAAAAAAATCATGAACTAATTTTATTATCGGGTCAAAATTTATAATGCCTCAAAGAGGCCTTTCATTACTTGTATGCAAAGGGATGCCCTTTAAAATCATGACGTAATCGATTCGGCACGTTGTATGTTGTTATTTGAATGGGCACGTTCGTCGGAAACAGATGTCAGTGTTGAATCATGATCTCTCAACGTTACGTCGCGGTAGGTAACCCGTCAAATTAAGTTGTCCTCCACCACAAAAATGTAATAGGGCACGCGCCAATTTGGTACAATTGTCAAGATCCAAGCTATTTTCCAGTCATGGTTATTAGCGGTCCGAACTGATTCAAAACAAATAATCAAACTAAGTAGGTACCACATAAAGTACAATCATTAAAATTTGTCTAGGTCAGGAACAAAAATTGCTTTTGAAAATTAGATAAATATTATTCTTATTACAAAAACATTGAAACGGATTAAAAGAAATAAGTTTGTATCACACATCGTTTTACCAATAACAAAGGTGAGAAGTAATTTAGCAACTTATAATGTACAGATTAATCATAATTATCTTGTTGTATTGTTGTCATTATTGACCGTAAGGATGATATATCTGGTGTGTCAATCAACGTTAGCACGTCATTCATGCAAAGACATTACTGTAAGTATATTCTAACACTAGCAGTGCTCGCGACTTCGTCCGCGTGGAATAGTTATTTTTTCCCCGTTTTTTTTTTTACATTTCCCATTATATCTTCGCTCCTAATAGTTGCAGCGTGATGTTATATAGCCTTCCTCGATAAATGGTCTATTCAACACAAAAAGAATTTTTCAATTCGGACCAGTAGTTCCTGAGATTAGCGCGTTCAAACAAACAAACAAACAAACAAACTCTTCAGCTTTATAATATTAGTTAAGATGATGACAAGACAGGTACTTAAGATTTCTACGAGTAGTTAGTAGGTATAGGTATACCTACTTGTATTTACTGTACCTACTTTATTATATTTTTGAGTACCTACAAAACTAAATCTTGCAGTATACTCGCCTACTCGGTAGCTCAACTAGTACCCCTGCCTTCTGATCCAAGGCCCGTGGATTCGACTCCCACCCGGGACAAACGTGTAATGATTCTGTTGTTCTGAAAACCATAACACAAGTGCTTAAGCTACTTGGGGATAGCAGCAATGTATGTGATGTTGAGTGGTGATTGGGAGAGGCCTATGTCCAGCAGTGGACTGATATAGGCTGATGAATGGTGTGATATCGTCTGATATTTAATATACTCAAGTACCTTGATCTAGATTAAGCGCATGTGTTGTGATAATCAAAACAAACGAAGATTCTCAAATTATAATCCTCTTGAACCCTTCGGCTTCCACGCAGACGGCATGCAGTATGACCAATAATATTAGCTACGAGTAGATATTCGATTATGTAACGTCTACTGTGGTAGTGGACATAACAATGTATTGTGCTTGTGACAATTCCACTATTAGCGACAGGATTAAACGCACCTATTTCGAAATTATTAGTTACATAACATTGTACGCTGGGTACGTACAGAGTGATTTAATATTTCCAATATTATTATTTGAGTGTCGAGATAAGCGTATGTATTGTAATATAATTTAAAAAGCACATTTTATTGAAGCTCTTGTTCCATTCTGGCCTTGGGAGTGACATGTCATTACGAATCACATACGAATACTGCTGTTTAGGCATATTTGAGAGATGGCGTTAACGAAAAACATAAGAGCATTTAATGAAATCGATGGTTGTTTATTTCTTAACCGTTGTCCTGCCTAGTGACACATCGGATAATTATTTATTTATTAGTTTATGATATTTTGAAGTGGAATAAGGTAAGGTAGGCATTTAAGATCTATTTTCGTACCTATACCTACAAAGTTGAGCAGTGTAACTTTTAGATTTCTATAGATAACATTAGGCGGCAATTTAATAAAAAAAGTTATCTATATCATTAAGCGATAAACAATAGTCGCTGTGTTGCTTTAATATCTGCCGTAATAGCCACGATATTGAAAGTAGTAGATTCGCGAGCAGATAGTGTAGTATTAAGATACTGGTGTCGGTACAGAAATAAAAATAACATGTACTTATTAATAAAAACTCATTAGATCATCGCATAGTTGAACTATGACATGTGGGGATCGTTAGCTTGTTATTATATAAGAGGCCTTCCATAAATGACGTCACAAGTAAAGAGGACGGGAGGGGAGGGTTTGTTTATATGTAAAGCAGACGTAGTTCAAGGAATATCGGTGATACAATACAGTGCATTGAAAATCACGTGTTATACATACAGTACCACCGTCTACATAAATGACGCTTGAACCCTCGTTTGAGAGATCCAAGATACTCGTATTCGTACATACGCTGGAACAGAGTGTCAATGCCGCGTGGTCCCGTCTCTAAACTTGACTGCAGTTACATGGAATTCTTTTTTTATGACAGAAAGGGCCTGAAGGTCGCCTCCTGATGGTAAGTGATCACTTCAGCCCATATAATCCGCCAGGGGATGTCACAGATGCGTTGCCTTAAAAACGTATCAAATAAGGTTCACACATTTAGGTTTTCTATCTAAGCAACGATTTATGTATGTGGTGGTGGTGGTGGAATGTAATGCTCACCTGTTTACCGCTTACAGTATGCAAATATCGGTATATAGGTTAATACACTTTTATTTTTGTTGTCCTTACAGAGGAAATGTAACTGACAGTCATTCATTACTTTCAATTTGACAATTAACGACATGGGGGCGAGGTTATTCTAAAGAAGTTTTACCTCTAAAACGTTTGTAT
The DNA here is from genome assembly GCA_031163375.1 of Conogethes punctiferalis. NCBI lineage: Eukaryota > Metazoa > Arthropoda > Insecta > Lepidoptera > Crambidae > Conogethes > Conogethes punctiferalis. The sequence goes on from CM062078.1 coordinate 13,795,942, forward strand.
ACTGTTAGTAAAGCGTTTTTTTGAAGGTGATACCTAAATTCGTATGACGATAAGCTAATAATAGGTATTGAAGTTTCAATTTGAAAGTTCACAGAATTATTTTAACATTCAGTGCAAGTTACAGGTAGGGTTTGAAGTTACCTACTTATTAAAGTTTTTGGGCGTAATATTTCATTTATTTTTATTTAAGTAGGTCATACTTAGAGATAAATTGAAAGGATTTATTGGTCAACAGTTGGCAATGGTAATGTAAATATAGGGCAAACAATAACTCAAAGAAGTCTGTACTAAGTTAGGAATTCATTCATATTTAAAAGTCACAACCGATTTAGAATAATGTAATAATTTGTATGCTTCATTGCAACTTAACATTAAATCATTGTGTAAACGTTTTCCCAATTCAATGCTAGTGACGTCATCGCTCCACGATCGTCATGAATTATTATATCTTTCCAAAAATGTAGGTACAGTAAACGCAAGCGCAGTTAAGTCAAATGCAACAATGATCATAATTACATACAACTTAGGAGTCAGGTATCCGATAGGATTTGGTGCTCGTTGTACGTACGCTTCATACAATTCGGAATACTTAATTCAAAATAAATGTTAGAATATTCCGTGTGGAAGCCTGTCGAATGTTAGAAGATAATAAAAATAATAAGCTGTTAATAAATTCATGAATATTTTTGTCAGTAAATTAATGATACTTGACCATATTTGGTGGATTTAAAAACGAGTAGCTAGATTATAAAAAAGCAGTTCACTATACTTTTTAACAAAGCAAGAGATAACGATACACGCATGTCGTGTTAATCTACCGAATTTGGAAACGAATATACATTTTTATTTTACTTTCAATGGCCATTTTGTGAGTTCGGATTAAGGTTAGTAGGCTAGCTTGATTTCCATCCGCAAGTACAGACCGACGAAAAAGTTCTGGCACGTGGCCGAATTTGAAACTAATTATACAAATGACGTTGATTTTTGACATTTTTGTTTAACGGTAACGCCCTCATGTCAATGTCACTTGTCTAAACATCCTTGTCGGATTGTACCAGGCCTATGTAATAAATGTACAAAATTACGGACTTGCATTGATTAAGTATCTTATTGATATGTAAAATATTAATATAACACTCTGAGGTGGGCCGCAGACTTGTTTGCCATGTTAGTGGTATAAATAAATGTTCTATAGATCATTTTGTCTACTTAGAAAAACATATCTGACGCTGATTGTCCAAAGTAAGCATTTACTTTACATTACTGATTTTTGAGTAAGTTAGTCCGCTAATTCGGTTTCTGACAGAAAATAGCGACCGTAATAAAGGATTCTCGAGAAAATTTTCATATTTCCAAAATGTCCTGGTATAATATCCCCACAGTTCGTAAACAAGTCATAATCAGGTGTGGTACAAGTTGCGTAAGTTGCGCGGCACGTCAACACAGGCGATTACGCGCGGCGGCTACCGAACCATTGTTCGTCCCGCGCCATTGTGTTGCGCCGGCGCAGCGGTGGCCGCCATCTGCCTCCGTGTCACCGGTGCTGTTACATTTGACGCAGACGTGACATGCGGTCAAGGCTTACGACGGGGTATACATGACCGCGTTCATTCAAATACCTATTGTTATGTTAAACTGCGTTAATGAGGCGTAAGCTAAACAGTTACATTTTATGAGAGATCAGATCATAATTCTCTTAACTGACTTCACTTTTTTTCTTTATGCTGTATGTCTCAGAACTCCCAGAATGGGAGGGCATACCACCACACTGTAGTGCCAGATGTCAGCGACTTGCAGGGATTCAAATACCCCTATACCGATTCACTAACTGTAATCTTTTCCCAGTCTTATGGGAAGTTCTCTACTTAATAAATATACATAGAAACATAGAACACATAATTCTTAATCTTAGCACTTACATTTAAACTCACTATTAATAATTTAGAATATCGAGATAAATTTATTTTGTGTACCTTTTATTTAAAGGGCTAATGTGCAGAAGCATTTTCTCGAAATACAATTTCTTTACATTAGTGATTACATACACAGCAGGTATAGAAATCACGTACCATTGAAGGCTCTATTTCATTCCAATAAATTTACGTTACTTACAGTATAGGCTACATGCATTATCCTTAATTTTTTAATTGTGTTGAGCTCTATCCTGCAACGTTGCTGGTTGACTGGTAGATAATGCTTTTATATTGTGCAATAAAGATTAAATAAATAAATGTTTCACATATTATCGAGAACGTTAATCCGTTGGACTCGCTTTATCCTTCTCCGAGCGTGGCGATCTCTTGTCCCATCGGATTACGATATGTTTGCTCATATACTATCGTCTATTATTTGTCTAGCCACCAGGGAGTGCGACCGCTCTGTCCGAGGGACTTTACTATAAGGGTGCGTCCACATCTGACGAATGCTCTGCGTTCGCGAGCTGACCGCGAACTGCGCGCGTGCATTTTTGGTGCAATTTTACTCCTGCCCTTAGATTAATATTATTCCTGTCACAATTAAATTCGAAGACAATTAACATTCCAGGATGAAGCTCAACGGACCGCAAAGAGAAATCTACTTCTTTTTATAAAGCATTAAGATTTTAGCGACATTCATTAAGTACGAAGAGGACATTGACGGATCTACGGAGCTATGGCGACAGTTGCATTCATCTAACACTCGTGATAGACATCACTTGAAGTACATACATAGCTAAGAGGTACAGCTAAGACCTTATTATAGGACTAGGGTCGTGGAGCTTGCAAGTCTCTAAGGGTGCGTTATTATTACACACGCGCTACAAAATCTGAAGGATGAATACAACTTCCTTTCGATCAAATGATGAAATAAATATGAGTTTATCAAACTTATCAATCTAAAATAATATATTGCCAATGACAAGAAAGATTAGAATTTGTTACGAATGCAAATAACGAATGAATTATGCATAAGTTTGTGACCGGTGTGGCACCAGTTTGGTACTTTTGTCGAGTTATTAAAATAGTGTATTATATAGACACTTTCCAAACTCTAAGAATGTACTCGTACATATACGAATGCATTATAGGTTGATATAAAAGGAAAAACTATCCAAATAATTACATTCGTCGTAACTTATAAAGTTATAAATGAACTGAATTCTGAATAGATTTTTAAAAAACTAATGACTATTACTTTATCAAGAGTATTTTAGTTATGTTATTTCGAAATATTGAAATACATTATTACGTATTTACATTATTGTACTTCTTGCATTCAGGTCATTATGATACTAAATATTGAGCTTCCTTCCATGCATGCATTGACAGCTTCCATGCATGCATCGACAACTTTCCATCCATGTATGCATAGACAGCAGCTTCCTTGCATACATCGACAGCTTCCATGAATGCATCGACAGCTTCCATGCATGTATCGACAGGTTCAATGCATGCATCGACAACTTCAATACATGCATCGAGCTTCTATGCATGTGAGTCGACACGACTGCTACTCATGTGTAAGAACCCTTCAGACTCACGTCTAGCTGATGATAATGATGAAACATGGAGTTTTCTCCGCTACTATTAACATAAACGTAAGTTGTATTCATCCCCCGTGCGTGCGTGTGGTGCGCGTGAGTCGGTACCTCCTGCTGCGGCTCCTCGCCGAGCGAGTCGCCCAGCGCCTCGGCTTGGCTCTTCATTATCGAGTAAATTTTCACGTAGGGCGCCTTTAGCAGCTATGCGCAATACACAAGTGTTAGTACTGCACGCCAAATAAACTGATTTGCCGATTACCTTGTTATAAATCGCTTAAAATATCTAGTGTGTATCGTCGATATGTGTGAGGGTGTGGAAAGTAATGATCGTTTTAATAAGGTAAATCAGTTTATTGACGGACTGCCTAAAGACGAAACTGTTGGTTATAATTAGAACACAATACTTATAATTGAGTCATCGAATATATGAAAGTTTTCATTTCTGATTTAAAAGAGATAAGTATATTTTATCGTATAACAATTCGATATTTCACACAAACAAAACAAATATACATAGATCTTTACAATGAATTAAACTACTCACAAAAGAGCCAATGTAAATTGTAAAATTGAAAACAAAAGAATCCTATAATATTGCTCGAAATTACATACGTAGTTGTGTTTATGTCTGTGTCGATTCAAGTATCTAGCTGTAACAAGACGTAACCGTTCCATTTACGACTTATTTCACTAGATGTTTAGATAACGTTTGATTGTTTTTATGGCACATAATATATACGTTCAATGAATTGAAGACGATGTGTGTAGGTACTGTGTGCCATATCTCTGGCAAACAAATGCTTCTGTATGCGGCGGATTGCGATAATGCGGCGACAGTGACACCTGCCTTACCGCCTCAATTAGAACAGCCACACACAAAAGGACTATAATAACTATTTTGTTTACAGTGGGTGCTAATACGAGTGACGTCACACATAACAGAGTGACGTATGCATAAAAATTATTGGGCAAATATTATTCATAAAACACCCATTCACAGTGCATCGAAAAAGGATTTTGATAATTCAATAAAATATAAACATTGTCCAATGTGTACTGTAATGTGGGATGTGAGATGCATACCGTCGAGATAATAAAGGTGTGTTAATAAGCGTTGTTAGTAACCAATCATCGAACGTGTTAGTAAGTAGTAAACAAGTTGTAAACAATGTTGGATGTGACTGTACTTAGATGTTATTCTTACCTCCCAGGACTCCCGAGTGATGTCGGACACATCTCCAGTGCTGCCCGTTCGTTCCTGCGAAAGAAAGAAGTTTTCAGTATAGGATAAAATGAATTATTCAACGGTGAAAGAGCATGTAGGGTTTGTAGGGATTAGGCTCAATGGCCTAAAAAATATCTATATATACAACTAGCAGCCCGTCCCGGCTTCGCACGGGAGTCTCATTTTTCCACACCTTCGGTTACATTGTTCAAATTTTACCAAGGATCCCTCTGAATGTCAAATTGGAAGAATGTAGCATTCTATTGGTGAAAGAATTTTTTAAATCGGCCCAGTACTTTTCATTACAAACATACAAAAATAGGTACAAATCTTTCCTCTTTATAATATTAGCGTAGATAAATGTTTAAGTAACTATGAAAAAAATCCAATACGATAGTTGGACTGCATTTAAGTGCAAGTTTATCAAAACACGGTTGACTCATAGATTTAGTATTATAATAGCTATTGAAAGTAGGTTTACTTTTACAGATAAACAAAGGTTAAAATAATAAGGTTTTTGTGGAATTAAAAATCTAGCTTACCCGAAAGTTCTGTCTAACATGTGCTTACAAAAAGGTATCTTTAAATTGATCATGATTTATGTCTACTACTCTATAACATAAGAAAAACGCACACCTGATCAAAACTGAAAAATAAGTCGCAACACGAATTCTCTGTTAATGAGCGTTTAATACTCCACTGAACAGTAATATTTAACGAGCTCATCAATTTGTTACGGTAATGCAAATTTATTCATGGGGTAATGGCGCCTCCTATAACTTCGTTTTACATTTTACATAACTAGATATGGCATTGACCTCCAAGTAAGGTAACATTACGTAATTTCTGTCAGTCAGACAACCATGTTTTGATAAAGATCCGGAAATCATTATTTTTATATTATCTAAAAATATAAAGAATTCTTGATGTTTATGATTAGCCGCAAGCAATACCATGCGTTCAGTATTATCGGCATTATTTTTAAAATGTCTAATATAAAATAACCGTTTAACAAGGATGTCATTGTACATAATAGTACATGTTTGTACATAGGAATTTGAAGAAAAGAGAGGTTAAACACTGTTGTTGTTTTATCAAATGTACCTACAGTCGCGAGAGACGGCCGCAATGCAAGCCAAGCTAAATGCAATAGAACTTTACCACACTGAATGAGAAAATACGAAAGCAATTCAAAACGCAATAAAAGATTATAATTTGTAATTACCCTGTTAATAAACCGCACAATATATTCTACTTTTGCCATGAACCAGAAAAGTATTCAGCGCGTGCGAACGATAAACGCGCCTAAATATTAATTATTTTTAGGTAATTAAGGCACAGTGTTACAAAACCAGTAGAATCTTTTATCTTGATTGATGGGATATGTGATAGTGTAGGTAATGTTAGCATAGCACACATATGCGGATAGGGTAGCCAGATATTTTAACCTAATAATCGGATAAACCAGATCCTCGGGAAAAAAGGTCGGGACGGCATTTATATTTGCTTAATGTCTTCGTGTCAACTTCATCACTTGTCTCTTTTCTCTTATATCTATCAGTCACTGTTATTACCTTTCAATATCTTATTAGCAATATTACCTATATCATATCTCAAAGAAATTTTATGCCTTTGGTAATTTTGTCCTGCGAATGATTAAATATCTACAACGAAAGAGTAGGTAATAACCGAGTTTCATGCCGGTAGAAGCGACATTCCGAACAGGAGCGGTAAAATAAACATATAAGTAAGTTTACTTTGGACAACTTAGCAACTTGACGTTATGTCAGTGCTGAAGTTTAAACAAATAGAGGTTTTATTGATTGTTTGTCCGGACATATAACGCAACGAAAAACAACGTGTGATTAATTGAAATTGCTTTAAAAATATGATACTGGGTGATGTGTCTGCGTCCAGCTCTTTCGAGATGCATGGAAAGCCTAGTTATACAGAGTATTTTAGATGTGATGCAAACGTAAGGTCGTATATTTCATTGTTGACAATGTTATTAGATAACTATTTACACGTAGGCCGCATATTTGCTTTCTCACATTTAAAGTTAACAACAATTGTTATTCATTTAGACATTACGCGATTTAATTGTTATAAACAGTTGATAAATTATGGCATTGCCGCGCTGTCAGGTCTTTTCATGATTAAATTATAATTAAGATTTAATTTTGTTTACTATGGGATTGCCTGAATTCGAGAGTAATGTTTAGTGTTAAAATGAAATTTACGAAATGAAGTCTTCTAAAGTTGCCAGTGTCCGTTTTATATGAATGGTGTTATCCTCAAAGCTATGTTTTAAATTACCTAATTAAGTAATAACTTACTAAATAGTCTACCAACATTTGGTTAGTGTGTATTGTTTATTTATCAAAGGTATCTAACACAATATATTTTATTATATTGTTGAAAGGTTAAGGCGAGGTTACTTTTGGAAAAAAAAAACTAACTTCAATATGGTGATATTGGGACCAACTAGGAAGTGCACACTTTCACAATTCCCGGAGACATGTGGTAACAAACATAAAAAAAAAATCAGTCGTATTGCGAACCTCCTCCTTTTTATTCAAGTCGGTTAGAAACAAACAGTACTGACCTTGTGTCCCGGTTTAGCCTCATCGTCCTCCCACTCGGTGTCGCTGTCGATGAGCTCGTAGCCCTGCGCGGTGACGTCGCCCAGGGGCCCGTACCGGTCGGGCACCCAGTGCGTTAGGAACTTGAACAGGTCGTCCACCCTGAACAAACATGGCGCTTTAGCCTTCAACAGTCACAGTCGATACTCTAGACCACCTTGACCCATCTGGGTTTGCAGGGTAAAAGTATTTACTGCCTTAAGCAATGTGATTTGGATTTAGAAAAGACTTCTTGTAGAGACTACAGCACCTCACCTTCCCTACCTAAAGGTTGTGTGGCAGAGATCACTCACACACAGCGAATAGGTTTTCATAAGTATTTCAATTGCTTTCTATTCCTCACTAATTCAACACTTCCTTTTCTGTACAATTTATGATAATTAGTAGTGTTTTGATCGGTTAAAAAAAGACACAGACAATTCAATTTATAATAAGTACAAGCTGTGCCAGCGGCGTCGCTCGCGTGGATATCGGGTTTCAAAAATAACGGACTTCCATATAATACCCATCTATACCTTGTGCCTAAGTTTTAAGCTAGACCTCTAGCAATACATTGGTGAAAACCGCATTCAATTCTATGCAGTAGTTTTCGCGTAATGCGCGTTCAAACATACAGGTTTAAATTTCTCGCGTTTTCCCAACACTTCCCGTCACTGCTCCGCTCCTATTGATTGTAGCGTGATGAAAAGTATCCTATAACCTGCCCAGGAGTATGAAGAATAATTATACCAAGTTTCGTCAAAATCTGTTCAGTAGTTTTTTTTTCTATAACGAACATACAGACAGACAGACAGACAGACAAAAATTTTACTGATTGCATTTTTGGTATCAGTATCGATCACTTATCACCCCCTGATAGTTATTTTGAAAAAATATTTCATGTACAGAATTGACCTCTCTACAGATTTATTATAAGTATAGATAGAAGATAAAAGATAACTTAAAAAAACAAAATGCTACCCTGTGTATAATTCAAGATACTTTTCATCCGGATTTTCAGCCATCTTTTAACACTTCAGCCACTTTTAAACGAAAACAAATCCACCATTGAACAATAACAAAACACTACACACAGTTCACACTACAAATGTAGTACATTGATAACAGAATTTGTATCTTATAGCACACGGCTGTATATCTTCGGCTTAGCATAACTAGAATGAAGATTAAAGCTGTTTTTGTGTCTATATAAGCATAGGATATTCCTATCACGAACAATAAGATACGGTTGCGACATTATAATAACAAGACAACAATAAAGTGCATTAGACAAGTGACGTGGCGTCGTGACTAAAGGATCTAGATTCGTAATAAAAACGACGCATATTCTTACTTATGACAATGCCCTGAAATCCCAAGTGACACATTTTGTTATATGATATTTCCTTGTCATATTATTATTGAATCTTGTAAAATGTATGTAATTCACAATAGTTTGTCTTGGAACAACGTAGCAAGTGAATGGTAATTTTTAGAAATAAAGATGATAAAGTCATTACTCCATAATTATATATCTACTTACTAATTTAAATTCAGCACCACAGCAAGGAATATACTTTATGATTTAATTGCGTTTTTAAATAGGCTAATTGGCTTTTTTTTATTTTGTCTTTGATAGATCACATTAAAGAAATATTGGTGAAAAAATTAGTCCGTTAGTCTCCAAGTTATCACAATTTCAAAATCGCAAATATTGGGGAGTCCAAAAACGCATGCAGTTAGTCCTACTTATTCTGGTAGCAGGTCTATTGCCGTCTCATTCTGTAACAAATTTTAGTTGCGACTTTTCAAATAATCCATGTTTTATGGATTCTTTCTGGTGAAGTAACATGCAAAATCAAACATAGTCAAATACCCTATGTACGATTGTAAGTCCTTAAAGGCGTAGCTAAATACCACAGGCCGATGACGGGCAGCAGCGTCACCGGAGCAAGTAACTGCGCCCTGCGATCGCTAACCCGCCCGCCCAGCGTGGCGTTTCGGGGTAAAGCCAGTCCTGAATAATTAGAGGCCTATGTCCAGAAGTGAGAAGTGGACTGTGATAGGCCGTTGTTGTTGTTCTCACCTGTTGCGGGGCACGCCGAACCAGTACTCGGGCTTCATGCGCTTGCGGCCGTAGGACATGAGCGGCGTGGTGCGCGGCAGCGGGCGGCCGGCCGGCTTGCCCATGCGCAGGCGCAGGTACAGCGGCGGGTCGTCGCTGGGGCGCGCCGGCCGCGGTATTAACTCTGTTCATAAACGGAAATATGGTTAATAAATGCCGATTTTTCCAAGGGGGATAATTAGTTTTTATATACATAGTTAAATAGGAAGCTCCCGACCCCAACTCGCCTGTTAAGCGAGGTTAGAGTCTAAAGTGGAGCGCGCTCGCCCAACAAAAACCGATTCGTTCTCGCCTTGAAAATCTGAAGATTATGTCTTTCGGGGAACACGGACCCCGGTAAAGAGTTCCATAGCTTAGTTAGCTGTTCGCGCTATGAATGTAGAAGCAAAGCGCTTCACGAGTGTTTGGAACCTGCATCATGAATTATATAGTTCTGTTAAGCCTGTCGAGCTAACTTTTGGATCTCACGACCGATTACCATCCGGTTAAGTGATGGTTGAGTGATGACGGAGCCGGAATATATCAACCGGAGCTTCATTATGGAATATCGCATCATAGGCTGTGTTCGGATTCAAAGACTAAGATCAGGTTAGAGGGATGTAAGCGACCCATCATCTTTTCGGTCAAAGGCACGCTCTCCTGCCCGGCATCCTGAATAACAACCGATTTGTGGCGGCGTTTGATAACCATCACGATTGAAGGCATAGCTTGAAACCACAGGCCGGTAACGGGCAGCAGCACCGGAGCGAGGAGCTACGTCCTGTGATCGCCAGCCCGCCTGCCCAGCGTGGCGATTTTACCGGAGCGAGGGGCTACGACCTGCGATCGCCAGCTAGCCTGCCCAACGTGGCGAATATGGGCAGAGCCTCCAGGTGTTTTCCCAAAGTGGCGAACAGCTGAAGAGGCCTATGTCCCACAATGGACCGCGGTAGGCTGACGATAATGACTAAATTGAACGGTACTCACTATCAAAAGACGCGAACAGATCGGGCATGTCGTCCACAGACACCATGCTGCGGTAGTCCAGCCTCGGCTGCTGGCTGGACGTGCTCGAGGTGGACTTGGTGTGTGAGCGGCCGAACCCGCCCAGGGAGCTGCGCCTGCGCAGTCAAACAAATCAGTCATTTGTTCTTGGCTATATAAATGTATGTATGTAGTTAGTTGTTCTTAGATTTACTATGTAAAGGGGGCAAGATTGAATGCTTGGTGGTCAGCATCATATGACATAATATTTTAGTACAATAATGAACAATATTTTAGTTTTAGTTTAGTTAAGCTTGAAGTTTGGGGACATATGAGAACCCGCCTTATTGAAAAAACGCTTTTAAAATCATAATATTATCAATTACATTTCTCGTAGATCGAACTTAGAAAAAGTAGTAAAAAAAAATTAACTGTACATGATGACTCCAAATAATACTGGCGTACCTACCTATAATTATTTTAATTGATTGCACCAGCCTTAATCAGATGAACATTCAATACTTATATGAACAGTATAAAAAGTGCATTCATCTATTATTACAGACATACAATATTCAGAATAACAGAAGACTTTTGCACAGATAGCGGAGATAGTTCACTAAATTGAAAATGAAGAAATTCATTCTTTAGAAACACACTTTAAATATCGTCTATAATATAGATAATATTTTGAATATTAATTCTCAACTAAACAAACAAAATATATAGGTAGATAGAATAGATACATCCTCATATTACATATTTATTTGCCATTTAAGGCAAAGAATGTCAATGAATGTACAATATGGATTTCACAACTTTACCGGTGTCAAGTAAAAGTAATTGTGATATCTACAATGTTGCTCAAAAGAATTTCATCAATACCTCATTTAATGCTCCTGATTAGTTAGGATTTTTTGTACTGTCACATATAACTTAGTACTACATAACTATTAAACGTATAGGTATGGCAGCTCCTGTAAAGAGACTTGCAAAATACTTAACATCAATTTTATAATTCATACCTACCTAACCTAATAATTTAACATTAACAAACATTTAAGGCTTACACAAATATAATAAAAACAGCATTAAAGCTAACATGCTATATATTTAAAATCAAACAACATTAAAACATAAGGTGCCAACAAGATTAAACGCCCGTGTCTGATGATGATGAGTGATGATAAACTGGAGGACAACAATAGAACAAGAACATATTCGACTCCTAAGTATGGGTTGCTAGATGATAGAAATACATCATGAAAGTGATCACCTCACTACACAGGGGAAAATCACTAAATTCCATTATGATATCTATAAATTTTCTTATCACATTTACATCATGCCATACATTTAACCCTAACTCGGAAAGAATAGAGATGTGAAAATCGTATGCGCTTTACAAAGTAGTCATGCGAAATCCACGATCACTCAACACAAGACGACAGAAGAACAAATAACACAGTTATGTTGGTGGGAAGGCCTAATAAATAATAAACAGATAATAGTGAATACAAATATGTGACTAAAAAACGGGCCGCGGTGACTTTCTTACAACGCTTTGAATTTGTCTCATTGATTGAACAATATTTTTATGTAAGTAAGTAGTTAAAAAATATACGTCACATTAAAGATAGCATAAATTATTATGTCCATAATCCGTTTATAAGCATTATTTATGTAAAGAGCTTTATAAAAGCCACTTGTAAGCGAAACAGACAATATCTTGGCTCGACATCAAATACGCAATCGAAGTGAACACCGATTATGTCACATAAAGAACTGAAACTCTCATGACTTTGATCTATGTTTCATAATAGGAATATCCACATATCAGACAATGTCATATGCAGTTGATCCGATATTACGTAATCTTATGCATTTGTGTTATGGAAAACAGTCCAAAGCGCAATTATTGCTTAGATAATACAAAACGAAGAATCATCAAAGGGATAGTATAATCGTTGAGATTGAAACCCTTTTACCTACGTCCTTTAGGTAAAGATCTAATTGAATATAGAATCTAACATTACGACTTGTTCCATGTTAGATTCTATATTCAATTAGATCATTGATCTTACTTATCATGTATCTCAAAAGCACTCCAGACGCAATAGAAAATGTATTGTGTTGCGCCCGATATCGATTCACTGGATTTGATGGGTTATTGGTCTATCATTAACAAAAGTTAACAGATAGATTACGGGAAGTGTTTTCAGTTCTAAAGTAGATATTAGTAATCTCGCAAAATCAGTCCTAAATTCAAAGCGTTACAGTCCAAAATACATTAAGTCACCGCGCCCCAAATGTCATCCTCAAGGGCAACACAACGGAGTTGGCACATCGACGTATACGCAGCGAGACGTACCCCGACGAGAAGACGTCCTGCGGCGCCTCCTCCGACGGCGTCTTACTCAGGAATAACCCGGTGCCGAACTCAACTAAATTCATTGGCGAGCTTTACCGCCGGTATCCAAGTTAGCATCCACGGGAGCAGGGGGAAATTATGATTCAACAATTAAAATTTTTTTTAGCACAGCTTGTGTGTAATTTGTGACGCATGTTTTGTACTCCGGTGTTGTCAGTAGCAACGGTTTACTCACTGGATGTAATTGTTTACTGTGACAAGTATAGGGTATTTGGCTGATTGGTCAATTAAGACACGTTTGTAAGAAAATTAAAACAGTAACGGCTATGTTACTTCACAGTTGAATGACATGACATGTCACATAAACCAGGTGTACCATACCCATGGTCCTATTATAAGCGCAAATGCACTCCTGACGTATAAAGAAATTTGATAGAACAATTAATAATCGTCATGAAAACTCAAATCGAGTTACGTCAGTAGAGGTTTACATTAATATAACATTTATGTCAAATACCCCATATATAATACGATATTACAGTGATTTGCCACTGACAATTTCACAGATACGATAATATTACCTAATGATGCAAGTGTCGTGATTACAATAGATGTTACAATGTATAAAGTGGGTATGTAAGTGAAGGCTAATTACGGCAGTTCCCGACAAACTGTTCTACAATAATAAGTGGTGATAATAGTCGAGTATTGTTCATTGTTACATTTGCAAACAGAGTTCCTTTACACCAAAACTAAATTAGTTATTTACGGAACGTGTCTCAACGGAATGCTTAATGCGTTCATTGGCCGTGACCCACAGCGCTAGCTTGTAAAAAATAACAAGTATAGTCACTTGTTATTTTTGTCACTCACAATAGTACTGTACCTAGTCTTTTCATGATGATGCGATCACATGATTCAAACAAATCATTGTAGGGTGAGGGAACAGCATTAAGACTACTTATTGTACAATAACTTCGTTGGTAGCGTCGTGAATGAAGCAGAAAACAAACTTTTGTCTCTGTCATTCGGCTGTTCCGTTGGTCGGAGAGCAAACCAAATATTTATTGTATAAAGGAAATGTTATCATGTTGTGTAACGATTGAGACACGCCACGTATAAAGTAAACCATCTTCACGTGTGTCGTTATAGCTCTACAAGTCTGCACGTATTGTGTTTTAAGTAAAGGGGCGAATCCAGGACAGTATAGGGCGAATGAGTGGTTCTCGTTTGAAATGACTTACTAAGTCGCAACGTGGATTGGATTCACATAAAGTTCTGCATTAGTCATGTCACCGTAAAATTGTAAATACAGTTAGATTATTTTGATTATGATCTATATCACCAGATTGTAAACTATCGAAAGATTGTGAACTGTAACATAATGCTAAAAGTTTAACTATTATTTTTTGGTAGACTGTAATTGATCGAAGTGAAATTGTGAAATTAAGATCTGTAACGCGTTAAATTATCAATAGTTCCACTTTGATCGATCACAATCTACCGAAAAATAATACGTTACATTGTTAGCAGTCGTTACGGTTCACAATCTTTCGAGATTGTAATCTAGCAAGATGGATTATAATCTACCGGTAATAACAATTTTACAGTGACATATACATGTTATTCATAGTCCCCTCATTCATTTCAAAAACTTCCTGGATCCGCCCGTATATACTAAATTGAACAATACAGTATAGCTTGGCAGTATACCTGTTGAACACCTTGGAGAAGACGCTGGTGGAGTTGTGACTGTCGGCGGAGGTGGGCAGCGAGTCGGACTGCGAGCCGTGCGCCGGCGCACCCTCACCCGTCAGCCCCTCCACCCACGACAGCGGGTACGAGAGGCGCTTTAGCATCTACGATACAAAAGAAGTAAGTAAGGAATGTACTTACATAAAAAGCAAAAAAAGAAAATGTATAACATATACAATAATGGCTTGTTGCCGTGAAAAATTTCATTAGTCCGTCTTTTAGATTGTTCAAAAATAAAAGACACATATTTTTAATTTGTAAATAAGACTAAAAATTACAAAGATATAGCCCGTTAAAATTAGCGTAACGTCAAAGAGTGGGAGTATTTTCGCACCAATCATCTTTCGTTCCAAGCCACTAACTAACGAGGCTCTGGCCACCGACTGGTGGCGGTATAACCAGCACGATTGAAGGTTAGGTAGCTAAATACCACAAGCCAATGATAGGCAGCAGCGTCACTGGAGCGAGACGCTACGCCTAGCGATCGCCAACTCGCATGCCCAGCGTGGCGATTATAAGTAAAACCTCCAGATGTTTGCCCAAAGTGGCGAACAACTGGAGAAAATATCAATTAACTTAAGTTTGATTTCATGAAGTACCCTACGTGACGTAAAATAGGTAATCAGGTTATTTATCTACCTTATTTTTCTTATCCGGTTTCGCGTTGTCGTCCTTATTAGTGTTTCCATCGAGCGAGAAAGAGACAGCCGCTGGTTTGCGCTGCACCCTCTCGTTCTCGCCCAGCGGGGGCGCGGAGAGGGGGGGCTCCGCACGCGGCAGGCATACGGGGGGAACCCATTCTGCTGACAGTACTATGTCTGCGTCGCTGTATACCTGGGAGAGCAGGGTTTACATATAAGTATTAATGAAGAATTGTAAAGGAATATCATTGGAAAAAAGGAAGGTACATAAAATAGAGATGGAAGACCACAAATAAAAGATACTCATAGAAACATATAGACAGAAAAGTTTGCCTAGAAATTCCCCTTGTTCATAACAAACAATACACGAAGAATACGTATTGTACATTCAGAAGAAATCCACGATCACAGTTTGTAGTTGTAGTCTCGTTTACACCAGTCCCATCTTCTCACCTCCTTTGAACTGTCGGACATCATGTCGACATCGGAGTGTTCCACATTGAAACAGCCGAGGAACTTCGCCTCGTATGTGACGTCACAGTCCCAGTTATGGTGCGAGGTGTCGAGCTCGGCGCCCTCGTATATCGTGTCGTCGAGTACGTCGTGGTAGTACTCATCGTGATCTAGGTCTGGCAGGTGGTGAAGGTGATAATAATGCTCCTAGAAAATTGCGGAATGCGGGCGTGTTAATGTTTTTCTTTTTTTTAATTCTTGTTGGTAGAAGATTAACAAGCGGCCAGTCTGATGTAATAGTAAACGCCCATAGACATCAGCAATGCTGGGGGCAAAGTCGACTCGAACAGCTGCGACTCGAACCAAAAAGTTTTACAATTTGTAGATGTATTATCTATTATTTTTTAAGAGAGGTAGGGCATAGCGAATCTTCGCTCGAATTGAGCCGCCCGTCCGGGGAAGGACCTCCACCCTATAGAATACCGCAGTCAAATGACCTCTGAGTCGTGTTTCTGCCGGTGAGTAGGGTTTCCGGAGCTCGTGGGGGGTTGGGGATGGGCCGGCATGGCGGTGGCAACTGACAGGTAACTGACCAGTTACTTGCCCGTTGTCACAGCGACTTGGGCTTCTCTTTCGCTTTCCATCAGGCGTGGGAAAGCCATTATGTCGAGCCACTATAAAAAAAAAAAAAAAAATATCAATATATTTTTTACAGAAATTTAGTAGTACTACTTTCTGACAAAGAGCGCCTTTTATGTATAAAAGTTTCGAGACCTTCAGAGATACCAGCATTCTCGCAAACTACATACAAACTGTATATATAAGATAGTTAATGTCAAAACCATAAAACTTCCTAATAGATATAAATTTTAATAATTGCTGCAATCAGTACACTACTTACTCTTAGTGCTCACCTTGACTAGGGCTAGGGGTGAGAGCCTTCCACTCCCGCTTCCGATAATGACAAAGCAACCTTGTGGTTCATCCACATATGACGCGTGTCACTGTCACGGCCGGCGGCTAAACCGCCGACACATGCATCTTTAGCACACATGCCGCCGGCGTATCACACATACACATATGCCGCCAACGCTACTTTACGCTATTAGCACGGCCGGCGGCCAAGCCGATACATGTATTTTCAGCGCATGTGCTGGCGACTTGGCCTGGCAAGGCAGTCTTAAATCTGGCGGCATGTCCACACACACATGCCGCCGGCGTATGCGTATCCAGATACACCTTTGCATCCACCGCTACTATAGTAAAAAGAAAAAAAGCTCACCTTTTTAGCATTAGTAGGCGTGACATGCAACAGCGGGTCGCGGATGTCGATGCCCGAGTCGTGGTAGGAGAGCTTGACGAGGTGCTGCGCGTCGTCGCGGGGCTCCTCCGGCGCGTCGCCGGCGGAGGCCGCGTCGGCCGCGTCGCCGCCGTCGGCCGCGTCCGGCGCGTCGCCCGCCGCGCTGTCCGTACGGGAGCGAGACGCGCCCGCCTCTAGGCTCTCGTCTTTGGTGTGATCCGTGCCTGATGACACCTGTTGGAACGGCTTACGTTAATACAGGACGCTACATTGACAGGCTCGGTGGCTCATTTGGTAGTGACCTCTGCCCTCTGAGCCAAGGGTCGTGGGTTCGATTCCCGCACAGTACAAACATTTGTGTTCATGAACATGTCTGTTTGTATTGGTCTGGGTGTTTTCTATGTATAATATGTATTTATTTACAAAAAAAAAAAAAGTATCTCAGTTGTCTAGTACCCATAGTACAAGCTTCGGCTTAGTTTGGGGCTAGGTGGCGCTGTGTGGCCCAGCGTGGCATGTCTTGGGTTATTATTATTATTATTATTAATACGTATCCACAATCTAGACACATCTATTGTCTAAGTATTAGACGTATAGTGTCTTGTTTAAGGCGGTATCAGATTAGTGTATTTTTCTGCGCGTAAGTATACCTAGTGTTGCCGCTCAATAGTCGACTATCGACAGTCTATCAATAGTTGAAGTCATATCAATAGTATCCATACCCTATCGATCGATAATATCGATAGCTCAAAAACAAGCAATACTATCGATAGTATTATTTATAGTATAATATTCGCTAGATAATATCCATAGTATCGTCACGAAAAATAAACTATGGAGGGCTCATAAAAAAAAAATCTATCGATAATTTAAAACAATCGATAGGTATCGACAGTTTATTCCCCGTAACCAACAAAATATACTATCTATAGTATCGACACATTCGACACTATCGATAGCCCTATCAATAGGGTCGTCTAATTGAGATGAAAACTATCGATTGTTAAACTATCGATAGTTCGACACCACTAGTATATACGGAGACGATGTTCGCCGACATAGATCGGGCGTACGAATATACACTAGTTAAGCTAATCTCAAACCGCCCATAGAACTTATTACATCACATATCAAGATCAATAAGGGTTACAGCGCCTTTATTCGCAAAGGTCAGAGACGATACAATCGCTTAAGTTAGAAATATACACAGCATAGTTTCTAAATTTTAATCAAATTGAGATGTTTTGTGAATAAGAAAGGAAGTGTTGAAAGCAATAACATTCACAAGCTAGAGAATTTCCCATATATAAAATAATTATTTGCGGAATATAAAATAAACCCATAACCAAGGTAATAAAAACCAAAAGTTTGCTTGTCAAACAGTAATCCTATGAAAGTACATAGTTGTATGCACGAAATCTAGTGATATGACTTAGCAATGTGCAATGCAAATGAAATGATATGGAAGTATTCTACGTGCGAGTATCACTGTAATAAATTTAATATCATTAGCAGCTCATAATGTGTCCCTACCAAGGAGTTGAACGTAGGTTCGCCCGCATACACGCATGGGCCTAGTTCACTATAAACTAGAGCGATGCGTCTTCACACAACCTTTAATTTTTTTCCCCAGGTTGAAACCGTTAAGTATTTTACAAATAAAGATAGAAAAGATCACTGAAGGTACACTTAAGCACTTACTTCGCTCCCTTGATCGATAGACATTCTGTCCTTGCTGGGTATTGCCCAGTGATGGTCAAGTAAAGATTTCCGCCTGTCTTCCGTCGTCTGTTGCTGCAAATCAGAAACAACACAGCGCTACAACATGAGCTCGGAAGCATTTTGCAATCGGCAACATAAAAAAAGCAACAAAAAACAAATAAATTTTGCAAGCTTCGCGCAAGAGGCGCGGTCTATAATGATCGCTAGGTAATTGTGTATAATGGCTGATGCAATGGTAATAACTAGTGTTATGCCAGTTTGAAACTACTAGTCTGCTATGGATTGCGTAGTGAATTATCTGACTAGTGGACTAGTTTTGCAGACGGTAACATTCGTTTTTGTAATGGGGTAGTGTGCGATGGTATATTCCAGTAAGACCGTAGGTGCCGTAGGTGGTACCTGTGGCACGGTGGGCGTGACCAGTTCTACAAGGTCTCGCCGTCAATCTTATACAGGTTCTGTCATCATTTATTTGGAGAAGGCTAGTAGCCCGCGTAGTCATAGCTAGACTACGTTACGGTATGTAGAAACGGGCAGTGGTATGTGGGCGGCACCTATAGCACGGTGAGCGTAGCCACTTTTAGTAGCCATCATTGACTTATTGAGGTAGCGACACGTTGCATATAGCTCAGGGAAGGCTTATAAAGAGGGCGGAGTGGGCGGTGCGCGGTACCTGCAGCGCGATAGCTAGCTAGTGGCGGGTGTAGCTTGTTGTAGTAGCCGTCACCGACTCACTTTCGGGTAGCGACACGTCGCATGTAGTTTAGGGACGGCTTATAACGGAGACGGAGTGGACGGGGGGAAATATCTGTAGCGCGGTGGGCGCGGCCAGTTTTAGTAGCAATCACCGACTCATTTTCGGATGGCGAGCGACACTTCGAATATAAAGGGAAGGCTGATAATGGGGACGTAGAGGGCGGTGGGCGGTACCTGCAGCGCGGTGGGCGTGGCTAGTTTTAGGAGCTATCACTGATTTATACGGGTAGCGACACGTCGCATAATAATATGGCTTAGCGACGATTTATTAACGGGAACGGAGTGGTGGGCTGTACCTGCAGCGCGGTGGCTAGCTAGTGGCTGGCGTAGCTTGCTTTAGTAGCCGTCACCGACTCACTTTCGGGTCGCGAGCGACACTTCGCATATAAAGGGAAGGCTTATAGCTGGGAGGGAGTGGTGGGCGGTACCTGCAGCGCGGTGGGCGTGACCAGCTCGCGCTCGAAGGCCTTGGGGAAGGCGGCGCCGCCGCGGTCGTCGGCGTCGGCGGACGCGGGCCGCTCGTCCGCCGCGTGCTCGCCGCCCTCCTCCGCCTCGCCGCTGGCCGCCTGCAGCTCGGGGAATGTCTCGTCCTGGAATATGGTGGTTAATATTAACAATTAGTAGCCGTTGTGGCGGATGGGAGTTAAAACTATCTCTATACAAAACTTCATCGGTTTGGCCGTGAAAAAAATATTAAGTATACAAACGCCATTAGATTCATAATAGGTATTTCCAAGGATTATAAATGAACACCTAATATACATAGTTCAAACTATTACTGTATGATATTTCATCAGTTTAGCCATTAATAATTAACAGGCATACAAATGCATGTACCTACTATGTATATCAGTATTATAAGATGACCTGCGCTCCCGACGGACGTCAATTCAGAAAAAGGAACTTTCTGAACTGCCCCAGTAGTTCTAAGACTACCCAACACTTAGTCACCATTATCACTTAGTCAATAGTGCAGTATTATTCCAGGTGGCTGGTGTGCATTGTCTGGCACGATTAATTTCAAATAGGTTAAGAAGAAAAGAGACTCCTTGGAGCAAACTACGCTAGTGATTCATTTATTACTATGACATAATGCATGTATGTACATATTGCGTCGACTCATCAAGGGATAAGATCTAAAGGTAAATGTTATAAAAATGTTATATAAAACATTATACGTAACTGTATCTACACAGTTATTTGTACTGGGCTAGTTAAAGCGATATGTAATGTTTTATATTTATAAAAATATGATACTTATCTCTAAACTAAAAATTGCGAAAATTATCTTACTTTGACTAGAAGAGAGTCTTTTCCAGGTGAATGCTCAGATTTATTCATGTAATAAATTTCGGCTTGCTCAGCCCTGAAACAAAAAGATAAACAAATGATTAGAGAATACTATATAGTTACTGGGAACACCATCGTTTTATGTAACAGGCGGAGGCTTGTGTGCTGTATATATATACCGATCAAGCTTTTATTATGGATTGTCATTAATCATAGCCCCATGTGTGTTGTAAGAGACTTTTTGAGATTCCACCATCTCGGCCGGTGTTAAGGTTAACGTAGTCCCCTATGAAGTAACGCAGAGACTTGGTCTTCCATTTCGCATTCCATCAGAGGAAGCCACATGATGCCTTCATCATCCTGCAAACGTCCACTCCTGAACATAGGCCTCCCCCAATGTCTAAGTAGTGTGTTGATTGAAACATTTTTGAAATTAATACAAAATGTAAGTTTTAGCTAGCTCTTTGCTTGAGCTGATGATCTAAAATACAGGCCTTCAATGCCAAGATCAGGCAACAGACTCGTCACACTATATGTCGAAGTTACTACGTCTGTAAGTACCTTGTTATGAAAAAATAAATAAATTTATTATTATGAAAAAGATGTTAGGTCGCCCTTAAATCTAGCGCCTTCGTTTGCCTCAAAGTGGCGAACAACCGGATAGGTCACAGGCCAGCTGTGGACAGTGATAGGCAGATGATGACGCCAAAAAAGTCTGAAAAAGATGATTCGTGTTATACTCACTTGTGCGCATTATGGTTGTCCGGGCCGTGGGTGCGCATGTGCGCGATGTCGTAGAAGATGGCCGCGTTGACGACGTACTCCATGGGCGCGATCACGCCGTACGACTCCGGCCCGTGCTCCATCACCAGCGTGTCCGACACGTTCGGGTCGAACATCACCGCGTTGGGCGTCACCAGCAACACGCCGGAAACTACGCCCTGGAAGATAAAATAATGGTTTTTAAATAGAATATTATATTTATTTATTTGTCATATCCTTAGTAACTTTTAATTAACTATCGCTTTATTAGTTTCAATTTGTCAATTACCCCTTCTTTTAATTATCCTCTACCCACCTGTGACTCCCCTGGTGTTGCCGTGTCTATGGGCTGAAGTGATCACTTACCATCAGGTGACCTTCAGGCCCGCTTGCCCCCTCTGTCATAAAAAAATGAAAAACCCCAAAGGCTGTCTGGAAGAGCGACCTCTTCCACTCAGTGGGGTGTAACCGATGGATTTTATTTCAAAGCAATAAAGTTCAATATTAGACTGCATCTACATGCCCACTCCCTGGTGAGGATTTAAATCTTTACACATTGTATTTCGCATATCATCTGATACCAAAGTAAGGTAGCATGTAATTCGATAATTTTGATAATTTTGAACAGAAATTAAATCGAATTTCTCGAATCCTTATGCTGGTGTTCTGCTGAGCCGTTAAAAAAATAAAAACACTAAACCATTACAAAATTAAACATAACGTTTAATACATTTTGTTTGCAAGGTTAAAGACGCCTTTGTCTTTACAGATTCATTCATTAAACACTTGAGCTAACACAGTAATGTTAGTGTAGAAAGAATGGGACATAAATTGCTTCTTGTAAAAGAAGATGAAAACATAACACATCATTAAGTATATAAATGTCGCAATATAAAGCCATACGAAACATAATATGAAAAGATCATGTTTTATCGGTTACAAAAGTATGTAATTATATCAATTGACTTTGACAGTTCACTTCACATCAAATTCAAATTTATATATTGTATTATCACAGGTACATTAAAGTTGTTACAATTATATAGGTTCAGCCATGATATACCTCATGGAGGCGTACATTATATGTAGTATTAATTCATCCCTATTGTTTTCTATCATCCTTTCCTTTTGAATCATATCTTTGTTTCCAATCATCATCCAATCCGTGGTGCTTATATGTATATGTTAAATCGTTCGCTATGGAGATCTGTGGTTAACCAGTACTTTGATCCGAGATACGCCAAATCTGTTTTCTATTATAAAGAGATCATTAGTATGGCTCTCCTTTAACCAAATATGGATACAAGGAAAATAAAACTACGTTTTTAATGTCAAATATGAATGTGCAAGTTTCCTTTCATTTGGCTGTCTTTTGACTTCTATTAAAACACATAAACTTTAATGGAAGTAAAGCAAGAGATTTGAACGAGATAACCTGACCTATTGACCCTATTGTGATAGAAAACTAAGCCTACAAAATGTAGAGCAGATGGATAATACTGGAAATATGCAAAAAAGTCAGGTATACGTAACTCTATGTAGCGATAACGTGAAAACAGCACAATGCGATAAAGCTTGAATTTTAATTAGTAATTCCTATTAGGAATTCTTATCTAACATTTTAATGAACTGAATATTGTTGTTTTAGATAATTCTGCCCACTGATAAGGGTTATATGCGATGCTACATCCGATTATGATTGATTTGAATGCTATATTCCATTTCTATACGCGTAATTCAGAAGTCTTTATGCAAGACGTATCAAAACTTGTACGGCATATTGCTATGTACGGTTCGTTCACTATCAATTGGTAGCCTATTGTCATCCACTGTCGAATGTAGGTGTCAGTGTGTCCAGGTGTCAGGTGTCCAGGGGGCCTACTCTGAAGTTTCTTATTCGTGGTTATAGTTATAAACAGTCCTTTTTTTAAACAAAGTTTTTTTTTCTTCGAAATGACCGTCATCATCACATGACTGCGGGGGAAACGCTCACTTTCTAAGTCAGGTTTTTAAAGTCTAGGTACATACCTAATACATATTAGGACATAATACATATTATGATTAGTAGGTGCGACTATGCAAAGGTACGTTACAAGGCAACACCTAGCATAGTCTAGCTGTTTTCCCACGAGTAAGCCGCGCACCTATTACGCTCAACGGCAGACAGCGGGATTCCAAACTAACTATTAGGTACAAAAAGCACGATTCGAGACCCTTATATGCGAAAATACAACGACTGACCTGTCCATCAGTGATATGGCGTACGTTGATTTTGAGGAAGCGCTGGGGAGCGCTGCTGCTGGTCGGCGCCTCGGGCGACACCGGCCTCAGGCTGTCCAGTATCTCTGCAATCGAAACACATAGTACTGTACATTACTTAGTTAGATAGTTAGTTAGACACGGCCATCTTCTAGAACTTAGTAGTTTTAATAGTATGTTTAAAATTTCTTAAGTTGTAAATAGTAGTATAGGGTCGGCAACGCGTGTAATATCCCTGGTGTTGCAGGCGTACTTCGGTAACTGTTTATTATCAGGCGGCGTAGGCTTGTTTGCCCCCTTAGTGGTATAAAAAAATAGTTATTCTTGTCAGCCAAACTCCTCCAGGAAACCCAGCCGAGCTTTCAATCTGCCGAACATTTACGGGGGCTGTCTGTGGTCACCAGGTTATAGATCTGCCTGTTGTAGGGACTTTGTCCCGTAAGCACTGCTACGACTTTTTTTCAACTTTGGAATAGCTTATATTTCATCTTTTTATTAACAGATCAATACCGTTACCAGCCTAAAACCACCGTACACTCGGTAAAACACCGTAGGGTGAAAAGTTAAATTATTTTTGACGAATGAACTGCGGAACCCGATACAATTATAATCAGGATACCTGTTCGTAAATAATAAATTAGACTCAGTATAAATCATACGGAACACATATTATTCTACTCTTTAAATAACTGTAACTCCAATAAATCAACTCGATAATAATGCCGCGTTTTAAACCATAGCATATGTAGGAACTGCGTTATAAGCTGCATTGTGTGGTGGTTGTATTAAAATTACACAGTTGCCGGTAAATGCAATATATAAACAAACTATATTGTGTTGTAGCATCGGCATCGATAGTTGATAAAATATTTATTTTGTAGTTGAGCGCTATCCGTCCTCTAGCCAGAGCTGAAACTTATTATTTTCATTATTTTATGATATGTGTGCATCCTATATTAGAGGCTTTTACATTTGTAAAGGACTTGTTTTAAATGTAGAGTGTTTCACATGCGTTGATAATAATTAACTGGTTTTTGTTCTAGCTTTGGTTAGAGACGCGTTTATCAATACTGTCCTTCGGTCCTACTACTCATTTAAATTTCTTTGCTTTGGATATTGGGGATAGTAAAATGAAATGTGTCTTTATCCACTCGGGTATAAGTTACTATTAATTCTCGCTGTCTCCCAGGGCTTGACCGTGACTCAAATGTTTTAAAAAATCTTGCTTTCCACCCCTGGGGGATAGGAGTGACTGTGGACAAAGGGAATAATCGAATCCAATGACTACTTCTACCTACAAATTGCTGATCATAAATACTTGTTAACAGTTTCGTTACGAAAGTATATTCTACATCTACTAGTAGTAGCGCTATTCACAATGATGTCGATAGAGGAAATCGGGTCTAATTTGTAAACTTCATGCACGGAAACTAATAAACTAAACGCAGTTCTTCTAACTCGCAGTAATTGATATAAATTAGACATCGTTTTCGGGAATTTTGACAGTTCGTATCGGAAAATTAACATGTGCCTTGTGATGCTTGCTGGCTACAACTTTATATTCGGACGGGAGGCTTGAATGAAGGAAACCTTGTCGGTGAGTAATATTTCCGAGACTTTGTGAAGCCCGGAAGGAATTCTTAACTAATAAAAGTTCTTTGTGTATATCTTCTTGGTAAGTCAGGTGATAATGATAAACATCAGAGATACATTAAATAAATTATCTTGATTTCACGAAGCTCAGCGGCTTAATTTGAGTGTTGCATGCAGCAAAGTGCTTTTACGAAATGATTAGCCATAACGCATTTCAGGTTGCATGATCAAATATTGCTTAGCTAGACCATTGTGGGATTTACAAACACTATTAAGTATTTTCATAGTAGCACAATAGTGCAGCAGTGGTCTTACTTCGTGACATGGAAAGCAAAGAGAGGCCAAATGTAGCGGCAAGGAACAAGTAACCAAATCAATAAGTCAGTTGCCACCGCCATGATGCTTCGTAGGATTAATCTGGGTATACACCGAGTGATAATAATGTACTAATTTAATAATGTAAATTATGAATAGTTACTCATGAGCTGGGCTGGAAATAAATGTTTCATAGATTTTTTATAAAAAGTAATTTTAATTGAATTTTGTATTGCTAACCGTTTTATTGAATGCTTATATAAACTGTTATCGGTGTAATAAAATTCTCATTATTAATACTCCCGTTGCTTTAAGCTGTCATAATAGCTGATAGAAACATAATAACATTACATTCATAATTCCAATGTCGATATTCGCACAGAGATCCAATAAATAAATATTTTCCTTCTTATAACACCGCTGCAGTCGTTTGTTAGTTCCAATTTGTATATTTTTTATGGTCAATAAAAATAAAATACTAACGAACGCATTCACGAACAATCTATCACAGCACAATGGGTATAATGCAGGAGGAAATCAAAATGTAGATGATATAATGGCATACCTTTTTCCTGTGCGGGCTCGCTGGGAGCTTGCGTTGATTCAGACGTATTGTCACCGCTCTCGGACGGTCCGTCCGAGTCTTTATCTCCATCTGCGAAACCATAATAACACCGTGAACAACAATCCAAGTTAGGGCCACCGGTCACGCGATCCGCATTAAAATCGGAGGAAAACAAACAACGTCTTCGGAAAACGCACCGTGATACCACCGCTTCAGGAATTCAAAACTGAACATTCTTGAATCGGAATGACACAAGGTCCATTATATCGGCATGTTTATCGCGCGATAAAGCGATTCCATATCTCGTAGACGAGATCTGGCGCCGGCGACGCACGGGGGAACGATTCGTTGGGCGCAATTAAAACAATCGGGTCACTCTGGAGTGCAATGTAGTGGCAGTTTAAAATAGAAAATGCTTTTAACGCGTGGTATCGAGTCGCCGGCGCGGCCACGTCTGCCCTCGCGGCTACGATTGGTGTAACCACTGTTTGCGGTGCAAATACGAGAAAAATTTGTTCCATGTCTACGTCACGCGCGAACGAATAGCACCAAGGTTGAGTGTTGTTGTTTTGTTTTATGCCCGGGCGGCGCTCGATCGTGCGCTGCATTCAGTGTGCACTCGTGATGCGCATCTTCACTGTTTATATTATTACCATACGCCCGGTTTGTAAATATAGCTCAAAACAACGATCGGTAACAGCGGTTCAAACGTATCAATTACAGGTACCGAACTAGCATACGTTTTATATTAGTTCATCAACATTATAGTTTTATAAATCGACCTCGTAAGCTTTTAGTTTACGCCGGATGCTAAGAAGGTTTCAAGTTTGAGACTCGGTTAAGTAAATAAATCCTTTGAAGTAATTTCATAAAAATCAAATCAAAAATAATACATCTAATTGGATGAACAATATAAAATATATTACATGTCATGTAGGTAAACCACAGTTACCAACGTTTAATATAAAAAATTCTCTTCAACTGTCCTTCTGGTACTTTTTTTTTTTTTTTTTAAGAGGGGAATGCATTAGGCACCTTCATGCCGTCTCCGGGGGGAGGCGGCATGGTGTGTGGGACTCACACCTCCCAAAAGGGAGGGCATACCCACTAAACCCCCCTGTGTCGCCAGTGGGCAGCAAGTTGCAGGGACACGGGTAGCGCCGAAGCATACGGCCATATCCCTGCCTGCCCTGGCCAGCCGCAGATGATAAGCGGCCGGCACTCCTGGTCCGGGGAGGGCAAATACCCCTGCCCCCGGATCCGGGGAGCAATAGATTGCTCCCCGGGGTCCTTCTGGTACTTACTTTAACCATTCAACTTGTCACAGGGTTTTTTCTGTATACAAAAGATGGTCGGTATATAGCCCCACACGATTGATCAAGGTTCATTGTCATCGCGATCACCAATGGAATGTGCCTACACGTTACGTTGCTCAGTAGGAAATTTCCGGCCAACGGAAACGCCATTTATCCTGCGCCTGATCTTCCATCCGTCATTTCACGTGTGTCCTTTCGGATTATGAGAAACAG
This sequence comes from Conogethes punctiferalis, assembly GCA_031163375.1. NCBI lineage: Eukaryota > Metazoa > Arthropoda > Insecta > Lepidoptera > Crambidae > Conogethes > Conogethes punctiferalis. The sequence continues at coordinate 13,823,707 of CM062078.1, forward strand.
AAAGTGCAATTGTACATGCGCACACACTTCAGTAAAATATCATCTGCGTACTTGGCTCTATCCTTGGAGATTGTTTCAGTCAGGAGAGCATTGTTATTAATATCACAAATTGGTGGCAATTAATGTTCGAGGGGCGTCACCGCTGACACTATTTTATTCCTAGTTAGCGAGCGCTTGAGTCGAAGGTCAAGTTTCGTAAAGAAAAGCAAGTTTCTCGTTTAAATGATCCGTCACGGTTTACGATGGTGCAGCTGTCAATCTCTCAGACAGGTATTGCACGTCGGCGTATTGAAGGCGAAATTTGCTTTTACATTTTATTTTAGTTATAACAGTATCCGCTAGACTTATAGTACATAATTTATTTGACACGAAGATATTATTATGCACGCATTTTATTAAAACCGGAAAATAACATGCCTATTCGAATTGACCTTACACGAAATTCTCAAAATGTTTTTATTAAACATGATAAAACTAAGCCGTCTTCTTTCTTTTCGAATTTAAATTACCTACAATGAATCCCATGAATATTTTTATAGGTAACTAGTTATAAATTCATTGTAGGTAGTAGGTATTATTTTGTTGAATTTAAGCTAAAAGGGCTCTAAAATATAATCAGTGAGCTCATAAAACTTAAGTCACATACTTGTACAAGCCCCACGAAATGCATGCAGCTACTCTATAAAAAGTCCGTGGTAATACGGTAATACCATTATTTAGGAGAGGTTCTCACGACATTTCCACTACAATTTCTTTAGGTACATGCACTCCACAAGGTATCGACCTAAATGTATGTTTGTTTAGATTAAAGGTTAAGCAGTTTCTACTTCAAAAGGTTCATTTACATTTACGTGAAAAATGTATGAGCATTTAGACTCATAAAAGAGTACATACCACGACGTGTAAACACAAATAAAGCAATAATTTTCAACACGTATTTTCATACATAATCAAAACAAATGTAAGTAAGTTCATGTAGTTGAAAAACAACTGACAAACTTAAGTTAAAAATACTTCGTACAAGTTTTAAGGTATCATATTTTCGCAGACGACAGAAATGAAAAATCGTGCATTTAAAAGAAACCATTGGCTGTGAGACACGCAACACGGTCATTCACCATAATTTACAGTACAGTCAACGCCACATTTACTCGTAGTTAGACACTTGGGACTATGTACCGCTCACGCTCCTAACTCAGAGACCATTAGTATCATTTTTTTGGTGAACTTGTATAAGAGATGTTTATTTTGATATGCAATAAATAAAGTATTTTAGACCACTGTAAAGAATGAAATAATACCTATAAGTATAAATATGATTATTTAAACATTTATGGTCATAAAAAGACAATAGGATTCAAAGAAAGAAATTATGTGTAATGTCCTAACAGAAAGAAATGCTCTTCCTGCACTATTATTTAAAAAACAACAACAATGTATGAAGAAATTTAACCCGAATAATAGTCACAATATTAGATACTGTTGCTGTTGCATAATTAGATGAAACTTTACTGGCGAGTTCCTATTTATAACAAAATGTATCTTTTTTTCCATTAGATTTACTAATAATCGAATCCATTTAAAATATCGCATTTAACGAGTTTAATCAGCCTTTCAATTAACATCCTAGGACGGACTTTGATTTGTATCAACGCAATATTCGCAGTTTGAACGACAATCAGCTATGAATTTATAATATTTAGTATAATAGCTAGCTGAAAACAAGCTGGACTACGGTTTAAAAATAAATGCACCGCAAATGTTGATAAAAGATTAGTGAATGATTAGTATCTTTGTGATGGTTGATCCAAATTTTGCAGTCTCGCGTCACAAAGTACGTCATTTTCAATTAGCTTTCTCCCACAATTTCTTCTCTCTCCAATCCAACATCTCAATCTGGTATTTAGCCGATCCATCCCTAACATAAGCATGGAACATTACTTCCATCTTTAGGTTACTATGGATGAACACATTTGCTCGCTTCAGAGTATTAGCAACGGTTATTGATACGTGGTTTAAAGAGAGCTCTTTCCTCACGGTAGGCAGCGGCATGGCTGTGCCCATGGAATTGCTGATATCTATGGGCGGCGGATACTGTTTAACATCAGACAGGTCGCCTGCTTGTCAAACACCAACAGCGATTAAAAAAAAGGAATGGACTTGTCGTTTAAGGTCAGGAGAATTGGGGTAGGAGTGCCGGCAAGCAGGGATGTGGCCGTATGTTTCGGCGCTACCCGTCTTCCGCCAGCTTGCTGCCCACTGGCGACACAGGGGTATGCCATTTTGGGAGGTGTGAGTCCCACACACCATGCCGACTTTACCGCCGTACCTACATGCCGACTAGAAAAAAAAGAGAGCTACTCATTTACTTATTTAAAAAACGAATTTAGGTAATTACCTTTCCTCTTGTCTGGCACCAGCAGCGTCTGACCAGGGAAGATGAACTGCGTGGCGAGCCTGTTCAGCTTGGTCAGCTCGGAGGGGGTGGTGTCGAAGCGCGCCGCCAGGGAGGTCAGGGTGTCCCGGTCACGAACCTGCAACAGCACCATAGTTAGACTACGACTCGGAAAACTATTAGCCCCTGAAATGGATTCGAGTTCGGTAAAATATGGTTTTCTTTTGAACTGGCTATACGGGAGTAAAGACAAGAAGTATCAGTCTCATTTACAACGTTTTGTGAATAAGTGGATAAAACACTTCGGTCACCATCATCATCATCGCCAGCCTATTGCAGTCTACTGCTGGACATAGGCCTCCCCAGTTGTCCACCACTTAGGCCGTAATCGCCTGGCTGGGCAGGCGGGTTGGTGATCGCAGGGTGGAGCTTCTCACTCCAGTGGGCTGCTGCCTGTCATCGATCTGTGGTATTTAGACCTACACCTTCAATTATGATGGTTATACCACCACCTGTCGGTTGCCAGCGCCTCATTTGTTATTCGGCAGGATGCACCACGGGCAAGTGAGGTTGGCTTGGCGGGAAAAGATGATAGGCCGCTCCCTTACACCCCAAATACTTTGGTAACTTAACCAAATCCACTAAATTGTAGAAAAGATCTAGATATTTTTGCAACCTGTGAGATCATAGGTCTAGTAGCCATTATTACAAAAAAAAACCAGCGAATCTAACATTTGAATGATTTTCTCATACGAAATATAGGTAGGTAGAGTAACGGTTTAATACTTACGGTATGAGTCATAGTTTTAATAGGCGGGGGAGGGGGTAGTCTCTTGATCTGCTCGTCCTCGTCTGTGAACAAATGCACGTGGTTAGTATGCGAGTAATCACTCCAGCACCTCCTCATGATGAGAAGATGAGCTTACGGAACCAAAGGGCCACTAAGATCGTAGTCCTAGATAAAGCAGGACTATAAAATTATGTACTATGAAGAGGTTGTATAGAGAATGAGATGTTTTTATCCCTGCACATCCAAAAGTTATCAGGATGTTAAAACTCCTTTATTTGTTTGTGTTTTTATAGTCTCAAAGTTCTCTCTAATCCCTAAGAGAAAAGTAATTAACTGCATAGATTAATATGAAATGTAAAGGAATGTAATTTGGGCTGGCTTCACTTGTGCAAAATAAGTATAAACAGTATTGCATGATAGATAACTCCTATCCGGCAAATATGTACTTGAGTTTCCAAGAGCAAACATTGCTATTGTACAATTTCAGGAGATTCTGAGCATCAATCAAATACAAGTAGCAATAACATCTAACGGCTCTGTCGTCATGAGCCTATGCTATCTATTACTATTACACCAGAAGTGTTTCTTTCTAATTTCTGTGCGATTGTTATAATAGTAGATATCATAAGGGAATAAACGAGAGAACATGAAAAAAATCAATGGACATCCTTTATTGCACGCGACATTGAAACGAATAAGGTTTAAGCAAAGTTATCGAAGTTAGCGAAGTGACGAGCATTGGGAGAGGCCTATGTCCAGCAGTGGACTGATGTGGGCTGATGATGATGATGATGATGAAAGTTATCATCTTCCGATGTTCAAGGCGAGAATGAACAGCCGGGTGAGTGAACTATCGTGCACTGTGATATCGCTAACCATCAGGTAAATTGCAGTCAAGCGCGCAACCCCATTTCAATTTAAAAAAAGGTTTAGTACAAATAGCGGCTCTGCTTAATTATTTTTAAGCACATGATAATACACATTTTAAGCGTTGTTGGAATTCCATAGTAGCTCCTACCCAGGTCCGTAAATGGGTATTCAGGTCATTTCACCATCTACGTGCGTGTCAAGTTCGCATTATATCTAATAATATCATAAACGTAACAGAGCTATGCGTCTCGTCACCATATTTGTTGAAGAATTTAAAGAAATCTGTTACGCGCAAACAGAAAGACTACTTACATTGTTGTTAAAGACGCTGCCGCGCTGGTAAATATTTTTACCAGCTAAACTATTTATTTTAATTTGGTGGTTTTTTATAAAAATGGGTCTATTTATATTAAGAAACGGACTTACTTAGCTTGTTTAAGAAATCTCTTCGTTTTCTTAGCAACAAAGTTAGAAGAACAAAATTAGAGTCTTTTATTATGCACGTTAAATTAGTCCAAGTAAATAAGTCATTGTGAAAAGTTTGCACTATAAATGACCTGAAGAAGAAAAGGTGGCCAACAAGAAACGAAACGTTAAAATGGTTTGACCATGTTTGACACGAAAAAAGTGCATGAAAATGTTCAAAAACATACTACACAATAGGTAAATTTTTAATGTGGGCGTATGTCGCTGGTTGTCCTAACACATCTGCGGAAAACGTTTACCTAACGCTATATCTTTGTAATACCTATTTTCTAACGAAACAAAAATAACTGAAACACCGTGCTTCTTAAATCTGCTGTCGAGCCTTCTTCTACCCGGCAACCATCAGTCACGCGGCAGTCAAGCAACTTTAAAGTCAATTACGCGGACTTGTGATAAATAAATTTAATATCTCCCGCGCAGTAATAAATCTCCGTCGCATTAGACCGCAATCACAACTAGATCCGCCGCGTTAAAATAAATAAACACAGGAGTTTTAACTGAATCCGCTGGCGTTAATTACTAGAGATGGATAGCTGTTTTCAGGCGTGTTTATTCTATAAACAGATTCGGAGCTAGGAATCAGACGAGATAACAACTAAGCGCTTGTGCTTCAATCCGGAGAATTTCAGTTTGCGGAAGGTTTATCATCTCGAATTTAATTCCACTCTAGTGAATTCGGACCAGACAGTAAATCAGGAAACTCACATCATACGACATTTCTATATTTCAATCGTTGACTTGCAAACAAAAACATTACAGCTACGTTATCAAAGTAGGTATGTATTTCTAATGGAGTATTCCACTGGTAGAAAATAACCATTATCACTGTCTTTATTAAGTCTACGGAAACTAAAAGTCGAAGTAAACACTATTTTTAGATATGGCTTGCATAATACCTACAAGAGTGACGAAAAGAATATGTCGCAAAACAACAAAATGTTAATCGGAACGTTGCCCTGTTTCTGCGTCGTATTTGCCAAAACAATGTAGGTCCTTCATAACACGACAGCGAGTTTAATTAAATTTAGCATTCAAAATACTCCGTTTCAACGTAACGTACTGCATAAAACTTCCATAGAAATACAATATAAAAGAGGAAGGCGGTGGTGGGGTAGGAAGCGGTCCAGCCCTCGGGTTCTCACGCCCGCCGAAATTATAAAAAGAACAAAAACCGGCCAAGTGCGAGTCGGACTCTCGCACGTAGGGTTCCGTACCACTACATAGCTAAATAAATGTTTTTCTTTACGTTTTATTATATTGGAGTTAATTAAATGAAAAAATTAGGTAATTTGATTTATGACGTTTAAAAAAAAACTACTAGCTAGATTTCATTCAAACCAAATTTCGTTAGTAGTTTTCATAGTGATACACATGATATATTTTTTTCAGTTTTATCATGCCCATATTTTAGAAGTTACGGGGGGGGGGACACTCATTTTACCACTTTGGAAGAGTCTCTCGCGCAAACTATTCAGTTTAGAAAGAAATGATGTTAGTAACCTCAACATCATTTTCAAATACCTATCCATAGATACCTCACACGTATAGGTTCGATGAAAAAAAAAATTTTCAGTTTCAGTTCCATGTATGGGAAACCCCAAAAATTTTGGATTTTTTTCTGATTTTACTTTAAAATCTTAATGCGGTTCACAGAATACATCTACGTACCAAATTTCAATAATGTAGCTCTTATAGTTTCGGAATAAATTGGCTGTGACATACGGACGGACAGACAGACAGACAGACAGACAGACAGACAGACAGACAGACAGACAGACAGACAGACAGACAGACATGACGAATCTATAAGGGTCCCGTTTTTGCCATTTTGGCTACGGAACCCTAAAAACCAATGTTGAGGATATAAAATCCCCTTGAACTTGAGTTGCGGGCTTCGGGCAAATGCCGCTTGTTTACATATTTTTTACCAAAAGCGTAAGGCGAATGAATCATACTCTGAGAGAGCTTTGAAGCTTTAATCTTCGCGAAAGCCAGCCCGACGTAAATGAAGATCGCTGGGAGGGTCTACTCAAAAAGGTAAGAATATTTTGTAATCACGACAATTACGTTGGCGCAATGGCTTTGCGTCCGCAGAGGGATTTCGGTATGAATGCGAGATGCAAATGTAAACATTATTACTATTTGAACGTTTAATTTTCTTGCGCTTTCGAGTATATGAGGAGAGATTGGGGGTGGTGGGGGTCAATTTCAAATTCATTTCTGTATTTTCAGATGAAGATCACGATCGCAATGTAATGGTGCTTTACAATAATAGAGTATTTGACTGACTAGTCAATTGAGTTATGTGCTTAAAGCAGTCAATACTCTTATTATATTGCTATACACCATTATCTATCACCATAGTTTGTGTATGGCATTAATTTATCGACAGGGTCAAATTCTTGCCGAAGCCAAAGGATTGTAGGGTTATTATTATAGTACCGTACTCGTTTTTAAATAAATGAAGAATTACCCCAATAAATTTTTTTTTAACTCAATATGCCCATTTATCTCGAACATTACATTGCTTATTTACATAACAAAGTGAACTTGACCTAAAACGTGTTTGTTTAATTTTCATGAAACTGGCATTGAGAAGCCTTGAATTGTCGTGAATTTAATTCGCAGAAGTAACACAAAACTGCGGTTTCATAAACAAGAAAAAGCTTTCTCGGAATGTGACAGTCGCGATTGGACTAATATCGTGCACTATGATGTCAGAGATAATAATCGTCTGCTGGATTTCTAAATGGCAGACAGTAGACGGCGAGGATATATTGATGTCACTCCCCTTTTAATTTATTACTTAGCGCAATCGTCTACTCGTATCTTTAGCTTTAGCGAAATGAATGAGATTTCGCACACGATAATGAATAAAACTATTAAGAAATGTTTATGATTAGGTTCAATTATTTATATGTTGTATGTATTGCCTTGACAAGTAAAGGCTTTTTTCTCCTTCCTTCTCGTATTATCCTTTAAAAATGGAGTGAAGCATCTCACAACCGGTGCTAATGGCGAAAGACAAAAAAACTGAGTGTTGTAGACCGAGGTATCACTGTTGCTAAAGCAATTTGGCATTTCATTTCTCTTACCAATTGTCACCGAGCTACTATGTTGTATTTCAGCTACATTAAAAATGTATTTTGTACTTATTATGTATGCGTTTTGTATATTTTCTAAACTATGTAACTCTATGTTCCTTACGGGGCTCCTTGTTCCCCGAGGATCGAGAGATATATTTCGATGTACAAGGTGAGAGTGAATCGGTTTTTGCTGGGTGAGCGCGTTCCATCCTAGACTAAGTATCGCTTACAATCAGGCGAATCGCAGTCAAGTGTAGATTAGGCATTCTTAAGACAAATAGGGCATAGCGAATCTTCGCTCGAATTGAGCCGCCCGCCCGGGGAAGTACCCCCACTATATAGAATACCACAGCTTAGGGTTGCCATCCGTCCGGGTTTCCCCGGATTTGTCCTAGTTTGAAGGGCGTCCGGGGTCCGTCCGGCCGGGGCTTTTAAAAGTGTCCGGGTGAAATCCGGACAGTTTTAAAATTGAAACTCAAATTCTCATAGATAAGCTTTAAATTCACAATCAACGAGGCACGGAAAAATAATAAAAAATGAATGAGAAATTCTGAAGTGTCCGGGGAAAAGACCATATTTCGCCCAAATGTCCGGATTTTTTTCCGTGTTATCCGGCGCCGGCAATTTAGATGATGGCAACCCTACCACAGCTAAATGACCTCTGGGTCGTGTTTCTGCCGATAAGTAGTAGCTGAGTGCTGCATCGGCAGCCGGCGGTTGGAGTGGGCAACGCGCGTGTGATACCCTTGGTGTTGCAGTTGCCCATAGGCTGCGGCAATCGCATAACATCAGGCGGGCCGTAGGCTTGTTGCCACCTTAGTGGTATTAAAAATATAGTTAAATAAAAAATATATATTTCCCCACCTCTGTGTACTGCGTCGAACCTCCCCTCGACCTTGGAGCGCAGCGCCTCCAGGTCGAACGGCGCCGCGAACCCATGGTCCACAGAACGGCTCTTCGACCTGCAATACACAACACGCACATTTTACCAAACGTGACACAGCATCGACCTCGGCCACAGGAAGTTGGCCAATCCGCACAAAGTTTTGGAAAGGTGACTACTCAGTTTCGTACCATTTATCATGAGTACGTTCGTGTGGGGGCACTGTTGAATTATTTCTTTGTTTTGTACCTACTAGATGAGCTGTATTTCTTATAGCGGAAACAAAAATGTCAACAGATTGATATAGGACAGACACGGATAGCTCATTTAATGCATGTTAAGCTGAGTAGCAAATTATATCACTTGTCTAGACTACGAATGAGCTTGCATAATACTTTTTAACATCACTACATCTTATGCATACTTAAGACATATGGCCCTTCCCAGCAATTATAGACAGATGGTGAACCATACATGAAGAGTAAGGAAAGGAGTTTCTGTACAGCTATAGATTAATTTAACAAAAACGGTACGCTGGAACGTCATGGCCACTCTTTAAACTTGTCACGTGCGTTACAAAAAGTACGAAATCCCTGTCCCACATAATAAGGAAATTGGTCAAAAATTCTATAAAAATGTTCCGTACATATTTAATACGGCCTATTTAAAGAAAAGGTCACGACACGACTTAAAAGGATCTAATCGTTCTATAGGGTTTATAAAATCCTGATACACTCTATAAATCAGACCATGAACAGATTGATGTCGATGGAGTAAGAATACCGTGAAAAGTGTTCTCCGTAAACTAAAGAGGCAATAAATTATATTAACTCACATCTGCATGAAACAATAACAAACAATTTGATTTATAACCGTCAAATCGTCATTGTCAATAATATCAAACGCCATTGACCCAGTTTGAGATCGTGTCATGTGGTTGATGTGGTGTCCGTCTACCATCCTGATTTTATAAGAGCTCTGTTTATCAAAGCTTTGTACGGTTAAAAAAGTAATTGCTTTTTTCTATATTTATACGTACCCAAGTAAGTGTTTCTTTCTTTTTCTTTTGTTAACTAACCTCTTTGGCTTTAAGGGTTTGCTTAAGATTCCACGAGTAGCTTAATAAGACGTCTTCGGGGAAATAAGGTAGTACGTACATAATATTGAACTTGTGGAATAAAATTTTTGGAGGTACATAATCCCTTGTACTTGTACTTAGGAAAAGTAATTTGGATTTTCAGACGGTATTGTTCTTATTATGGAAATGAAGTGTTTTTGACAAAGTTAGCACGAAACTACCTACCAATATCAGTGGAACTGATGAAGTTTTAATAATTTTTTATATTTCCCGTCGAGGCAGTTGACTGTACTTAATAAGACAACGGTAAGATTCAATTTGAACCTTTTTCAATTGTAATAGAGTTAAAAACTAAAAAAAATAAAGTTCCCATGCCCAGTGAATTTACTGCCTAAACATTCCGAATAGCATTAAAAAGAAAACAAAATAGCTTTTGCAAGCATTTAATCTCTAAAGCACAGATAACGAAAATAGAATGAGTACATGAGCGAGTTAATCTTCATGTTCTAGCTACACATTACAACACACTCATTTCAGTCCAGGATCGATAGACGTCCTCCGGATGATCGGTCCCAATATCATCAACTGTAAATATTCAGGGTTAACGACCGAGTAATTGGCTATTCCTAAAAGCTATCGTCCCAAATAACTTTTGTGAATTGATACAAATAGATTGCCTCCGAGGCGAGGCGACTCTTGTGAATTCTCTAGCTCGGTATTTCCTAAAGTATGGGTCGCAAGCAAAATCTTGGCGGACCCTGGAAAGTAGAATGATAGAATATTGATTGACCGGGCTAAATTGCGCGGCCAGGCAGAAACGGATGACAGAAAAACTAAAACTATTTCATTAAAAACATATTTCAGTATTCTTCGATGGTCATTACATTGTTGAATTGAATTTGCCATCGCGGTAGAGAGATTGGCCAGTCTGCGTCGGAAATTCGCTGACTGCCCAGGGTGCGCCGGACGTAAACAATTGTTCAGTACGTCACAAAGGGAGGCTCTCTCATTACATTGTTTTTGTTTTTCATTTCATATACATACCTCCTAATTTTGATAAAAATTGTATCAAAATCAGGAGGCGTTTCCTGTAATATATATTAGTTTTCATTATCAGCACTTCGTATCGTGTATTCGGACATCGCATCCAACACTTTCAGCCATCTTGCGCGAAACGTCGCTCCACCTGGCCTGAGGGCATCGATTAGTTTTTCGGGATTGAGTAATCAGTGGAGGAAACTAGATCAAAGCTACCTGGCTTCAGATGGACTTAGCTCAGTCGAATTTCGAGGCCGGAATCAGGATTGATCGTCAACGGAATGGGGAGGAAATAAATAAAGATCCTTTAACTAATACACTAATCACATAGCCACAAATCTATTAATCTGAAACTATATAAAAGTCAAATAGGGATTCAAAAAGGGAAAGGAAGGATATTTACGACGGACAAGTATTGCAACGATTTCTTAACATTTGTACTTTTCATGATAATTTTAATTAGCAACAGTATACCGCTGCTTGTGAAAGACATAAATACTTTTGAAATCCATATTACTAAATTGAATACTCGTAAAACGAAAATGAAATAGCAACACATGAAGAAATATCAAACAAGTAATAAAAAAGCTATACTGAGCTTTTTAAATAATCATGAACATGTTTAAATTTATTTTTGTTTTTAGCTTTCACAGGTAATAATAGTACTGACTAAATGACGAATTCATAAAAGAACTACAACGTTTTTCCTTGATCATGGCGAAATATCAGAGCCTCAAAAATCAGGTACACGGGAAAAAACCCGTTGATAAGTATAGTTAACTTATTGTTGTTGATGGTTTAATAATTTAATAATGTAAGGGACAAGCAAAAGCCTGCGCTCACATTAGCATAAATGAGTCTGGGGATATTTTTAAATATAGCATCGATATTTTAAATGATGCTTAAAACAGGAAACGGAACGAAAATATCTATAGATCGCGTAGAACAACTAATTAAATAACAAACAAGTTATAGTTTAGGTTTAAGTTATAGCTATCCTACAGATGGAGAGTAAGAATGTGAGAATTTGGCAATGGATGGAAAGCTATTATGAAATGTTTGCGACGCGTTTAAATGGATACTAAATAAAAACTGTATAAAGTATAACAAAGACCAGAATGGAATAGATAAATACAGTACAGTAATATTGAACTATACAATAATATGAGAAATTCTGATCTAGTACAATATCAGACCAAATCTATTTAGCCCACAATCCATGAAGGTATGCAGTCAAATATTTAATAAATGACCTTCATACAGTAAAGTATGTGAACTTCGCAGCCGTACCTACGTAACATTTAGTATGCAATAACATTCCCAACTTGATAGAATATTTTAGTGTACGAGTAAAAATGACGGAACAACAATATTTTTCTGCTTATACTATTACATAAGTAAAACAGACAAGATAGAAGCTTTCTCTCGATAATAGCATGTAATTTTCTTTTGAATTGCGTTGTTAAATTATAATCTAACCGCAAATGTTGATGACCCATAATATCTGATCAGTACGTACCTATATACTATGGGTGTAATGTAGGTACTTCGGATATTTTGATTTACAGTTTCTTAAACGAACATTGAATAGATGATAAGAGGTTGATAATGGCAAGAGGACTAGCCAACAATTATTTACAATTTTTACAGGTCCCAACAGACTGATCGACGAATATTCTATTAGTTTGTTCAATAAACTCTATCAGAAACGATACTCAATATAGGTTAAATACAAAAGACTGTGCACGATCCCAATTTGGGTACCTATCTATTTTATTAATATGTACTGCTAATGCTTGTTACATTTAATCTATTCGGCGATGCTCCCGAAAGACCGATTTAAAAATAAGCGAATAATATTCACAAACACAATGGTGATACATCTTGAATTCTTAAAGTGCGACATTATAAATAACCACGACCACGAGGCAATAATTGGTATATTTGTCTCAAGCAAAACTGACACGCATACAAATTCTGATTGAATAAACCAATTTATCAGTTTCGGCGAGAGGAACCAATAACACCGCGTATCATTGTTATCGCATTACACGGTATCGAATAGGCGAAATTGTGACGACTCCTTTCGTATGTACGGCTTGGCTTTGTTCAAATATCACGATCACGAACACTGATAATTCAATTATTATAACTTGGCAGTTGTATTCTAATACTTCATACTGTATTCACAAAATGTTATTTAGGTCTAATTTATAGAAAAACAGAAAAGCTTTACTGGATGTATGTACTACTAGATGTATGGATATTTGTTACTCTTTCACGCGAAAACGGGTCGAAATTAAATTTTACATCAGGTACACATAGGCTACTATGATTTATGACAATATTCACGCGGGCCATGCAGCTAGTTTGTAATAATTCTTGCCTCTTTAGTCTATCCGACGAATAGAAAAACGAGAAACTAAAGTTATCCGTAACGTCGCGGATATGGGACTATGTTCTGAAATATTTTTTTTATTACTATTATTTAAACACAAATCACCTGCACTGAACTAAGCCTTTTACACAATTAACGGATTTCAATGGGATTTTAAGAATCACGGACTTTATGTAAGAGTAAATCTTAATGCTATTGCATCAGGCAAAATGGGTAATTTTCTTTTTAGAAGTAACGCAAGTGTACTTAAAACTATGTTGACAAAGCAGAGGTGATAAAAAGGTATTGTAATAAAAAAAAAAGCGGTGCATTACCTCTTGTAGGTCTGGTCGATGCTCTCGGCGCTCCGCGACAGCTGCTGCGAAGCGCGCCTAGACCTGCATGCAAGAGACCACAGTCTAGACACACCAAACGCATGCAACACGATAACTAAATGCAAGTGCACAGATAATTTTTTAATTTGATTGGAATAAATTAATATGTCAACAAAAAGAATGACCGACAGACGATAACTGGACTAGTGAACGAAGCTTTTTCCTTCAGCGGAGCTATCTTTTTTATACAACGAAATTAGTTGCCTTTCGCTGGCTGAACCGTGGATGTATTCACAAATGCGTCCGGAAGGATGTCTCTCGGTAACGAGAGATCCGACCGGAAACATTCTCGATTATTCGTTCGAATACAGTTGCCATCGAAAACTTTTCCGACAACTTTTAGGCTAGCTGTCGACAATTCGATCGAGATTGTTTCCGTTCGAATATCTCTGTTTTCCGTGAGAGATCTTTCCGAACGCACTGTGTGAATATACCCGAAGTTCAACCAGTGATAGACAAGTAATTTCGTTGTCTGTCATTGTAATGGTAATGACGGGGTTAAATCAGAAACAAAATTAAGCTCTCAAATTAAAGCTAGAGCATTTTATTAACATTGTACTAAAAAAATTCGAAATGTGTATTCTAAGCCGTACAAAAGTTGTCTGTGCTTTTAATATTGTATGGAGTTTGCACGTAACACTAAAATATGGACTACGATAACATAACAAACAAGTGTATTTTAGATTAAAATGTTGCAAATAATATTTGCTTTGCAAAACAACATAATATTTTTATAGAAAACCACATGATTCGTGCACATGAAAACTCCAATAAACAGTCGATCTGGCAAACCAAACGTAAAATGCTTGAACAAATATTATAATAACTGAATGTAAAATCAGCAAATAAAATTCAAAACACCACATCGTTTCATGCGATGGGTCAACATTGGCATCATGCAATGCGTGAATAATGAAAACACACATAGTACAAAATATGAGCGAATTCGGTGACTAGGGCGAATTGTGCGAACATTAATGCGATCTCGAAAATACTTTATTGTAGTTATGTTTATACCTACGCGTTTCATTGTCTTTGTTGTTTGAAACGTGGTCAAAGAACCGTGCCTCACCTCTCGCATTTTAGTTATGCATTACACTATAATTTATTCACGATTCCTTAATTATAAAACCGCGTCGAAGTGCATAAAAAGTAAATTTAATTAATGCTCCTTTGTTTTTTTATTGTACATATTAAAGTAAGTACTTAAAATCAACGTAAACGTGTATTATTATGATTTATTGCACGGCGTATTATCACATCATCGTCGTAAAGATTCGCAATCTCTACGTACCGTATAAACGTAGGCCGCATTATCGAGCTATCGTTAGCTTATTTATTTTTATACGCACGTCGTAAATCACGGCTCCACCATAAACCTCTTAATCCAGCGCTGTTTACAGAAGTGTATCAACGTTGTTGCATTTAAGCTTCGTACCAACCCACTTTTAAAGTCTAAATACACTGTACGTAATGCGGATTTCGTTTGAGCATAATCGTAAAGGCGATCAAACGAGGTATTCATGTAAGTGTATTCATAACATTAATGTTACATTGAAACTAAACTATTGTCGAAACATTAGGTTAATGCAAATGTAATGCCTAGAATATGTAATGACTTTTAAAAAGAGGAACGTATTTTTGCTTAAAGGTTAACTACCATTATCCTATAGCTTTTATGTAGCTATGAGTTCAATCCGATGTGACGAGTTGTTAAGTCACACATAACGCTAACCTAGGCCACAAAGCGATACGTCCAGCGCGCTGGCATGTGGCCCTTTGAACTCATTCCACCCTCTGCGATATTAATAAATATATATTAATAGACCTTACAGAGGCCGGGTTTTGCCCCTCCATCCCTGTCTATTCTAGCTGACGTGGTTATTTATTATTACCTACTATAATTATGATTAAATCATATTTTTAATTGTAAATAATAATAAATCAGTATTTTGTGTCAATAAAATGTTATATTTATGAAGATTCAAAAAAATAAAAAAGATATCTTAGGGATTAAAAAAGCACCTGACATTTTGTTTACAAAAATAAAGATTATGTTGGTAGAAGTTTTTGTAATCTGGGCTATAAATCTGTAGACAGATAACCCTGGAATGAAAATCATAAATACATTGACATTGAAGTTAACTGGGTGCGTTTAGGAAACGATCCAAATGGCTGTTCATAATAAAAAGGGCTCAAAGTAATCCGTGATCTCGGATCCCGGAATTACGTAAATTAGCGTTAATTTAAAGAAGACGCCCTATGTTCAAGCGCTCGACGTTACATAAAGTCAGTGCAAGCCCCACCCGGAACCGACCGGGGTGTTACGGGGGGGTAAGCTGTGTTGTTCCGCTTAGTGCTGGGTAGGACACGACATGAAAAAGAGATTGTAAGAGTAGCTTATTTTTTGTACTGATTCAGTACAATAGGGTTATTTCCACTTACATTATATTTAGTCCGTATTTTAGATTGAATAAAAAAATATTGGACACGTATTTTTTCTTTTTACGATTAAACAAAAAATAAAAAGAAGACAATGCGTTAATATTTAGGAGTCTTTGACGTCACACCGTGCGAAAAAAATCCACGAGGAGTGACGTCACACGTTACTTTACCGGGCTATATCTTCGTAATTTTTGGTCTAATTTAGAAATTTATAAATACCTGTCTCTTATCTTTAAATATACTAAAAGACAGACTAAAAATACATTTTTTATGACAACAAGCCTATGGCCCACTTCAAATTAGCCGTGTACGTGTGCCTTAATTCCTCTCTTACTCTATTACCTACGGAGAATGAGTGACCGACAACCGCAACATACAATTAATTTTAAAGAGTACAAATTGAAATGTTGAGCCTTACATTTTGACGTCATGTTTCGGGATAATGTACCGCATCATGTACGTCCTACTCAATCAACACCAGAGTGTTTTCGCCTTTAGTCGTGCAGCGGGTGTGCGATTGTAACGACTCATCGATATAAAGAGGTAGACACTTTACAACGATAGCCAATTTGACGAGCTGCACGTAAACTAGCGCTGACTCAAATTGCGTTTGAAAAACGGAGCCTGAAACGGGTTTTCTGTTCTGTTTCAAATAAAGCGTTTTGTAACGACATCTACTCGTATATGTAACGAATGTTTCTGATACTGTTGTGACCGGGTTACATGGAGGCTTTATCTTCAATTGCATCGTATGCCCTCTGAGCCTCTCCTTCGTGCCCCGAGTGGTGAGTGCGGGGGGCACGATCCACTCATAGGGGCGTAACGGTGTGGTGGGTGCAGCCACACCGTTGCACGAGGTCCGCCTGGGGAGCACCCTATTGCTCCCCGGAAGCCGGGGGTAGGGGTATTTGCCCTCCCCGGACCAGGAGTGCCAGCCGCTTGTCATCTACGGCTGGCCAGGGCTTGCAGGGATGCGGCAGTATGCTTCGGCGTTGCCCGTGTCCCTGCAACTTGCTGCCCACTGGTGACACAGGGGGGTTTAGTGGGTATACCCTCCCATTTCGGGAGGTGTGAGTCCCACACACCATGTCACCTCCCCCCGGACGTGGCATGACGGTGCGTAATGCATTCCCCTCTAAAAAAAAAAAAAAAAAGGCTTTATCTTCAATTGTCCAAGATTGGCAAAACCTAGCCACGGGTTTTCATCATAATCGCATAATGTGCGTTATAACAGATTTACTACAAACAGTAACGTTTCTAGTAAATTATAGTCTATTTGGTAAAACCTATGCAGCGTAGTAGTTTAAAGTAAACTTTTTGGTGTGCAATAAAGAATCTCTATCTATCTATAAGTAGGCGTAAGGAAGCCATTATGTCGAGCTACTATAAAAAAAATCTGGCCAATTGTTCGGTGTTAGACCACTAGTAAACATCTTTTACGGCTCGATTTGAATGGAAAGCGTTGAATAAATTTTGTAACGCTCGGAACATTGGTTTGTTGTACTGGTATCGACACACCAGGGGCTCATCTCTACGTGCACCGAGCCCGGCTCGCGCCGCCGCCCTTGACCCGGCGCGCCCGCCCGGCCACTCGGCCAACTCGCATATTTACCAACACAACCAGGATATCTGTTACTGTTTCAGATTATCGCGTCTAGACCGTTATATTTTGAGATAATGCTCATAATGATTTATAACGGTATCGCGGTGACTTGTGTTTATGTTCCGATGAGCCGTTTGGGATGTTGTTTTGTTATAGTTAGCCGCAAACTTGTGCGGACTTTGCCAGCTGTTCCGTTGTTATTACTTAAAAAGCGTAATAATTCATTTGATATTGCAATAAATAATCCTTAAAGCGAAAATATAAAACAGTTGCGTAGTGTTGGAACGTGCTACTACGTAGCTTGAGGAGCTATACACATTAATAAGGAAGTACTTATTTACAGTTTTAGAATGGATATTCGAATTCGCAGTTTATTATATTGATTTTCTTTATTTAATAAATATTCAACATTTTCTTTAAAAGGATGTTTCTTGAGATGTAGCCAAAGGGTGATACAAATATACAAAACAAAAGTAGGTATAGTAGATTCGGAGATTACTTTAACAAACAAATCATGCCATCGGGTGATGTTATTAAGTGTGAATATTTTTTCAAAAAAACCGAAGACATAGTAAACACCCAGACCATACAAACAGACATGTTCATGAACACAAATGTTTGTGCTATGCGGGAATCGAACCCACGACCCTTGGCTCAGAAGGCAGAGGTCACTACCAAATGAGCCATCGAGAATATATCGGTATGTATTTGTGTTCACAACCACATCACAATCTACGAGTAGTTGAAAATACCCGAAATGCTCAGCGCAAACTCGGAAACTAGATCCTCTCTACATCAGATACGACATGTGACAATGAGGATATTTTTATCTGCCTCTACATGGAAACTTGGCACATGATTATCACTCTAATGTGTTGATATACTTGTTTATCTCCGTCATGCCAGTAAGCTTCGCCAACAGGACGCGACGTTGTATAATGAGCTTTTAAAGCGTTTTGATAATAATATTAAGGAACAAAAATGTTTAAATGAGCAATTCACAAATCAGGTTAAATACGGATTTGTGGAAAATGTGTGCAAGAGACTTCTTTACCTGTTCCATAAATATTGTCGACCTAAAAAGAAAGGTAACAACAAAATAATACAAAACAACATATAGTTAAACATTAAAATAAATTAATTACGTAAAATAAACAGCAGCATACGAGTAAGTCTATTATGTTAAAATGAGCAGGTAATAGATTTCAATTACCAACAAGTACGGAGCTATCCAATTAATGATAATCGCAAACCACTTATTTAACAATGCACAGACCAGCGACAGGCGGAAATTTCCGCCGGAAATCATTTAAATAAATCTACCGCCTCAAAACGTATGCAAAGTGACGTTGCATAGACTGAACTGACAGAAAAAAGCCAGATATATCAAATCGCTTGACCTTCAATTTAGCATAGAAGCTCCATTTAAATCAGCTGATTGATAGATATAAGCGAGGAAACCCACGCTCTCATCCGGCTCAAAATTATATCACCTTCAATACTTTGTTCATAACATTATCGGAAGCAAATTTTTTTTATTGCTGTCAACGTTACGATCCTCAAAATTTGATCGATTGCATTCAAAAAGAGCACACCCACGGCACAGACAGCCAACATCGACAAAAACGTTTCAACTACAAAAGCTTTTGCAATTATAATAGTTTAAAATTACCCCGGTTGCAATAATTGTACCTATCTGTGAATGAGCGATTTTTTCCTAATATTATTGAATTGCACATTATACCACCATTTTTATAGTATTTAATAAAATATTTTATTATTTTTGCAGTACAATAGCTTATAAATATATCATAGTCCTAGTAAGCGAGAGTTGTTTGACCGGATGTTTGTCTGTTGCTTATCACGTGAAAACTACTGAACGGATTTTAATGAAACTTGACAGTAATGTATATCATCATACATTAAATTAGCACATAGGCTATACGTTATAAGGATATACAATTCATATTTACGCGTAACAGTTTAGAATAAGAATGTGTCCCGAAATGTTGCGCATAAACCAGAAAGAAAGTCGCGGACGCTTGAAAGGATGATCATAGAATTAAACTAGTAAATTGTATCCACAGCAAAATGATAAGCATTTCTGTTATCCTATATTTCCTTGTTTAATTCAGTTAATTGGTGTAATTATTTACTCCCTTTATATAAAATGTTAGCGTTATTAAAATATTCGGAAGTGATCTGTAAACGCATCTCAAAACAGGAAATGGCTCGGTGGGCAGCCTCTAAGGACGGCCGCGAGCGATTTCCGTCAGCCCGCGAATCTAACGTGCCCGCGCGCATAAGGACATACAAACCATAATTACAAATAGCCGCGTTCAAATCAATGCAAACTAATGTGTTGGAAGTTTGTAAGAGTAGCCTCTTTTTGTACTGAGTCATATGATGTCCTATTTTTTGGTCCGATACGAGCGCTCATCTGAGGAGGGTCAGGCTGAATGCCTGTTGGGACTCGAGTCAACCCCTCCTCAGGTCAGTAGTGCTGTCGTCTTCCTCGGGGTCGCTGATCAAAGCACCAGCTAAGCAGATTAGCGACCTCGAGGAAGACGACGACACAATATTTCTTCGGGCACCACTGCCCAAGGTGTGTGCCTCCTTTAGATATTATAATGTCCTTCTACAACTGAGGCGAGGCGTAAGCCCGGGGAATGCCTCGCCCGCTTTCTCTTACTCAATTATTTACTTACGGAGAGTGAGAAATGCAACTACCATGACAAACAATTTTAAATGTCGATCCGCTGTTACATTTTGGCATAATCTCTGGGACAAATGTACCGCCTCTTGCAAGTGCTAGTCAAGACTAACCTAACGGGTCGCATAAGGATATACACACCATAATTACCTACAAATTGCTGCGTTCAAATATCAATGACCATTATTCCACTAAACGACTGCAGATAAACTCGTGATTTTATCCGATACGAGCAAAATCGCTACTTGATTATCGCTTCCTTAGCTCTTCCTGCAGTCTCAGCGAGCGGTGACATATTATGTTTCCGGATATAAGATTAAGTTGGTTATTATTCACAGATATTTACTCATACGGGTAATGTATGACAATCTACAGATTAGCGATTAGTTTTTATCTGTTGGCCACTTCTACACAACGAACAACAATTTTAAACATTTGAAGCCATTTAGTCATAAATATTTGACTTAATGGTCAAGGAATTAAACTTATAAGTAGGATACCGGAGACCTACTTGTTAAGTTTCTTCTTTTGACACTAATCCAGGATAATGCCCAATAATTAAAAAAAGAAACGACACAGTTGCGGGAATTCATTTATAGTAACGCGTTCAATTTAATTCAACGAGGAAAGGATTTTCAATAATACAAAGCCGAAATTTCCTATGCTTCGCGTCGCGTGTGAATGAGCAAGTTGCCTTCAAGATCGAGGAAAAGTTTATATGCGAACAAACTAATGCGAAAGTCCAAGAATACTGTTTAAATGGGTCAAGCACTTTGAATGCGTCGCGGGGACAAAAACACAGATTGGTATTCCTGCGTCACACTTGGGTAACACGAGGAGCACGTGGGTGCAGGATTGCACATTCTCTCCACGACACATTGTTCGCTAAGTTAAATGTACTGACGGCGACTGTCATTAGCTTTACAAAGTTATTTCAATATTCTGTCAAAATTATTTTGTAAGATTGCTACATGCATGTTTTAAGCAGTTTTCCTTAAGGTATGAGTTGTTGACGTCTTTAACATTAGGCATTAGGTAGGTTCCAGTGCTACATACATCCAACCCAACTGCTATTTAATTGCCACACTTCACTATGAAATGTAGTACATATTATGTATTATGTTCACGATTGATTTTAAATACATACATACCTATATTATATTGAGAATATTTTCATTGAAAATGTTTTAAAACTCAACAATGAGATTAAATTCATTATAAGAAACAAAAGCAGGTACAATTTAAAAATGCTAAATTCCCACCTAAAATTTTCCTCAAAGATGATCGATTTGTAAATAAATTTTTAAGAACATCTCATTTTAAGTCTCTTCGTATGTTTAGGATTTTAACCTTTAAAATCCCTCTTATAGCAAAATATGCGTATATCTGACTCATCTAAAGCTGAAATCTGGAACGCCATCTAAACATCCGTCCGTCAATATTGAATGCCTCACTAAATCTAATGCGCCAAAAAGTGTGTTAAACAAATCGAATCGCAAGGATTGACTTCAATCAATCTTTTGACAGCGATTTGATCAAAATCAAAAATCAAAATCAAAAAAATCAAAAATTATTTATTAGGTATCAAGGTCATACTTATACATATAGTTGTTGGAGCCCCCTTTTAAGCTTGTGATTGCCTGTGCCAGGGGGTTCCGCTCTTTCTTAAGTGTAATACAGATACCTAATATCTAATTAACTTAATTCTTGTTATAATTTAATTGTAGGGTATGTAAGGTGTAGTTATGTATGTAAGATAATTTATTTCCAGCTAGTTATATAAGTTTTTATACAATAATTTTAGTTATATGTATCTATATTTTAACAAATAGTTAGTAACTTATTCTATTCTATTCAGTCTTACAAATATTTATTTATATTTATATTGGAGTATGTATGACATAATTATGCATGTTTGTGTGTTAATACAACATACTTTGTGTGGATCTATGATTGTAAGTATATATAATTTGTGTTTAAGTATAAATTTGCGGTACCTTCGCTATTCTAATGGCCATAACACAAGTGGCCAAGCCACTCACTCCAGAACCGGAACAATGCATGCGAATGTTGTCTGATATTTATATTTATTTAATTATGTATAAAATTTTCTATTTCGTCGTAGCTTAAGTTTTTTACCCAATTAACAACTATAGATTTACATTCATGAAAGGATTTACTGTATATTTGAGTTTCCTTGTTAACTTTGTTATATAGAATGGCAGAGCGTGATTCAAATTGAATCTTAGCAAATAGGGTTTTTCGGTGCGGAATATTGACTATATTGTCTTTTCTTCTCCTTCCTGTTATACATATGTTAGATAATTTTTTGTGTTTTTTTAAGATTGTCTGTACAATATACAATTTGCGCACCGATAGTAAGTTACTAATTTGGTATAAATGATGTGTTGAGAATGTCCTCTTTTTGAAGTACATAATTTTTAGCAAAGTACGTTGAGCTCTCTCTACTTCTATAAAACGTGTCTTGAGTGCTCCACCCCAGATAGGGATACAATATGTTATTATTGATTGGACCAATGAAGTGTAAATTTCGTTTAATAAGTTTCTACGTTTATTTGTGCTGCTGATCACTTCTTTTGCGGCTACATATCTTAGTGATTTAAATAACCAGTTAAATTTGCGTATTCTTGATGTTATTTGTTCAATTTGAGGATACCATGATAACCTTTGGTCCAACATCACCCCCAAGTATTTCACGACTTGTACTTTATTAATTTGTGGACATCCACACCTATCGTTAAAGTCATCGAACGCCCCACATGTGTGTATTCTAATATTAAAGTCTTGGCAAGGTTGAGAACTATTATAGATACTGAAGCAAATGTAGTTAGTTTTGTCAGTGTTGAGGGTTAGTAAATTATTTCTCATCCATAAAGCAACCCGGGCCGTACCCCGCTCCGCATTTATTTTTAAATCAGACCAGCTGCCACCAGTGAAGACGATTGCTGTGTCATCGGCGTAAGAGTATATTTTCGCATTAGGTATAGCCATGTTGCAAAGATCGTTTATGTAAATGAGGAACAAGGTAGGGCCCAAGACACTTCCCTGTGGGACGCCACATGATACGTCAATATCATCACTTGTGCAGCTATCAAGTTTAACTTTTTGTTTTCTGTTGGTCAGGTAATCTTTGAATATCATTAATTGTGTATTTCTAATGCCGATTTTTTCTAGTTTTTGCAGAAGGATTTTATTTGAGACTGTGTCGAAGGCTTTTTTTAAATCTATAAATACTGAAAGGCATTTTGTGCCTTTATCGACTTTTTCAGTTATTAGTGTACTTATGGCCGTAACTGCGTCTTCTGTTGATATTCCGTGTCTAAATCCAAATTGATTTGGTGATAGGATACTATAAGCGTCCAGGTAGTTTAGTAAACGCCTATTTATTAGCTTCTCTAGAATTTTTGCCAAGACTGGAAGCACTGAGATAGGCCTATAGTTACCAATATTTGCTTTATTACCACCTTTATGAATAGGAATTATAATAGATCTTTTTAAAGAATTCGGAAACACTCCTGTAGCGAAACACAGGTTAGCCAAATGTGTGAGAACCGGTATAATTTCATTTTTAACATGCTTGATATAAGAAGTGGAAATATTATCCCAGCCAGGGGCACTGTCTAATTTTAAGTTATTAATTATGGCATTTATTTCATCATGATCTGTATCCAAGAGAACGAGCGATTGAGAATGGGTTGGTAATTGAGTTAAATATTGGTTAATATCCCCTTCATTTAGAGTTGTACTGATATTTTTAGCCAGTTCGTTACCAATATTAGCAAAGTAACTGTTAATAGAATTTGCCGAATCAATAGCGGTTGCTTTCAAGTTTGTTAGTTCCGAATTTAAGTTAGTAGGTTTATTTGTATAAGTTAGCGTTTTAATATTTTTCCATAATAACTTATTATTGTTAATAGATTTTGCGAGAAGGTTTCTGTCGTACATTCTTTTTAACTTTTTTATTAGATTATTACAGTAATTTCTATAGCGTAGGTAAGTAATTTTTTTGATATTGTTGTCTGGGTCATCACGATAAAGTTTTTGGAGCTTATTACGATTTTTAATACATCTTAGAATGCCATTTGTTATCCAGGGTTTTATTATACGTTTACTTTTAGGTATTGGTATTACGGTAGTGTTTTCTTTTATAGATTCCTTCAGAATTTCGATCAAACTGTCAGTAATTAGGTTAGGATCCGTGTGAAGAAGTAGTTCCGGCATTTTTTTATTATTTTTTAGATAGTTTAAAGCATTTTCTAAATTAATTTTTGATGTAGTTTTGATTGGGATTACTTTCTGTTTAGATTTGGATAAAGATAAAAAGGTTGTAAGGTGGTCTGTAATAGTAGTATTCAAAATGGCGATAAAAGCAGAGTGATTCTTTTTATTTATTCTTAACATATAATGATCTAGACATGCTCTTTCTCTTGTAACCAAGGTGTGACCCGGAAGAATACCGTAAGCTGACAGCATGTCAAGGTAGGAGGTACGGTTTCTTTTGTCGGTGGAATTCTCGTTTTCTGAGGGTATAATATTTATATTAATATCGCCTGCAATAATTATATTTTTTTGCGTGTTAATGCTCGATAGGTGATTGGAAAGCGAGACTATAAAGGGTTCTGCATTATGATTCGAGGGTGAACGATAGATACCTATTATAGTGTGCGTTAGTACTTCTATTTGCATTACGGAGGCGTGAGTTATTTGGATTTCCGACGCTTTTGGTTTTAGTGTCTCCTTTACATAAACGACCACACCGTCATTTTGGTTCTGATAACGTGTGGTAGCAAATGATGTGTAGCCATTTAATGTTGGGATAGATTTATCCGGGTGTAAACGGCACTCGGACAGAACAATAACATCTACTTCAAATGTAAAGGTAGATAAGTTAGTCAAAAAGTCGTCAAAATTGCAGTAAATGCTCCTAATATTTTGTGAAATAATTGTAAGATTTGAGTTATCTATACGGTGCTTGTTTAGTTCATCGCAGTCACAACTGATAGATGTGGCAATATCCAGACGGTCTATATTATTAATACATTGTAATCTGTCACCCATTATGTGTAGTATTAAAATACGTAATGGGTATTACTAATGGGTTGATTTTATAAATGCTATAGTCATTATTTAATTGGGCAGTAATTCGTTGTTTTAAATAGGTAGTATTATTTTGATATACATACTTAGTGTGTAATATATTTTGTGGGTGTAGTTTGAATAACATATCATTTAAATAGCTATGCCAGTACGACGGTATGTATAATTTATGTTGTTTGTGAAGAATTTGTTGTATTATATATGTATAATGTTGTATGCATGTATTATGTTTTATGTGTGTGTTAGATCGTATGAGATTCGGTGATAAATATGTTGTACTTACTGTGAACTTACACAATAACACAATACAATAACCTAGTTTATCCGTTTTGTTTTTATGTTTAATTCTTAGATAAAGTACAGATAAGACGACTAGGATAACTAAAAAATACAGGTGAGAATGTATGCTAACATGGTAATAAAGTCATGCATTTTGTACCAGGTTGTGTATTTGAGATTCATTTGTGATATGAATCACTCTCGTGGTATCATCTTTACGAACCAGTATCTTGCCATAGGAGGTCCAGCAGTATTTGTATTTTCCCGTCTTTACTAGGTCTCGGGCCAGGAAAAACAGGCGGGCTCCATGGGTGGTGAGATGTTCTGTTAAAAATACAGGGGTATCTTCCTTGGTTGTGTGTCCTAAATGTTTGGCTTGTAATTTCATTTTATTTTTAATATTGAAAGATTTCGCTTGCCTAAGTACTTCACTTTTCAATATCGTTGAACTAAGTTCCACAACAATTGGAGAATTCAAATTAGCCTCCTGCCTTCTTGATGGTAAGCGAAATATATCCCTTATGTCACGAGGTTCCAACTTCACATTGATGGTTTCAGAAAGGCAAAGCACCATTTTAATTAGTTCGTCACTAGATTCTCGCGATTTTTTCGGCACATTCTTCAGTTCAATACATGTTTTACGCGACACCCGTTGGAGGTCCTCAATTTTATTCTCTAAAATCACTATATTATCTTGGTTGATTTTAGCCTGGGTTTCCAATATTTCTATTTTTCTTCCGAATTCCTCGTTTTGATTCATGAACAAACTAATTGACTGATCGATGTTGAAATTAGACTGTTGTATTTCTTTCAAGTCTGCCCGAATCTCTTGTAGTTGCATTTGTTGGGTCGACATAAAAGATGTAATCAGCGTCCTGATCTCTTCCTTAAAGGTGGTAAATTCCGCAGGTAAGTCCTCTTCTCTAGCCCTTTTAATGCGTCGTGAAATAAATCTCATAGGACTGTTGTCTGAGCCCACCTCGCTGAGATTCGATTCCGAGAGCGATTTGTTTACGTTACTCATTTCGGTAGTCGTTGTTATGATAATAGCGCAGCGTTTGTAGCCGTCGCGACGCACGGGTGGGAGCGAGTCAAATAGTGTGGCCGTTGTCCTCTTCCCCCGAGGTGGAGTGCGGGGCTGCCTGCGCGAGCGCTGTGGCGGTGTGGTTCGGGAGCCGGTTTGATTTATGGAATTCTACTGTGGTTGATGCACGCAATGATAGATCTTAGCACGTAAGCACTGATGGTTTAAGATTGTACGCACTGAGTTCACTTTTTACGGAAACGATCAAAAGGAACATATTAATATTTTTTATGCTTCACAAATTAGTAGCTAAAAAGTTTATGTTCTGGCTGTGACCTGTTCGTCAAGAGATCAGAATGGTCGCTTTTTTTACATCAACCGTCTGAAGAAAGTCGTCACGGCTCAGCATTAATATTGAGGATACTCTACTCGGAAAATAAATTCTAGTACTTAAAAATTCCAGAAGTCTTTTCAAAAGTCCCGTTGTCACCTACACCGAATTGCTGACGGCGCAAAGTTACAACAACAATCCTATAAATATAAACAAACGATTAATTATAAACGATTAAAAGCGAGGATGTGGAACCACTCCACTAGCCCACACAAGAGCGAGGTCGTTGGTCTAATGCGCTTGTGAAATAATCAAGTTTGTAGATACCACTTGGAGTGCGACGCGCGCACACGCACGTATCACAGCGTTGTTCTACATAATAACAAATTGTAATCATAATTACTCATGATTAATGCATCTTCAGTTAAAGGAAGGTCCTTAACTTGTAAGCCGGGCGGTGTCTATGAAGTTGAAATTAGATTTACCTTCTAACTTCGTCAATTACCATATGGATATAAATGACTAATTTATATGGGTTGATGAACCCATCAGTGGTCCCAGAGTAACGACGGGCAAGATGCAACTGGTATGTTTACGAAACCCAATGAGCATAACTAACTGAACTATTAATTGCTAGCATTGTGGAGATTTCTCACGTCCATTACAATAATTCCGTTAACCCTATTTATCTCATAAAATAGATGATGAATTAATTAGTCATCAAACCAATGCGATTAACACGCAAATGTATTGCAAAAGTGACATCAGGTAGCGGAATATAGAGTAAAATAGTCTTCAAAAGCAATAGTTAAGAGAATAATTGTTTATATCCCCTCATTTATATTTATGCCAATAAATCAATTCAGAGAAGGAAGCCGAGGTGAAGATGACTGGGCATGTAACATTAATAGACTTGACAATTTTAAGTGTCAGTCCCCCTTCGCTAGACACGAATGAGTTCTGAAAACGGCAACTGTAATTAAACCAGGTGCTCAGGTAGGCAGTGATTTGCAATGAGGGCACTTTTTTAGACAGCCCGGCGCTGAGCGTCATCGAAACCGTCAATGGCAGGCGTGGCGCGGTCTCGCCGACTGTTGTGAAACAAAAACCGTCCGCCAACTATCGCACCGCCACGACAGAACCCAACCATTCGCCATCCACTCACGACGCTTTCGGAATCGAATAAAAAACACACGACGCAAGAATATAATGTGCCCTACTAATGAATGAGCGTGTAAAATTGATGATATCGTATTGATCGTTCTAGTTCTTCTGTGCAACGTTTGCAGAGACGATTCTTTGTAGGTATAAGCTTTTGTTAGACATAATTTTAAAGTTTTAAGTATGTTTACAAATAAGAATATAATGTGTAAGAGATTTAGATAACCCACTGGCTTCAATTCAAGTAGGTATTGTTTGTTATGTTTTTCTACAGACAACATGTGCTCGAATAATTAATATCAAGTGGCTACCAGTCAAGCCAGCTCTTCTACAGTAGCTACTGATTAATCGATCATTGTTTATCATATCTATGCAATAAGAGTAATTAAATCAATGAGGAAAACGATGTAAGATGTAATGTCACAATACAAGGAAGTGAGAATGCGTACCTGGCGGGCGTGCAGTGAAATCACACGATGATACAATTTACAATCACAGATACGAGCACATCACACGAGTAACTGTTTGATATTTTTATCAGTTTCATCAAGTAGAGCGTTCATACAAAGATGTGTTACATATTGAGTGTTTCATAGATAATTTTCATTTTATTAACACAGATACACTGAGTAGATCAGGCATGATATGATAACCATAGACTGTAATCTGAATACGAAACCTAATTTCATCAAACGGATTTAAGTTATTCAGTTACGTAATTAAATTTTTACGGTAATAGGGCCCAATTTTTACATTAAAAAATCGGGTCGGGTGTAAAAATTATTATTATTTAATACAGATTTTCATTCAATAATATTTCTTAAATTAGGTACACGTGAAGATATTTAAGCCATAGTGCCATAAAGCATAAGCCATACTTCCTTTCTCACAATGGAAAACTTAAAAGGCAGCCCAAGTCATTAGACAACGGGCGGGAAATATCAGTTTTCGAAAGGGGTATAATAGAAGACGGTCTGTAGTATCAGATACAAACTATTCCCAAGGAGTGTCTTATGCGAAATGGTGCACTTAATCCGATTGGATAGGTTGAATTAATTACACGAAAATCTGGCGTAGGCAGGCAACGACATCCTGTTAGACATCTTAGATCGCTCTTATGTCGTATAACATAAGGTTTATGTAAATCGTCGATTGTAAGACCCAGAGGAACCCCGCTCGGCTGTCCAGATGCAGTTTGTTGTCGCAAACAACCTTGGGGCGAACACAGGCATTGCTTTTACATACAATATCCATGAAGCGAAACTCCCACGACATATTCACGTGTGTTAACGCTTGAGGCCACAATGGATTCCTGTGACACAATTGAATTAATCACGAGGTACGGCTTTTGGATTGTTAATAAATACGAGTAACCTTTAGTAACATACTCGGTAGCTGTGCTATATACTGTGTGGCCGAACAATTAAAGAAGCTAAATTGGCCCGCGTTACAAGAGACTGTTGCTTGTCATCTCATTTGACGCCCATTGAATAAGTCATCTGAGACATTGGCCATACATAAATAAATAATATAATGAAAAACAAAATTAGTAGGTACTCGAATTACGATTTTCAGTAACCTTCGAAATTACCTTTGAACTCTTAGAAGGTTAGAAGTAATCTATTTTGTTTTTTACAGTCACATCGACCACAGGTCTCGAAGTAATGTCATCCCTTGCACTCCTTGCGTTTGAACGTCAAAGCCCGAGTCAATTTATTTTTTGACAGGCTCGGTGGCTCAATTGGTAGTGACCTCTGCCTTCTGAGCCAAGGGTCGTGGGTACGATCCCCGCACATTACAAACATTTGTGTGCATGAACATGTCTGTTTGTATTGGTCTGGGTGATTTCTATGTATAATATGTATTTATTTACAAAAATAAAAAGTATCTAAGTAAGTTTATCAGTTGTCTAGTACCCATAGTACAAGCTTCGGCTTAGTTTGGGGCTAGATCTAGGCTCTGTGTGGCCCAGCGTGGCATGTCTTGGGTTATTTATTTATTTATATATTTCTTTATTTATTATGTTTTGTATCGAACCCGAAACCTTCGGATCATCCGAGCTTTAGACGAGAATACACTAACCATTGGGCCACCGAGATCATCAATTTAAGCTTAGATACACGGAAATGCTACACTCCTTACATAAAATAACATCAACAATATGTTGCAAATGTATTACGACTCAACATTCCAAACGTTTTGTTAAGTTAATCGAAGCGCAACGGATCTTTTAGAATGCACCATTATTCTAAACAAGGCTTTATAAACGCAACCGGCGTTTCAGATTAGCGCACTGGTGCAATGTAAAATTACACTCATTACGACACCACTTGACGAAAACCAGATACCAACCTCATTATTTTAAACGCGACTTAATAAAAACAGCAATTAGCAGCGTACTCGCACCGTTTATGTACGTAGGAATAGTGAATGAAAAATAACTGTAAACGGATTTTCTACGATAAATCACCACCGTACATTCGACGAAACGCCCGTGCAGTGACTTTGGTCGCGTTTCGGGATCATTCTGTGTAGATGAGGGATTTTTTTCTTATTTAACCGTGCTTTAATAGTATTAAGTCGTTTAATAAACATTTTTCTTTCTTTTTCTTCGATATCGACCGGGCGACGGAGGCCAATCTGCTGTGTTACTATTAAAAAATTATACTGTTTGTTTGTATACGCGGGACACTTTAGATTAATTCGTTATTCTAATACAGATCCGCATGTAAGAAATGTATCAATATATCATACCCAGAGAAACATGTTCATGGTCTGAAGGGTTATACAGTGATTTAATTAATCCACGCGTAATTAAAAAATAATCGTCAAATCAATTACAATTACAGGCTGTAAATGGCAGACAAGCTAATGACCCGGGCAAAAAGACTTCCTTTATTCAACAGTGATTGGAATATCGAAGTAGGCAAAACGTTGTTTTATAAAGGAGACAAAGATTAATAGAAATATTTTCTAATCCAAACAAACGCTACATTGCAAGCAAAAGAAAAAAGAAATCCTGAACTAACATTAATCGCACAGAAAATACTTCGTCAAAAAAATCGCTCAAACCCTTTTGATACATATTTCTCTTCATGCAATCTTTGCGCAATTCATAAGGTTCACTTTTAAAGTTAAGTAAAGTTCAGACTTTCAATATCAAGTATTGCGTTAATTACGACTGAAGCTGTAGCCTTACTTTCGTACGGCGTATGACGATGACGTTTGACGATGTTTGCTGACCAAGTATAAAACACGATACAAACGATCGCAGAGCAGAGAATGCTATGTGATACGATACGAGTGCTGGTGTTATATGCTAGTTGACCCTAATGACTGCAGCGGCCTTCTAATGTTGAGACGGAGATGTAGTACCTACGCCGCATGCCGTGACAACGGACATACTAACAAAGTGACATAAAATTTACGTCGTAACCATTTTATACGTTCGGAGACATTAAAAGTATAATGAGTAACCGACAAAGTTTTAAACGAAAACGGCAGTGCCACTCTTGCTGTCCTTTTTCTGCAACTCAAAATGAAAAATGATAATTTTATTCATTATAACTTAATGTAGAAACGAAGCCACATAATGTATATTGACAACGGTTTAGAGTTTGAAAAGTAAGGGGTTGTAGAATTAGGGCGTACATGATTAGAAGCTAAACTAATATACTTTATACTGTGTAAGTCTCGTCTTTGCAACAGTTTCGGTTGGATATAGCTAAAACAATAGGGCCTACATCAAAATTGTTTTACAAAATCGAAACTTAAGTATATCTACAAAATGCCTCATTCCTTGTGTTTTTTGTACACATAGATTTATCCTGTTCATAGCAACACAAAGGAAAGGACAATGACTTTAACGAAAACAAGTCAATGCACCCTGTTCAGCTGACCGAGATCACGTACCATCTGATAGACCAACAAACACGGTAGTTATACGGAAAACGTTAAAAAACATTAATCATCGGGTGTTTTGCACAAATTATGAGTAATAATAATGAGATACTTTATTAGTCAGTGATATCATGAGATATTAAACTATGAACATGACGTTTTATATCGCTGTTTAAATTCAGATCAACAGCGGCCTTTCTCCCGACCGAATAATTTTGTTTGTGATTTTGGGAACTATAAAAATATTATAGTTTTTCAAATTTAAACTAATTACTATTACCTCTTCATATCACTCGTTAATATTTGGTACACAATAAACATACCAAAATGTATAATCAAATGAATATAATATATTTGTATTCAGTGAAAAATATATCTGACAGTAGGTATACAAGTTGTTTTCGTCCTTTTACTGCGGTAATTAATATTTAATTTTGTCGTAACATAGTAAACTTGGGTAAGATTTTATGATCTCAGTTTATATACATACAATGATAACGTCTAGATACAAAATTGATACGGTAGTTTAGAGAGGACTATCTAATCTATTAATGGCCTCATCAGGTCCTTCAACGGGTGTTCTTGTTTGTTGGCTGTAGGAAACGTCAAACCGTCATCAAGGGAACTAACTCGTCGGGGCCGCGCCAATCCGACAGCGTTGCCAGGAATACATATAAACGCGGGACGTCCCGATATCAGACAATATGTGATGTTCCCGAATTCTTTCATAGACCTGACTAAGGAAGCTTGCGACTGTTCTATTGTAACTTTTTCTTAAAATTTTATATCTTTGCCTCCGGTCAGTGAGCATAATCTTAATGCGACAGGCATGTTCAGAAAGACGGCTTTCTTGAAATACACTAAGTTTTTTTTAAACAAAGAGAGCAACTCTATTTGCACTACAAAAAACCTATTGAAGAATACTGTACATCCAAAACTTCAATGTGTACACGGTTTCACCCAACCGTCTTATTTTCCTTGTAAAATTTCGGTAGTGAGATGGCAATTGCTGTTTGTAAAAACCAGTTTTGGTGGCATGGCCAAGCGTTCTCCATATAAAAACCTGGTAGAAGGAAATGGACAATGGATTCCCCGTTTATTAATTTTTAGCGACTATAGTGTACTTTTGTAAAAGATCGCAATAATGATAAAGAATGTTAGGGTAGTGCAACAAGCACCTTTAATGAAGACTGTTATAATTAAGTAAAAACAATAAAAAAATAAAAATTAACTGGCTTTCAAAAATACAAGATGATTTAAAATACTAGGATTTCAACACTGATTGAAGCTACCTATATCAAATTGAGAAATAAATTCCCGGTTTTAAAAAAAAACCTTCTGTCCCGAAAACACAAACGACACACTGAACTTGGCATCACTAAACCCGCTTTCGATAGGGTGCCCCCACAAAACGCAATTTTGTACATATCCCTCATTGCCAACGGATACATTATATCATGTTCGCTTCGCCTTGCATTAGAGATAGACGATGAAATAGGTTAATAACAATTACCAATGACTGACGCGCAAGATAAACAAAGTGATGCATACGATTATATCAACATGTGTTCGCTTTCGCCTTGTAAAAATATGTATGATGATCACTGTTCCATAACACAGTGACGACCTCAATTGTCTCCTAAGATATAGTGTACCATAGGACAGACAATTATATATTATACGACATCTGAAGACAGTTGACATAAGAATATCGAAGAAGGTACCCTCGGAAAAGCAGCCAACTGACCCTTTAAGACCGCATAAAATAAGTCGCTATTACTTTCATTTCGACCTGCTATTGTTTCACCTTTTCTTCGACTATTTTGCATGAAATTATGTCGTACTTTAGAGCAATTTAATATATTGCAAGTTAAAACATGCAAACATTTTTTATTTCTAGAAAAGCAATTATATTTTTTGCTCCTCATATTGAACTTTAAAAAAAGGGCAAAACGCTTATTACAAAACTGTCCTTTTACCAACCGAATGCGTGAAACGTTATCCTTGACCCCAAAACATAGCGAGTCATCTCGCGCTAATAAAATGCGAAATGACCATATACCGTAAAACGTATATAAGGAAGAAAGTGAAGAACGGTTCCGGCTATTTGATAAAGTCAAGGAACATGTAATGACAGATAAAGAGACGAGAACAGAAATAAAAAGGTTCCTAGTAAAATGTAAATGGAAATTTAAATAACCGGTTTGTGACTACATCCTCACAGACAGACAGTCGGACCTTGTAACCGGTTCGTAATTTGTTATTTTGAAATAATTCAAGCATTTCTATCTCGCACTATTTAACGAACCAGTTAACACACCTTCCTACACAGACATACTCGTATGTACTTCCCTAATTTTGGTTAAGTAATCAATCCTAAATCTATAAGAAAACGTATCCAGATTTGGTGATATCACCAAATATTTTATGATATTTTTGAAGTAAAAGAAAGACGATTGCTTCTTACGTTTTTTATGTTTACTAGTCAATTGAAGCAATATAAAGGGGTTTTAGTGGAACTTAAAGTTGAAGGTAAATCAAGGCCTTCCCGATGACTCAAAGGCTGCTTTAAAAATCTTTGATAATGACCATGTTTGATAATGGTGTCAATGCCCAATATGCCCATCCTGCGAGATGTCTTCGAATTTTCTGGCAAGCACACACAGAGTTACCAACAAACCCATGTTATTATTCCATGAAAACGGAGTAGAACAAAAAATATCCAAATAAATCAACTAGAGATAAGTCCAATCATCAATTTATTGATAAGTTTCATGTTTTACCAGCATTTGAAGCGTTGAAATTGAAAACGTACCAATAGTCAACATATAGTGAATATTAATAACACTTACTTTGTGTTTATATCTAACTTAACTATTATCCAGTCCAATAGGATTGCTGTGTGACAATGCACTTTATGAGGAACTAAACAAATTTTCATCAAATAGCTTAACAATGATATATGTATAGTTAAAAGATAATTCTTTGTCTAAGTTATTTTTTATGTTCAATTGTAAGAATATCTATCTATCTAATTAAGAGTATCTATCTAATGATTGATTGATAGAGAAGTCCGCTACATCTGTGGTATCGATTGCGTTGTCCATGCGTCGAGAGGTGCGCATTCGTCCATCAGGCGGCTAATTGCGGAGCTTACAATTAGCGGAGTGCCGTCCGCAAACGAGCGCAATTGGCGCAATGGGGAGGAAATGGTCATACATCCTCGAACACCTACATACCATGTATAAATACACGTTCATGGCAACCGATGCAGGAGCGGCAGCGTGTGACTCAGCCACTTGAGTGCACACAAAACGATTTGATCGATAACGAAATTAATGGGCGGATCTCGAGTAGGTAGGTATATTGCATGACTTTGATACGGTGAACATAATTCAAAATCGTAGATAAGTTTAGCTGTTTAGCCTCCAGCATTAAATATGTTTGTACATAAGATACATAATTATATTTTGCATTGATATTACCGTTAACTAGCTGAAGGCCGCGGTTTTGCACGCATGAATATCGGTGATATGGGAAATAATATTCTTATATAAATTATAGCCTATGTGGTGATTTGATGCATTATACATTACATATAGCTGTAAAGATTGTTAAGAAATTTTGCGTGTAAGAGTGTCCAACATCCATGCATCCTTATAAACATTTATAAGTACTATTAGTACGATTGAGACAAAAACATCGACGTAGGTAGGTAGGTACGCCGTATGTTGTACAGTACATAATATACAATCCTACTAATATTATAAACGCGGAAGTTTGTTTGGATAGATGGATGGATGTTTGTTCCACTTTCACGCAAAAACTACTGAACGGATTTTAATGAAACTTTACAGGAATATAGTTTGTACATCAGATTAACATATAGGCTATGTTTTATTTGAACATTCACGCGGGCAGAGCCGCGAGCAGCAGCTAGTGTACTATAAACTTGGGCCATACCAAGATTATATGCTAAGCATTGGTCATGTATTACTGTGTTTCAATACGGCATGATCCATTACTGCAAATAACAGATCACAATATCAACGTGTGTTTTTGTTTAGAAGGCACAACAAAGCAATTCCTTTATTTATACAATTGAGAAGGTAGAGATTTTAGTTCCATTCATGACCATAACTAAATCCAATATAAACTGTACAAGATACCAATAACCATTACGAATAGGAATAAATGGGTAATGGCTTCGTAATAAATTATTATGGTATGAACGTTACATTATAGTCAGCAAGGTCTGCTAATTAATTTGCGTATTTTTACAGGCAGTGGTTCTATACCAACCACAAGACATTCCTTTTTCCTTCATGATTACGGAAAGTTTAGTATGAATTTGCTATATTATTGTTTAACTAGCGACCCGCCCTCGCTTCGCTTCGGGTATTTAGAAAACATATAAAAAATACATATAAACCTTCGTCTTGAATCACTCTTTCTATTTAAAAAACCACACCAAATTCCGTTGCCACCAAACATAGGGACAGACGGACAAAGCGACTTTGTTTTATATTATTTAGCATCTAATGGTTCTCATCTTATAAACTTATTCGACTTTTTGTCAATGCAGCCCCTTTATTCATAGACCGTTGGAAACGTTTCCAGTATTAAAAATCTATAATCAATTTCTGTCAAGTCGTTAGTTATTCAAGAGTCAAAATTCAAGTTAGAAAAAGATACCGCAGTCTAGAGTTCCTAAAGTACAAGAATAGTTGATGTGCCGGGCCCGTGACTTTCTATAAGGTAAACATAAACATAAGAAGAATTCTGTCGGTTCACGCAAATAAATTAACAATGAGATAAGCGCGATCGCTATACACGATCGCATCGAGATTGAGTGCACAAATGCGGCCGTCCTTGCGCGCCGGTGACATTGTGCGCCGGCGCAACATCTGAGACCAGTAACCGACACTCGACCGTTCTGCGTGCGAACTTCGAACGAAACTTCGGAAGGAAGTGTTGAAGGGTAGCCAATTACATGTCCATGTAATCATAGGTATAGTATGCGTCTTATGTCGGAAACGGCACGGCACTCATATACAAAGCGATGCTAATCGAGCATTTCGGTTGTAATTGCCTATAGGATATACGGAGAGGCGAAGTAGTCAGACCTAAACGCTAGCAAAACTTACCTACTGGCCAAGAGGCTTGGTGTATCAAAGGCTTCCTATTGAACTTTTCGGTTAAGGAATTACTCAATAAATTCAAGAGACAGGTAGACAATTGTCATCTCGACGGACTCAGACTATACAAACAGTGTTTGCGCACGAAAATATCTTTATTATACTTGGTTGTTTTCCTTAAAGATTGGCCGCTGTCATCGAAATTGGGTCAGGAGAGTATTACGGTGACCTTGGTTCGGTCTACACCACATGGAACGGAAGCCTTAGATGTATTCGTACATTTGATCTTCGTAATTAGTCAGTATTAGCAGTATATGCAAGCCAGGTTGAGAATCCAGTTAGTACACAGTTCTGTTAACAGTACATATGTAAGAGAATCACCAGTAACGCGCAGGGCAAATAAAGGTAATGCGTTGCACAGCCTATTACGAGCAGTGTCACACCTCTGTCGTAACTTCATTTGCGTTCCACTGGCGCAAGACGACTTATGTGGTATACCTAACTCTACAAAGCCTATATTGACTTGTATACTTAATAAAAGCCTAAATTTTGGTTGACCGCATATAATGCATTGTATAGCCCATTCAAGACCCACCCATATACGGATGATACTGTGAGTATTGATCGTTTTGGGCGCAAACTAATCTCGACAGTATTTTGCATGTTTATAAGGTTTACATCGGTTAGTATCGATGAGTACGTCTGGCGACCCTGTATTATACAATAGGTAACCCGGGTGTGGGTTTAAGGCCCACCTATCATCCGACACAATGGAGGCATCGACGTGGATGACACTTAAAGCGGATTTATAATCGAGATCCCTCATTCCGAAGCTGCCTGTTCCAGTCATACTATCATTAATATTATTTGTACGGGATACGTTCACCATTACCTTTTCGCTCTACCCAAGAAGTTGCTTTGGAATATAGAAAGAATATGACTGAATGTTCAAAAAATCATAAGGAGAACTTGGGCGTGTGTCTGTCTAACAACCTCGGACAGGTGTAGACGCATGTGTAATGGAACAAATGTTTCATGTTGACACGTATTTTGTTAACACGGTAATTACCAACTTTATCTGCAGTAGCATAGTAGAACCGGATAAATGGGAAAGGACATTAAATATCCCTTATACAACAGTTAAGCTAAGCTGAAGTAGTGGACCGCTCAAAGCGCATTTACGTATGACATCGTATCGCTTCTGAATTATATTCGTATACTAGCTGTGCCCCTGCGGCTTCGCCCGCGTTCAACCCCTATTTGACCCCTTTACGGGCGAATTTCGAAAAATCCCTTCTAGGCGGGCGCCTACGTCACATAAATGTAACCTACATGCAAAATTTCGTTGCATTCGCTTCAGCGGTTTCGGCTCTACGTTGCTCGTTCAGTCAGGACATGTTCTTTTATATATATAAGAAGATTTTATCCTGTAGTTATTCAAAACAAAACATCTCTATTTGTTATGTTTCGTGATAATGACATCATCTATCATCACCTAAATATCTCATATCTATTGTAGTGCAGTCAATGAAGCATTATAGGTCCGAATTTTTTTACTGTGAACCGAATTGCATACAATTTTGGGATTAGGTTCATCTTACCATTAACTTCAAAAGTGAAAATGATTTGAACTCCGCCACCACCATGGGGGTGGTTGCCACCCCTTCTCGGGGGTCAATGGTTGTTTTTTCAAAATAACCTCGGATATCGATTGAAGATCTAATTTTAAGCAAAAAAGTTTCTATAAAGTTTCTCGAAAAATCTAATACTTTTCAAGTTATTGGCAATTGAAAATTCGCAAATTTTTCACGATTTTCATCAGTTTTTTTCAAATATCTCCAAAAATATACGTTTTATCGAAAATTTTATAAGGAACGAAACTGTAGCAGGTAAAAAAATGAACAATTTGGTTTTTTACAAAGTATTCTAAGTGCAATATTAAGCTAGATATTAAAGATCAAAGCCGTTTTTTATTTTATCTGAAATTTCATCGATGTTGTCAATGCCATCTAGCAGCGAGCAAATGCATTTTATGCTTTCTAATCGAAAAGGGTTTTGTAGTGCTTGAAATAAGCTTTAAAATGAGCTTTATCAAAAGTCTTTTGCACGTAAAATAAGTGAGCTATATTGCAAATAAGCGGAGCATCGAATGTTTTTTCTTTTCAATCAATGGGTTTAAATAAGTGCCATTTCCACCAAAACTAAAATTAATCATATTCCGCCTAGAATTAACTTTATTATGAAGAGTTTTATAGATTGTATAAGTTTGGCTGCTTTAGGACACATAGTTTTCAAAAAAGTCACGATTAAGGGAGGCTGTGATTGCGCTGCCACGCGCTCTTTAAACAATCATATCTCCGTCAATTTTTATTTGATAGAAAAAACAAAAAAACCAAATTGTTTGTTAGAAAAATACCTAAATTTTTTATCCCTACACTTTTATACGTATCTGTCGTCATTTTTGAGATATTATGAAAAAGGGGTGGGATTTTTAAAAATTTGAAATTCTCGATTTTTTTTCAATCGTGACTTTTTTGAAAACTATGTGTCCTAAAGCAGCCAAACTAATACAATCTATAAAACTCTTCATAATAAAGTTAATTCTAGGCGGAATATGATTAATTTTAGTTTTGGTGGAAATGGCACTTATTTAAACCCATTGATTGAAAAGAAAAAACATTCGATGCTCCGCTTATTTGCAATATAGCTCACTTATTTTACGTGCAAAAGACTTTTGATAAAGCTCATTTTAAAGCTTATTTCAAGCACTACAAAACCCTTTTCGATTAGAAAGCATAAAATGCATTTGCTCGCTGCTAGATGGCATTGACTACATCGATGAAATTTCAGATAAAATAAAAAACGGCTTTGATCTTTAATATCTAGCTTAATATTGCACTTAGAATACTTTGTAAAAAACCAAATTGTTCATTTTTTTACCTGCTACAGTTTCGTTCCTTATAAAATTTTCGATAAAACGTATATTTTTGGAGATATTTGAAAAAAACTGATGAAAATCGTGAAAAATTTGCGAATTTTCAATTGCCAATAACTTAAAAAGTATTAGATTTTTCGAGAAACTTTATAGAAACTTTTTTGCTTAAAATTAGATCTTCAATCGATATCCGAGGTTATTTTGAAAAAACAACCATTGACCCCCGAGAAGGGGTGGCAACCACCCCCATGGTGGTGGCGGAGTTCAAATCATTTTCACTTTTGAAGTTAATGGTAAGATGAGCCTAATTCCAAAATTTCATGCAAATCGGATCACAGTAAAAAAATTCGGAGGTTAGCCCGTATTTTTCGCTTCATTGACTGCACTATTGATTATGCATCTAAACCACAAATATTTGGAACGTATGCTGATAAATCAATGGAACGTTTTATCTTTGTTTTCGACGAGTAATGCTATTTTTATTATCGTTCGATTTAGTCTGGAGTCAGTCATTGTTTTGAGGACTGAGCAATACTGAAATAGACAAAACAAATGTGCGCGAGACAGACACGAGACGCTGATTTTTTGTTCAAGTGTGTTTATAAAACATGATGTGCTGGGAGAAGGCGACCGCGTGGAGACGTTGGCTTGCCGCCAAGCTTGCTACATAAATCATAACTTTTTCAAGGTTATTAATTCCCCATCATCAATAACGCGCTTTGTAACGCAATACCAAACTTAAAACACTCATGATACCAATAGGTACATGAAATCAGTAATCGTCAATACACACCCAGTCGGTTTCGAGTTCGACAGATGATCGAACACGCATTTACTGAAATCTTAAATATTTATGGTATAATATAAACGATATAATTAAACTGATTGATTTTATATGTAAACGCAAACATCGCAAATTATAAACAGTGTGGGTCGCGTTGGCACATCTCCGAGCTTTAACCCCGTCGTAACGCCGAAGACGCGCATGTTAATAACATGTGCGGATCATTTGATGTGTGCCACTTTGTTATGTTTAGCTTTAATTTTAGATTCATTTACTAACGTGTAAACTTGCGTTTTTCGTTTTAAATTCGTAAAAGCACAAATGTAAACTATAGTGGGATTTATCAAACTACTTATAATCAAAATTGTGAATTTGGGTAAACAATACACTTGAAAACATTCTAAAGTCTGCTCACTTGCTGTGATTAGCTTTAAAAATAACCTTTATTATTTTGTCCATGGTTCTTTTACAGTCCTTTTCCTCTGTTGTTTACGATGTCAAATTTAATACAATGACGTAAGATCACCACGGGAATTTTATTTGCATCATGAAAACCATAAAAGCTTCGAATAAAAGCCTCGAAGCCTGCCTTCTCTTGATCTTTCTGTATGCGAGCAACGTGTAGAAGTAAATGAAAACTAATTTAAGTCCCAGACACATTATATTATATTCGTACACGTGACGCGATGTCGAAGCTCCTACTGGCTAGGTTACGACCGTCGGAGCACCGTTGATATATTTATGAAAAAGTACCTATGATGCCGTTTGCATTCAGAACGAAGAATTTATTCAGATTTTTTCATAAGATTCTGTTTTAATTTTAAATAAACTATGTAGTATTAAGTATGTGTTACTCATTAATGTCTACGTAATATAGAACAATAATTATTAAAATACTTGCACCCTAATCACAACCATGAACATTCCATACACTGACTCCAATCGTTTCTTTGTTTCAGCTCTTTGTTAATAATAATAATTATTGAAATAACTATAATAAAAATAAACTCAACAATAAAATGATGGCCATTATGATGTTTACTACAAGCACTTGCATATACATTGATATAGTGGTCAGTAAATAAGCATTGCCCAACAAAGAACCTATAAATGGCATGGCGTAAATAGTGGAACGGCGGACAATGATACACATAAAACAGAAATGTTAAGGAGGAGGAGCCTGAGTGTATTGCATTGCCGTCCACAAGAAAATAAAAGGTGAACGCACGATTGCGGAAACAGTAAATGGAGGCCGCGCAATGTATGACGAAACCATCGGGCCCATGACGCGATGCAGAACACATAAAGCCTTGTACCCACTTGAGCACGCGGATGAGCAGCTCACACGGCCGAGTTGATGCCCGCTCAGCTGTCTCCGTGAGCAGGTGTCACTCCGCTAAATCGCCTAAGCATGCTCAAGTGGATATAAAACTTCACAGTTTACACCGCGGCTCACAATAAAACCTCATACCTATTCATAATTTTAAACATTTTCCGCATGACCAAAGATTAAAGGCACGTGGTCTCACGCCCACTTTATTACAGTTTATAGTCAAACTTGTTGCATTTGGTCGTAGACATAATTACTATGTTTGCGGAAACATTCAATGTGGGTGGAAGTTAGAGGTCACTTCGAAACTAATCTTAACTAATATTATAAAGCTGAAGAGTTTGTTTGTTTGTTTGTTTGAACGCGCTAATCTCAGGAACTACTGGACCGAATTGAAAAATTCTTTTTGTGTTGAATAGACCATTTATCGAGGAAGGCTTTAGGCTATATAACATCACGCTGCAGCTATTAGAAGCGAAGAAATAATGGAAAATGTAAAAAAAACGGGGGAAAAATAACTATTCCACGCGGACGTAGTCGCGAGCACAGCTAGTGTCTTTATAAAATTAAATTTCCTCTATAATTAAAATTTTAGACACAGGTACGTCATTAAGGTTTTTTTAAGCATTATGATTTCGTTGTAGGAACTTTATTATTATGAAAGAAACCTATTTACATAGGTACCTAAGGCAATTACAAAGAGCACATTTTACAGATCTATTGATTAAATTATAAATCCAAAGCATAATTTGTATTCACATACATATCAACAACTGTACATTTATCAACGATAAAAGAATTCGTTATTCTACTTTTTCAGCATTTCCAATACCACGTCTCCCTCGAGAGCTCTAACCAAATTGAATCGAGAATCTACCAACAAGCGTTATACTTCACGACGATGACATACACAATAAGTGTTCAAAAGACATCGTGTGTCAAGGTGAAAAGTTTTGCACATCGTAAATAGGATTTTCACGTCCCAGTTGTTATGATCTAAAGAAATCGTGAATAAATATAAATGGTAACCAGATATCTGTCGAGATGTCGTCATTGCTACAGTGTGTTATGTGTGCAGTGGTAACTGAGATTAAATGAAACATGTAAACACCGAAGCGGTTCAAAGCGTTTGGTTACAAAACTACGATTTTGACATATTCAAATTACTTTAATACCTAGTATGCGTACAAGAGAACGATTAGAAATAATAATATTACTCAATGAACGCCACCTAGGTAAGGATTTAGGTGGTGTGGATAACACATTCTTTTTACATACTTTAGTAAGTATTTTAACTGATTTTGCGTGAGTGATTCACCCTGTAGAGGTCTCGGGCTCGACGAAACTTGCTTATCACGTTTGGTTAATTTGTGTATAAATAATCATCGCAGTCACACGACACGCCTTAACCAAAACGAGTCTTTACATCTTCTATAGTATAATAATCACTACGGGAAAATAACATATTATATTTAAAAAAAAACTATTCAATGCAAAATATCTGCGCTTTTAATTTATCATGGCAAAACTACGTGTTACTTGCTACGTGATAATTACGAAAGCTGATGAGAAAATATACAAAGGATTTCACGGATTTGATTCCTAGTATCCAGCGATCTCCGTACAAACATTTATTTGTCAATTTTAGTAGGAAAATTGCGTCTTCGTTAAGATAACATGTAAGCATAGGTAAGTATGTAAATCTATGACACTGCTACTGATTTATAAAGATCAGTAAAACCATAAATTTGTCGCTGAGATAAGTACTAAAAGCTAAATTTACGAACATTATTAAATTATTATCACGCATTAGCGTGGAAACTTCTTAAAATACAGTAAACAACAGATGTACACATCGTACCTATTCTATCTATCATACTAGCATCTTCTACAAACACATACAACTTAATAAAATTGGTAAAAACTTTCAGGTATTAGAGACATTTTGTATAACGAATCGACTTTAAACGGTTAAACGGCAAAATATGCGTCTTCCTGTAAGTACGTACAATATTAAACGTTCTGATATGCTATTTACCTTGTCAAAGTAATCGACTTCACCCGCAAAGACTCGTATTATTAATAGGATATGTCAAGAATATATAGCGCAAAGACTAATGATAAGGTCACGCGACCAGAGAAAAATGCGCAAAAAGTTACAACGCGAGTGAGCTCTACTTGACATAACCCTGAAAACAGCACACCCAGTTTACAAACATCAACAATCGGACTTAGAGCATTGGGTCAAGGAGATCCAGTCTCATGGTGCAGTGTAATGCATTTCCATTCTAATCCCATACTTGCGAGAATGTCGTACGACCTGCATTATTCTAGCATTGCAATGATTACCTTCGATTATTTGAAATACACTTATGTAATCTAAAAACCATCTAATGAAAAAACATGTTAGTCAAACAATTAATATATGCAAATCGTTGCATCGAATTACGTTAAAGTATGACATCATGTTAGGAAAAGACATTGTCAATACCTGTTCTTTAGCATATTGTCAGGGACGAACACGTTCCACCACGAAGGGCGCTTTTGGCGAACGTACGTCGTCGGAGAGTCGCTCTCCTCGTCCGTGTCGTTGCCGCCCGACTTCCGGCGCTTCTTGCGCTCGAGCTGCAGGCGCGCCGCCCACGAGCGCCGCCGGCCCTTGTCGCCCGGCCCGAACGCGTCCCCGACCGGCACGGCCAGCGAGGCGCGCCGGGGCATCTCCGGTGGCGGTTCGTCGAATTCGGTCAGTTTTCTGTATCGTTCAGCGAATGTAGCGTCGGATGCTCTGCGGCCATTGGAGGCGGGCCGCGGCGACTCGTCGACCGGGCCGAGG
Organism: Conogethes punctiferalis; assembly: GCA_031163375.1. NCBI lineage: Eukaryota > Metazoa > Arthropoda > Insecta > Lepidoptera > Crambidae > Conogethes > Conogethes punctiferalis. The sequence continues at coordinate 13,868,699 of CM062078.1, forward strand.
TCGGTGAAGGCCTCGTCGTCGTCGGTGTCGGCGAAGGCGGGCTCCTCGCTGTAGCGGCGCGGGGTCTCGTCCACGGCCTCCTGCAGGCTGGCCAGCGGCAGGCTGGGCCGGTGCATGCGCAGGCCGCGCGGCACGCGGCCGGCCCGCGCCTGTATCCGCGCCAGCGCCAGCGGCACCGGCGACTCGGTCAGCGTGGGCTCGCCGCCGCTCATTGTTCACAATGCTCTCACTCGCACTTGTCAACGGTTCACACTTCACTTCACGGAGCCTTTGTCGCGGTTACGGCTCCGCCATGGTCGTTATTCATATTTGAAAGCTTCGAGAACACTAAAAATACTGTTCGAGTACTTATTGTTCTGAAGTTTCGTACACTTGGAAAGCTAATAAATAAAATAATATTTAGTATTATATGGATCAATCTCATTTTGTGTGGTATTACCGATTAGGTATGAATAGATCTCATCTAAAAGTAATAGACTAACTACATAACTCATATATTGCATTCAACGAGCATAATAATAAATAAAAGAAAATATTATCCGCTAACTAGTTTCCTCTCCTAGAGTAGAGCGTTGAGTTAAAAAGCCTAAGGGATATTAAAGAGAAAATAAACAAATGGTAACAACGCAGATGTTTTTAATTCCTGTTTTCCTGCACAAACCGCTCGTCGTATTCATTTCAGAGATATTAAATTAGACACGAAACGGCGTATTATCTGATAATTAAATTTGATGGCCTGACATTCGCCTTGAAAATAGCTTTAGCCTGACTGCCAAAAACTGCATACCTTGCTACATCACGCTTAAATTAATAAGTTCACTGATGGGTTGCAACGAAACCATTTATCGCAGATGATCTATTAGATAGGTATATTTTCGTCTAGTTTAATGATACGGTTGGTATTAGTATCCAATATTCAGAAATGTAATTAATATTATGTGCAATAAAGTTTACACTCGCTCTAAGGCTTTTTCAAATATTGAAATGTAAGTGAGCTTTGCGAGACACCTACTAAAATAAGATAGACACTTAATTGGTCACAAAGATTACAGGAGTACAAAAAGTTAATTTAGTACTATTTACGCAAAATAGGTGCTAAAACGTTGAATTGAGGAAAATAGTCCCTTGAAACTAACTAACTATTACCTTATGTTTCTGTATCAATTAACAGAATTTAATTAGTCTTAAGAAATCTAACTAGTGTACCTACTAGTTAATAATATTTTTTTAAGGTAGAAGATATTCCTTGTTCTAACATACGGTAAGGGCACGTGCAGAGTAAAGCGCTAGCACCGTCGCTCTGCCATATAAGCAGGTGGTTGCTGCAGCTTTCGTAACTGCATAGTCTGCGATCGACGCACGCGCAGCGACCGGAGAAAGTTGCCACCGTCTTGCATAAATAGCCTAGCCGGCCGTTTCTTACGGTCGATTTCATTATCGTTGCGATGCGGCGACCTTTCAATGTCTAATGTCATGTACAGTCAGCGTAATGACATTAGACATTGAAATTTTAAGAGAGGTAGGGCATAGCGAATCTTCGCTCGAATTGAGCCGCCCGTCCGGGGAAGGACCTCCACCCTATAGAATACCGCAGTCAAATGACCTCTGGGTCGTGTTTCTGCCGGTGAGTAGGGTTTCCGGAGCTCGTGGGGGGTTAGGGTTGGGCCGGCATGGCGGTGGCAACTGACAAGTAACTGACCAGTTACTTGCCCGTTGTCACAGCGACTTGGGCTTCTCTTTCGCTTTCCATCAGGCGTAGGGAAGCCATTATGTCGAGCCACTATAAAAGAAAAGAAAAAAAAAAATGAATCGAACCGGCTACGCGTAAGGCATACTAGATATACTCTTTTTTACAACTAGACAAAGTGTACTCTTTGACAAAAGTGGGAAATTGGAGAGACCTAAATTAAGAACTGGACTGCGAATGGCTGATGATGATGATGAAAGTACACAATTATCGTAAAATTTAGTCATTCTTTAGTCAGTTTGAACAGGCGATTTTTCGCAACACGAGGTTTGAGTTTAGGTGGTTTCATAACTATCTCACTAGGAATATAGGTATAAAACGGTCCAAGTTTAGTGATATACTCAGTTATATCCCTAGGGATATAACTATATTACGGCTTTATGTATCTTATTACTGCTACAGCTACATTATGATGTAGGTATATGATTGATCAACATTTTCTGATGTAGATATTTTTATGAATTTTTTACGTAATATTAACCACAATTATGCAAATATAATAGTCATAAAAGAAATTATGTCTAGTAGTTTTCAAATTGGATGTGTTGTCCAGAATTAAATCCTCCGGATGCTACAAACAATATCTTTTTCTACGTACACACAAGCGTATTAACGCAATCAGATGACATTGGTTAATTCAACCGCTTCGACCTATCCGTTCGCGTTGGTTTGGATCCGACCCAAGAAGCGGATCCAGCGGAAACGTGCATATCCACTTGTTTTTAATGATATCGCTCGTAAAACACGAATGTTATTGCCGCGTGTAGTTTGTTGATACCGTTCCATGTTTCCTTTAGCTCGGAATGGTCATCAAAACAATCAGTTGCGCCGTCCGACACACCACGTCAAGGTCGCAGGGGAATTGAGTTCATTAATTGACACTCATTCATTTTAACACCGCGCTCGCACACGCACGGATATTAGCTAATTAGGATGTTACTGCACTCTTGGTGCGGTGTAAAAATAACAGTGAGGTCCTGTGGGATGTTGGGTATGATTTAATATAAATGTAGAACTTTGCATAATAACATAATATGACATTCATTCAGTCAATATACTGGTACGCTTGAGTTATAATTTTAGTCAGTTTTTTTTATTAAAAACTGAGAAGCAGATAGATCTAAAGAAATTTGGAACCTTTCCATGGGTTGCAAATTCTTCTTCAAGAAATTGGATGAGCTGCAAATTTTTAAGAATTTTAAATTCTGCGTTCAATTTGCAAAATTCCCTGTAGGCCTACTCTTGAAACCAATCCCAATCTCAATCCTATCCCAATCTAGTGCAGTTTCAATTCCAATCTTAAAAATATTGGTACTCTTGAACCAAATAGGATTGGGATCGCAATCGTCTGCAGGATCGAGTACAGATAATATACAGAGAATGAATGAACTATGACTTGGGGTGGTCATAATGTAACAAAATGTAAACTACCAAATACAGGAATATTTGAATATACGTTAATTTATGATTAAATATTACTTAATTTGTTTTTTATTACAAAGGTAACTATTTTCAGCATTTACAATTAATGTATGTCGATTAAAAGCGTAATTTACGGAAAATAATGAAGGAAGACTGATGAATATGTCATTGCCTTGCCCGCCGTATTGGATTTAAAAAAACAACGCGTCGACTTGTCACTCTTGTCAGTTCCAAATAAACAAATAACTTTTTGAAATTTATGAACACTTCGCTACAAAAAGCTAAAGTATTCTATGTGGCTAGTTTTTGTTGATACAATGCAAGTATTAAGCCCTTATTAGTCACTCCGTAGACGGAACTCTTCTTGTGCACCGTATTTGGAATATTTTAAGTCAAGACACAAATAATTCAACACAGGTATGAAAGTTCTATTTATTGTATTTGATAGAAATATTGCGTTGTTTATTTCTTTTATACAAATAATGTGTAATTTCAACAGAATATAATGAGCAGCAGACCGTTCTACCAACAGTTAGAGATCCTGACGAATTTCTTGTCGCAAAGCCCGGGAATAGCCAAAGGTCTCTTGCGCACCGCTCATCACTGACCAAAATAAAGTGGAACGAAATATCCTTAAATGCTCTAGGCGACGCGCAGAAAGACGGAAAAGGCTGGGCAAAGGTATGTACTAACTGTATAAGTTTAATTACTCTGGTTTTATAGTTTTGAAATTAAAAATGGTTTAGAGCCTGTGAGAAGCAAGGCATTCCTTTTATTTAAAATACCTATTTTTGTAGAAGTCTAATAAAGACACAGAAAGCATTTTTTTTTTAAATATGTACTACTTTATTTTTTCAGATACGAAACCGAATCATAGTCCGGTTTTAGACACCAATACCTCGTCCTCGGCCTCGTCCTGCAATTAGGGAAAGGCGCAGGACCCGCTCATCTCAATCACAATCTAGGACTAGGCTGGATCAAGAGAGTGAAAGATTTTTTGCCATAGAGAGGCAAAGAGTTGAAGCAAAATCAAATACTGCTAAATGAATGTTTAATAATAATGTTAAATAATAATGTTTAATAATGTTAAATTATGTACGGAATATATTTACTTTGTAAGTTTAAATGTTATATTTTAATTGTCTTACATGTAATGTGTAAATTAAGCTGTGTGTGTTTAGAAAGAGTAATCCTAATATACAAGTAATATCAAGTCAATAATTGTTTTAATTTATGTATGATCATAAATACCTATCCTTTATATGATAGGTATAAGGCTACCGTCGTCCATGAAGGCTACCTATCATAATATTAGAGCTTATGTTTTGGCTCAAGTTACTAATATTAAAAATAGGCATTTTTATAGGGTCTATTGTGTATTAACAAAGGAAAGAAATAAGTGACATAAAAGTTTAAATATTTATTAATATATTCACTGCCTATATCTTGCCGCCCACAATTCCTGTACTAATTCTGCTTCAGTGCCTCGCCGAAGCTCATCAGTAACACCTCGGTTATCTAATAGATCTTGGATTTGTCCTATGGGTGGCACAATTTCATCAAAATCACCCTGACTTAGTTGTGGCTGGTTACAAATGTAATGTAAGACACAGTAAGCTTTAATAATTTTAGCACCTTTGTCAGGATGATTCATTCATTATGAATTAGGTTGAAAAGTTCTTTAAAACTCTGTAATTTTGTCGAAATTCATCGTCACCCATAGCAAACGCGTTATCGGCATATCGCTCCATTCTTCTTAAATTCCGCCTTTGTCGTACATCAAATGAATGCGCATTACTCAAAGTATTACAAATAAGAGCGATACGTGCCATTATTTATATTCAAGACTAGTAAAATCAAACACAAACACCAAATTCGATCCCGAAAAAGTAAGATTTGTGCGACTGTATTTGTTCGATCATAAACACGAATCTAAACTCGATACGTCAATGTCAAAATCCCGTCAAGGGTGCCGAAAAAGTGCATTGCTCGATCTCATTTAGTTCCATAAAATTCCACCAGATTTGATTCCAATCGTGCGCTAGTGTGGCGTTCAAGAGTGCCAAAAGGACAATATTTCAATTCCAATCTCCAATCCCAATGTTATCGAGCGTCGAGAGTAAGCACCCTGTTCACAAGAGGCTGCCATATCAAAAAGTTATTGAAATTATAGTTCAAATGTTTTTGAATAGTAATTAAGATCGATTGCGGCCATAATATTATCATAGATATTCAGACATTGTCAATTATCTGCTAATAATCTACAATTAAAACAGTATTTTGATACGAGCAAAACGTACGAGCGTAGATATCTTGTGGTAGAATCTCAAACCAACAGTATCCAATGTGCATTCATAATGCGCAAATCAAACTCCGCGGATAGCAATATTGTGCAATAAAATTTAGGTCAAGCGACTGTAACGAAATATGCGTTAGGTACGCGCGGAGAATGACTGTACAAAAACGTTAACAATCCCCACTAGGCTGTAATAAGGGACATTAAAATTATATCGCAATTACATTAGCCGACATAAGGCGTATCCAAGACACGTTGGTAAGTACACATACAAAAAGAGTAAATACAAATTATAGAAATGAACTTGGCCTTTTCGTATAGGATCAAGCCTGGCCGGTACCTCAAAATGTTTAAAAAATGTCTGTTACATTCTTCAAAAATGTTAGAGGTACCTGCTGGGCTTGCTCTGAGTTCAGACGCTCAAAGATTAGGGCAACGCCCGGAACACACAGGGATTAATTACCTACTTAACTTAAATACTCCTATTGTAGTCATAAGAGAAGATCAATTAAAACGTAATTAACGGGATAATAAATGTGGCGCTTGAGACGTTTATTCATAATACAGTAGATACAACTTGATGTTTCGATTGTATTACAACAATTTTCAAGTTATAATTGTAGTGGAAAGCGAAAAATATTATATGTATAAGAAATCAATAGTTTCGAAACCGTATAGGGTGCAAGTTTGATGGAAATTATTTCAATGTATTCAACGGAAGGCAACCCTTGTACATAAATAGTTAAATAAACTATAGTCAACTAAACGCCAATTATAATGCTAATTTACTCGCGATGACTAATTAACAACTGAAATCAGACTGTCTCTAATCTGAGTACGCTTAATCTTTATCAAGTATCTGTTTATCTCGACCTCAATCACGTACATTGCGTACCTACATATTGAATGTATTGATTAAGAATATTAATTATATGTGTAATTACAACTTAAATACCCAGCTGGCCTGTTGGTTCATTAGGAAATGATCGTGACTTCTGAACCAAAATTTATACCCTCCTAAAGAATCATGTGACAAACTTGGCTATTTGTTCTGTATTTGGATGTTATTATTGTATTCATGGCACTCACTTATATATTCCAGGCACACCGTAGTTGATTAATATCCATGATACAAGTGCTTGAGCTACTTATTTTGTCCATGCATCAAATATTGGTAGGTTTATTTTTTGTATAACGTATATATTTTGTTCAATGTTACCTAGATTTTACTATTGCACTCTGGATAAATTCATTAGTGGAATCATACCACGATAGAAGTTTAATCTATACTTCTATTAATACTAAACCTACACAGGAAAGTCTGTTTGTTTGTACAGAATATGCTCGGAAATTACTGGATCAATTTTATTATTCTTGAGTCATTTGGAAGCAACTTTTTTCAAAAGCTGTGGTTTCAGCCTGTATAAACCGTTTACGTTGTGCAAATCAGAAAAAGTAATCACAACGGTGCAGCTTTAATAAAACACATACGTTGACTAAATAGCCATACTATGGAAACATTCTAAATACTTTAGAATAAATAAGCCACAATAACGGTTCTTTTAACAAAGAATAAATTCTTCCCGAATAAACTCTGTTCGAAAAATTAACAAACCACGCAGGCGAACCTGCGAGTAAAGGTTTAATTTTAAAAAAAGAAAGGCTAAAACTAAAGCTCCATTCGTGAATGTCAAGCGACAAAAGTAACCTACAAACGGGAGTGAGAAACGTCCGCCCAATGTCACCGTGCAGATTAACCTCAAACCTGACATCTGACCGGCGACCCCAACCCTATCAGCATCTCTAATTGCCTACACCGGCTAATGTAAATCGTTATAATTGATAAAACCGCTAACTACCTCTCTCTTCACAAACAGCCAGATCTATTACTAATGATTTATTGACAATTGAAAGGAATAAATATTTATTGACTTAATTTGCGATACAGACGATTATATAAGCGTAAGTAAAAATAAAAACAAGAAAGACAAGGAATTTTAAGAACAATACAAAGGAAAAGAAAAAAGTCGGCGTAGTGTGCCATAATGTGTACTCACTCAACTCTCCTACCTACATGTTAGATGTACTCAACTATGGTTCGGGCTCAGCATAAATGCTGGTATTCTGAAGGGGGTTAATACAAACGACGTTTAGTGTATTTGCAAAATCATTTTTGAATTTTAAAATTATTTATCCCATTCCTGATTTTCCATTAGTCATCTTCTACGACACCCACTGGACAAGATGATTCTAAATCCGTAAACTATATGGACTGTAACCCGCCTGCCAAGCGTGGTGACTGAGGAAAATCCCCCCAAGTGACAATTATTGTCATTGGGGAAGGCCTATGCCCGCCCAGCAGTGGACGTTTGCAGGCTAATGATATTGATGAAAATGATTTATCAATACACTGAGTTAGTTAATACTCTGATCAAATCTTTACCATAATGGGTACGATTTCTGGTCGAATCTTGACTAAGGATCGTAGTCATTCCTGAGTGATACTGGCGGCTTTCGAAGCTATTCGCTCCGTGACCTGTTCTGTGGCAAATCTAAACGGCAAATTTCGTTATTAAATTAGTAGCTACCGGTTCCCGTACCCGCAGTCGAATTGGGGAATTAAACGGATTGAATTATGGTAATACGTTCGAGTAATCTAAATGGGCTTTCTTGCTACTTTCACAGAGTAAAAGTGGTACCCGGTATGCCAGAAAATAACATTAAATATCGTGCATTTAAAATATTAATGTTGCTTTTACAACCTTGGCATGATTGAGCTCCTGCAAATTGGATCGAATCTTTTGAACAAACCGCAAATAACCATCCAATTTAAGATGGCGTTGGCAAGAAAAGCGACATGGACTCTACTACCTTCAGGCGGAAGAAGCCCTTATACTGTGTGATTATCATTAAAAAAAGCCTACTATGCTCATACATATGAAACAGACGTATAAAATCCCGTTAAAAAGATGAAAGGCACCCATCAAAATAGTTAAATGTCCTTTGGCTTCTCAAAAGTAACATCGCTATCTGGAAAGCCTTTTGATGTTTCACAACGTTTACATTTTCTTTGAAGAACCATTCCACGTTAGAAAGTGTATTTCTGTGATTAACGATTCAAAGTTTAAACAAAACGAAGTACACGGAAAAATTTAATTGTGATGGGAATATGGGAATACATCTCTCGGAGAGAGCGGATCTAATATTTATGACGTACTTACTGGCTTACGAATTTCCATACAAGTTTCTGACAAAGTTGTACTGTACAGGTTAATTGTTTAATAACATCATCTATTTTGAGACATAGCGTAGATCCATCAGATACCATCTAAATGCGCTGAAAGCTATTGCCGTAACGAGAAGGTGCAAACGGAATGTTTTGCATATTTTGTTAAATATATTCAAATTATTACGTGAAATTTTGGATCATTCCAAAACTATATGTACAGAAATCTTTGACACGGGCTATAAAAATAGCGTCCTAAACAAGATAAAACGTTATGAATTACACATCTCGATAACAACTATGACGTTTATGTGTGTACGTAAGTCGTACAAACATAGTGGGTATGCATACAATGAGCTATTACTTTCAGGGTGGAACTAATACAGGGACCTTGAAGACATAGTTGGCCATACACATGGAAAACATGTAGCTTCTAAATCATTACGCGGTTTTATGGTAATAACAGCAAGTATGATAAAGCACGCACCGCGCTCGTAAATGTGTTGGCACCTTTACTAGGCTAGCTCAATCGCGGTTATCGCACGTTCCGAGTGCCTACTGAACAAATCTTATTTATAACTAGCTTTCCGCCCGCGACTTCGTCCGCGTAAAGTTTTTTTTTCCAAAATAAAATTGTGCCTATGTTACTCGTGGATAATGTAGCTTTCGAATGGTGAAAGAATTTTTAAAAACGGTCCAGTAGTTTTTGAGCCTATTCATTACAACCAAACAAACAAAGTTTTCCTCTTTATAATATTAGTGTAGATATTTTTGAAATTTTAGCTCTAGAACGTCGATGGTATGATGGTAAAGGCCGGTGACTTCCATGCAGAGAAGCAGCGGTACAACCCCGCCACGTATGGATTAAACCCAAATTAAGAGAGGTAGGGCATAGCGAATCTTCGCTCGAATTGAGCTGCCCGTCCGGGGAAGGATCCTATAAAATACTGCAGCCAAATGACCTCCGGGGCGTGTTTCTGCTGGTGAGTAGGGTTTCCGGAGCTCGCGGGGGGTTAGGGTTGGGCCGGCATGGCAGTGGTAACTGACAGGTAAGTTACTTGCCAGTTGTCACAGCGACTTGGGCTTTTCTTTCGCTTTCCATCAGGCGTAGGGAAGCCATTATGTCAAGCTACTAAAAAAAAAATATAGTGACAGAATACATCCTGGAGAATACTTCGTACACGTTGGATGGGTGGATGATAGAGGCCTTATCGCCCTAGTATAGGATAGGCTCGAGCCCCACAGTGGGAACATACAATACGAAAAAGTAAGTAAATAACCAGGACTGTTTAATGAAAACATAACTGAAAGATCGATGCATGCAGAAGGACTTTTTGTCTGCTTCTATGAGGCTAACATCAAAACATATCAAACAGAACATAAATAACTAACAACAACTTGACAACATCCTTTGTAGATGAATACAAATTAGGATGAGTGGCGTATAGGTTTGTGAATGCTTTAGTTTGTAACTATTTATCCTTTTGTGTTTTACCATGTGGATACAAAACGGTTTCGCGTATACGTTATGGTTTATTACAAATATTACAACCTTTAGTTTCCGAATCAGTCAGTACGAGTATACTTTTAAATAAAAGCATACATTACAATACAAATTTATAAACTGTGGAAACTCTAAATGTACTTAAGCACACTCGAGGACAGTATTGTCCGCATCAAAAACACATCAAGCAAATCTGATCGCCATCTCAATTGCTGTTATAGTATATTTAGAGGCACTCTAATCGTGTGAATTCTTGGCGCACGACTTAGCACAATCGTTTTCAATGGAATATTTATAAAAATATATTCGCCAACAAATATCGAAAAAGGCGTTAAATATTGGTCAATTTTGTAGATGACAGAGACGACCGGATTCGATGAATTTTCATGGCCTTAGGGATCATCACTACCATGCATATATCAGGCCTAAGATTTTTAGAACTGTTATGAACTGTACCCTTTTACGTGTGATAGAGAGTAAGCGATCAAGAGACTACCGACTTAACAGAAGAAACATTTTCATGCATTGTTATTATATCCGTCGACTGTCACGATGATTCGGTCATAACTTTTGTTTACATTACAGAAGAGGAATACATTATCAGGAGCGAAGGGAGATACAATAACATCAAGTCTCACAATAATGGCCGTCAGAGTGCACGGTGCACAAACAACGCATAGTTAATAAGCAGTAGCACTACCAACCGCACACAGAATACTAATCACACGGCAAAGACAAATACACAAACTGACAAAGACGTTATCAAACTAAATAATTCAATCTCGGTGAACAAAGAGGACAAGGAAATATAAGTACTGTATTCTGATGTACGTACTTGAATTAATATCTTTCCAAACAACACGAAAATAACAACTCATAGACACAAGACCAGCGTTCAGAACGATTCCGACAAAATTATAACTGTTTGAATTACTGAATAGGTATATACTCTTGTACAAGATAATAAAGAAGGAATCACAGTCATGCAAGTAAATTTGGCACAAACGGTAAGTCAACTTACGTATTAAAAGAAAGGAATAATGGTAACAGTAAGTGGGACTTTTAACACACAATAAACTGTAGCATGAATAATTCTCTGCTACCAAAACAAAGGAAGAAAGTAACAAAAACGGAACGTTATTCTAGGTTAGAATACAAATACATAAACCTCCATAGGACAATAATGAAATTATGTAATGCTTTACATACCTACATATTATTTGCGTTGTTAATGAATAAAAATGCATCAATTGTTAACATAGCGTGGCAATCTATCAGTACATGCATCCTTGTTGAATTTAAATCAATTCTAATCAGGAGAAAAAAAGCGCGTTGTATTCAGTACATTCAACAATCCAGTTGAATCGTCGAACGCAATTACAAGCAATGAAGATTAATTGCTATTTTCGACGTCACATATAACTAAACAACGAATAGTAGCGAGTTCACAAATACGCCTTCTTAAAAACAGATCATTCATTACATTGATTAATGTTCTTTCAAAAATACTTATTCATTAATTTGCAACAAAATAAAATCATTAAAGCCACTATTGGTAAGTTATCGAAGCCTCTTGAGGAAAGAAAGAGCTTTTGAGATCAAGGACGTGTTTCGAATGTAGGTATGAATACAAAAACTATAACCAGTTTATTGACTTATCTAACGAAGCATTTAAAATAGTTTTGTTCCCTGATGTGTTCAGATAAATTTACAATCTAACTCAGATTTATTCATATGAGATAGCTATGTGTGCATAATATACTAATTATCGAATCTTAGAATGTTTTAATGTGTACGAGTATCTTATAAGCAGACCACGACCCTACAGTAAATATACACCAGTGATAAATTTTGTAATGCTTTAGAAACGGCTCGATTTAAATCATTTCGAGAACTTTCATCCTTAACCTTGGTAAAATTAGTAATGTGTAATTTCAACTAATGTTATTATTAAACTACGACCTGTTCCTATTTTCAATTTGTTGTTGTTTGCAATATCAGGCACCATGCATGCGCATTACAACTGAACAGGGCTACGAAATATTGAATATTTTAAAATAAGCATTTAAATGTAACTGTAACAACAGCAACATACACACACGGTATACACCTAATCGAAGGGCTATGTAGTATATAGGTAGCATCAAACTTTGTATAATTTTCAAAACAATCAGTATTTAATTCAATGTTTTGCTATGGAAATAATTGATTACTGATAAATAATAATACATAACGAATATTTCCATAAGCGTGACTTTACTTGTACGATTAACTTTTTGTCATTGCATCAACATTCAAAATATAATATTATGCGGTATTTTAACACACACTGAAAATATAGAATGAATAAATATGACAATAACTTATTCTTAGTTCCGGAAAGTTATAATAATAACTGCAATGCTATAAAAATATGTGCGTTTTATCTTATTTGGGCTTCTTTTCCGCACGATGAATCTTTCAGACTAATTTATCGCAAGAATTATATTCGCGGTGGTGTTAATGCGGGAACAGATATGATCTCAACAGACAGAAGAATGTGATGTAAAAATAGAATAGAATAAAAATTGGGCAATGTAAATATACCAATATTCATCACATGTAAATTTCTAGGACGGAATTTCATGAGCTGAGAGAAAAATTATTTCTTAATGTAATTAGCCTGCCGAAGAGACATTTATATAAACAGTAGAACTCAACCCTATTGAGTAAACGTATCACAGCGACGCCGGTGGAGCGCTCAAGTTACCATTGCTAGAAAAATGTAGGCCGCGTCCGATTTCAAAGTGCATTGGGACTTGCACAACTTAAGCCCCCGCTGGCGCGGTCGGCAAAACGGACAGGAATGTGGTTTCCGATTCCATTCATATCTGCTCTATAGGTACTTTGTTTTGGAATGACGCTAATCATAACTGGTTAAGTAACACCTGCTTTCATTCAACAACATAGTTGACACCACACGGTTAAAAGGTGCAACTAAAATTGACGAATGATTTATTCGCGCAGTCAACAAAAATAACCCTTCACTTTACTAGAAACATAAACATCCTGGCCAATATTACTTCGGAAGAGCCATTCATTTTACGATTCAAGTAAAGTTCATGAAATATTACACCAAACAGTAGTAACACATTGAATTTCTAGAAATTATTTAGTAAAGTTTCCATTTCTCCTATAGATAAAGTATCTTTATTAAAATCTTCCAATAGTTATTTATTTAGACTAAATGTAATCGTTCAAGAAACCAAACCAAATAAAGCCAATTTCAGGTTTAATTACATGTATCTGTTAGATGAATTAAAATGAGGTACCGCTCAGTTGTTGACGCGTGATCAGTCTTCGTGGCCGACTGAAAATAACATTGGAATTTTTTGCAAACCTTTTACGATTATTAAATCATCCTTCGATAAGAAAAACACTACATTTTTAATCCTTTATACGCTTGAGAAGGACGATAGATGAAATAACATGAAAGAAAACCGTATGTACAATTTATATTATTATCATTATAATACAGTGATTAAAAAAAATCTAGTGTATCGATTAGTGTTCAAAGAAGATAATAATCTTCAATAAAATTCATGAGCTGCAAGTGAGGTCACGTACGAACGTGATAAGGACTGATTTTGATATCAAGATTGAGAAATTTCAAAGCTGAAGTTTGAATAAATAGGTAAACCTTTAATATTAATTGTTTGTAGCCGTATGACAGGTTTACTATGTATGTTTTTCCAGAACTATAAATAAACGCTCTACTTTAGGTAAGGAAGTTTAGGAGGTTGTTTGTTCATTGTACGGAGTGACCTCGTACTGTCAAATAGTTTAGTACAAAGTTGACGTGTAAAAAAGGGCTAAGCCAGAAATAAGCGGTGTCTCAGCATTAGAGAAATGGCATGTGAGGTCACGGCCGCACGCTCGATTTCACTTCACTGTTGGTGCGCGCAACTGACCGAACACTGTAGCAGACTTGTAACTTGTTCAAATTGCTTGCTGTTTCTTAAAACGCTTAACTTTAGGAAAATATCCATCATTACAATCTAATGTGTTAAAAAGTATTATGCCGCTCATACAATAATTGCATGCATCAGAAACATCTACGATTTCGTAGTCGTTCGTAGCAAAGCTAAAATGCGCTTTTTTGTAACGCAAACAATCTGAGAAAATTATAAACTAACGAGTTATCGAATTCTACTACTGGGTTTGTATAGTTTTATTCACACTCGGAATAATAACTAAACATGGAGGTACTTGTAAAACACATACAAACGTAATCAAAATAAGCAGTGGCCTTCTCACATCAAAGAATACGTGCCTTTCATGTTTATTGTTAAATTAAAATAACATTAAACTGACCACCATGGGAATGGGCATAGATATACGAAAATATCTGAGTTTTCGGTAATACCACACAAAACGTCAATATTGACAGTGAACCACACTAATCACGGTATTCTTACGGGCTATGGCCAAGCACCGACCTCCTTTCCCCGCTGCACTGGCGCAACGAACAAACAGAATAACTAGACGAAGATGTCGACGCACGAAATCGTAGCGAAACCTGCGCGCGCGACTTTCACTGCGAGGCGTAGTGTGCGCGTGCGCAAGTGCTGGCCGTGCGAGGCGCGCGCCGCTGCGAATGCTACTGGCGCGGAGTCGCAAGAGCCGCGGAGGGGCCGCGGGCTCGCATCACCGATAGCTGAAACCCACCCTCTTCTCTCGCGGTTATCACTTACGAGACCTACATTTCGTAATACCCTCCGTGACCGCTCTAATTCTTTTATCTCCCTTCTTGACAAATGATGCATTCTGTTTGTTTGAAGCGTAGGTATCTAATAAATAATAGTCCTTTTTAACCTAGTTGAATCATAATTCTCACGGAAAAAACAAGTCATTTCTATTCATTTTAACATGAAAACAAAATATTTCTTCTTGGTAGCAAGAGAATTTTGCGACTTTACAGAAAATCTCATCGATAAAATTGTTTTCAAATGTCGGCCAAGTTCTGAATTTTCTCTGATTCTCTCTGAATCATGCAGTACTAGATCGGAAATGATAAGTATGCAACCCACAATTTTTAACTAATCATCATAACTATGTAATCTGTTTCTGCTTAGCCCAATGGTTGACTGGTAGAGAATGCCTACGTGGCATTAAATCCGCCTTTTGTACAAATTTTATGTGCAATAAAGATTAAATAAAATAAATAAATAAATAGTTTTATTAATAATATTATGTTTTCGTATCTTCGGCGCATGGTCATTCAAAACTTGAAATTAAAGACATTGTTTTGAAAATTATTAGGTAAGCAATTGCCTTCAACGTATTCTTCTTTTCATTAAATATTCATATTTTTGTAATAATAATCACATCGTTAAAATAGTATTCATAGCGTGGAATATAAATACTATTTTAACAGTTATGGATAACAAAATATAAATTTTATGTCTTCTTTATTATACCTCTAATTTTTAGATGTGGATCACCAAAGCAGCAAAAGTCGATAAATTAAGCTTAAGTACAAGAAATACTCGCATGTTCGCGGTGCAACGCGGTGCAGTTAGCCACACTGGGTATTGATTTCTATGATACCACTAAACGAAAATAGAACAGGCTGTCATGAAATCGATAGTTTTTCTTATAATTTATTCGGCGAAACCAACATGCAGTAGATTTCTAGACCACCTAAACGGGGTCATCCTTTATCATCAACTTAAACAAATAGTAAAAGTATAATGTCGATAATAAGATACATATTGCGAACACGAAATGAATCTTTTATCACAGATTCTAGCACACTTACGTATGCAAAAGTGGAGCGAACGTAATGTTGTTCACTTTCCGTGGATATGAAGAAACAATGTGTTGTCTTGTCACGCACACCTCTAATAATAAATCAACAAAGAAATATTTGGACCACCACCGGGTTATGTTTGTCGCAGCTGATTTAAACCGTGACACATTCTGCGACCATATCGGGTCATTGAGCGATTTGGCTGCTACGAGCCGTTGCACAACCACTGCCCTTTAGCACGCTCTTGACATATTACCGTGATGCAAGTACATACCGAGAGCTTATGCATTAATAAAAGATGCACAATGAGATTAAAAAAATATGATGCACTGCAATCAATGATCTCGGGTACAGCCCATTCATAAGACCGGTCAGTTTCCAACCAATTGAATAAAGAGCAAGTAAACACGCTTATCAGATTCATACAATGTCGTTGCCATTTGTCTCCTTTACTTGACAAACAATATTTAAAAAAATTAAAGGTCATTTTAATTGTGCACCGTTGTGAAATACGTAAGCAAAGAGATAAGTTCAAAAACACAAACAACATTAACTGTTTTTGTTGAAAAAAATCGAATCGCTTTCTAATCAAGAGAAATTTCAATGGACATAGAGCAACACGTGACCGTATAGAAGTTCAAACTGTTGTATTATTATATTGGACATTATTGCGTTCATTGTGAATCTGTAGGTATAAATAACGGTACAACCGACCGATGAAGAAAGTGTTAGCAACGGTACTCGAAATGTAACAAAACCCGGGGCCAGACTAATGAGGCCGTCATGGGCCAAGCGGTGACGCGGCACCTAACGCCGAGTCACAACGGTGACGCACCCGCGAGTCCTCAACATTGTACACATAGCCTTTTTAAGACGTTACTTAATCTCCTAAGGTAGTATAATGCGCAAATAAAGTCACGTTTCTGCTTTGGAACCTATATCGAAATTGATATTGCAAATATGCTTCCCATTCAGCGGAGCTATTCTTGCCATCAGAAAAAAATCTCTCGGACGGAAACGATAAGGTATTGTTCATTAAAGTAATCGAGCCGAATTGTAAAAGTTTTCGTCAGCCTTAGAAATGCCACGTAAAGTGCGAACTGTAATAGTTCAATGCCCGAAAAATAACGTCACATTTTAATGAATTGCATACACTCCAGCTCCAGCATTGACGAACGTCAGTTCAATAATATACTGGAATAAGGTATTGCTGTTAATGGATCGTTTAATAAAATAAAATTGCTAAAGCAGTCATCTCAATACAATGCCACATAAATGTTACTACTTTGTCAACCCGTTTAAAACAGGCCATAAATATAAAACGTTTCTGGTAGTACAACAACATCACAAAGAAATATCTGGACACTGTGTAAAACACAGTGTTAGAAATAGGGTTAAAATAATACAATCCAAACGATATAGGAAGCCTATCCAGTAAAGGAAATGTGTCTGGATACCCGATACTCGCACAGTGACAGCAGATTCCATACACGATACTATACTGGCATACACGGATACTTTATTTCCCTTAATTGGATCATACGCTACTTTGGGATTGAGATCCCAACGGTGATAGATATTCAATGTTTACATGAGCCATCATACAATTACGTAATCATAAAGCTTTCGTTGCTAGTTCCTTTATAATTCTAATTCCTAGTAGTTATCCATCCAACAGTGTATTATGGTACGGAATTCAAAATATAAACCTCATGTCATGTAAGTTAAGTACCTCGCTACGACGCAAACTGGACGGTATAATAACGATTAATAAACTCTTATTAAAGTAGAAAGAGCAATTCTCAGGATATTACATCTCAGTGCAAAGTTATTAGGTGTGCAGCGAAAGATAAGCAGAAGCACGTAATAAAAGCTTGTACAGTATAAAACTGACTTTATAGTACTTCCACACAGATGTTGGAGTTCACAAGAAATTCTATATTCACTAGAATTCCGCTATTAAAATTCGCTACTTTCATTCCCTGCAGTTTGTAATGTAGTTGATCATTCGAATCGTCTCCTCATAATCAAATACTGCTGCAGATACTAGTGGTTATGGCAATTTTACTATGTAAATGGCAACTATTTTGCAAATCGACTTCATTTAGTTCGCTGTTTCTAATTTGTTTCATGGAGCTATACAAACATTTTGAAAATATGGTCTGGTCTCAATTGTAATCTATACTTATAATAAATCTGTAGAGAAGTCAATTCTGTACATGAAATACATTTTCAAAATAACTATCAGGGGGTGATTAGCGATCGATACTGATGCCAAAAATGCAACCAGTAAAATTTTTGTCTGTCTGTCTGTCTGTATGTTCGTTATAGAAAAACGGTTACTACTGGGCGGATTTTGACGAAACTTCGTACGATTATTCTTCTTACAATCAATAGGAGCAGAGCAGTGATGGGAAATGTTGGCAAAACGGGAGAAATTTTTATCTGTATGTTTGATCGCGCGTCACGCGAAAACTATTGCATAGAAATACATGCGGTTTTCACCAATGTATTGCTTGAAGTCTAACTTAAAATTTAGGTACCATTTTATGGTATCCCGTTATATTTAAAGCCCACGCGTGCGACGCCACCGGCACAGCTAGTTTCAAAATAAACCCCCAACGATAACGAAAACATCAATAATACAATCCCTTCTTTTTTCGCAAGAAACGTAATTGCCAAGAATATATTGACTGTAAAGCAGCATACCTACGTACATGAATTGTTGTTGACATCAAGTCCGTAAAAATTTCGGCACCATTTAACAACTCGACAAAAAAACATGTCATAAGGTAATTATTCATCCACCTGTTATAACTATGGGTAAAGCAATCCACCAGGTTGTGTTTAAGCCCAATAAAACACGTTCAGTCAAGGGTCTGACTTCATACATGGCCAACATTAAAATATTTTCATAATTACCGTAATCTGTAAATCAAATTATACAGGACGGTGTAATTCGATGTTTACAACTAAGTAAAATGTAAACTCGTAATAATAATAAGAGTATAATACAGTGTTGTCGGAATAATTAACTTATTTTTAAGCCCACCTCATAGCACTGCTGGGCAAAAGCCTCCCTCCACACTTCGCGATGCATCAGCAATTCACTCAATTAAATATATTTATCATAAGTTACCTGTCCTAAATACAATTCAAGTGAGAGGCTCGAGCCTACACTAAAATAAGGCTGTAAGATCCATCTATATATGTTTACTTATTGTCTATTTCCTTCGCTATTCGGGCACATAAATAAGTTCACTAGTATTTACATACTAGCTAGTGTTTTTTTATATTTTATGTTACAAGGAAATTACACAAATTATTACTAATAGAACATCATAAAACCTCAAAAACACGTAAGCACGTTTAAATTGATAAATATTTTACGGGTAAACTATATATGGCACTCAAAAATTTTACTGCGTTATTGTCACATGTCACCTTCTAATCTTAAAAATAACTAACTAAACTAATCCAAGGTTTTCTTTTTCACTGCAAATTCAATCCTCAGACAAAAACCAACCTAAAATAGGTTCCGATAACGTGATCATTAGCTGTTAGTTACGACCTGAACGGATAACGACATCGACTATCTATTGAGTCATTGGTCCCAAAATACCTATCCTCGGAAGTACTTTACACGGGGATAACAGTTTGTAAGTTCACTAATTACATCTTGGAATCGTCGTGTCCCGCCTCATCAAAACTTGCGAGGCTTTTTGGCTAAGCCCCAAAAAGGTTAATCACCCATCGCAACGAATATATCGCCGTGCCGGGTCTTTAAAATTTATACGACTTGATAAGTACATGCTCAAAATTATGACCAATAAAACTTTCATTAAAATGTTTAACAAAAAACCATAATTTCGTAGGTATCTATTTTTGTTTTAACCTCGTAAGTATAAGATCCAGACTTCTTACTTTCAGACAGATTTTAAAAGGATAATGATTCTAAAAACCTTAAGGATAAACTAAATCATAACTACTATTTTTTTAATTTTTTTAATATTATAAAGCTGAAGAGTTTGTTTGTTTGTACGCGCTAATCTCAGGAACTACTGGTCCGAATTGAAAAATTCTTTTTGTGTTGAATAGACCATTTATCGAGGAAGGCTTTAGGCTATATAACATCACGCTGCAACTATTAGGAGCGAAGAAATAATGGAAAATGTGAAAAAAAACGGAGAAAAAATAACTATTCCACGCGGACGAAGTCGCGAGCACAGCTAGTTTAACATAATATCGTTCCACTTTTACATTCCTTAATAAAAAGGTTCTCGGCACCCAGAACTTTGATTTATCTGGACGTATACTTATAAATCCAAGGTCAATTGTGCTGCATTGAATTAAAAGCGGGAAGCAAAATGAAGCAACATCTAGGACAAGGGCAAATTTAAACGACCACCCCTGTTTATTAATAATATCAATTAGATAATATAATAATCATTCTGATAGGACGTTTAATGTTCCCAATAATCGTATTATTCTGTGATCACATCTAGAAGCCACATTATAATCAGCCGATTGCAAATTGATACAATCAAACTATACCTAATGCTACTACGCATTTGTAAAGAGATAAATAAAAATACACTCCAATAGCCAATAGTCACCTCTTGTACCTTTTTCGAGTATTTTTATTAGATGGCGAGATAGTATCGAATGCTTTGGTGAAATGGAAAAACCATAGAAAATGGCTGGTGCATATATTTTTTGATATATCGACTATCTATAGTTTGGTAGATCGGATTCCATTATGATGAAATTGGAACACGAACCAGAGTTATTGAAACAGATTACAGGGGCAAAGGTGTTGAAATGGGCGGGACATACGAAAAAGAAGATGAAGTAACTTACTGACAGTATGGAGTACAATAAGCACAAGGAATATTAAGAGTTTTGTATTAGTTTGTATAAGGCGAGTGGCAAGAATGGGACTTAAAAGACGCCTATTCTCATAATTAGTATTTGTGTAGTATAGGAGAATGATGATCATATACGGCAATAGCATAACATCAGCAAAGGGGGCGTGTACGACGGTGGGCACGGCTCTGAATTGTTTCAGTATCATATCAAGTAGGAAGGACAACTGTGTTTACTAAACACAGTGCGAATCATCTGCGTCTGCGCGCTTGCAACTGTGATGTGTTTACCGTACAAACGTCGTAAATGAATGTTTAAAGGCGTAATACCTGCATGAGAAATAACATGTTACTATTTAAGTTCTTTATTACTATTTAGACTTTTGTACTTGTACCATCTGGTCAGGATAAGTGCAATGTAATTTAAGATTTTTTATAAGCAGCACTCTGGTTTATCTTAAAAAATAATAGCATATGTAATTGCTCGGTGGCTCAATTGGTAGTGACCTCTGCCTTCTGAGCCAAGGGTCGTGGGTTCGATCCCCACACATTACAAACATTTGTGTGCATGAACATGTCTGTTTGTATTGGTCTGGGTGTTTTCTATGTATAATATGTATTTATTTACAAAAAAAAATGTATCTAAGTAAGTTTATCAGTTATCTAGTACCCATAGTACAAGCTTCGGCTTAGTTTGGGGCTAGATGGCGCTGTGTGGCATGTCTTGGGTTATTTATTTATTTTATTTATTAATTGACAAAGATCCCCTTAAGCCAAGCGGAGCAATTTGTAAATTTTGTTACACTTTTCTCAGCGCCTTCAAATACGATAAAAGAATTCATCAATATGTCAAACTGTCACAACCAGAATAAAGTTATGACGTCGTGCCGCGAGGTAAGCGCACCTGTAAAACTACGCCCCAAATCAATATTAAGCAATGCAAATACAACGTTGCTGAAAATTCACTTACGAGCAACAAAATTTGTGAACGCCGTGTAACTTTTATATTTTATTCATACCGGAGAATATTTGTCATTTACCTATTTGCCGGATAGCTTGATGAAATGAATATTCATGAGATATACGAATGCGAAGCGACGTACAGTACGACAGAGGAGCGACGGAGCCAGGCCGGTGACGGCAGGGGAGTGGGCGGCGGCGACAGAGCTACGTAGCTGAAATATCAAGAAACTGCCATTTCATAACCGTATGGAACTATTAACTCGGTTACATACACGATAATTATTTAAATGTGCAGGCAACGAAACGGAATCGATATCTAGAGGTATACCGTTAAATGCTTGACAGCTACCCACCACCAAAGTTGTGAAACTGAAGGAGCAAATACAGCCAGTGTATCCTTCCTAAGACATGACGGCAACATGAAACCAGTTTCTAGAAATACAAGTTTTTACAAAGAAGACACAGTAAGCATGACGTG
The DNA here is from genome assembly GCA_031163375.1 of Conogethes punctiferalis. NCBI lineage: Eukaryota > Metazoa > Arthropoda > Insecta > Lepidoptera > Crambidae > Conogethes > Conogethes punctiferalis. Next base: position 13,890,991 of record CM062078.1, read on the forward strand.
ACACGGGTCTTCAGTCGTTTCGCTCCACAAGCTGTTCGATCAGAACGCAGTGCGAATCGCCAAAGTCCCTTTTGAATAGGTTCTTTCGCACCACGGTTCAAATAGCCCAAGCATATCTCTACAGCACATCTACTACCAGGCACAAAGTATCTTTTTGAAATGAAATTTTACAAAATAATCCTTTAAATGAGCTTTGAGTCATTTTGTACCGTGTGGTTCGAAATGACCCATTTCAAAAGAACCTTGGGCGATTCGGATCGCTATAACCACTGCGGTACGAAAGAACCCATGCAATAAGGGCTCTGGACGATTCGCACCGTGTAGTTCGAATCGCTCGTGGTGCGAAACAACTAGGGTCGGATACGATCATTTCTTTTTTCTGGGATCCTGAAAATCTGTTTACTCTAGGAGACGCATTGCCGTCGCGTCATGGTACTACGTTGTGTGGCGTGACACTGATGCACGCATTTGGGGTGACCGCGACATCTATGCACACATCATGGAAAACAATCGCAGCAAACACTATGCGACACGTGATTGATTAACGCGGCCCGGGTTCGCTGGAACTGATAACAACTGAGTCAGGATACCGACGGGCAATGTATGATGATGTATCGTCTGCTGCGAATATTCATACCGAAACTGTGCTAAGCTTCAGCGGCGCGCAAAGCCAGTGAACTGATGTTGATTATTTTCCGTGATGAAACTAGAATATGGATGCGGCGTGTTGTCCATGAACAATGAAACCGCGGTTTGTGCAAACACTCCACCGAGTTATCTTGACAGGTTTACTTAATAACACTGTAAGGTAGCAAGGTAGCAAATAAGGCTTCCGAGTATAGGTAATGTTAGCATATTCATAAAATAGGAACGCTATCATTTTCACATGACAGATAATTTATTTATAAAAACAGACTCAATTTTTATGAGACTGTTTAAGAATGATACATACTAATCTAAAAACAGAAAAGAAAAAGAAATACTCTTAAGAGGTGTATTTAAATGAAAGTAGGTACAAGCCACTTATTTGTAAATTTTTCTTTGATTACTCTCGAAAGTTACCTTGATTGATTGTACAAAACAGTTGCAGAGAAAAAATAAATGTTGCGTATTTAATTTATCATTGTGGAAATACTACAAGGACATTGGACTCGGTCTAACTCAACAACGTGATCAAACATCACAAAGGGGAAGAAGCATTTGTAACAGCGAAAATGTTCTCTAACATTAGAAATGAACATTTGCGAGTGCCCTTTTCAAGAATAGAAATGAAATAAAGTACAATAAATCTATTTCGTTCACACAAAGAGCTATTTTTTCCGAACCCCGATAATTCGTGTCTTGTACCTTGGCGACAATCATTCGCAAATACCTATTATTTGGTTTAACCGAGGAAAATGATAATATACTTTTATTTGGGAATCGAACCCAGAACCATTAATTTAACGTACTAATGATGTTACAAAATGGCGGTATTTGTATCTTTATCATAAACCTTAACAATATTTAGTAATATAACTAGCTTTGAATCTCGTCCACCGAATTGAATTCTAAACTCAAATATTTGTACCTATTCAACCATATTTTTAAGAAAATAATTCTTGAGCACAAAAAATTCTTAATGACATAAATAAAACTCATGTTTTAACAATAGCCATAACATTTGTTACAGAAATTTCAATTTTAATATAAGTAGTGTAAGTGTCAAATTAATGTCACTTTCTCAAATTTATAAATAACGGTATGCAACCGTGAAATTGTATGATGTAAAGAAATAAACAATTTTTATTTCAATTGAGAATTCAATCCAACAAGCTGAGATCAAAGTGAGTCGTTATATAAAAAGAAAATTTTATAGATAATGGGCGAGATATAAATTGCGTTTGGAGCGAGTAGGTACTCACTCGATTTCAGAGCTCCAAATGTCGTCGTCGTCCTCTTCCGCTAACATTTTTTTTTATATGTCAGCGTAACTTTATGATGATTCGCGCATATTCCACCGTTTTACGATCTGCAAATAGGCGGCGTTTCCTTTAAATCGACGAAAACATCTCGGCCGCGACCTTTCTAATAACATCCGAAGAAAATATCCAGTTTTGTGAAACTCGATTAACAGACGGGGATAATTGAAAATGTTACCGGAGCGTGGACCTTAGCTTGTAAAAGTTATCCAATAAGTTCTGAAATAAAACTCGTGTCCTCATAATAGGATGTTGCATTTTTAAACAAAGAACCGTTTAAAGTTCAATTTAAATGTTAAAACAATGATTAACGGCCTACAATGGTAACGACTGGCGAAAACATGCATCATACATCCTTTCAAAAGTGACAGAAAATTTATTATGACCATTTGTGAAATTCGTTTTAATAAATCAGGCTTTAGTTTCCATTAACAAGAATGATGTTTTCGCTTTGCTATTTCATATACATTCCAATTACGAGTATAATGTCGGTAATTCAAAAGATTTAGTTGAACAGGGAACGTAAATACAAATAATAATGATTAGTGTACATACCCCCGCAAATTAACGAAAAAGCTCATTACGGATGAAGATGCTGCTAAAGTTAGCACTAATTACACCAAGTACAATTTATTTAATCCATTGAAAACGAAACCCACATAAAACACTAAAATAATTTAATAAACATTTACACTAACGATGATGCATTGTAATCGACTACCGATATTTTATCAATAAATTATCAAAGGCGAGCGTAATAATTTAAATTTATCTTAGATAATATACAATTGTCACCGAAATGTGATTGTAAATGAACAAATTTTAGATTAAAAGAAATTTCGACACGGCATGATGACAGTATTGTGGATTGGTATTATTGGAGTAATATCTCTATTTTGATTATTAATATAGCTATTACCTAATAATATCAATTACATACGATTAACTGGACTTTGCCAAATCAGCAAATGACAACAATTATTTATAAATCTAAGAAAAGGTGTGGGTAGAATTAAGGTATACATTGCAAAGCTGAGAGTATTATTTCATGCCTAGCAACCGCGTTAAGTACGATGTCACAGATTGTTCAATTTACGGGTCGTAGCACATAAATAGCTGGATTTAGGCCGGCTAACCAATTAAAAATCTGTTGTGTCTGGAATACCTGAAAGATTTACAATTTCAAAACAGGCCAAACAGGTATTGCCGTGATACGATTTTTTTATATAATATTAGCCCGTCCTGCTGGCGCTAAGCAGGAAAGGGCAGCATGTGAAGCCGAAAAAATATAGTGATTATTACGATCACACACAACTAATACAATAAAGATCGCTATTGAAATGAAGGTTGCAGACGCATGTTACTTAACGTCCCGTTTAAAAGTTATACTCGTAGAAAGCAAGAATAGGAACGGGAACACATGTGCTAAATGAAATTTGATGTGTATATCATCAGCAGCGGTAAACAGCATTTTAGATATTTCATGTTCCAATTTACTAATCAAGAAAGTTAAATACCAATATTTTTTATTCAGAAGAACGTAACATTTTACGACCATAGCGTCATACATCTGCGTCAGCGAATCGTTTTCTACACAGAACATCGCATCGCCTTTTATTTTACCCGTTTACGAGTTGAATGAGCTGAAATTTTGCACAAAATATAACCTGATCCTTTATATCTTTGTATAAAAATCGACAGACATCGATTTTGCGGTTTCAATCTGAATATTTAACTTTCACATTATTATGATTTTTCTTGTAATGTGTTTGTACATTCATAATCTTTTTCACTTTTAGCTTGTTTCGTATTCCTATAAATTGAATGAGAAACAGCCTTCGTTCGTACGTATTTCACCTACAATCGCTTATACAGTGCGATATGAAAGTAATTAAAAAAACCATAATATTATATGTGCGTACATTATAACAGTCCTCTATTATTAAACAACAAGATTTATAGTGCCACGGGTAAGAGAAGAAACTGTCTAAATAACGATTGAATACTTTGTAACGTTTTCAGAATAACTTAGGCTATATTATTATAATAATCACTCACAAATAGTGAATGCGTGTACAGCTAATTTAAGCTTCCCAGTGTCTAATGGGTGACGTAAGCGCATCCCGGCAGCGCACGCGCCGGGATACGCGCACAAGTGGCTAAGGCTATACGAACAAGGAGCGGATTTTAACCGCAGCCGCTACGGTTACCTTTTAACCACAATCAATCAACCAACGTAGGTCCATCCACTGCTGTATGTGGGCCTCCTTCAATTCACGCCACATTTCTCTATCCCGGGCTTTCCTCCTCCAGCAAATGCCTACAGTTTTTCTAAGATCATCAGCCCAACGGGTCATTAACCACGTCTGCATAAAAGCGGTGTCCATTCTAAGACTCGTCTGCTCCACCGATTGTCGGTTCTATTGGCCCATAAACGATCATATAGATAGAGGTTTTAATTCTGACAATTGACTGAAAGACAACGTTTTAAATAATGTGATGTCATCTGAACGATTTTTTGAACCTTGAGAAAAATTATCTTTAAAATTATGGGCGCGTTTTTTGTTTTTATTATTTTAAAGTTTAAACCCTCCCACTCTCAACCTGTCAGATTATTGAAATGAACACATAACTTCAATAAATAAGCATCTCCTTATGTCTGACGCCTCCGAGAATTTCCAGATTTCAAGACCAGAGAGAGCGGCCTTGTCATCATCACCTGCCCAAAATTTAAAGAACACTAGATACTTCTCTGACCTTGTTCAGGGCGTTGCTAAAAAAGGTATATTCGTGCGTCTTCGTGCGGAGAGCCTCGTGACGGTCAGCCTCGTGTCGGTATCTTGAAATGATAAGAACTATGCTATGCACATCGCCAATCGCGTCTCTAAAACCAGCCTAAGGTTACGATGCACCGCGCGGATGCAGTGTTGCGCCTGCGCAGCGTCATCTCGAGAGGTGTCCGTATGCAGCTGGCGCCGCCGCCAATCATTCAATTAATCGCACTTCTCGCGGCTCGAATCATACATCAATTACCGAGCTCAGCTATTGGTACCGTACTATAGCGCATCCTGCCATTTGGCTTCTAAATCCTTGTTTTACTCGTATGTTGTTAGGTCGTCGAGGTAATGCGGATGCCCATGAGATTAAACACTAAAAGCTTATATCATTTCATCAGCGATGAGAGCTACGATTATGTAAAACGACGACTTTTAGATTAGGCTTTAGATCAGCGGCTGGCAACCTTTTGGCAGACAAGGGCTACCATAGCGAAGAAATGTATGAAAATGGACCGCACTACCGCACACCGACTAGTTTAATATCTAATTTTCTATGTGTAGTTACTGCAAGGAGATGGGAGAGACGTATGTTCAGCAGTGGACTGTCACGGGCTTATGATGATGATGATGACCGAGATGGAGCTCGGGCAGCTCTATTGACTGCTATTTATGATGCATCGTTTATCATTCTATTGCTTTACTCCTTCATCATTATCTAAGATGCTTTCGCTTCGGAGGCTAAATAAAGAGGCAACCGAGCACATCTTATATCACGATACAGCTGCTAAGTCATGACGAACACAAAAGATATGTGTGCTTCAAGCTGGAATCCTCATCTCTGAAACCTGCATGAAAACGAATTTTGACTATGCCAAAAAATAGTCATGAAATAGTCATAAATAGTCGCCAAGTAAAAAAAATAGTCGCATTATAGTTTAGGAGTTATAGCTATAGGTTGGTGAGGATTCTGGCTTGACGTTCAAGCTGTAATCCTCACTTCTGATGCAAGCAAACGGCAAAGTCTATCGAATTGGTTTATGTTCCAAAAAATAGTCATGAAATAGTCGCAACGGCATACCAAATTTCAGAATTAGTCGTTAAGAGATTCCAGAGATATAAGGGTAGGTTGGTGAGGATTCTAGCTTGAACATTTGAAAACTTCAAATATCTCCGAAACGGCTACGATTTTCGATTTGAGTTTTTGCCAAAAAATAGTCATGAAATAGTCGTCTCCAACGGAAATAAATTTGAGCTGATTTAATTTGAAATTAAAAAGTGTTAATTTTTCCCTACATTTCTATGGAGGTACAGTCGTGTACAAAATGTTTACTTCATTTTATACTATTGTAAAATATTTCGCTTGAACTATAATATTTCGTCAAATTAGGTGTTTTCCAAGACTAGTGACTAGACCGAGTGCTATTATGATTAAACAAATAAAAACAAACATTTATAATTTTTGTAGCTATTTTTATTTAGTACAATTTAAAGCTTGAAAATGCGTACATAACATGTTTAAATTAAAAATAACTAAATATAATGTTTATATCACAACCGAATAATAGGTATGCCGTTCGGGCATTTCCATGCTAGCTTCGGGAGCGCTCGTAGTCTCCGTCCTTTATGGTGCCCCCGCAATGCCGTTAGATAATATTTGTAAACATTTTCTAGCATACATTTATATTTTATTTTATTTACTCTATATTATGTATGTATCTATTAAGTTATTTAATATTTTAATCCCTGTTTAATCCTATCCCACTTTGCAACACTCTACCTACATACATCTGTTTCTGCTTAGCCCAATAGTTGACCGGTAGAGAATGCCTACACGGCATTCGATCCGCCTTTTGTGCACTATTTCTATTGTACAATAAAGATTAAATAAAAAAAAATATTTACTAACAGATGTTGTCAATTGTTACATTTTGTTAGGAAGTGTCACATGTTATAAGTGCCCGTACACTGATGAAAAATGTTTACTAACATTTAAATCTGGCATTTGCTTACTTGGTTTTGCGTTCTGAGGGAGTGTCTATACAAAAATGGAAGAAGAATTGCCCATTAGAATAGCTTTTAGTTTTGTTTACAAAAGAAGAAGCGATCTTATTGGATGCGCCAAACAAAATATAACACTTATTTTATTTTGTTACTAGCTGTGCCAGCGGCGTCCCACGCGTGGATATGGGGTTTCAAAAATAACCGACTTCTACAAAATGGTACCCAGATTTTAAGTTAGACCTCTAGAGGTTGTTGGATTGCTAGCAATACATTGGTGAAACCGCATTTAATTCCAAGCAGTAGTTTTCGCGTAAGGCGCGATCAAACATACAGATAAAAATTTCTCCCGTTTCCCCAACACTTCCCGCCATTGCTCTGCTCCTATTAATTGTAGCGTGATGAAAGTATACTATAACCTGCCCAGGAATATGAAGAATAATCGTACCAAGTTTCGTTAAAATCCGTCTAGTAGTTTTTTTTCTATAACGAACATACAGACAGACAGACAACAATTTTACTGATTGCATTTTTGGCATCAATATCGATCACTAATGACTCCCTTATAGTTATTTTGAAAATATATTTAATGTACAGAATTGACTTCTCTACATATTTATTATAAGTATGGATAGAAGATAACTTGTTATAAAATGTTTACTCAGTTACGAAAATCTAACATGAAATAATTTTTAACACAATGACATGTGATTAAATGTCTGCTAACGTTGCTAAACATTTTCTAACGGCGCGACAGTGTGGGAGCACCATTAGTGTCTTCCCACAATCATCGTCGCGGACATTTCATTGACTTGAGTATTTTGCTTGACAGTCACGCCATCTAGTAAGTGTTGTGGAACTAGCTCTAACCATTTTAAAAACGCATTGCTGTGATATTAACATTAAAGGTAAATGTGAAATATATGTAAAGATCAATAATTAAAGCTCATAGTTATTCTTTTTGCTGGGTGGGAACAGGTCGGTAATTGTGTATTATATGTACTGATTTCAGATTTAAACAAGTTTTGTACTAATATGCAAACTTTATATTATAATAAATAAAAATAGCTACATAAAAATGTTTGTTTTTTTTTTGTTTAATCATAACAGCTGCCATGGAAAATACCTAATTGAACGAAATATTATATTTTAAGCAGAACATTTCACAATAATATCAAATGAAGTAAAACATTTTGTATACAACTGTACTTCCAAAATTGTAGGGAAAATTATAACTTTTTATTTTCTAATTAAATCAGCTCAAATTTATTTCCGTTGGAGACGACTATTTCACGACTATTTTTTGGCAAAATCTCAAATCGAAAATCGTAGCCGTTTCGGAGATATATGAAGTTTTCAAATGTTCAAGCTAGAATCCTCACCAACCTACCCTTATATCTCTGGAATCTCTTAACGACTAATTCTGAAATTTGGTATGCCGTTGCGACTATTTCATGACTATTTTTTGGAACATAAACCAATTCGATAGACTTTGCCGTTTGCTTGCATCAGAGGTGAGGATTACAGCTTGAACGTCAAGCTAGAATCCTCACCAACCTATAGCTATAACTCCAAAACTATAATGCGACTATTTTTTTTACTTGGCGACTATTTATGACTATTTCATGACTATTTTTTGGCATAGTCAAAATTCGTTTTCATGCAGGTTTCAGAGATGAGGATTCCAGCTTGAAGCACACAAAAGATATGACACCTGACATCCCATATCCAAAAGGAGAAGCAGGCCGGGGTTATGATTTATAAGTTATACAAATGTGGGTATAAAGTTGCCAACGATATTGAATGCCAATTTGTTTAGACGGATATAAAAAGAACCAGACATGTGTGCCGTTAGCTAGCTACTAGTATTTTTTATTACTGCGGCTAGCAAATTCACAATCGATTGATTGTTCAGGATTCGAACGAACACATGGGTGCAGTTAATACAGTGTTTATACAGAGCCAACAACGTATCTACTGCATTGCCTATCTAAAGTTGATCAATGAATCGGAATTTGTGTGTTCACTTCAAAGCAGACTGCATGCTGACAATTAAAAATGGCGAACGGGTGAATGCAATAGTAGCGGACGAATAATAAAATTATACAATCCATACACGAATGCAACAGAGCCGACATTCGAAACAAAAACGAATCCTTTTATATGGCAGGAAAATTGTATGTGCCACCTAGGAGTAGGTAAAATATATATATGTATACAGTAATTATGTAGAAGCATTTATTAGATTTCGTTACCGTTATCAAGAATGTTTAAGTAACCTTCATTATACCCTCTATGAAAAGGAAAGATAAGGGTATTAATATTATATCATGTGCTAGGGCTTTGTCTATACTAGTAGCTAACTATTGAAATATTACATATAATATGTATAATAATGTATATGACACATAAATGTATAATGACAAATAATAACATTATTAAAACTGCACTTAATACATGAAGTAAGCATTTCCTAATCGACACTTTCCTATTATAATCGAAAAAGTATCAGTAGGTACTTAATACTAGAAAATAAATATAAAGTCAGCGCGCCGACAATGTTCAAAGATACCTACTCATAATCTGCAGAACAGAAATATGAGACGTAGCACGACATTTCTAATTTGTTGGGTAACCAAGTCACGTCCTACGCAGCCCAAAACAATGAAGTGGAAAAGGTTTCAGAAACCCACTGAACTGAACAAGAATTAATTAATTAAGTTTACTACTTAGGTTTAATTCATTGCGTAGACGACACTCCATTACGAGACGCAGGCATTCGGCCCATCCTTGAATTATAACAGAATACTATATCAAAACAAGTGAAGAATTTTGTCGGAGAAAAATATTTGCAGAAAAAAATGAAGGGCTGTCACCAGCTGTCAGGAGGAAACGAGACGAATAACGGACAGTCGCATAATATCTTATCTTGTACACCCGTGCCGGATCGCTGCCCAAACAAGTGGGAGTGACTGGGGGCAAACAAAGTACATCTACGACAACCCAAATATTTAATAGCTTTAAAATAATACCTACCTACAAGAGCTATCTGTGCGTGACATTGACCTATTGTATATTATAAATCGTCCAGTAGAAAGGCCGAAATTCATAGAGCTTTTTTCAATAAGTACGCTCTGCATGGTTATGCCTAGGCAACCTTACCTAAAGATTCACGTTTTAGTGTATTAATTGAAAGCAGGAACAGCAAATTTTCTTAAACAGGGTACTCTTCGACTTCTTCACTAAAAGCTTCATAAAAGATTGAAAATTACCAACCGTTTTGACAATGATAAATGTAGATGAAACACGATGTCTCTGCGTCAAGAAAATATTTTAATTATAATAAAACGATGAAGAGAGTATACGAGGACAAAGGCTTCCCTTAAATGTAACTTTTATTTCTTAAAATTCGTACCGATGACAGCGAGCTAACTTTTACATTATTTAGTTTATAGTTACATTAATTAAAGCTTTTAATAACAGACTGTATAATTTCATTTCTTTATCAATAAGTTCTATTAAAAATCGGGGTTTTCACGTAAATCACGTTTTTATCCTGCTAATGTATAATTTATATAATCCACTGCGCATAATCCGTTGTTGATATTCCAACAAAAACAAACAAACGCAGATCAATTTGCATCAGATTGCAGATACCTAACAAATAATGTGGTAATGCCGAAACCGTTTATCGTCGGGCGCGCAGCAAGCTCACTCCACGCGATTACATAATAAGATCGAATAATCTAGGCGCATTTACATGTGAACGTAGAAAAGGGAAAATAGATACACCTGTAACTCGAGCGATAGTGTGAAATCGATTTGGATGCTCTAACTGGACGACAAAGAGTTGCGTTTTGTGCGTACGCGCAGCGCGTGACGGCCCGGTCAGCGGACAATGCGCTGCGGCCTCGTGCGCCCGCGATCGTCACGATCGACCGTACAAGACATACATCGACGGAACAACAACAATACAGGCTTTGCCTTTTCAACACTCTCTTATTCAGATCTTGGTATTGTTTTATAGAACTTACTTTGCGACGGGAGACTGCAAAGTATTTAAATCGGAAAATTGTATGTCTATCGGTATTATATTGGTTACATTTTGGAATATGTGCGAGGTAATCCTTTAACTTGATTTCTCCCGCCTTTTTATCATCCGACGAACAGAGATACAGTGAATAGGCACCGTTATTTTACTTGCATCATACATGTTCCAAAGACTCGCACAGCACGATTCGCTTCTACTTTCATAGTGCGAACGTTCAAACTATGGAACTCTTTATCCTCCTAGTTCCCCGAGAGTTATAATTCTTCAGTGTTTAAGGCCATCAGGTGAATTTCAGGCCAAGCGTGAACCCATTTTGAATAAAAAAAGCTAAAAATATCTTGTCGGTCGCCGTGGTTAGATTAAGCAATCATCTAAAGTTTAGGTGCTTATATGTGGTAACGATTACATATTATGTCCAATTTTATCTCCTGAGAGCTAATATGAGATTACGTAAGGTTACTTTGGCATGTGGTGCATTATTAATATTGGAAGTACCATTTCTTTACCTTACCATCAGTTTCTTATCTACGATATAGTCAATCAACCACTAACTATCGCAGAAGTCATATGGCTGTCATTTTATAGTAATAATAATCTGCTGTACTTCAGATTACAATGAAGAGTACTCCGCTTATAGGACAAATCAGTAGGATTAATAGTATAATACGAGTACCTACCATTCAATATAAAAACAATACTCGTATTGTTAGTTGTAAGTACGCACCAAAGACTGATCTAAAATGTTTGCTAGTAATATCAGGAACACCCGATGACAATTTAATTGACCTAATGCAAAAAGGTTCCTTTTCTTGCCTCAAACTGAATCCTTTGGATCTTTCAATGCGGCATACAATGCGGTAAAGGTCGTCACGATATAATATGTATTCCGTCAGTTGTGGAGTGGTAAACATGCCCAATGGTATTTTGTTTTTAATTTTTTTTTATCAAAAAGCTCAATGACACCCACGCGGCCACGTACCCCTTGGAGACCCAATAGGCGGGATCTTGAACCAACAATAACATCAGTTTAAAATGATGATTCTGAAGCGAACGTTGCTACTATTGTACGTTATATTTATGATATGCTAGCTGTAGTCGAAAAACATAGACTCATATAGTTAGAACTCTCATAAGAATAGAGGATAGAAGGTGCAAATGTCACATCTGCGACAACCTAAGACAGAATGTCCTGGCGAAGGACTAAGAGCGATGACCCCAAATGATGGGACCAAGGCTAGGAAGAGAGAAAGAGACTAGCCGTGCCCGCGACTTCGTTCGTATGGAACAGTGCCTTTGGGTAGCATTTTTTATTTTATGGGATAATTATTTTACAATATAAACAGATATGTACGTATAAACTTTGTCATTTATCATCGAAATCGGTTCACTAGATTCGCGTGAAAGCGCGACTAACAAACAGACATAGCTACTTACGCATTTATAACAATAGTAAGGAAGTAAATATGAGTTCATGAAGTTATCTCAGTTACAATGGAATGTATGACAAAATGCCTAAATCGGACCACTTATTCACGATTACACAAAGCGTGTCAATCTTTGGTACACGGGGAAGTTCTTGTCGCAAAATGTTATTTATGACATTTACGTGACTACATGCATGCTTCATAACGAAGGTACAAATGATATGGTCGCTGTGTCAATTTAAAGTAGAACAATACTTTCTTCCAACACGGTCCTGTATGTATTGGAAAATACCTGCGGTACTTTTTGAAAGTATATTACGAGTACAAGCATACAGTCGCTATCTACATCCTGCTACCCACGAAGGGATTACTTACATAGTTCTAGGGGTGAGCATTCCGCTTCCCCCGCGGTCCGGTAATTACGAGTATGACAATACAATAAGAGTCAAGACAAATCCTTGGACCTAAACTACCTAGCATAGTATTCATTTAGAAAAAAAAGGTAAAAAAATTTTTGAGTAAGCATGGACGATTTCCAAAAATGCTTCGATAAAGACTAACTTCTTTAGGCATTGTTCCGACGCCATTATGTTCTGTCTTACAATTATTACTTCACAAATACCTACTTCAATTTATTATTCTATTTTATAGCCTCCATTTAGTATGGAACTTATATTACTGTGCATCATTAAAAACAAAGCTACATTTATGCCTAGCACCTAACGTCACATAAAATTGACAAATGAAGACTGTATTACCTTATTTATTTCGCTTGCATCAATATTCTTATATTTAATTATGTAGTATACCACATTAACAATATAATATAAATAGTCCATATACTTACGCTAAACATTTTTTTATTAAGATTTGTCAAGATATTCTCAAAACACGGATGTTGATGATAGTTTTAGTGTGTATAGGGTTCACAGTTGGTTATTCAAAATTTTATTAGACCCGCTACTTGGCACTGTATGGAGAACACCGTAAGCTAATGTTCAAATAGGACCTGTCATCGTGTACTTATTGTATATGTTTAACAACGCCACTTAAACGTGAATTTTCGACATGACATAATCGACACCGCCATAAGTTGCTCTATAAACTTGCCACCACAACACACAAACCATTCGAAACAAGTTCCTTGATTACTGCGTCATAGAATAAAGTGTTTCCTGTTCAGTGGCCATATTTCAAAAAGTCTATTTACTTAAGCATACTCAGAAGGCATAATGTGGACGCAGGATATCCTTTACACAGACTATAATAGCCTCAGGTCTACTAATTAAGGGTGTACTTGATTCAATTACGTTCAATAACGTTAGAAGCGAGGTTAGATGATATACTTGTATGTATTAGGTACCCGGGAATGAAACACAACTACTTAGGTATAGGTGATATAATGTAGGACATACCTACTATTATATGCTTTTAGTCACATGCACCAGATGGCTACAACCGAAGATATCTCCCAGGATAAGATGCGTGAATAAAGGTATTTTCCTTTCATTGTCGGCAGTGTCGATCGCTTACACTATGACGGAAGACGGACGGAAAGATTCGGCATTGTATGAAGGAAAAGAAATCCATAGCCGAAAGGTGCAACTAAAGAATAATGTACCAGTACCAGATTTGATTAGCAATTCGGCAGATAATGTTGATAACATCCCAAACCTGCTAAATATTACACTGGTTCAGAAACATGAAACGGAAAATAACAGTAGTGCGTTCACGTTATTTATTGGCTGCTATTAGCTTCTTGAAGATCCCTAAGAAGTAAGTGTACACCCGAAAGCACCGCCTCTGGACGCCGATTCCTTAGAGCAGAGTTACTCACACTTATTGCTCCACGTACCTTAATAAAATAAACTAGCCATAGAGAAAATATGGTTTTTGATTTCAATCTCTCGCAAACCGCGCGATATCAACCGACCGACTCAACCGCTTGCGCGCCCCCTTGTGAATCGCACAGACAGTCAACCAGCCACCGTTACGTAAATCTTTCCGCGATCCCCCTAACGTCTAGAGGCCAACCCCTAGACTTTAAGAAACCCTGCCTTCGCGTGTACAAGAAGAAATTGCGCATCAAACGCTCTCCGGGAGATATCAAGGTGATGTGGATGAAATTTTAATTTGGTTACGAGGTGTACTTACTATGTTAATAAACAGCAGCAGACATTAGAGTGAATAATTATTAACACTTGCCAAATTAGATGTTCGGTTGGCGTGTATGTTCTACGTGTCGTGTCACAGATAATGTCAATATGTTAATTGGAATCTAATCTACTTCAACATTTCGGGTTTACCAAAAAAGGATACGATAAAGTGATGAATGATAACACGATCATAACACGATGATCACGACTGTAAACATAGGCAAAACTTTGAAGTAACCATCTTCATCCTTTATCATTCCAATGCTCAGAATACGCCTGCCCCATTTGAAGGCACTCCGACGTAACTCCGACGGCTATCGCAATAGCTTTCAAAATGACATTTGTAATTGCAATCGTAATTTTAAAACCGTATTTACCTGGCAATGGAATTATTCATATGACCACATTAATTTTTGACAAGTGAAAACCACTTGTCAAAAATAAACAAATGATTATTTTAAAATCCAGTCACGATTACTTTCAATTTTTTATGACAGTAAGAAGCTGTATTTAGTATGCTAATGCTTTCAAATGACATCACTTAATTTCAAACCCTTTCGATGAACGTGTAGAATAAAAAATTACGTCATAGCACAGTCATGCCATAAAATGGTTAATGGTTATGTACTGTAATACTAAGTATACCAGTCCTTTCGTACAAATTTAAACGAATCAACTACGCAAACAATATAGTAGGGGAGCCCAAGGGGGGATTTCGGGAGTTACTAAAGCGCGGCAGATTAACATATAGGGAGATACCTTGTACCCGATTAAATACTTCCACCAAACATGAGTCCCGTAAATGCGGCCGCCCGTCAAGGATAAAGGATCAGATTAGTAAAAAAAAGTTGATCATCAGAAATTCTTGAGCGCGTCAGATTAAGGTAGGGTGAGTTAGTTACATGCTAAAAAGTATATATTCCACTAATCTGACAATTTCCGATTGTCGTTAAGAAGTTACTGGGTTACAAACTTGTAAAAAAAAAACGTCATCTCGACTTTCTCGAGCGTGGCTAAATTTTTTTTTATTTTGAAGGAAATAATTCAACGTTCACAAAAAATATATAATCTGACGATTTCCATAAGCCGATGTAAGGAAAACTAATTAATAAAGTTTAATGCGTGCAGCTACGTAATCCCTGTATTCCCCACTCTGCGTTTCTATTCCTCTCTCACTTTTTCTCTATCTATGACTCTCTCACTCCGTCCCCACTCTGGTTTCTGTTGCCATGACGCTATGACGCCAAAGATTTGAAAAAATAAAAAAATAAAAATTTCTATTGTCAGATTAGGCGAATCCCTCTAGATAATCGTCAGATTATGAGACAGCACGTCTAGGGTATATAGATGAACCATATATATCTTAATCTGACGCGCTCGAGTATTTCAAAATGGCGATTTTTTTTTACACAGTTTAAAAATGGCCGCGAGTTTGGGTCACATCCAAATCGTCAGATTATTATATAAGAGCTTTTTTTTAGGTTCACTTAACACCCCCTTAGAAAATCTGACGCGCTCGATTAAGTTTTTTTTTTTATCGATTTAAACCCTTACGTATGACTACCCCCATCATGGAAACAATCAGATTAACATACATACATTTTCCAAAATACGTAAAACATTGATGCTATCAATATCTGACGCGCTCCAGTATGTCCATGCATCGGTTTTTTTTTACATTTTTGAAAATTTATAGCCGCTCCCCCCACCAATGAAAGTGTATATGTCGCAGTCATCTGGTTGAATCTCCTATTCAATTGAATCGCTAGCGCGTTCATTGAATGACGACATTCAATTGAATGACTAGACCGAACGTTGACTAAACACGCGTCACTTAACGTCCAACTAGGTAGCGGATTGAAACATAGCCCTTTGAAAAGAGCGGACGTAAAAGCAGTCAAGTGATTGTAATTTAGTTCATTTTTTCCCGCGCGGCAAAACAAATATGGCGTCGAACATGATCACCTGAGTGTTGATATTTTTTTGATTAGATTTACTTTAAACTGACTTATACGTAATAAAATAGTGTGACAGCATGGATTTACCTATTAATACGCCGCCTCCGGATACTTTTAAAGAAAAATTAAAAACTAAACATTAAACAGTCGGCTTTTACCCATTCAACGACTATGCTAAAATGACGTTCAGTCAAGACGTTGAACGTTTCATTCAATAACTTGACGAGTTGTCCTTTAGGCATTCAATTAAATGTCGTCATTCAATGAACGCGCTAGTCATTCAATTGAATAGCAGATTCAACCAGATGACTGCGACATATATATTATATAACATTTTTTTCTTCTAATTATCTAAGCTTCGCAATCGAATAGGTCTCTATGATGCTCGAGTAAATCCCGATTTAGCATCCCGGGCTCCCCTACCAATAGTATTTAAGCAAATGACTCGAGCTGAAATGCATAAAAAATATATTATGATGAATGAAATCCCTACAAATGTCTATTATGGCTCGCTTTAGAGCAGACTGCCTTTAGACATGGCGACACAAAGCCAACAATGCGGGGTAATCCTCCCTACAGCCACTTCTTCATTGGCTCTCGAATGTCGCCCAAACAATGCCGGCCAAGGACGGCGGTATGCGGCTACGAGCAACCGATATGAAACCACATAGATATAGTACAAGTGTATACGGAATTGTAGCCTAAGATCCTGAGCGCGCGTGCGTTTTTGGTGCTAAAACGGGCCTGGTCGAACGGGATCTCAGCTGCCGAAATGCTCGTTCTTGCAGCTAAAAGAAGCACGACTCCCCAGACTTAAGCTTCATTATGTATTAGCTAGGTTATAAATCTAAGCAAATATGCATTGATTTAACGAAGCGGAACTGAAAGGAAATAAATTATCAGAATTTGTTGCAAACAACTGCAACAAATAAATAATATGTACGCTCAAACCATTTAACTACTGACCCGTCAAGCTCGCCAAACGCTGTAGGTACCTACATCATGCTACATAGGTCAAACTACCTTTATACACGGCATGACGACACAAAGCGAACAATGCGGGGTAATCCTCCCTATGGCCACTTCTTCACTGGCTCTCGACTGTCGCCTAAACAATTTATATCGGCCAAGGACGGCCACATAACATGCGCTACGACTAACCGACACGAAACTGCGACAGTGCAACAAACTCCGCTGTGGACATAGTACAAGCGAATGTTCACAAGTGTAGTCTAAATATTAAGGCCGAGATTCACATAACATACTGTATCTTAGCTCAGGCTTACCCAAAACTAAGCTTGCATTTCTACGTTGCGTTAGGTTCATAAGAACAAAAACATGCATTTGAATTTCATGAATTCCAAATGCGCTAAGATAAATTATAGTGCTCTATGGATTTCGCCGTGTTACAAACGCTTTGCGCTATACTTTGGGGGCGTTTGGCGAGAGCTAGACACGAAGTGACAGTGACCAAACCATCATAAAAGACTATAAAAGAGTCGTTACAATGAATAGCTGAACGATGTTGAGCGCACATCGGACAAATGCGGAGCTATTCACAATCTTTACCGCACATTCCCCTGGAAATATATCTTACTAGCTCGTAATGTTCTTAGATTATTTAATCATTATTTATGTCACCGGAAAATAGCAAGAATCGTAAGTTGATCATTTTCCTAGGTAGTTGATTAACTTTCGGAATATAACAAACGGTAGTTGAAATGTATTATTTAACGCAATGGATTTCAGTTAGTTGATCAATTTACGGTAGCCTGACAGTCATTTAATAATTTACGATTTTGACACAAGTAAAATCGTCCTCAAATGGGCCAATCGTTGCTCAATGTACAATTTAACGGTGCACTATTACCCGTAACTTAATACACTGTTCCCTGATTGGTTGCCGGGATACGCCACGTGAGCCATTGAACCAATCAACGTTCACCTCACCTTCGTCGGATGATTTTACGGCAAGACCCCGTAAAATGATCAATTTACTAAAATACATACGTTAAATAATACATTTCAACTGCCGTTTATTATTTTCCGGAAGTTAATCAACTACCTAGGAAATTGATCAACTTACGATTCTTGCTATTTTCCGGTGACATTTATATTCTCCTGCAGTTTTTGTGAATCAATAAATTATTTTAAAGTGTTTTATTCAAATCCGGTTACAGTTTAACTTGATAGTGCTGTGAGTTAAAAAGATTACAGCATTGGGATTGGAAATAATAGGGCAGTCGCCCATACAAAATTTTGCCACGTCCTTATACATTCGTTTTCGGGTATACATTTAACAGCTGGCATCGGTAACTTTTCGGAGACTCTGAAATATTGACAATTCAGATCGCCTCTTTAGTTTCCGAACGAAATCTTTCCGAAGGCACTGTGAATCGCCTCACTGGCTCAAATTTACGACGAGCCGTTTATTTTATGAGAAAACTTTCGATTTCAGGACATACACGAGTGTATCTCTGTATGAAATTGAACTACTTTCCATTGTTCTTACTGCGGTACGATATGTGAAACTGTCGCGAATGAATTAGCCGGTGGAAACTGGGTCGGCCAAACACCTACCCTGCCCGCAATCCGTTTTGATCATCGTCTGCGGCTTACTGTTATTTATATACTACATACGTATATATTATAGGCTATCGAAGTTTTAGTTGAAGAACACCCAAGTTTTGATGTTTGAGCACTCTTCTAGAGCTGATGACTATTCCTTATAGCGTTTACTATCATGCGGACAACACACAAAAGCACACTTATTGACGATGGGACTCCAATATCGATACCAGAAGTATCAATTAGCGTGAGGGACAAAACAGGGTTTTACGGGAGAGCCAAAAAACGATTTTATATTTTTAAAATTATATCTCTAACTTTTTACTATCTGCTCCAATTTTAATAGGGTAGATGACTATGTTTAATTTTCTATGTTATTTAATAGCTTCCAGAAAGAACTTCCTCTTCTTTCATGTTAAAAATGATAGAATTAGGAATAATCAGCGCTTTAAAAAATAGCGTGCCCCTTACATTAAAAAAATACGTTTAGTTGTAAGACACGTTACTAAAATTTTATGTGCAAAAAGGAAATTTAACGAAATCCTGTTGTAAAGGACTTTTACAGCGTTACAATTTGATGTAACTGTAGATTATCTACTAAAATTATGGCATAAATAATTTTAAAAATTAACTTTATTGTTAAATTTCGTGAGTGATGGTATCCAGAATGTAGCGTTTCGGGCCATGGGCAAATAACCTACTAATATCATAACCGCGATGGTTTGCGAACAAGCGGTTTGCGGAATACAATTAATATCTGAAACTACTGAACCTAGTAATTATTTACCATTGGCTAGATATAACATTCAGAAATAATATAGGGCTATATTATATACCAACAGTGATATATAATTAAATATATATCACTGTTATATAATGCCATATTTGTGGCACCGTAAAATTGCAAATAACGTTAGATTATATTATAAATCCATTTTGCGAGATTGTAAACTGTCGAGAGATTGTGAACTGCTGACAATTACATATACACTTAAAAAAACGCAAACAAAGCTGCGCTTAGTAAGATAATCATAATCCTACATTAATGGATACTAATAATGTTATACAAAGTAATATATTCCCAAGATAAAAAGGAACAAGAAATTAATACCAGCGTTAAATGTACTATCATTATAATTGAATGAGTTGACATTAATTTAGCTCCGGGGCCTTCAGGGGGGATAAAAGTAGGAAAATATTAATCCTCAAATCCAAACCGTAGCCAGTTCCCCAGACAGACCAACTTTTACATTACAACATTCATAAAGGTATACCTACTCTTATTAAGGCTCCTGAATGTTTTTTTAATGTTATTACTCTCAAGGCGTATTGAAATATCTGGGCAAGTTAAGTGTCATGACTTTAATAAAAGCATAAAAAATTAATCAAATTATTGATATCTAAGGCACCAAGTTAGTAGGTAATCTATCTAACTGTCGATGCTACATGTGGCGAGAAAAGAATCTCTTTACGACGTGGGTGGAAAAACTTTCCACTGGACATGGAAAGTCGCCGTGGCTCACCTGACACTCTCTGACTTCTCTTCCCCACTCAATTAAGCCAAAGCAAAGAGAATTGTTTCAGATAGACGTACATTAGAGGGTAGGCCTTCGCTTGTAAGTGTAGTGTCCTTCTCCAAAGTATAACTCATTGGAATTGTTGTCAACTGTTCATTAGTTTAGCTTATATCCTTGTTTCAGTACGATTGGGCATAGCAAGTTGTAATGTAATTGACATTTCCATTGAAACTTCCGAAGTTCAAGGCGAGAGTGAACCGGTTTTTGCTAGGTGGGCGCGCTCCATCGTAGACTGTGATGTGATGACGCTTACCATTAGGTGAAATGGAGTAAAGCGCAAACACGTTTCGAATAAAAAAACGCAAAGGAAAAGCGCTTGTTTGGAACTCAATAAACAACAGTAGTTGAATTAATTACCATCAACAGTCATGGTTGATGATGATGATCTCCAATCGATATCGGCCGATAGCGCTCACAACATTTTAAATGTTTTACTTAAGAATAAAAACCAGTGCTACCACTATTATTACCCTCGTTTAATTACAAAGAAGGCTGATACTAATTAATTGTCGTCTATCTAAAATATGATATCATCAAAGGGCGCCTTAAGAAAGGTGTCTCCCTAATAACGACGGCCAAAACAGGGGTTTGTGGAGGGGCGGTTTTTAATTAAATCACGGCATGAAGGGTCCCGGTAAACAAGGGAGATTTAGTTTAGTTTGAAAGGCCATCTCGCGGTGAGGCTGCACGGGGCAGATAAGGAGTGCGAGTAGGAGTGTACACAGAGCCGCCGATACGTTGTGCAACGCAAATATTTGAGATGTGGTACGCCTACGCCTACCCACACCTGCGGGAGACGTGTTCAGCGACATGTAATTACACATTTACAAAATGTATACAAGATTTCCTCTTCTTTTCGAGTCAGTGATAAACCGCTCATAGTATTAATTCACTTACACAGATCCCGAGCAAAAATTAGCAACTGAGATTCCTCTGTCAGTCGCTTGGCAGAGATCCTCCAAAGTGCAGGTAGTGGGGCACAATGGACAGGTGATCATATGCGACATAGTTTGAGAAGCCGCGCCACAGTCGCAGCGCAGGACCAACGGCTTAATGTACAGACCCCGGAGCAACTCATCATTATTATCATCAGCCTGCAAACGTCCACTGCTGGCCATAGGCCTCTTCCAATGGAAATTGTCATTATATTTGACTTAGTCACCACGCTTGGCAGGCTACTACTACTCAATAGTAATTTCTTTTACAGAAAAGCCTAGTAACTTTTTGGCTCGAACACACTTTGGCCACAAGTCAAAAAAGAAACATACCAGAAAGGTTTCACAGAGAAAAATTATATGGAAAAAAGTATCGTATTTTGTAAGTACTTTTCTGTGTAAAAGTATGTAGGTAATGATAGATATGTATGTTTTGGGTAAAGTTTTATTATAAAGATGCTACTGCTTTTTAACTAAGCAAACAAAAACATTTACAAAAATGTTAGACATAAGCGACGTAGGTTTTAATAATCTTATATACGAGTACAAGCTGTATCATACGTATTTTTAATTTCGCACTGTCTTCGCTCCGTATAACAACAAAGCTAGGTGGATAATTAACAATTAGAGTCACAAATAAGCACACAATTGGCCCCATTAACCGCGGCATCAGTCGCCGAGTGAACATCAGACGTAAGGCCAACCGGAGATGCATTCGAGCAAATTGTACACGGTGACAAATTGGATTCTGGGCGGACAAGCGCCGCGAGAGTAGCGGAACAAATGTAAACGATCACTCTCACAATAAAAGGAAACCGTACTAATCAAAAGTCCAAACGAGAAAAATAGCGAGAACAAAGAATAAAACCTACGGCCATTTTGTTTTATGTTGGACTGAGCTTCGCTCGCTGTTACGCCGGCGTTTGAATTAAGGTTTGTCATCTCACATAATTTTTTTATTGCTACTATAGAATACATTGCTATTTTATAGATAGAAAGAAAAGACGAGAAAACAGAGAAATACAATAATGCCCTTACACACACAATAAGGTAGATAGGCTGCCTATATTTATCAGGGATAACCAAATATGTAATCATAACATGTCATGCACACCTTTTACAAAAATAGGCAAAAAAGAAGAAGCAGGCAAAAAATACCCGGAGGAGCTATCAGAGAAAAGGATATTTATCAGATTAATGTGTGTTACGGACTGTTAAAGTTTTAACTTTTTTATAGTTTTAGCCTTGACTTTTGTTTATTGAAAATTTCTGTCCTGTTGTTTCCAATTGCTCGGGAGTGCGCGTATTATTTTTATTTTTATTTATTTTATTTATTTAATAAGGTACACCAACAGACATTACCCAAAATACACACAAAAAATACATTTTCATACAACGTGGGCGTTTATGTATGCCTACTTAGAGGTGTACTCGACATGCATAATAATTATTACGTACAGAAGTAAAAAAAACGAGTATATTAGAATAAGCTTAATAGTATTACAATACCTTGCTATCCTTATTATCTGATATTATAAGTATCATTTCTTTTCTCTATTAAGAGTCATAAATTTAAGCAAAGTATTACGGAATGATCCTGCAGAGTCGTGATGAATGTCTATTATGTCGCTGTATTTATTTAGCGTCTTGCTTAATCTGGAAACAGGAGAGTTCGAACCCAGTACTGTTCTACTAAGTGCTGGACAGACAGGAGTGATACGACTACGGGGAATTCTAGCCGGAGCTCGGAAACTAAAACTAGCTAGCAGTTGTGGGCAATCAATGCCGCCTCTGAATAACTTGAACAAAAATCTCATGTCTATTATGTCCCTTCGTTCTTCTAGTGTGAGCATCTTAAAATAATGAAGCCTGTCCGAGTATGAGCGGAGGGTTTTAACCAAGCCAACAGAGAAAGCCAAATGTCGTAGAAAGCGCTTCTGAAGTCTCTCCAGGCGAAGCGAATGAGTGGAATAATGCGGACGCCAGACTGGACTACAGTACTCCAGAACACTTCTTGTGAGAGTATAATATAAGAGTATTTTGGTTTTAGGGTTACGAAATGGCGTATTGATTTTACTTTGTGTCTTTTATTTCTGTAATTTTTATTATATTTCAATTTGCTTTGAGCCTACCTTTTTCTTCCTAGCTTTCCCTTTTCCGATCCTTAACAATGTGTTTACATATACCTATACATTTTTATATGTAAACACAAAAAACGCCTACAAAAGCTAATAAATATCGAAATACACTTAAAATCACCTATTGAGAAACCTGGCGAAGAACCAACGGCTTAACGAGCTTTCCGGTGCACGGAAAAACTTCATTGATAAATTAAGGGGCTTTAATCATCCTTTAACGTGAAAATACTTAGAGGAGAAAAGACAGGAAGGTGATGCCGAAGCACCCTTTTGTAGTTAGTAACAAAATTACTTCCCCTTTACATAATTCTATTTGAATAGGAAACAAGGTATTCACGCAATAAAGTTCTAAGCAAACGGGAATAATGAAATTGCCGACGGTCCCGGGCACGCGCTAGCCAGAACAATACGTGGATTATAAACAAATTCCATGGCAATAATAATAAATAACTAAATGTAAATTTCTGTAATGATGTGCCGAACTGTTTTTGTAATACAATGTTCATTATGATTTCAATTCGAAGAAACGGTATTGGACACGAGTACAGAGGCTCAGCTCTCATATTCAGAACACTACAGAAACATTAGATATCAATGATTTGTCTAACAAATAAATACTTTTTTTATAGTAGCCAGAACATTAAAATATGGAGGATGGTGGCGCGCACCAAGAGGTTTAGTTCCTCGTTCTTGCCCCGTGCCATTAAGTCATGGAATGCTCTTCCAGCTCATGTGTTTCCTTCCTCTTACAATCCTGGGTTCTTTAGGCGGGGCGTGAAACGGCATCTCAGTGGGCCTTCAGGGTGAGGGCGGCAGGCGCAATGGGTTTTGCTCTATTGTGCCTGTCGACCTAACTTTTGGACCTCACGACCGCTTACCATCAGGTGGAGAGAGGGCATCCTGAAAGCTCTTCTAATAAAAAAAAATTGCTATTATTGGTGTTGACAGAATACTGACTTTCTTAGTGGCTTCCTCGTAGAAAGCAAAAGAGCAAATCGCAAATCAATCACTTGTCAGTTGAGGGCGGTGGCCCATTCTGCCCTGTACGATTATTTTGGCTATATGTATATAGACTGATCTCAAAACAAGACTGAAATAATTTCACGGGTGTTCGCAGTGGGTAAGGCGGTTGCCAGCCATGCGAGCATACCCTGGCTTATAAGACCGAAGAGCTGAAAAAGCTCTAGAAGTTCCTTAGTAAACTGTTACGACGACACCCACAGAAAGAAATGGGGTATTAATTTGTATTCATTTCCGTCACCGCAAATAAATCATTAAAATATCATATTAAATGTGTTATTAAAAATACGAGTAAGTTATTAATCATTTATCAAGTCCGTTATGACAATCAGGACAGAGAGCCGAGCGCGCGACCTACAAATCTAATACGGCACGTCCTTTGCAACTTGATTTAAAAATATTTTTCCACTCCAGAAGAAACTTAATAAAAAGAAGTAGGTATCGTACATCCGGGCGGCCGTTCGCATCGAAAACGGTTTATTTTTACAGCGTTCCAGCGAAGAGGAGGCTCGAAAACTGTGCATAAATTTAACTTTAGACTTACTTCTGTTTCTTTTTATCATGAAAAACTTTCAGTCACGACGAGAAGACAATATAGAAAACATGTCATTTTAAGGAAATTAGTGCTTTTGCACGATTGCGCTACGAAAAAGAGTGGTAATATGTTTCTCAGCCTATGTATGTATGTTCCTTTGAAGCACTGTACAGACAGACCAAACGCCTAGGCCGACTTTCATTATTCACACCACACACAAAATGGATTCCTCTTTAATAGTCTGGCGAGAGTCACTAAATGACGTCAGTCACGTAGAAAATCATAAATGTTTAGTAAAATTTGCTAAAGGCCTTAAAAGTAGATTCTGTAAAGCCAATTACAGATTGATATATCTTTAGCCGGTCAGGTTTGCACTATTGACAATGTTTATGCAAAATGTTAGCACGTTCTGATGACGTAAAGTGTAACAAATTAATTCACGTTCGCATTTATGTATGAAATTAATCTGTAATCTGGATGGAAATGAAGCACGAGAATGCTAATAAAACAAAGAGAAATAAAATGCACACAACTAAAAAGTGAGCATAGACTTTTACTACATGTCGGTGTCACCCAATCTATGCACTTTCAGTAGGTATCTTCATCTAAGTGGCCGTTTCCTACCGAAGAGGGTGTCGATCATGCATGATGTCAATCCCAATATACCTAGCAAGAAAATTATTTATACAGGAAACTTCGCAAGGTTTAGAATAAAATCTGATAGGGCCGATTGATAGCATCACAAGTGAAGCAGAACTTGTAACACAGGGGGAACAATAAGCTGACCCATTCGTTTTTCGTGTTACGTAACGTTCCTTCAGTTTTTTTCGGCTTTCATGTTCGCGAAAGCTCCTCACGTCAAAGGGAGCACTTCGCCGAATTTACCGACGCATAGCCCCGCAGTCGATTTGACACTTTAATGCCCGGCCTATCTGGGAGCAATATAACTTTACGGGATGGATCTTTGTGTCCACGACGTTGCACGCGCGTCAAACGAAAGGAAATACATTAAGCTTGTACGGGATATCCGGACCCGACCGTATGACACTTAAACCTCGATTTGTCTAATAGACATATGAGACCAGGAGATCAGAGAACATTGAAACGCATAAGTTACTTTAGTGCCTACCTACACACTAGTGATGTTTAGAAGTACTTAACAATGAAATAACAATCACCATCGCTATCGAATTACAAAGATGCGACGCGTACGTATAACTATTAACTACTAACAGGTTAAAGTGAATCCAACTTGCGGAAGTTTACAATATTTTATAACGTTTAAATATTATCTACTACAACTTAGTATGTCCCTACAGAAGCTGCAATATCATAAAACACATAGTTAGACGTATAAACGTCCAAAGTTGTAAATTGTTGCCCACCTTAGCATTTATTAATTTTATAAACGTTTACTTCGCGTGAAGTTCTCATATAAAATTCGGTAGTAGGCAATATTATGCTACATATCGGTTTCGTAAATTTTGCCAAAATTATGTGTATTTTGAATAAAATGACGAAACTTATTGAGTCTGGTGCTTAAAGTAGCACAGCCTCACGCAAAAATAACATCAACTCGAAAATCACGAATTGCGGCGATAATATTTATATTTGTCAATATGTCACGCAGTGTTAGATTAGTGTAAATAAGCAGTAGAAATAGTAGAAGTGAGTGGACATGCATTGCCTGTCGAAAGCTTAAAAATACCAAAGCATAAAATTAAGAAATGGCGGAGCTCGCGGTTCCAATCTCAGCGTCACGGATCTGGAAGAGAGCTGTATGAAAGCAAATGTAACTTACTGCCAGTGGAAAGGTCCAGTGATTCCTTCTCTAAGGCGGTCCCTAAGGGATCGTTGGCGCGAGGGTCCAGGGCCGGGCGGCAGCGTGGCCGCACCGGCCGGCGCCGGGGGCGGCGCGCGCGCCGGCGACGACATCCGCCAGTCCTCGCACTACCAGCCCCGCGACCACACTAACATCACACCCCCGCCACACAGCACACCACAGCGCCGCCGACCACCACTATTAACGGCTGCAACACAATAAAACAACCAAAGCCACGTAAATAAACATAAAGCGAAGCAGTACATCTATGCAAATAAAATCGACATAAAGCTGAGCGTAAAGTGAAAAATGGTGGTAACATGATTCGCATGACACAACAAAAGAGCGTTCGCGGGCTACATACAACATTGTAATCCCTTAGGAGACTATCGCCACTTTCCCCCCGTGTGACTTTGAATTCAATTTACAAAACGCTCTGGGTTGGTAAGTAGGTAAATAAGCTGCGAGCCACAAAAGTTCAATTCATTATAATACGCATCCATTTATATATTAATATTTTAGCCTTATGGTGTCAAAAGACTGCTTCAATACTATATCGTCCACACATACAGCAGCATTCTTCCATGTGCTCAGAGATAAATTATATCACGTCACAGAGAATAAATTTATCTCTGCCATTTTACTTTAATTACGATTTCCGCAGCCGGCGCCCCTGAGATGATGACCGAATTCCCTTACTATGTATATGAATGTGGTATTGAACAAATAGGTCATGTGTTCATTTTATTGAACCAATATATTGTATAAGCAAAAAATTGCGATCGTTTCAGCCACGGCCGTAATATTCCACAACGTGTTAATGAAAAAGCGCAATACTTGAAATTAGTTTGTTCTTAATCAGGAGCAGAATCGAATCCACTAATAAAGAAATAGGTTTCAACTTTTAACAAAAAAAAATATAGGTTGAGGTGTCTTGAGGTAACGTGCTTAATCATTTATTTTTTTATTTTACTTCCCCAACTTCCCAATGTGTACACACATTTATCATATAAAGAGTTATAATATGATATATTCGAGATGTAAATCTCTAATTTAAAAAGTTGTGTCGTCATGCCACGACGAAGCGAACATTAGCAACATCGCGGATACAAGGAATTCCTGCAAACTTCGATTAAATAAACAGCCTGTCATTGATCTACTGAGAATTTCAAACTACATATACTCCGTGGGTTCTGAGAAAGTACGTCTCTTTCATAGATCTATTAAGCCGGAAAAATACCGGTAAATTGAAAACCAAAACAACTTTATGACGTTACTCATTTTTATTTTCTTTCTGGTGTATCACTATTTTATATGGCCGTCGTCTTTATACGAAAATAGAAGTTACCTACGTGGAAGAAACTTTTCCGTAAAAATAAGTCCTATTTAATTAGATTCTGCTTACCTTAGAAGGAAAAATAATGAAATAATCAGAATCAGAACCATATTACTCGTAATATACACCATCAATTTATTTCATTAATTATTTGACACGAATTACTGACACTACTTAATGAAGATGTTCTTAATGAAAGATTACGCCTACGAATTTTCTACGAGCAAAGTCACAATTACTCTAATGACGAATTTTTTTCGCAACTCCAGTAGGCGTCTATTAATTTTATAAGTCGCTGGCACGTGTGGTAATAAGTCTCCGTTCATAAAGTTTACTTATAATATGGGTTATTACTAGGCATGGGTACTAGACAACTAATAAACTTTCTTAGATTATATTTTTTGGAAATAAATACATAATTTTACATAAAAACCCAGAACACTACAAACAGACATGTTCATTCACACAAATGTTTGTGCTGTGCGGGAATCGAACCCGCGACCATTGGCAGAGGTAGCGTTCACTACCACCACAGCTTACCCGTAACTAAACCAAACCGTTCGTCAATAGTATATATGTCACCGGAAAATAGCAAGAATCGTAAGTTGATCAATCTCCTAGGTAGTTGATTAACTTACGGAATATAACAAACGGTAGTTGAAATGTATTATTTAACGCAATGGATTTCAGTCAGTTGATCAACTTACGGTGGCCTGACAGTCATTTAATAACTTACGATTTTGACACAAGTAAAATCGTCCTCAAATGGGCCAATCGTTGCTCAATGTACTATTTAACGGTGCACTATTACCCGTAACTTAATACACTGTTCCCTGATTGGTTGCCGGGATAACGCCACGTGAGCCATTGAACCAATCAACGTTCACCTTACCTTCGTCGGATGATTTTACGGAAAGACCCCGTAAAATGATCAATTTACTAAAATAGATACGTTAAATAATACATTTCAACTGCCGTTTATTATTTTCCGGAAGTTAATCAACTACCTAGGAAATTGATCAACTTACGATTCTTGCTATTTTCCGGTGACATATATATGCGTAACAATTTAATTACAAATAAGAATTTCTTCTAACAGCATGTAAGCTTTAATGGGATTTTCATATTCAGTAGCTGAATTTTCGCTTAAGAAAATGATGACGCATTTCTATAGTCACTTCTATTCTATAGTTCTTTGTATTGTATGTAAACACCTCGAATATTTTTATTAGCGCTTAATATACTTTTTTCCAGAATGCCAAGAAGAGACATCGTTGTAGCATTGTACCTATGTACATGTATTTCTTCCAGTTTCATGCTTAATTCGTGCATTACTGTAGTAAAATAGTTTTCAGGAGAACTCTTCTAAAAGAATATCATCATCATCATCGACAGCCTGCGGCAGTCCACAGGAATATATATTAAATTAATTAAAATCTTTCATTTAATAAAAAGATTTGTTTCGCAAAGCATGGTCGTGAAGATAACGCTGGTCGACGTCACCAGAAACAGACGTTTTAGAGATTCGAGGAGCTGTATAATCTAAACGTTATCAGTTTCAAATATATAATCAAAATACGGATCAATAGATAAAATTTATTTTTAAACACCTTTCTTTACATTTCATGATAACGTTGAGTCATAATAACTGGTGATATGTAATAAAAAAAATAAAGTTATTATCTGCCGGTCTGATATAACTGCAAAAACTTTGTATCAGACAGGTACCTGTAAAAGAATGTACGAATTTGGTTGGTTAATATTAGGTGTAAATACAGAAACTAGTAGGTTTTGAGTTAAAATCTAATTACTTGCTAGGAGATTAGCCGTGTAACATATACGAATAAGAAACGAGTGAATACGACGTGATATTATTTATCCTTCCTATGTAAATCAAAGTCGTCCATTCGGCCGTACACATCAATTATGGTTATTATAAGGTAATCATTTCTAAGCGATACGTGGTCCTGAATATATTTAAGAGGTACGTGAGAAAAATAAATTATGCACCTGTCTCGCTGCTGTAACTCGGGAGATGAAACAAGAATAATAAAATGAAACTTCGTGGCACATTCGTTTAATAAAACGCCTCTTTTACAAGTTACTTGTAGCATAGCAAAGCGCCCAAGCTATACACAACATGTGTGACAAGAATCTTTATGTCGTATAATTTATGAATATTAACAGTGGAAGGCGTTACCTATAAAAGGAATACATAAAAACAACTTGTTCACTTTAATCGGTACTGACTACTTGACTCTGGTATACGATATTATTTCTGAAGTAATTTCAATCTACATTAACATGTTTCGATGATATTTATTTGTGCAATTACGTGGATGTGATACTTTATTGAACGTTTTAAGGAAATTAGTGTTTCAGCGTTACTTCAGTCGATAGATACATAAAAAGATACTGTAACAAAAAAGTACCCTTTGGCAGGTTACGAAATAAGCGGTTTCTTTTCCCAGTATCCTAATCACAGTATTGCCATAATGCAATGAACATACTCTCATTCATGAATAACAATGTTGCCTATCTGAATTAACCCTATCTTCTAATGCTAGACACGGAAAACTTGCATCTCTACAAATAGACGCTATCAGCGGATAATAATACGAGTTCCAAACATTGGCATGGGTCATTTCTGCATGTAAACCATACATTATATAGTTATGTACTACAAAATCTATTCTTTCCACAACAGTTTGTTAATTTCTCACATAAAGTTCTGTATATGTAGGAGAAATAGAAGAGCAGATATTTTCGGATAATTAAAAGTATACTCCGAACCATGTGTACAACTAACTTAAATCGCACAATGTGACTATGGTGTCCTAAATAATAAATTATGTCCAAAACATTCAAACGCAATACTTATCAAGTTATAGGTACTAAGATTTGCACAACTTATTGAAATTGACAAATAAATCAAAACCCGATTGTGTGCGTCCCCGAGAAGCTCCCCAAATCCCTACAAAAATCCTACATTTGCATAATGGAGAGATTGAATGTTAGCATACCTTGACCTAATTTTAATGTTGTCCTAACTGATTCGAGCCGAGGATAATCGATATACTTGCGAAGCTTTATCTTTACGTGGTATGCCGTGACTAATGTCTAGGAAAAAAGGCAAAGTTCTATTATTCTTTATTATACTAACTTCTTATTCCTTTTTTCGACGTAATTCGCGACAGAGCAAACAATATACAGGTATTATTATTACCCCTGAAAGCAATTAACAAGATATTACGACTCAAAAGTTAGTGTCGAATTGTTCGCCATAGTACTGTTTCAACATCTTACCACTTCACTTATGTGTGTATGTACATTGGAAACATGCATATAGGTATTTGCAATGATGACTCATAAATTCCGAAGAGAATATTAAATGTAACTTTGTAAATATACTGCATGTAAGAAGGACTAGCTAATACGTAGTTTAATACGTACGAATAAAAGTAAAACATGGTTTGTGAGAGTTTTCTGAAAAAAGAAATCCACCAGATGCCACCACAAAGGCAGCAGGTCCAACTGGAACATGATTGGTTCTTTTTGACATATCACTGACGTTTGCATAGCAACTGACCAATGTACTAATGGTAGACAAAAACAGTGCTATCACGTGAATATTACCAACGGTGCTACGTCCTCGTAGATGTTTAAAAAAAGAAAAGTACTATACAACAACTATACTACCACCAGTCTCACAAGAACTATACAACTCTGGACAAGTGGTATTGGTAAAATAATGATAATAGATCACTTTTGGGTAGAAATAAACGACGCCAGTGCGGTCGCCATTAGCGAAAAGTGATACTAAAGTCATAACATTTTCCCTCATAATATTCATCGACTTATAAGAACAGTCAACAAAAATCCTGAACTTGGACACTTTTGTGACGAAATTTTTGGAAACCAAACACTACAAAGTAAATATACAATCGGTAGGGTGATAGCAAGAGGCAAAAGCAGCTATCGATCGGCCCTAACCTCCACCCTCGCCCCGCGCCACCGCGCCCCGCTCACCTTACGTAAGCCCAGCTGATCGTACCCACCCGTAACCTTGGCGACGAGCCCTATGCACCCTCTTAGACACCCACATCAACTTTTCCGTGTCCTAAACTTTCCCTAACTCTTTCGTACTCGAATAGTGAGATGCTCGTACTTTCGTGACCTCAATGTGCACGGAGTTTGCCGCGAAGATAGGCTACATCACCTTTTTGGCCATGACCGATCATAATTTGTCATTGAACAGCACGGCATCACTTCAAATACATCACAACAATTATTACTTACAATAATATGTCATACAAAAACTGACTATAAAACTTATCTACTCTGGCCTGACAAAAACATAAACAAACTCGAATAAC
The DNA here is from genome assembly GCA_031163375.1 of Conogethes punctiferalis. Taxonomy (NCBI): domain Eukaryota; kingdom Metazoa; phylum Arthropoda; class Insecta; order Lepidoptera; family Crambidae; genus Conogethes; species Conogethes punctiferalis. The sequence goes on from CM062078.1 coordinate 13,923,623, forward strand.
CGTGTCAAAAAATGCTCAGCGCTATCTTAATAACAACAACAGTAGTGTTTACTGTTTTCATTTATTTACTTTATGATTAACTTGTATGTTTCAAAGATGGATATAAATACAGCGCATAAAACGTAAATAGTCTGTCATCATTTAAATGTATATTATTATTGTGTGTAGTAATCGGCCAATTTAGATACTTTTTATTAACCATCAAACCAATATGGCTGCTTGGTTATATGAGGGTTTAACGAAGTACGAGCATTCTTTGGGGGCAAGTTTGTTGCACGGGCCAATAACAAATTCTATTGCTTTCTCTTTATCGTATTGCCTGGCAAGTATACAGGAGCACATTTTCTCTAAAAAGTTTGGTGCAGTAATAAAGAAAAACTGAAAATTAATCTCTCTGAATGAAGTCTGTTATCGTCCATTGAATGACCAATGAGTTGGCGTGTGGACTTGGTTGCTGCAAGCATTCGACGAAAGCTGTATAACTTGAAAATGAGAGTGTATTTAAAATAAAGTCATTATCAAGTGGCAGATGGCAGAAATAGATTACACGGACACTTATAATAATTTAACGTTTCTAAAAAAACTTATTAAACAAGTCCACTGACTGATCAGTATTCAGAGTTAGAGAATTAGAGAAAATTTATATGCACGTTCAATTTTATAAACAATCCAGTTTACTCAAAATATAAAAGGTTCTACGAGGTTTGCTTTAACGAGGTTTACATTGAGAGTATTTGAGAGTGAACTGTATTGTCATAGTGTGAACATCCCAATCCTTAAAGTTTACCTTCAGACTTCTCTATAAAATATCAACTACCTCAATTCAAGCAATACGAAAAATGTTTCAATTTTATATCCGAAAAAGAATACGTTAAATGAAATAGGCCTCACGACCGTGTCGGCCTAGTTTCGAGCAGGACAATATCCGGCATGTACTGTGCTAGATACGTAGCCCCGACAAAGTAGACATGTTAATTTCCTAGAGCAAGCTGACCCTCTGTCACCTGCCAATATTCTTGCTACCTGTCAGCGCCTGATATTAACGGCGCTATACAACAAACGCTGAAGTTATGTAAGATAACATCTAACTTATAGTAACATATTTACATGACCAGGGAATACCTCACATACTTAAGTCTTATTTTTAAAATACGATCTCTAGAGAATACGAGTCTATTAAACTAGCCAGATGCAATTGAAACTGTTGTGTATAGTTTATCGGTGACCAGTTGGCGCCCAACATTTCAAAGACACCATACCATAACACAACAACCTTATCAGTTTTCAGAAACTAGAACCGTAATTAAAACTTTACAAAAGCTTTTTACTTAAACAAAAGCTCGTTTCAGTTTTATTCAGCTGCATTTCTTTTGAATTTTTCGATTCACAGATATACAGCCCGTGTTCACCAAACCGTGACACCCTGAAGAGAACACGCAACGGGTGAAGCGGAAACGGTCGAAAGTGGGAGAAAATGAACAAAAGATTCACACTGTACTGCCTCTGGCTGGGCGACATGTTACGAAGATTGATATCGCAGCTTTTTCCAGAACTAACGAAAAAAATTAATATCGCAACAGAAGTGACAATGTATTGTTATGGTCAGAATGAATATCCGGACGGTACAGCTCGTTAAATATTTGACCGGTGCCGCTCGATACGTAAAGGGCGACCTTGTGGCCGCGCCGCGCTTGCTCGCAGGCTAATGGCGCCCAACGTGGGGCCTTTGATCAGCTGGCTCCGACTCTCTCAACAACAAACAGCTTGTCAACAACGCATTCACGCCTATTTAACTACTGAAACATGAACGCGTCAACTATCACTTAAACGTTTTAAAATATTTGAACCCTATGTAAGGTTAATCGCAACATCTCTACACGTTTTAATGAACGTACTAACAAACGGGAACATTTACTTACATCTCGTAAACAAGATAAAACTAATCATAAATGAAGGAATAATTATCACCACACGGAAATTGCTAGATAAGCTAGGCTTTCACTCGTTGGCGTCTAAGACTTGAAAGATTATTATTTATTATACGTAAACATTCAGTGTATTGTTATTTAGTTTAATTCACTGTTATCATGTTGAAATTCTACTACACTACCGTGGCAAAAACGATCGTGACATTGAATATTTGTGTTCAATAATGATAAAATATGGACCCCTATTTGTGAAAAAAAAATGCGTAAAACTATGACTGCATCAGCTGGCTAAACACTATGCGTGACAATGAACTCGGTGACAAACATTTGAATGAGTCTAGCTGCTATCCGCTTTAAATTACCCTAATGAATTAAAAGGATGAAAGTAACGACGTTGAATGTTGATCGGATGTTTATATTATGAATAATGAAAGATGGGAGTGCAGATAAGCATCTAGGTATGGTGCGGTCCATGCATCGATGCAACGAACCGAAGAGGAAGTGCGAGATTCGTATGATGGAGCGCAGGCGGGAGGTAATACGGCATAACGCGCACTCGGCCTGCTTCGAAGGCTGGAAGCGTGCTACTGATCCGGAGATTGAAGAGGGGCGGCCGAGGGGGGAGGCCGTTCAGCGCACCACACTGGCGCCCGGCCCCCGCCCGCCGGGCCCGACACCCCACCACGCCTCTATATAATCACAGATTCTCGACACTTATTCGATTGCGATGTATCGAATACCTAATTAGATTCCTTGTCAATGATAATTGATAAAAAAAATACTTATATTTTTAACTTTACTTTTATTAAGGCAGTGACAAGCCATGTACAAATTAGTGGACCTCGAGCTCCATGCTGGGCGCTCAGAATCATTATATAGGCGGATTGAACAAAAAGGACATTTCAGTAAAACCGATAACAGACAAAACTAACCACCTACCAGGAACCCGTGGTAGCTTCTGCACTTGTCTTATTTGGGTATTGAACCACAATGACAAATAATATCATTTAAATAATAACATTATTTTTGAAACTACTTTAAACGTATCATATGTTTGTGCAAAATAAATTCAAGTAACAAGATGCTTTCATCAGAGAATATCTCTAGCAAATTAAGGACACTGTAGCAAAGAGAATTCTAGACGATTATTATTTTACGAGAAGGAAAGATCAATTCTTCCCTTCTAGCCTTGCTTGTAGCATTTATCGTCATTCCGTCTCTCTCAATCTCTGAGGGAATTCTAGACCACTTTTTGAAGTACGTATGCCCTAAGATTGGTAACAGAGTTGATAAACTTCATAATAATAGTTATATAATACAAACTATCACAATTGGCCAGATTAAAGTATTAATTGTATAATACGAATCTTACAAAATGACACGAGTTATAATAACACCCACATTAGGGATTAACATAACAAGGAATACAGCCGGTCCGCTACATAACGTCGAAAATTAACCGTGGAATTATACGTTTGTCTAAACCACAACTGTTATGAATTCGTTTCAAAGATTATCACATAATGAGGAAACTATACCTCTAGCATTAAATATTCGTACTTATATTAAAGCATTTTCGTATGTGTTTCATATGTAAAATCATGCTTGATAAGCATGGTTATTATAATTATACGAGTACACTGTCGCCCGTCTACATCAGCGTTATAAATCTATGAACAGAATGGACGAACTATTATGAATATTCATGAAAGATCATCGAAAAAGATCTACAAAATGTTGTGGCTGAACAAACACGTTGGAGGAAAATCTCAAAAGATTGCAATTTTTCGAGTGGTGGTTCTTTCGAACTTCTAAATTAGAATTTACACCATCACCCTAGCCGCATCCATCAAGATAAATGCGATTTTCACAAGTCAATTCCTATAGATCAACTGGTTGTTGAGCATTTTTTCCTCCCAAGGTATCAAAAACCCCGTCAAAAAAGACACGAACAAGCCTGTGTTGACATGTATTGTAGATATTTTCTACGCAGTATTTGAAATAGATAATGCCTGCTCTTTATTTTTTATATGATTGCTTTTTTTAGGACAGAGTGTGGCAGAGTGACAGGTGGGGGAAAAACGACCCAGATAGTGACTGATCGATCATAGAAAGACATCAACATCAGTTAAATAAAAAGTGCTCTGTCTTCTTGTGTTCCAAAACATTACTCTCGATTATTGAACACTAGGCAATTTCACAGAAGAATATGTACAGGAAAATTTTATATTCGTATGCATAAAACATTATTGCATTTTGTATATGCCGACGATGATACTATTACGGTTTTCCGGAATCCATAGAACTAGGTCAACCACGGCTCGCAATTCCGCAAAGCGTGGAATATAGCAGTTGGCCATTAGCATACAGTAGCAAATAAAAAAATGGGGATTTATCTTTGCCTGGACAAGCTCATTTCATGTTAAACTAAAACAGAATTTAATTTAAGTCAAAACTATTCTAAATACAAATCATATTTTATATTATTCTGAAAACTAAAAAGATTGCCTTTCAGCTACCTAAGGGGTCAAAATTAGTGAGTGAGACTGCGCTGGTTCCGCTATGATGACAGAATGGAGTCTGATCGGGCTGCGGATATAACCTAGGTTGGGTCGGACACCGACGGGCGGGACTCCAGGGATCGATGGTTAGATCCAGTGGAGAAGGATCTTAGCACACTTACATCAATCAAATTGGTGAGAGGTTTCTGAGAACGTTGGTATCATCATGTCTCCAGGCGCTATGAGGGAGTAGAAAGGTAGAGGCAGGGCATAGCGAATCTTCGGCGGTGGCAATTAGCAGGAGACTGACCTGTTACTTGCCCGTTTTCGCAGCGATTTGGGCTCCACTCCAATCGCGGAGATTGCAAATAGAGGAGTGGAGATCTAATTTAGGTCACCAAAGTACGCCTACCGATACGACGGTCCGATGACTTGAAAAAGTAGGATGGTGTGCTTTGATGATGATTACCCAAGATTGGGATGGTTGGCGTTCTCTGGGATACGTATGCTGCCCAGCGATGAACGAAGGATGCTCACAACTGATCGGCAATAGGTTGATCAATAAATTGATATTATGGAAACCCTAAAATCTAAAAAGTGACAAGTTACTTTAGGTCAAAATGCTATCATTCACAGTTCTACTCAAAATAGAACTTTATGGTACTAGTGTAAGTAACTGACCTTTGATATCTAACTCTATAGGTAATTCACATACATAGATACATTTTTAGACAACACTAATATCTAATCTATGTTTCCCTTTGAAACAACTTTTAGCCAGTAAAAGACAAGTTGATCCTATAAGGTTTCCTACTTCATTTTGAGGTCATACCAAATACCATATTTAGAGCACCACCAATTTGGTATGACAATCATAACCGAGTTCGAATCCTGGTTGGTCACTTTAGGAAAATAACTTTTCTAAATGTTGGTTTGAATTCTGAATGTTTAGGGGATGCTTTCTGACATTATTCTTACCTAGAATTGTTAGAATAACTAACAGCCTCTTATTCTATATTATATTCCCTCTGCATTAAAAATGTCATAGGTTTGGTTGATAGCATAGGGACCCACTGGGTTTTCCAAAGGTCTTATCAGTTGTCATAAGGACAAAAATAAATATCACAATACTTCTTATCAGCGGTCAATGTCCTCCATATTGTATCACAAGCTGTGCCGGCGGCGTCGCACGCGTGTATCAAAAATATAATCGGGTTTCAAAAATAACAAGACTTCCATAAAATGGTACCTACATTTTAATACTTTGACTGCCGAGAAACTAGACACAATAGAAAAACTATTGTTTGTCGGTCACCGGTGACCGTCATGGCGCTCAACGTGTTAAATTAGACCTCTAGCAATACATTGGTGAAACCCGCATTTAGTTCCATGCATTAGTTTTCGCGTGATGCGCGATCAAACATGCAGATAAAATTTCTCCTGTTTCCCACACACTTCCCGTCACTGCTCTGCTCCTATTGATTGTAGCGTAATGAAAAGTATACTATAACCTGCCCAGGAGTATGAAGAATATTCGTACCAAGTTTTGTTAAAATCCGTCCAGTAGTTTTTTTTTATATAAAGAACATACAGACAGACAGACAAAAAATTTACTGATTGCATTTTTGGCATCAGTATCATTCACTAATCACCCCCTGATAGTTATTTTGAAAAAATATTTCATGTACAGAATTGACCTCTCTACAGATTTATTATAAGTATAGATAGAAAAAGATAATATGTATGATTCCATACATAAAATTAAAAGTTTAAGGATATTGCAAAAATAGTTAAAAGAATTTCAGGGATCAAAGTTTAATTTTAGTTGTTGATGTCTGAATAGTACTTATTATTATATCAATATCCCTTTTGTTTAGAACATGTGCCTATATTAAGGTATACATACATAGTTAGAGGTCTAGTTAATATATGAAGAGAGGCACTGGCTGTATGACCCAATAAACTTACAATACAGCCAACAAGGCAAGCCCTAGAAGGTTGATAAATACAAAATCAATGTCTGTCAAGAGGATAAATCATCCATAAAACCCTTAGTATGAAATCCTTTAGGATGAAGAATATTGATCAATAAAGACTGTAACATTTGATGCAGGCTAAACCACAAACAAAAGCTAGTCAGGAATAATGAGAAAACACAACACTGATAACTTTGTTCAATTGATAACCTTTCATTTGAGATAAACTTGAAATCACATGTAGTAAAGTAATATAAACAAGTTTATATTTGAAACTAACCTGCCTATATCCACTTCAATTTATTATTCATTTGTTCCAAGGTTTTCTGTCCTAACAATAAACCAAGTGCATTGCCCGGATTGGCTTAAAGAGGAGAAAAACCTGAACACTCTTAAATTGAATGAATACAGAGTATTAATAGTAATGGCAGTACCTCTTCATATCAAATTTACATACGACATATTACAAAAAAAAAACAATAAATCAAAATTGTCATGTACATCCCATCCCTTCTTCACTGAACACTTAGCTGTTTTAGTTACCCTAGATAGATCTGATTTCAATTCAACCTGTCACCAAGACTTTTATGAACATTACTTCTTTTATTTCAAAGGGTGATAAAGAAGAATAATCTCTATGAAAACATTCTAAGCACATTTTACTTTATTTTATTTATCTGTTAAATTATTCTTAAGAAACATAGTATACTGTGTCAATACCTACTTACAAAGTAATATATGTTTTATTAAAAGTACTGTATTAGAATAACAGGATAGAAGAGGAAAATATTAGCATTATTAATATAAACCGAACACACTTCTTGTTTTTCTTAGATGTAAACTTAGAATAATAACACAAATTCTAAGGATGTAAAGTATTGAATCATAACTTTAGAGATAAGGGTATACCAGGCTTATTTATCAGTTAATATAGCGATTTTGGTAAGGATTTAGTAGCTTATGAAACTCTTTGACTTATAATCAATAGTAGCCACAACTCCAATAAATTGAAAACATAGTTTTTATTACTTTTCTGCTCTTTAGAGCCAGGCTTATACAATTTTCATGTTCCTTAATCAAATTAAGTCTTATGCTACAACTTACCTTGGATTATTCTCGATCATTTATACGTTTAATTAATATAAAAACAATACTTACATGTTTTTACGATGCGAAGATACAGCTGCACTTTAGTGTCGATATCATATAGTGGAAAATTCTACAAATATTAATCAATTTGCGTATCACAGGTAGTCCACGAAAATAGTGTTTTTTTTTAAATAATTAACTAGCCACGGGAACTAAAGTTTAATATAGTTCATAGTTTTTGGTTGAACAGGCCGGAACAAAATCTTTAATCAAGAATAAATCGATCTGGCCAAGTATTAAATTTCAATGAAGTGGGTATAGTGTCCGGTGATTCCGGTATAGTCTTTTTTCGAGATTATGTTCAATTTAGATAGCTTTACAACCAGCGCTATTCTGCCGAAATTGAAAACACTTTTCTAAATATTATAAGAACACGGAGTCATTTGGAATAAAATGCAAGTTCGATACAAATCTGATAAAAAACGAATAAAAGGCGTTTACTGCTATGCGCATCTGTCACTTTTTTACGCTTCAAAACAAAGGTGACAGATGTTAGCAGATGACAGCGCCACCTACCATGTATTTTTTATAGTTCTTGTAATAGCTTGGGACTCCAAATTATTTAGTCGGTTTTTCAAATCCCTTATCAATCACACTAAAGTTCTCATTCATACCATATAGACCAAGTTCAGCTAAAGAAGTAGCGCGCGTAAATGATGGCGGTTTACGCGGGGCGTTGGCCATGTGCTAGGAGTTCTAACAAGTGGTAAGGGTAGTCCGTAATTCACGTAAGGTATTTTTTAAAGGCAGAAAATTATCTTAGATTTTTAGTGTGTTCGATGACACTGCGGTTCTGATACTCAAGATTTCCTGCGGATCGCCACCAAGAGTAATAGAACAAAGATTAGAGAAAAGAGAATCTCGTCTGATGTAGCTCAGCACGAATGCAGGTTAGGTACGGAATTTTCGATAAACAAAGGATAACACGTCTATTTCACTTAATGTAACTTTTCCCGTACTTTGTACTTATTGTCACATTAGGTATCAACCCAGCCAACCACCCTATTTTATGAAGTTTTTCAAAACAATTTTCAACTTTTAACACCAATACAAACTATGTAGTACACTATTCATCGAATTACTATGTCAAATTTGGATGATTAAGCGTATGGCTGTGTGTACGCTAAGTGCCACAGGCCGATGACGGGCAGCAGCTGCAGGGTCACCGGGGCAAGAAGCTACGCCTTGTGATCGCAAACCCACTTGCCCAGCCTGGTGATAGGTAATGGGTAGGTATATTGCCAGATTGCCCTGAGTGGCGAACAACTGAAGAGACCTATGTCCAGCAGTGAACTGCAATAGGCTGATGATGATGATGTGAATATGAATTATATAATATTGCCACCGCCATGCCGGCCCAACCCTAACCCCCTACGAGCTCCGGAAACCCTACTCACCGGCAGAAACATGACCCAGAGGTCATTTGACTGCGGTATTCTATAGGGTGGAGGTCCTTCCCCGGACGAGCGGCTTAATTCAAGAGAAGATTCGCTATGCCCTACCTCTCTTAAAATAGATTACTCTCTTACTAGTTACTTAATCAAAAATAAAATGCGTACAGTACTGTCTATATCTTGCTATTCTCTACTCTAACGTTGTCAGGAAGAGATCCCTTACCTAATAGCCATAAAACCTACAAAAATTGTTACTTTCTTAGTTCTATGTAAATCTTCTTTATGGTATAAGTACAATAAATGGGACATATGTATTATTTTCTTCAGAAAGTTACATTTCATCTATTATAGTTTGGAATATTATAGAGTATGTAAGTGATCTTTTCCAGAGTTATAAGACCGTCTAAATGATTGTAATGCCTTTTCTTGTGAATATTTATTTTTGTAGTATTCTGCAATAATGAAGAATTACTAGAGCAGCTATCTATTTATCTATAGGAACCTACATTTTTGCGATCACAAGGAACTCATACGTCCCACAAAATAAATAATAATTTTGCGGCCGAACACTTCTTAATGACTGAGAGATAACCACCTGTTCTTAATTTTTTTCCCCAGTACTATGGGTACCAGACCATGACTGGGGCATATCCCAGGACACCCAGACCTAAAACAATTTAAAAACATTAATTTCCTGTATTTATCCGACCGACAATGGAACCCAGAACCTTCGGATCCTCCGCGCTTTTTAGGCTTAACCAACCATTGCGCCACCGTGTCCGTTTAAACTTATCTAAAAGTTTTGTGAAACAAGCCTGGTAATTAATGAGCTAATAATTATGTGTGTTATACAAATTATTTGCAATTGCGCAGAAAATAATACTTTGAAATTATATTACAATAGATTACATTACCAGGTATCTAAATCGTCGTTAGATTATGTAAGTATTCCTAAAGCACGTATTTATAACAGTTATCTTGTTTTAGTCTAGTATCTGAATAAATAACCAACGACTGCATACAAACATACACGCATTAGTGTGTTGCAAATACTATACTTACAAAAGCTATAAAAGAAGTCTTGTCTATATTTCATGTGAAACGACACAATGGCATCGAAAGGCACAATTTTCTTCACAATATTATTAACTACCTATGTATGTATTACAATTTTATTTACATAAATATTTTTTGTTGTGCATAATAGAAAAGTATTTTATAAGTACATTATTTTTGTTTAGGTATACTGACGAACGCAATTTACGGCCGTGTTCACAAACGTTACTATGCGTCGCGCGAACGCACAGGTACCTACCTAAAAACCTATACTATATAGGATTTTGGGCACTGTGCGTCCGCGCGTCGCATAACTAGTAACGTTTGTGAATACGGCCCTTAGTTTTTATATTTTTACATAAGCGTATATAGAATTCTGAGATTTGAGATGTACTCGTATTTTGAATACCACTGTATTCAAACTCTAGTAGAACACCCAGACACCATTAAGCAAAAATTTTAAAAAAATAATTTTACAAAGTGGCCTGACCGGAAATCGTGCCCGGATCCATTGGGTTTCATGGCTTATGCGAAAACGCTCTAACCATTACGCTAGCGAGGTCCTGTTTTTGTAATCAAGTGACCGTATGGGCCACCAGATATTTTATGTAGAATGTTAAGAGTTAATTGCATAAATCATAATTTTTATAAAATATTTTTTTTTAGATTTGGGCCGTGAGCTGTCAGTACCCGTACGCATATGACCCACGGCTGGACCCAGCCGGCTACTGTGGTCCTCCAATAATTATAATTTCTGGGAATTCCGTAAAAAGCAATAATAATAATTTACTCTTTCCTCTTATGTTGCGAATATTGATGGATAAAATCACAGAAAAAATTATACTAGGTTAGATTGAATTTAATATAACATATTTATAAGTTCAATTGCCTTATTTGTTCTATCAATTATTTTAAAATACCTGCCAACAATACGCAGCACAGCATTGCCCATAAAGCCGCGGCCACATATTGGAGATATTTGCACGTAACGTTTTGCGCCCAATGCACCAATGTGTGTATCGTATCGGTACCTACTTTGACACAATGAAGACATTTAGTGCGTTAGTATTGGGCATCGGACAGTGATTGGACACAAAGTTGAATCCAATGTGTGGCCGCGGCATAAGGGTAACGACAAATTAAAAAATAACCAATATCCAAATCTGCTTAAGTGGGTATGTAGCAAAATAAACGTCTACATGCAATGCGCCACGATCATGGAAGTATTAAGTAGGTACTGACTTATTGAATACTTCCATAGCCACGATAACTATTAAAAATATAGCTATAATAATGTATTTTGTCTAAATTTCGAGAAAGGCAAGGCAACACAGTGCAATGCAACACAATTTGGGTGTGTTCTTTTGTCCGAGTTTTATTACCATTTTTTTATCGTTGCTATCCACTATGTTTGAAACCTATCGCTTACGAATATATTGAAAATATTTATAGAAGATGTATCAACAGAGAAACAAGATTCAATTAGCGAAATAAAAAAAATGGAAGAATGGATTTGTTCGTCAAATAATATTTTTGTTTTAGTGTAACAAGTAAATATTATGGTTTTTCTATCGATATTTATTAAACTAAATGTGGATTCGTAAAAGAATAGGTTCCGTAATTATGTTGATAGCAATATGTCGCTTTTCAGTAAAACTTTAATCTTATCACATTGATTAGATTATGATCAAAATTCTTTCTACATTTTTCGTTAGTAATCATTACAAGTGCGAAATGTCTACGTTGAATTGCAATGAAGAGGATGAGGCGTTTCCTCTTCACGAGTGTATATTTATTGGAGATGTGCGGAAGCTGTCATCGCTTCTTAGGTTCAATGATGTGACGCGTAAAGACAAGCACGGGAACACAGCTCTCCACCTGGCGGTGATGCTGGGCCGCAAGGAGTGCGTGCAGCTGTTGCTGGCGCACAGCGCGCCTGTCAAAGTGAAAAACCTCGCGGGTTGGTCCCCACTCGCTGAGGCCATCAGCTACGGAGATCGGCAAACAATATCGTCCCTCGTGCGGAAACTGAAACAGCAAGCGCGCGAGCAAATGGTGCGTCGGAGGCCAGATCTAATACGAGCTCTTGCCCAGATACAAGATTTCTATATGGAACTTAAGTGGGACTTTCACTCTTGGGTACCCTTAGTCTCGAGAATATTGCCATCAGATGTATGTAAAATTTATAAATCTGGGTCAGGAATAAGATTAGATACAACACTAGTTGATTTTACTGACATGAAGTGGGAAAGAGGCGATATATCATTCATTTTTCAAGGAGAGAAACCACCAAGTGAGTCCCTTACAGTGCTTGATAATAAAGCTAAGGTTTATCAGAGAGTGCGATATGAAGAAACTGAAAACGAAATAGAGGATGAAGTGGATATTCTTATGTCAAGTGACATCCTTGCAGCCCAAATGTCCACTAAAGGAATATCATTCTCAAGAGCCCAGTCTGGTTGGATTTTCAGGGAGGACCGTAAAGAGACTGTAGCAGGTCTGTATAAGAGTGACATCTACACAATAACTGGATTAGTTCTTGAATCACGTAAACGACGGGAACATTTATCTACAGATGATTTACAGAAAAATAAAGCTATTATTGAAAGCTTGACCAAGGGTAACACACAGAATTTGGACACAAATGGAGAACCGGCTCGGCGAGCTTCTCTGAATCCACCGCCTGACACTGGTGTGGAATGGCTTGCATACATATCATCACCTCCCGGACAATATCCCAGCTTGGGGCGTGAGCTTGTTTACAAAGAATCCTCAAGAAATTTTAGAGCCACTATTGCAATGAGTGATGATTTCCCTCTAAGTGTTGATATGCTCCTAAATGTGCTAGAAGTGATTGCCCCCTTCAAGCATTTTGCTAAATTGCGACAATTTGTCGCTATGAAATTACCCAAAGGATTTCCTGTAAAGATTGATATACCAATTTTACCTACAGTGACAGCAAAAATTACTTTTCAAAAGTTTGATTTTCGTGAAGACATACCTCCAGAACTTTTTATTATACCAGAAGACTATATAGAAGACCCCCTTCGGTTTCCTGACTTATGACGCTTTGATATTCTAACACTGTTTGAGATAAGTGAGAGGCCGATGTGGCGGCGCGAGGCGCGGCGCGGCCGGGCGCGGCGGCCGCCGGCGCGCTGCCGGGCGGCGCCGCGCGGCTCGCTCTCCATCGAGTGCCCCGTGCTGTTTGGCCTGGGCAGCTCCTACTCCAGCCACTGTGTCCTATTTGTTGAGTAGCTAAATTTGTTTGTAGGTGTGAAATTGATGGTGAAGTCTTGTGTTATACATAAATATTATAATATGTCAACAGTGTTAGAATGGATACTATCCAAGATCTGTAGTATTAAACTGTAACTTACCTGTAATGTTTATTTACTGATTATTTTAGTTTTTATAATACATGTCGTACACACGATAATAATATGTAGTAACTTTTTATTTATGATCTATTCTCAATTCCATTTTGTAAAGACAGCAATTAATGTGATTTTTATTGTCGTAAGCATCATAATCAGTTTACTGGGTTGTAGATACTAGTGTAGTAGATTCCTTGCTCATTCACCAGATTGCGTCCAAATGGGAATTTGTATTCATCATTTTATTTGTACTGTTTTTATTTATTTATTTTTAAGTGTTAGAAAATATATTTTATAATATTTTTTACCGAGTCCATTACAAAGTTCATCCTTAGTGCTGGCACTAGGGTTAAATTTTACTTGGCGAGTTATTATTTATTATGTGCAAGGCCTGCTAACAAAACTGGCCTACTTTGTTGAAATTTAACTAACAATAATTATCAATTTTGTAGGACATAGTAATATTTTTTACATAATTTTTATTACTTTACCATGACAAAATCTTAATTAATTATTTGTGATGATGGTAGCTTTGATGATCATGAGCACCACCAATTATCACAACAATTGGCTAGTTGGTCAACATCTTATGGAACTTAGCAACAGCGAAGTTCAGAATACTTTCAAAGTCCTTGTGCCTTCAGCATGTTTTATTTATTATTAATGTAAAATTAGTATCTGTATATTACTATTTGTGCAAAGTAAGATGTTTGTGCTACATGAACTTGAGATGTAATACAAAAGCACAGAATGTATGTACTTACCTTTTTTAATTAAGAAATGCATTCAACTATTCTAGCACTTAGTATAGAGTAGACAGCTTGTGTAGTGAGTATCTGCGCAAATAGTGATTTAAAATAATTTATCACAGAGTTTATAAACTTGCAAGTAAACATTACTAAGAAGTACATTTGACAATAAAATTTAAATCCCACCTGAACACATTTTGTTAATGTATTTTAAATTGTTATTTTCTTGCCAATAATTTCATATAGTTGTGTTGTCATAAATGTAAAACATGAAATATGGTGTAATGTACCTCAAACAATGGAAAATAAATTAAAATGTTGTAATTAAAGTATTATTAAATGATTTTATTTACAAAATCTCATCATAGAAGTAGGAATTACATTAAAATCAGTGGATTACTTTATGAATCACTGAAAACTAATTTGCGTTATCAGATAAGATAGTTTTCTAGCTATAATGTAGTCTGCAAACAAAATATTGCAAATAATTGTCAGCCTATTATGTAGATATGCACCTACCGGGGTCGTATGTGGTCGAAAACTACCTATATTCTTGCATTAGGGTGCTTATCAAGAACAGAAGCGGGACTGCGATGCCCATCGCAGCCCGCTTGAACCGTAGTTTAATCGATTTACATTTATCTATGCCGAGGCTTATGTTGTAGCGTGAGCATTGAGCATAGATAAATGTAAATTCAAAATTAAAGCACTTAACTCTTCCCTTTCTATGATTTGAGCTTATACCATAATAGCAAAAGTTCAAACAATATGTAGAAATTAAAAGGCCTCAAATACTATGAATTAATTTATTGTCTAATTTTATAATTCTGTGGGTACATATTCAATTCACTGAACTAACATTAATCCAAAATAATCATTCATTGTCAACAACACTCGATGAATAAACCCAAACTCAAAAATATTCATATAAGGCCATTTGGTAATGACACCAAATATTCTGCCTAGTCACTACCCATACACTAAGGATATAGATCCTACCAACTTGTAAATCTATAAATTATGAAGGTACATAATTGTGCCTACTGGGCGGATCCAGTGTCAGTTATTATGTAGGCGTAGTTATCAACGTTTTCGATAACATACAAATTCGATAAGTTGGTTGGTAGTGAGAGTTCCAATACAATATTTGATACGATAAAGGTCACAGCACACTAATCCACTCGGAAAGGGATCGTCACCGTATCGCCTTTCGCCTCGCCGTCAACCAAGCGTCAACCTTACGTACGCACGTAACCGTAGCGTATCAGCAGCTCCTGTACGTCAACTCGGCTACGGCTAGGCGACACCGCGCTTACGGCTCGCCGACCGCTGGCTGACCTGGTTGGCAAGTCGCGGGAGGGGACAGGGGCAAGGGTGGACGAAGAGCCGTGAGCTCGCGTACGGAGAGACGTAAGCGCGGGGACGACGAGCCGTAAGCGCGGGAACTGCAAGTTGACCACGCACCGCATCGCGGTTCGGAGCCTGTTCTGAGGCGAGGCGATTACGTTACGATTCCAATTAGTGTGCGTTGCAATAGGGAGTTTAATTCAAACAATACTGAACGGCTTGAGGCGATACGGTGGCGATCCCTTTCCGAGTGGATTAGTGTGCTGTGACCTTAAGAGCAATTAGTCGCGTAATCGTTATAAACATGTAGGTACGTCAATTTGAAGCAAGATTTTTCTAGTGGGACTGTTAAAAGGAATCAAATCTAACATACCTACACGACCTAGTATTTATTTGTATATCAAACAAAGTATGCAAGTATTATAGTTGAACCTATCAGTTATGTTTTGTTGTCAACGTAGAGATTTGCGTGAACGGGACGTCGAGCTGGTTCTCATCACTGGCACGGATTCTTCCAACCCGAGCGTCACCACTCGAAGAGAAACCGTCGAGCGCCGAGCTACAAATAAAATAAAATACATTATGTACAGACGGCCACTCCTATACCGGCTCTTATCTGTCAATTTTCCTTGTAAGCTAATTCGACAGTAGGTATCTGTCAAAACGTGGATTGATGTGTGGCCAAGTGTACCCAATGTTCCTTAACACGCTTGCCTAATCACCCTAAGGTCCCTAGTCTTTACAAACGTTTGTTCTCAACGAGTCACACCCAAACGTGTCACCCTGTGACTGGTTGCGAAAAAAATTCTTATCGAGTAACAGTGTGACCTGATGCGAATATTTATTTTTATCTAGTAACAGTATTTATTAATAGTGTTACTGGTTCGGAAAAATAATTCTCAACAAGTAAGCCGTGTGACCCAATGCGAATTTTCATTCTCATCTAGTAACACGAATTATTAATAGTATTACTGGTTAGGAAAAACAAGTCTCAATGAGTAATAGGGTGACTCGATTTTTTATTTTATTAATAGAGTTATTTAAAAACGATGAAATACGTTAAGTACTCTTAAATTACGTTTCGAACTTATTAGAACAACAGTTCGTAACGTAAGTGAAATGACTATTTACATTTTCCATTGTAATATTTGTTGATGTTTTTATATTATTATATATTTACGCGAATATCTCGGCATCCATATTCTCGGCGTTGATATCTCGAGCAATGTTCAGTTCAGGGGTCATCTGGAGGGAAAGGCTAAACTGGCCTCCAAGAAGCTGGGTGTTCTTGGCAGAGCGAGACAATATTTCACACCAGCCCACCGTCTTCAATTGTACAAGGCACAGGTGCGACCTCACATGGAATATTGTTCTCATCTGTGGGCCGGGGCACCTCAGTATCAACTTCTTCCTTTTGACCGTATCCAGCGAAGAGCGGCTCGAATCATTGACGACCGAGAACTTTCAGAGAAACTAGACCCTTTATCTTTGCGCAAGGATGTTGCGTCTTTGTGCGTTTTCTACCGTATATATCACGGCGAGTGTTCGGAGGAATTGTTTGATCTGGTACCGGCTGCTATTTTTCATCATCGTACATCTCGCACCAATTCTAGATTTCATCCTTATCATCTTGATAGTTGGAGGTCTTCCACGGTGCGTTTTGCGTGTGATAAAAGAAGGGCTAATTTTGTAAGGTAATAATAAAAATTATAAATAGTAACAGTTCGTAAGTGGCATAACTATTTACGTTTTCTATTTAGAACATTAGTAAGGAAATAATTTTGTGGTAACTTTTTGTGTAGATAATATTTTAACTTAGGTACCATTGTTAAAGTACTATTTAATTTTGATTTTGAAATATGTAAAACTATCATGTTTTTAAATATTTATAGTTATCAACAAGATGTTATAATATATCCTACCTGACATATTAAAACAATAATAAACAGTTTGTTATAATTTTGATTTTGAAATATGTAAAACTATCATGTTTTTAAATATTTATAGTTATCAACCTATAGTTACCTGACATATTAAAACAATAATAAACAGTTTGTTATAAAAGCTGATTAGTTTTATTCTGTTTTGCACCAAACCTTTGAAACTTTAAGAGTATTTCATAACACATAATAATAAATAAAATCGCATCAAGTCATACTGTTGCTCGTTGAGATTTATTTTTCCGAACCAGTAATACCATTAAAAATAGTGTTACTAGATAAGAATAAATATTAGCATCGAGTCACACTGTTACTTGTTGAGATTTATTTTTCCGAACCAGTAACACTATTTATAATTCGTATTACTAGATGAGAATAAATATTCTCATTGAGTCACACTTGCGTCACACTGTTACTCGATAAGAATTTTTTTCGCAACCAGTCACAGGGTGACACGTTTGGGTGTGACTTGTTGAGAACAAACGCTTTACAAACACTTGGGTGCCATTGATACACATGAAAGTAGGTACGTTGTAGGCTTTATCTGACATATTACTTATTTAGTTTGACTGGCTCGGTGGCTCAATTGGTAGTGACCTCTGCCTTCTGAGTCAAGGGTCGTGGGTTCGATCCCCACACATTACAAACATTTGTGTGCATGAACATGTCTGTTTGTATTGGTCTGGGTGTTTTCTATGTATAATATGTATTTATTTACAAAAAAAAAATGTATCTAAGTTTATCAGTTGTCTAGTACCCATAGTACAAGCTTCGGCTTAGTTTGGGACTAGATGGCGCTGTGTGGCCCAGCGTGGCATGTCTTGGGTTGGTTATTTATTTATTTATTATTATTTACTTAGTTCGTGTGATAGACTCGATTCATTGGACGATGTTGGCAAGGGATCGTGTAAAGTGGCGGTTGAAAGAAGAGCCATATAAATACTCGGCAGTGGGTAGATGTGGGCTGAAATAATGATAATAATAAATATTTATTATAGTTGAGTGAGTATGTACCTACTGTCTTTCTCTCAAATTCAGAGTTCGCTAGTTCAAGCAACAAGAAAATTCGTCTTATTTAAAAATTAAAAAGCTAATGAAAAGAGAATAATAATTATATATAAAGTTTATACCTTGTTCGGGAATGTCGTCAATCAACTGAAAAGAAAAAAAAAACATGCTAAATTAATACCCAGTAGTCGCGTGCTAGGGTGGTTGCGCGCATCCCATACAAAAAGTGCGCGCGTGTTGACTTCGGATTCTCAAAGGCTCGAGTTAAAATGGTTCCATCTCTTTGTTTCGTCGCGTGAAGCTAAATGGACCATGACAGGATTTACACCTAATATTATTGTACTTTAATTACGTACCGCAGTCTCTTGCACTTTTGGGGCCAGACTCCTGCGGAAAGCCGAGAGACGCTTCGTGTATCCGCTGGCGATGCTGACGCCGCTGCGGATCGACTCCGAGGACGTCGAGAATACTGTATCTAAGGAAGAAAAAAGTTACCAATCAATAGACGAATCTGTTCATTCAAAAAAGTAACATAAAAGAACGATATTTACCATCATATTCAATAGTTGCATCTTTTACTATTGCAGGCGCATTATCCGACACCAATCTGTGACAAATAAAATAGAAAATACATAATTTTATAAGTACCTAATATAAGGTAACGTCTTACGCGCTCCAGGAAAGTCACTTTCAAGTCATCATTATCAGTCCACTGTTGGACATAAGCCTCTCCACAATGTTCGCCACTTTGATCGATCCTGAAAAGAAAAAAACACCAGATGGCACCACATAAAAGGCAGGTCTAAGTGAGACGTGATTGGTTCATTTTGACAGGGCACTGAGATTTATAACCCAAGTCATGCCACGCTGAGCCACACAGCGCCATCCAGCCCCAATCTAAGCCGAAGCTTGTACTATGTGTACTAGACAACTGATAAACTCACTTATATACATTTTTTTTGTAAATAAATACAATATTATACATAGAAAAGACCCAGTCCAATATAAACATACATGTTTATGCACACAAATGTTTGTAATGTGTGGGGATCGAACCAGGACCCTTCGCTCAGAAGGCAGAGGTCACTACCAATTGAGCTACCGAGCCAGTCATTTCTATTAAAGCAACTCTCAAATAAAAAAAAAATCACCCGATAGCTGGACCTGCCTTTTTTGAGATGCCATAATCTGGTGGATTGCTTTTTTCGAAAACCCTCATTACCTACTAGTTGATAGTAGGTATGTATAGTAGAAAGATGTTTCTTTAGATTGGGGTTTTAACACTTTTTGATCCAAATAGCTATGCTTTTGCTTAAATTATATATCTACTGAAACACTATAACAATACTTGAAATAGGTATACCAAAAAAAAAACAACAATGAAATGAAAGGTTTCTATTGTGCATGGATTCTATTGTTCACGGCTAGAAGTGAACTTCGCCAAAGTTTGAAGGTCATATACTCGTAGTCAAGAACAAGATTCGTAAACAAGTTTAGGATGTTTGATTGAGTTTCATCCATTTGATATTTACCGCCGCTGGCACAGTACTAGCTGTGCCAGTTGAATAAGCAAGTAAGTATTATATGTTTGTAGGGTTACTTCTGTATGTAGGCGTGCAGCCGGCGCTGGTGGCGGGCCAGGTGCCGCTGCAGGTCGGTGGAGGCCAGCAGCGCGGCCAGAGGTGTGTATTATAATGTGTGCTGTTACTTCTGTATGTAGACGTGCAGCCGGCGCTGGTGGCGGGCCAGGTGCCGCTGCAGGTCGGTGGAGGCCAGCAGCGCGGCCAGAGGTGTGTATTATAATGTGTGCTGTTACTTCTGTATGTAGGCGTGCAGCCGGCGCTGGTGGCGGGCCAGGTGCCGCTGCAGGTCGGTGGAGGCCAGCAGCGCGGCCAGAGGTGTGTATTATAATGTGTGCTGTTACTTCTGTATGTAGGCGTGCAGCCGGCGCTGGTGGCGGGCCAGGTGCCGCTGCAGGTCGGTGGAGGCCAGCAGCGCGGCCAGAGGTGTGTATTATAATGTGTGCTGTTACTTCTGTATGTAGGCGTGCAGCCGGCGCTGGTGGCGGGCCAGGTGCCGCTGCAGGTCGGTGGAGGCCAGCAGCGCGGCCAGAGGTGTGTATTATAATGTGTGCTGTTACTTCTGTATGTAGGCGTGCAGCCGGCGCTGGTGGCGGGCCAGGTGCCGCTGCAGGTCGGTGGAGGCCAGCAGCGCGGCCAGAGGTGTGTATTATAATGTGTGCTGTTACTTCTGTATGTAGGCGTGCAGCCGGCGCTGGTGGCGGGCCAGGTGCCGCTGCAGGTCGGTGGAGGCCAGCAGCGCGGCCAGAGGTGTGTATTATAATGTGTGCTGTTACTTCTGTATGTAGGCGTGCAGCCGGCGCTGGTGGCGGGCCAGGTGCCGCTGCAGGTCGGTGGAGGCCAGCAGCGCGGCCAGAGGTGTGTATTATCATGTATGCTGTTACTTCTGTATGTAGGCGTGCAGCCGGCGCTGGTGGCGGGCCAGGTGCCGCTGCAGGTCGGTGGAGGCCAGCAGCGCGGCCAGAGGTGTGTATTATAATGAATGCTGTTACTTCTGTATGTAGGCGTGCAGCCGGCGCTGGTGGCGGGCCAGGTGCCGCTGCAGGTCGGTGGAGGCCAGCAGCGCGGCCAGAGGTGTGTATTATAATGTATGCTGTTACTTCTGTATGTAGGCGTGCAGCCGGCGCTGGTGGCGGGCCAGGTGCCGCTGCAGGTCGGTGGAGGCCAGCAGCGCGGCCAGAGGTGTGTATTATAATGTATGCTGTTACTTCTGTATGTAGGCGTGCAGCCGGCGCTGGTGGCGGGCCAGGTGCCGCTGCAGGTCGGTGGAGGCCAGCAGCGCGGCCAGAGGTGTGTATTATCATGTATGCTGTTACTTCTGTATGTAGGCGTGCAGCCGGCGCTGGTGGCGGGCCAGGTGCCGCTGCAGGTCGGTGGAGGCCAGCAGCGCGGCCAGAGGTGTGTATTATAATGAATGCTGTTACTTCTGTATGTAGGCGTGCAGCCGGCGCTGGTGGCGGGCCAGGTGCCGCTGCAGGTCGGTGGAGGCCAGCAGCGCGGCCAGAGGTGTGTATTATAATGTATGCTGTTACTTCTGTATGTAGGCGTGCAGCCGGCGCTGGTGGCGGGCCAGGTGCCGCTGCAGGTCGGTGGAGGCCAGCAGCGCGGCCAGAGGTGTGTATTATCATGTATGCTGTTACTTCTGTATGTAGGCGTGCAGCCGGCGCTGGTGGCGGGCCAGGTGCCGCTGCAGGTCGGTGGAGGCCAGCAGCGCGGCCAGAGGTGTGTATTATAATGTATGCTGTTACTTCTGTATGTAGGCGTGCAGCCGGCGCTGGTGGCGGGCCAGGTGCCGCTGCAGGTCGGTGGAGGCCAGCAGCGCGGCCAGAGGTGTGTATTATCATGTATGCTGTTACTTCTGTATGTAGGCGTGCAGCCGGCGCTGGTGGTGGGCCAGGTGCCGCTGCAGGTCGGTGGAGGCCAGCAGCGCGGCCAGAGGTGTGTATTATAATGTATGCTGTTACTTCTGTATGTAGGCGTGCAGCCGGCGCTGGTGGCGGGCCAGGTGCCGCTGCAGGTCGGTGGAGGCCAGCAGCGCGGCCAGAGGTGTGTATTATAATGTATGCTGTTACTTCTGTATGTAGGCGTGCAGCCGGCGCTGGTGGCGGGCCAGGTGCCGCTGCAGGTCGGTGGAGGCCAGCAGCGCGGCCAGAGGTGTGTATTATAATGTATGCTGTTACTTCTGTATGTAGGCGTGCAGCCGGCGCTGGTGGCGGGCCAGGTGCCGCTGCAGGTCGGTGGAGGCCAGCAGCGCGGCCAGAGGTGTGTATTATAATGTATGCTGTTACTTCTGTATGTAGGCGTGCAGCCGGCGCTGGTGGCGGGCCAGGTGCCGCTGCAGGTCGGTGGAGGCCAGCAGCGCGGCCAGAGGTGTGTATTATAATGTATGCTGTTACTTCTGTATGTAGGCGTGCAGCCGGCGCTGGTGGCGGGCCAGGTGCCGCTGCAGGTCGGTGGAGGCCAGCAGCGCGGCCAGAGGTGTGTATTATAATGTATGCTGTTACTTCTGTATGTAGGCGTGCAGCCGGCGCTGGTGGCGGGCCAGGTGCCGCTGCAGGTCGGTGGAGGCCAGCAGCGCGGCCAGAGGTGTGTATTATAATGTATGCTGTTACTTCTGTATGTAGGCGTGCAGCCGGCGCTGGTGGCGGGCCAGGTGCCGCTGCAGGTCGGTGGAGGCCAGCAGCGCGGCCAGAGGTGTGTATTATAATGTATGCTGTTACTTCTGTATGTAGGCGTGCAGCCGGCGCTGGTGGCGGGCCAGGTGCCGCTGCAGGTCGGTGGAGGCCAGCAGCGCGGCCAGAGGTGTGTATTATCATGTATGCTGTTACTTCTGTATGTAGGCGTGCAGCCGGCGCTGGTGGTGGGCCAGGTGCCGCTGCAGGTCGGTGGAGGCCAGCAGCGCGGCCAGAGGTGTGTATTATCATGTATGCTGTTACTTCTGTATGTAGGCGTGCAGCCGGCGCTGGTGGCGGGCCAGGTGCCGCTGCAGGTCGGTGGAGGCCAGCAGCGCGGCCAGAGGTGTGTATTATAATGTATGCTGTTACTTCTGTATGTAGGCGTGCAGCCGGCGCTGGTGGCGGGCCAGGTGCCGCTGCAGGTCGGTGGAGGCCAGCAGCGCGGCCAGAGGTGTGTATTATAATGTATGCTGTTACTTCTGTATGTAGGCGTGCAGCCGGCGCTGGTGGCGGGCCAGGTGCCGCTGCAGGTCGGTGGAGGCCAGCAGCGCGGCCAGAGGTGTGTATTATAATGTATGCTGTTACTTCTGTATGTAGGCGTGCAGCCGGCGCTGGTGGCGGGCCAGGTGCCGCTGCAGGTCGGTGGAGGCCAGCAGCGCGGCCAGAGGTGTGTATTATAATGTATGCTGTTACTTCTGTATGTAGGCGTGCAGCCGGCGCTGGTGGCGGGCCAGGTGCCGCTGCAGGTCGGTGGAGGCCAGCAGCGCGGCCAGAGGTGTGTATTATAATGTATGCTGTTACTTCTGTATGTAGGCGTGCAGCCGGCGCTGGTGGCGGGCCAGGTGCCGCTGCAGGTCGGTGGAGGCCAGCAGCGCGGCCAGAGGTGTGTATTATAATGTATGCTGTTACTTCTGTATGTAGGCGTGCAGCCGGCGCTGGTGGCGGGCCAGGTGCCGCTGCAGGTCGGTGGAGGCCAGCAGCGCGGCCAGAGGTGTGTATTATAATGTATGCTGTTACTTCTGTATGTAGGCGTGCAGCCGGCGCTGGTGGCGGGCCAGGTGCCGCTGCAGGTCGGTGGAGGCCAGCAGCGCGGCCAGAGGTGTGTATTATAATGTATGCTGTTACTTCTGTATGTAGGCGTGCAGCCGGCGCTGGTGGCGGGCCAGGTGCCGCTGCAGGTCGGTGGAGGCCAGCAGCGCGGCCAGAGGTGTGTATTATAATGTATGCTGTTACTTCTGTATGTAGGCGTGCAGCCGGCGCTGGTGGCGGGCCAGGTGCCGCTGCAGGTCGGTGGAGGCCAGCAGCGCGGCCAGGCGCGAGGCCTGCTCGGGCGCGGCGGCCGTCGCGTCGGCCAGCGCGTGCAGCGCGTTGTGCGCCGCCTCCGCGTAGTCGCGGATCCACAGCGCCATCTGACCACATGTGCAAAAAAACCGACTTCAATATGGACGAAGACTGGGAAGTAAGTAGACCCTTTCGAACAAAAAAAATATTTTCCACAATTCTCGGATATATATGTAGGATAATTTGAGAACTTGTGAGCGAATGTTATGACGTCATTAGTGACGTCATCGCCGCGATCGCAACGACCGCGGTCGCTATGTGGAACGGCATAATGAGTGTTTTGAGCATTGTGATCGCTTAGTGGGACGCGCCCCATTCGGACATTTATGTAGACCTACCGTCCAGCTATCATGTAATTGGATGCTATGTAAATGTCAGTGTCATGTCAAAAATCAACGTAACAGTTGGACCTGCCTTTTATGTGCCATCTGATGGATTTCTTTTTAGAAAACCCTCATTGTGCCATTAGTATGGCAGCTCTCTTACGACGACTGATCTGTGCCAGCGTCACTCTGCCGCGACACTCACCTCCTCTGCCCAGTGTGGCAGCTGTCTAACACGACTGCCGGGGTCACTGACCTGGAAGATGCGCCAGTCGTCGGTGCCCTCGACGAGCTTGTGCGCGCGGCGCGCATTGTGGCGCACCACGTCGTGAGCGTTGCTCAGCCGAGCCTCCTGCCGCGAGACTCGCTCGCGGACACTCTCCACCTCGTTCTCGGTTTCAGCCCTGGGAACGACCAGGATTAGGAACAATTGTTATTTTTTATCGTATGGCGACGTATGGCTACCACTCCTAGTTCAGGCCGAGCAATGAAACACCAACCGATACTTCATATACTAACTATATTCGCAGGGTTGTACAACACGGCCACTCGAGCTATATATGCTGGGCTGACGGAACGCCCGCGCGGTGTAACTGACGCACAGCGCCATCTATTGCGCATACTCACAGGCGCGCAGAGAGCTGCTTGCACTTGTCGTTGAGCACAGTGAGCCGGGTGCTGGCGTCGGACACGGCCTGCTCCAATTCATCGTTCTACATCTTCAGCGCGTCTCTTCGGTGGTGTGCGGGACTCACACCATCCAGAATGGGAGGGCATACCCACTAAACCCCCCTGTGTCACCAGTGGGCAACAAAAAAAAGCAAAAATTTACAAGAACTCGGGTAACGCCTAAGCCATACACATCCGCACCCATGCCAGACCTAATCAGCTGCAGATGACAAGCAGCCGGCACTCCTGGGGCCCTACTACAGAAAACGAAAACGATCGTTCGTTGAACGGATCGCGTATTTTGGCCCCATAAATCCCTCTCATTTGTCCCTCCCGTGTTCTAATATATCAATTAAATTGTTGAAAACCGACGTTGATGAATTTTGGTTCGTATATTCGAACACGGGAGGGACATATGAGAGGGATTTATGGGGAAAAAATACGCGATCCGTTCAACGAACGATCGTTTTCGTTTTCTGTAGTAGGGCCCCTGGTCCGGGGAGGGCAAATTATTCCTATCCTGGCTCCCGGAGCGAAGGAAGCTGGACCTCGTACAACACAATGGGACACCGTGCTTCAAACACACATGTCGTTGAACCAGGACGTATGGCAACCACTCCATACTCACAGGCGCGCAGAGAGCTGCTTGCACTTGTCGTTGAGCACAGTGAGCCGGGTGCTGGCGTCGGACACGGCCTGCTCCAGTTCATCGATGCAAGCGTTCTGCATCTTCAGCTCGTCTCTCATCTCGTAGTACTGCTTAGTGAGAGTGTTCAACTCTTCTATCTCAGGTGCTGTGTGAAAATATCAAAAAAGATTAACATAAGTCATTCGGGGCGTTGCAGTTGCTGTGAAGTAGGTATACTTCGTTTTTTGGTCACTCTTTTTAAATGTCTCAGACGCAGACTCTATCGCACAAAAAGTGTGCCGTCTGCGCTGCACCTAAAAAAGAACGAAGTATACGTGTTTCGAATATCATTATGACGCTGACTTATGTCTTTTAAGACTGAAGAAGGTCTAAGGGATACAGTCTAGCGTGGCTGCGAGGGCGTCACGTCGCGCCCGCTGTGTGACGGGTACGTACTGTCGGAGGCGAGCGGCGAGATGTGGTGCATGAAGTGTCTGTAGGCGGCGTGCACGACGCGCAGCGTGGCCTCGAGGGCGTCACGTCACGCCCGCTGTGTGACGGGTACGTACTGTCGGAGGCGAGCGGCGAGATGTGGTGCATGAAGTGTCTATGGGCGGCGTGCACGACGCGCAACGTGGCCTCGAGGGCGTCACGTCACGCCCGCTGTGTGACGGGTACGTACTGTCGGAGGCGAGCGGCGAGATGTGGTGCATGAAGTGTCTGTGGGCGGCGTGCACGACGCGCAGCGTGGCCTCGAGGGCGTCACGTCGCGCCCGCTGTGTGACGGGTACGTACTGTCGGAGGCGAGCGGCGAGATGTGGTGCATGAAGTGTCTGTGGGCGGCGTGCACGACGCGCAGCGTGGCCTCGAGGGCGGACACATCGCGTTCACGCCGCCCTATGTCTGCGTCCAGCGCTGCACCCTTAGTGCGAAGCTCGGCCCTCTCCGCTGCGAACTGGACACAATAGACGTTAACCTGATGACTCATCAAATTAGAATCCAATGATAGCAAGAGTGTGTAACGCTGTTACAGATACAGATAGGGCGATTATCGCGTAATAGTCGCACTACTGAAGTCGCTATGCGAAAGCGCATGATGAACTGTGCATTGAGCAGATTTTGCCAGAGAAAAATAAAATCTATGCTCTGCTACACCACTTACCTTAATCTTGAAGAATGTAACAGATAGCTGTTGTCCAGATTCGTCTTTTCCTAGTGATCCGATGAAAATCTCGTATCTGAAACAGTGACGGAAATTTAAATTTTAACCAAACACATTTTCTATTGATAACGTTTGTCGGCCGAGATAGAAATCTGCCATAATTTATATTTATTTATGAACTATCAAATTCCAAAAATATTTGGTATTTAAGTTTTATATAATACTTATATTGGAACATAACTCTATATACCTCTATGGTATACACCACTTATATAAGATTGAAGGACATAGGTGTTAATAGGACGAGAACGGGGGACGAGTGAGGTGCGGGCGGCAAGCGCTCGTAACATTACATCCATCCCCGACCCGTCACAGTATTTATTTCTTAGTAGTAGCTCGGCATAATGGCTTCTCTACGCCTAATGGAAAGCGAAAGAGAAGCCCAAGTCGCTGTGACAACGGGGAAGTAACTGTTCAGTTACCTGACAGTTGCCAACCCTAACTCCCACGGACTCCAGAAACGCTACTCACCAGCAGAAACACGACCCAGGGGTTATTTGGATGCGGTATTGTATAGGGTGGAGGTCCTTTCCAGCACAGGCGGCTCAATTCGAGCTACGATTCGCTATGCCCTACCTCTCATTTGTCCTACATACGCATTAGCATGTCCTGTTATTCATATTAGCAATCGTTTTGGCCGCCTCACCTTTTTTATCTAAATGACTACGATGATAGCCAAGTCATCATCACCAGACTTTTTTTTTTTTTATAGTGGCTCGACATAATGGCTTCCCTACGCCTGATGGAAAGCGAAAGAGAAGCCCAAGTCGCTGTGACAACGGGCAAGTAACTGGTCAGTTACCTGTCAGTTGCCACCGCCATGCCGGCCTAACCCTAACCCCCCACGAGCTCCGGAAACCCTACTCACCGGCAGAAACACGACCCAGAGGTCATTTGACTGCGGTATTCTATAGGGTGGAGGTCCTTCCCCGGACGGGCGGCTCAATTCGAGCGAAGATTCGCTATGCCCTACCTCTCTTAAACCTACTGTTGGGGGAGCGGAAGGCTCGAACCCTAAGCCGCCTCACCGTTTCTTGAGTTGCTCTATACGCTGCTCCCTCTCGCGCATCTCGCTGCGCAGCTTGCCGCAGTCCTCGAACAGCGCGCGCTTCTGCACCATGAACATGTCGCGACGGGCCGATATCTCCACCAGCCTCTCGTTCATCGCCTACGATATGACGTGACGTGTTAAATTAAAATAATAAATAAATAAATAACCCAAGACATGCCACGCTGGGCCACACAGCGCCACCTCGCCCCAAACTAAGCCGAAGCTTGTACTATGGGTACTAGACAACTGATAAACTTACTTAGATACATTTTTTTTGTAAATAAATACATATTATACATAGAAAACACCCAGACCAATACAAACAGACGTGTAAATGAACACAAATGTCTGTACTGTGTGGGAATCGAACCCACGACCCTTGGCTCAGAGGGCAGAGGTCACTACCAAATGAGCCATCGAGTCAGTCAAAATTGTTAATAATGCCACATGCCAAGACAGGCTGGACCACACATCGTCATCTAGTCCTTAAACTAAACGGAAGCTGGACCGCTGTAAACTTACTTTTTTCTCTTTATTGGTGTCAACAAACGGTTTCACAATCAGAATTAAGTAATAAAATAGTACAATTTTAGATGAATAATTGTGAAACCAACACCGTTAACCACATATTGGTATTGCGAGTTTTCTATTATTTAGGATATAATTAAATTAAGGCATGTCCTTTACTAAAGTGCGACTAATTTCATCTATATGTACTTAGATACTTTTTTCAAGTCTCACGTCATTGGGCGTCTTTATTACATTACTATTGATGACTATGTCGTGACATGCAGTCATATGAGACTCGTGGCAGAATCCTTAAGGGGGGCCCACCCAGTAAAAATTGCCAAGTCATCACTGGGCTCGCGGCCTCAACGCTGGCGCCCGTGGTGTTTTGTCACTCCACTGGTGAGGGGTGTAAAGGTATTCACCTATCATCTTTTCGCTCCAAGCCAGCCTTACCTGCCTGTGGTGTGGTGCATCCTGCCGAATAACAAACGAAGCTCTGGCAACTGACTGAAGACACAATTGAAGGCGTTTCTAAATTCTAAACTAAAGTCATGCTCCCTAAAATGTTTCTGGGGTGGTGGCGCTGTGTGGCGGGTCGTTACATTCCCTCAAATATGGTTGAATGAAGCGATGGCTGGTACACACGTCATACTTGTGAACAGGTGCTGCCTTGGAGACTGGTCTGCTCCTGATTGCCCTATATAGAGTATGTGAATTTATCTTTTTAGTTTAATTAATAATTAATTTTGTAAGGTCTCAAAGGGCCCTAGACTGTATGACGTGGTCGTAGTTAAACATATAAATGTAATGATAATATTGTAAACACTGTTGAAAAGAGCAACTGCACGAGTTTCTTGCCGGTGTCTTCTCGGTAGAATACTGCTTTCCGAACCGGTGGTAGCTTCGACGATTTGTAAGTGTTTTTTTTAAAAACCTATACAAATAAAGATTATTTTGACTTTTTTTTGACTTTTTAAATACTACAGACCGATGACGCGCAGCAGCGTCACTGGAGCGAGAAGATACGCCCTGCGATCGCCAACCCGGCTGCCCAGCGCGGCGATTTTGGGTAAAGCCTCCAGATGTTTGCTCAAAGCGGCGAACAACTGGAGAGGCCTATGGACTGCGATAGGCTGATGATGATGATGACTGGTGACATGTCTCACCGCGTCCAGCTGCAGCCGCTGCTTGTCGAGCGTGAAGGCGGCGTCGTCCAGCCCTGCCACTGCGCGTGCGGCGCCACGCGTCCTGTCGCGACATGTCTCACCGCGTCCAGCTGCAGCCGCTGCTTGTCGAGCGTGAAGGCGGCGTCGTCGAGCCCTGCCACTGCGCGTGCGGCGCCACGCGTCCTGTCGCGACATGTCTCACCGCGTCCAGCTGCAGCCGCTGCTTGTCGAGCGTGAAGGCGGTGTCGTCGAGCCCTGCCACTGCGCGTGCGGCGTGCGCCACGCGCAGGCGCAGTAACGCCTCCTCAACGCGCGCGCGCCGCCACACGTCCTTGGACGCCTTCAGGTCCTTGTCACCACCCTCCACGTTCAGCATCGACGACTTCAGGCGGCTTTGCTGGAAGGTAAATTTGGTATTCTCAAATGCGGAAATAAATTCGATTTCTAATTCGGTAAGTAAATAAACATTTTTAAGAAACTGAAACTATATTCTGGTTATATAATGCGTAAAGATAAATATAATCTGTTCCAGCTGATAATACAGCTTAAAAACCAGGGAATACGACCATCCGGACGAAGCCGTGTTCCATGGACGTGGTTCAATCTGAGCACAAGATCGCTGTTCCGTGCAGCCATGTCAAAAATTACTATAACCCTTATGATCTTCAACCTCAGGCAGGAGATGACACTTCCAAAAACAAGAATTAAGTCTAATAGCCGTAAGTTGTAGTTTTAGATTAAATACCTATATACATTACAAATAGTGCCTGAAGTCACGAGAACTTAGTAGACATAGATGCTATCATGTGAGTGAGAAAGGCTGAAGTGGCTACATGAGCTTTAATTCTATAGGTAATCTAGTGTTGTGGCATACCAGTTTGATGTGTTCAGCGCTCTTGTGCTCGAGGTCTCGGCCGAGGCGGCGCATGTCGTCGTGCAGCTTGGCGGAGTGCCGCTCCAGCAGCGCTACCCGCGCCGCGTGCCGTGCGCAAACGTCCTTTAGTCTGTTATCAACCAACATGGAATATAGTGTAGCAACATCTATCTTCACATCGCTACAACAAACAACACTAGTTCCGCCTGCTAACAACAGATGGCGATGTACCTCCCGCGGCAAGCAATCTCCATACAGAACAAAATTGCACCATAAAGGTTCCAGAATTCTCTCTCCAGTAGTTCACCACTTTGGTCAAATATAAGCTTTGACCAAAATCGCCAGCCCCAGGCATGCGGGTTGGGTATCATAGGGCGTAGCTTCTTGCTCCGATGACGCTTCTGCCCGTCATCGGCCAGTCGAATTTAGCTACGCCTTCAATAGTGATGGTTATACCGCCATAAGTCACTTGCCAGAGCTTCGTTTGTTATGCAGGTAAAGGTGGCTTGGAGCGAAAAGATGATAAATCACTCCCTTACCTGCGACTTCTATTTAAGGATGATTCTCATTGGTGCGGGTTGTGCTGCACGATTTATTTACACCGAGTGTTAATTGATTTATATTACATTAAAACAACAATCTATTTAAATTTAAATAAGTATAAGAAACTTCCTTGAAGGCTTCAATGCACACCTGATTTCTCGTTCAACCAGCTCAGCAGAACACTCGCGTTCGGCTTGCGCCCCCTCCATGTGCGAAAGGCGCGCTCCGATCGTCTCCACTTGGTAGCACTATAACCAAACATTTATAAAGAAAATTACGAAAGTTTCAGATTACATGAGGACACTCTTAGACATATACATACATGTAGGTAAAGGTACGGTCAAAAATTGTATGTCTCTGGTTACTTTTGCTTAAGACTACTCAAGGGGATAATAATCATATAGCAAATAACAATAGCGAGCAATAGCGATATAATAAAAACGCATGCATTGATATTTTTTTATACAAATATTGTACATAATTAAAATCACTTAAACATAAAATTATTAAGTCTTAACTCACGATAGAATAGAGTGTTTCCTTCTGGCTTTGAAGATCCCTTTCGACACCGCGCTGTTTTGTATCTAATTTGCTCATCACCGCCTTGGAAGCTAGACAAAGATTATATTAATTTGTCACAATTGTATGTACCAAATCATATTTATTTTATTTGATAACCAACACCATATAGAAGGGTAATATATAAATGTGTTCGAATCTATTTTACCTATTCTACCATTTGACTGCCACAAGAAGCGTGATACCAACCAACACAAACCACACATAGTATACAACAATAAACTGCTTAAAACTCTTTTATCTCAGACTCATTGCTCTAAATTGTCAGTTATTGTGTAGAATGCATGGAAGTATCAAGTACTTCGTACAACAGGAAGGCGCTCTATCTATGCATATTGAAACTAAAATAAAGAAAATGAAACCTTATGTTAAGGTCGTAAGAGTCTTGTTCAAAATAAGTCTTGTCAAAATAAGAACGTAACCAATGAGAGGGAAAATAGTGAACAAAACGTCCCTTTCTAGCAGCGACTAGATTGCTAGATAGAGTACGAAACACCGGACCTGGGCCCCTACCACCAAAAACGAAAACGATCGCTCGCTGAACGGATGGCGTACCTACCCTTGAGCCATGAATCCCTCTCATTTGCCCCCCCCCCCCCCCCCTCCCCCCGTGTTTGAATATACAAACTAAAATTCGTCAAAGTTGATTTTCGTTAATTTAATTCATATATTCAAACACGGAAAGGAATAATGGGAGGGATTGATTTTGCAAAAATACGCAATCCGTTCAACGAACGATCGCTCTCGAACCGGTGGTAGGGGCTCTGACAACTTCACATGACATCGCCGACTTTGACGTTGGTGGCGGGGATTTTTAATTTGTTATATTTTTCTTAATATGTAATTAAAATGGGGAGAATTTGTGTCGTGGGGGCTTGTGAAAGCGAGTATTATCCGGATTGTAGTTTGTATTTTCACAAGTAATACTTTTAAACATAATTTGTTAATGAAGAATTAGGGTGACCATGCATTATTATCCAATCATAAAGTCCGTTGTTTTTTGTATCGGAAAGAGCGTAATCTGTGTCTTTTATTATTTTTGTTTCGACGTAAAGGAACGTACTATATGTACGTTCCGTAATTAAAAAAAACTATAAACATAACTTACCACGCACGTTAATACAATCCAAATAAAGAAATCACTGTGAAAATAAAATTACCATATATGTTGTTCAAGAATTTTATAGCAAACAGCATACATTGTTAGATCCACCACATCCTCCTCAATCTATATTTGAAGATCCTCATGATATTCAATTGGTAAAGGCATTCGCCAATTCATATTTAAATTTACGTTTAACACATAATGCCAAATTAAGATCAGTAAAACATATGAGGAATAAGCTGGGTTTACGGCAGAAACTTCACAAGACTGTCCTCTTTAGTAATATCTGATTTACACTTAAATTTGTCTAATTCATAACTATTTTTGTATGATTTCAGAAAGCTTTAGACTGTATGTAGTTAGTTAAAAATTATAAATGTGATGATAACATTGTAAACACTATGTTGAAAAGAGTAACTACACGAATTTCTTGCCGGTTTCTTATCGGTAGAATGCTGCTTTCCGAACCGGTGGTTTGTAGTTTTGACGATTTGTTAGTGTTTTTAACCGACTTCAAAAAAAGGACGACGACTGAGTTTTTTTTTTGTCAGTTTGTTACCACATATCTCAGAGAGTTGTGAATTCTTTTTTTGTTCGAAAGGGTGTACTTCCTAGTTGGTCCCATTGTCGCCATATTGAAGTCGGTTTCTTTGCAAAAAGAAGTGGTGTTATTTAAAAAACGATTATGAATAAAAAATATTTTGACTTTCAATGTTGGCCTTTTTAGGGTTCCGTAGCCAAAATGGCAAAAACGGGACCCTTATAGATTCGTCATGTCTGTCTGTCTGTCTGTCTGTCTGTCTGTCTGTCTGTCTGTCTGTCTGTCCGTCCGTATGTCACAGCCAGTTTATTCCGAAACTATAAGAGCTACATTATTGAAATTTGGTACGTAGATGTATTCTGTAAACCGCATTAAGATGTGAAAATAAAATCAGAAAAAAATCCAAAATTTTTGGGGTTCCCCATACATAGAACTGAAACTCAAAAAATTTTTTTTCATCCAACCTATACGTGTGGGGTATCTATGAATAGGTATTTGAAAATGATGTTGAGGTTTCTAACAACATTTTTCTCTTAACTGAATAGTTTGCGCGAGAGACTCTTCCAAAGTGGTAAAATGTGTGTCCCCCCCCCCGTAACTTCTAAAATATGGGCATGATAAAACTGAAAAAAATATATGATGTGTATTACTATAAAAACTACTAACGAAATTTGGTTTGAATGAAATCTAGAGAGTAGTTTTTTTTTAAACGTCATAAATGAAATTACCTAATTTTTTTCATTCAATCAGTGGTACGGAACCCTACGTGCGCGAGTCCGACTCGCACTTGTTTTTGTACGTATGTATTGTCATTGTCCTTAAATCATATTTTAATATAGTCACCCTATTCAGAGAGAGACAAAAGGGACATGCACTGTGCTTTCGTTCGGCTTCGATTTTCCGACAACAGCTTGTTCCTTATATATTACTTCTATGGTAGAATGTTATCAAGATGAACATAACGAAGAAAGACAAAGTGCAGTTCGCAAACTAGAACCCGAAAAAATTTTGTCTATATAAAAGTCCTCAAGCCATTTGAAACTAGGTACATACTTCGTACTTACTTAGTACTTACCAAAAAGGCCCAATATACGAAACAAAAAATAATTATATCTACCAAAACATACTACATAGCAGAATTCTTCACTGTCCTCTCTCTCCAGCCTAAACTTTAATATACATCATAGTTCCAAATTAAATAATACGAGTATGTGTCTCTTGTCTCAGTTCAGTCATATTCAATGTTTGAATATGATTAAACAGTGATGAGAAATACAGAGATAGGAAGCTGTATAAATAATTGTGAACCAATAGTTCCAACAAATATAGCCACTGAATTTTGATCAAATTGCGACCAAAATCTAAGTTTGCCAATACCAATAAATATTTGTGTTGTTTAGAATCTCCGGCTATAACTACAAGTTTTTTTGACTTCGCCAATTAGATGTTTATCGAACTATGAGGACTCGAGAAATAAGTCGTACGATATGATGAGATTTTTCCGGATTCTACTCCAAACTAAACTAAGTGCATCAACATCTGTGCGGGTTGTACCCTTCAGCTGCATATGGAACAGTTTCTCCTCGTTCTTGAGGGCCAACAGTTTCTGCTGCTCCACGAACGAACAATGCATGGCGCGTTGCTGGTTTACCGTCAACTGGCTGGCGTAACGCTCTTCTTCCTAAGGTTAAAGGCGGATTGAGGTCTGACTAATATTCCAGGTCTTGTATTACATCACATACAAAGCCTACACGGGCAACGCTCCTGTGACTCCTCTGGTGTTGCGGTATCTATGGGCTTAAGTCACTTACCATCAGGTAAAAAAAATGGAGGCGCCGGTATGGTGACATTGTGATAATACTTCTGTGGCTTACTATGACTTTTCCTATAAATGTTTATAGGGGTAGTCGTAGCTTTGATGTTTACAACACAGAAGGCA
Source organism: Conogethes punctiferalis (assembly GCA_031163375.1). Taxonomy (NCBI): domain Eukaryota; kingdom Metazoa; phylum Arthropoda; class Insecta; order Lepidoptera; family Crambidae; genus Conogethes; species Conogethes punctiferalis. Next base: position 13,958,794 of record CM062078.1, read on the forward strand.
ACTTTCTGTATTCATTCTCGAAGAATAACCTAAGATTACACTAGAGAATCAGTTCACCATGATCAGCCTATCGAAGTCCACTTCTAGACATAATTCATAATAAAAGTTTATTCCTATAAATATTATATTAACTTATTATTTTACAACACGAGAAAGAAGAGTAGAGGACTGAGATATTAGAGGACATTAATAATAACGATTTCTTTACAGCTCCATTCTTTAACCAGGAACTACTTACAGAAAAAAAATTAATAACTTGACTTACATTCAACATATCCTCAAGCTCCCTAGCTCGTTTTTCAGACGATTTCGACCTGTCTAAAGAGTCAGTTAATTTTTCTTTTAGCTCTTTAATCTGAAAAGAAAACATGTCTAAAGGTCTCTGCCCACTACACCGTATCATACCATGGCCGTGCTATGAACGTGTCAAGCACGGAAGGTAATACGATACGGCTTGCTTTGCCCACTGAAACGAGTCGACGGCGTTTAATGCCCGTATGATGCCCGTATGATGCCCGTATGATGCCCGTATGATGCCGGTATGGTGTCCGTATGCAACCCGTATGATGCCCGTTTGATGCCGGTATGGTGTCCGTATGCAACCCGTATGTATGGAACTAACATGGTATAACCCAGGTAAATTGAAATGATATAAGCTCTTATGTGTGCATCTAAATATTTGTGTACAATTAAATTTGCTAAACTCAGAGAAGGCATTTGAGACGCGTTTATAACGGTCCTTATACGCGGTTATAACCCGTATTATCACCGTTTTGCTGCCGGCACGCATCGGTTTGGCACCGTCGCGTGCCGTGCGCGGAGCGTACCGCCACGGGCAAAATATTCTCGCCGACAATTCTGAACTGTCCGTGCATGGCACGCGACGGTGTTGTTCGGTGACGGAACGGTCTAATGGGCATCGTCTCATAGTTTTCAATACAAAGAATACTTTTTTGTCTGACACGTTCATAGCACGGCCATGGTATGATACGGTGTAGTGGGCAGACTCCTTTATGAATAAAAATTTAAGGCCATATACATACATGTACTCAAATCTGAAACACTATTGTTGAAGAAATTAAGAAAAACTGAGATTCAAGACATAGCTGATGTATGGTCCAAATCGACTAGCTATGCCAAAACGCTAGAATAAGGGATGCTTTTTCACCAGAGATGTGTACCAGCTATACTGTGAGAATGTTTAAAACTACGCTACCGGACTACTATGAGTCCATCCAGTGGCGATACTATAGGATGGCAAACCGGCTGAATTGTCACGTGCCCCAAACCCGAGAGGGCCCCAGCTCAGAGACCATAGGCTCATTAATGGCCTGTATGTGGCCTGTATGTATTTTTAACTGGAAAGGAGGCCCTCCTAAGAACTTTCCACTTGGCTTGGATGATATAGTTACCCCACTGGGACCTTTTCTACATGCATTGCCAGTAAGGGCATAGAGTTCAAGGGTTATTTTATTACGTTTGAGATTCCATCGACTCACCTTATTGTTTATGGTCTGAAGCGCGACGTCCTTTCGGTGCTGGTCGTTCATGATATGCCGGTTTTCCATATGAAGCTTCTCGAGTGTTCCTCGCATATTGCTTAGCTCGCGTTGCAGGCAATGCATCTAAAAATATAACTCATAGTATCACTGACTTCGTCAGATGGCATACTACACATGTCTACCATCTAGTTATGGCTGCAAATAAATCTTAGTTTAAATTATTTGAAAGTGCAATATATGGCTCGTATTAGAACCAACACAATAGACTAGACATCAGATAGTGTGATAGATCCAAGAATCAGTGGAAAAAATCCAAGTCAAGCAGGTTTAGCTCTGTGCGCATTAAACCTATAAGAATTACATTATAAGGTTAGCAATTTACTAAAGCTGTGTTAAATGAAATATACTGTACTTTCGGGGACCAATGAGAGATGTTAATTTTAGCCTTCCTTCACGAATAAATAAATAAATCAGCTCCTGGTACACGAGCCGCATCTGGCTCAGCCGCTGCATCATGGCGTTGTGTTGCTGGTCGCAGCAGGCTCGCTGCTCCGCTACACAATACCTCGCTGTCCAGGGACGCGTTCTGCTCCATCAGCTCCTGGTACACGAGCCGCATCTGGCTCAGCCGCTGCATCACGTCGTTGTGTTGCTGGTCGCAGCAGGCTCGCTGCTCCGCTACACAATACCTCGCTGTCCAGGGACGCGTTCTGCTCCATCAGCTCCTGGTACACGAGCCGCATCTGGCTCAGCCGCTGCATCATGGCGTTGTGTTGCTGGTCGCAGCAGGCTCGCTGCTCCGCTACACAATACCTCGCTGTCCAGGGACGCGTTCTGCTCCATCAGCTCCTGGTACACGAGCCGCATCTGGCTCAGCCGCTGCATCACGTCGTTGTGTTGCTGGTCGCAGCAGGCTCGCTGCTCCGCTACACAATACCTCGCTGTCCAGGGACGCGTTCTGCTCCATCAGCTCCTGGTACACGAGCCGCATCTGGCTCAGCCGCTGCATCATGGCGTTGTGTTGCTGGTCGCAGCAGGCTCGCTGCTCCGCTACACAATACCTCGCTGTCCAGGGACGCGTTCTGCTCCATCAGCTCCTGGTACACGAGCCGCATCTGGCTCAGCCGCTGCATCATGTCGTTGTGTTGCTGGTCGCAGCAGGCTCGCTGCTCCGCTACACAATACCTCGCTGTCCAGGGACGCGTTCTGCTCCATCAGCTCCTGGTACACGAGCCGCATCTGGCTCAGCCGCTGCATCACGTCGTTGTGTTGCTGGTCGCAGCAGGCTCGCTGCTCCGCTACACAATACCTCGCTGTCCAGGGACGCGTTCTGCTCCATCAGCTCCTGGTAAACGAGCCGCATCTGGCTCAGCCGCTGCATCATCCCCATGTTCTCGCGCTCCGCGTCCAGATTGTTCCCGCGCTGCTGGTCGCAGAAGGATTGCTGTTCGCGACATTGCTCCGCTATGTTGTTCGCTTCTGTGTCCAGAACTGCATAGTCCTGTATGATGTATGTTAATAGTAAAAACAACACTTCTATCCCATACAAAAAATACAAAGTAAGAATGAACGAATAACAAATTAAGGTGTTTAATGACCGATGTATGATAGAAATGCGAAGTTAAATATGCCTCTTATTAATTGTAAGTATTATACACACAGACCAAATTATACTGAAAGAAGCTTTTCTTTCATCAAAAATGTTCTGAAAAAAAAGGAGAAAAAAGAAATAATGTACATATGTAGTAATAATAACAATGTATCTAATTAGGACGTTTTGACAATAAAACCTAGGCAAAATAATTACAAATCTAATAATTTTTTAGATAAACTAAGAGCCTAGTTCTTTCATAACTAGGCTCTTAGTTTATCTTATTTTAAGTAAGCACTGCCGAAACTCACCTCTCTGATATGCCGTATGTCCGTGTCCCGTTGCCTCAGGTTCTCGACAGCACTAGTCCACATCATCATCATCTGCTTCCTCTGCTCCATACCTTCCATCACCTGTATTTTTGTTTACAAAAAACAATACTACTCATAAATAGGGAAAATTATAAATACACAGTAAAATGGAATGGACTTAAATATTGAATCAAAATATTGCTTTCTTATTACAAATAATGCTATGTGTTGTTTACCTGAACAGAGATTCTTTCACAAGCCCTTTCTTCAGCACTTAGGTTGGACACTAGTTGCGCTAGTCGCTCATGCATGCGGTCATATTCCAACTTCAACTTCTGCCTTTTGGTTTCTAATCCCTGAAAAATTAAGTAGGTAATACATTCTTAACATTGAATCATCAAATTTTCATTCAAAAGCCTTCATAAAACTCCTCATTAACCCCAGAGGAAATATTTTCTGTAGTGTGATGTTAAATAATATATTTTTAAAAGTATGCATATTCATATTCATTTTATATCATAACGGAACCAGCTATATAGTTTTTCATATATTCAAAGCAATAAAAATGGTGTGCTATAAGAAAATTTGCCACATTGTTTGCAACCATATTTCATAGCTCCATCACCATCACATCCATGCATAAAAATAGAGAACATATTATAAACAATAGCTACCTTAGCTTTGGATAGATCTTGCTTGGTGAACTGCTCAATAGCACTAATATCGCCCGCACTACGCTCCAGGGCAGCGCGCCATTCTTGCAGAGCCCCACGCTCACCACACACCTCACCCTTGAGAGCATCAGCCTTCTTTAATAGACGGGCAATATTTACTGAAACAAACAATAAATAATAGACAACAATGTTTCATTGTCAGTTACATTTACTTACATAAACCAATCAACGAAATCGGATTTAAGATGTTCGCCCTAAATGGCGAACAACTGGAGAGGCCTATGTCCAGCAGTGGACTGCAATAGGCTGATGATGATGATGATGACATCATAAATTAATTAATGGGATTCATATGCAACACATAAATAATAAAATGGACTACATACTGTTTATAAAAGGCACCATTTCATATCAAAATGTACCATTTATGAAATACCTTGAAGTCTATCAATGCGCAAGTTAATATCCTTGCTTTCTTTGTTGCAGTCTATCACATCCCGGTCGAGTCGGTCGGCCTCGTTACATGATAACTGCTTTAACTTCACCTCTTGCTCCAGCTGCTGCTTATGAGCAAATAGGAGGCGCTGTAATATGATGAAGAAACCACAAATAAATAGACATTAGGCATCATATACAATAACCATGGGATGTAGTAAGTAGTAAGCATTTCTTTTATATGGAAATCAGAAGCAATGAAGGTACCACTAATATGCACTTAAAATTTTCATGATTTCAAAAAATATTTCTTCTCTTACTGGAGTTACTGGCCATGTTCATAGTTTACCTAAAAGTTTGAGCAACTCAGAATATGATAAGGTAAAGGTATGTTATCCATGACTCCTACTTCTTAGTCATGGTCATTATCAGTCTACATGTGCAAGAAATTCTATTTAAAAACAAAAGAATGAATTTCTTAGAAGCTCGGAAGTTTGATGCCAATGGTAGAATTTATTTTTATTTTATTTTTTATTTAATCTTTATTGCACATAAAGTTTGTACAAAAGGCGGACATAATGCCGCGTAGGCATTCTCTACCAGTCAACCATTGGGCTAAGCAGAAACAGTAAGAAGTAGTGTGCTACAAACAAATAGGTAAGTATGAGACTTTTAGGAAGACCCAAAACAAAAAGGACTAATAAAGAAAGAAAGAATTTACTATGGGCCAGGACAATAAAGCTATAAAAAACCTACACAGCTGCACACTTTTTACTAAATTTGGCTACTTAAAAGGTATGTTGTGTTGAGTTGGTGTCATGCTACATAGAGGGTATCATTGTATGGAAAACAAGCTAAACCAACCAAAGTCAAGTGATATCGACGCTATAAGAAATTTTTCATTAAATCGAGTCATGTTTATGGAGTTTGCACTGTATTTGAAATAAATTATGCTAATCTTATTTTTAAAATTACACACTGAAAGAGAACAAAAGCAAATAGATTAGCTTTCTAATGTTTCTTTACCGTATTTTCTTGATATTCTGTGTGAACATGTTCCTTGTATTTATTGAGATCATCGCGCTTCTGGTTTTGCAGTATTAGTGCTTCTTTCAAACGCTGAATCTCATTTTGTCTGAAATGATACATTCAGCACACTCGTTTGAAAGTTGTACACAACAAAGAAAATAATCCAAAATTAACAAAAAAACAGACAGCTTCTCATGAATATCATAAAATAAGAATCTGATGAACAAGTAGGTATTTGTAAATCGGAATCAGATAAGACACCCAACACAAAGATCCCACTCACATTTACATTACTCACCTCGATATCAAGAGTGTTTCTAAATTCTGATTATCTGGATTAGCTAAAGGTATCCTTGTCCCTTGATTCCACCCCAGCTCTTCCAAGAGCTGTGCCATATAACGGGGCACTGCTACTTGTTCCCCCATTTTGCACACGAAATTAAAACTTTCAATAGAATAAACCCTTTCCAAAAGCTATCAAAACGGATAAAACATTTATTTGATCAATACAAACAACAGAAACCAACAAACAAATTGACCGCCATATTTTCAAAATAACAAATGACAGATGACAGGAGATATGTCAAACGCACAATTTTTTTTTTAATGGCTTTGCACAACGCACCCTTCACACCCCACAGCAAGTATGTAGTGATGTCCAATAAAAACCGATAAATCATCAAACATATTTTAAAAAAGGTCAATTCTTACACCAATTTTTTTTACACCTATTTATTATTTAGAAGCTTTATTAAGTAATTTGGCGCAATTGTAGGTTGTTCATCATCATCAGCCCACATCAGTCCACTGCTGGACATAGGCTTCTCCTAATGTTCGCCACCTTGATCGATTTTGGGCCTCTCGCATCCAGCATTTGCCAGCCGTCCTGCACAAATCGTCACTCCACCTGGCCTGAGGGCGTCCTACATTACGTTTGCCGAGACGCGGTCTCCACTCCAGAACTCGTTTACCCCAACGATTATCGGTTCTGCGGCTAATATTCTAATATTATTATTATTTATTTATGTTTTTACATTTTCTCCCATTTCTGAGGATTTTTCAATTTCGCGGGCTTGTGGCCAAAACGAAAAGAAATATGGTAATGGTAAGGTAGTCTAGAAAGAGCTAGTCGAGCGTGAGGAATTTTCGTACAAGTCTGCAGGTATTTAAAATAGCGGCTTTTTGGAGAAGAAGGAAAGTGAGAGGGTGAATATCAAGGGTCTTATTATTATTATTAATATGGCCAGCCCACTACCACTTCAGCTTACTAATCCGTTGAGCTATGTCGGTGACTTTGGTTTTCTTAGTGGCAGCTTCGTAGAGACATCTCATCACTTGGATGTATCGCCAATCTACTTGGCATCGCTGCAGGGACTCCAGAACAGACCAAATTTCCACCGAGTCAAAGGCTTTCTCATAGTCCACAAATGCCAAATGTCTTCTGTATAATTTGCCACACTGTGTGGATGTGGTCTATGGTGCCGCATCCGCTTCGAAATCCAGCCTGTTCCGGCGGTTGGAATTCGTCGAGTCTTCGCGCAGGACGGTTCGTGATCACTCTTGAAAACAGCTTACATAGACGTGGCTTAGAAGGGAAATGGGTCTATAGTTCTTCAATAGGGTTTTGTCTCCCTTTTTGACAAGAACAGGACAACCACACTCCTAGTCCACGCCTCCGGGGTTCTCCCTTCACGTAGGACAACGTTAAAAAGCTTTTCGAGCTCCCTCAGTACGGGTTTACCTCTGGCCTTTATAAGCTCCGTTGTAACGCCATCCTCTCCAGGGGCTATTCAATTTTTAAGCTGCCCACGAGCGATCCCGATTTCGTCAATGCTGACTTCTGGCAAGTCTTCGGTGAAATGGCGTGTTAATGTGGCTCTAGTATCTTCATTTTCGGGATCAGGTCGAGATGCATGCGAAGCGTATAACCGGCCGTAGAAATCTTCCACTTCCGAAAGGACCTATGGCTTGGAGGCATCAACTTCTCCACTTGTTGTGGTCAGCTTGGTCACGTGGCTTCTTCCAAGAGATTGTACAAACACCTTAGACCCCCGATTTTGTTCAATAGCTCTTTTAATCAAAAGAGAAGCGTCGGAGGTCCCGTCGCACAAGCTTATTGATCTCTCGGTTTAGAGTCCGTTTTCCTGACGAAGTGATTGAGGCGGGGGAGGGGGGCTCAATCACTAATTTCAATTTGGCACACGATGGATCAAACACCCTGTATACTAAAAAACGTAACACCAATGTATAACGACATATAAAAAATTATGAAGACTGGACACCCACTTAGGAATCCGTTCCGTACCCATTTATCTACCTATGCATCTACATTAATAGCATATTGTCATTTGGTTTATAAGAATATATAAAGTTTATTATGTAGGTACGTGGACATGATTGAGTAAACAGAATATTGCAGGACCCTGGAATTGTCACTTGCAGTCAATTCACACCGGTCATAAACTCGTCTCAAACTCAAACAAATAGATTACAAGAGACCGAAGACGATTTTCAAAAGTTCATTTCTAAATTGACCCGATCGGGAGGCGAATCTCGTAACTTCGGTTTTAGTCTTAGCGCGCTAACCGTTGCGCTACCGAGGATGTCGACTGTGATAGTGCCAGTGGACAATATTGTCTGGATTTATACCTAAGCAACAGCCAACAATTACCTACGCGTTTCTTTATACGAGACCTAAGCTTTTTCCCACTTACTTGTATCGAAAAGTAAAATATTGAGCCAAAACTACGTTGTATAACTTCTACGGCATAACACTGTGTTTGTAGAAACAAGTACCTAGGCAAGATTTTAGATATGATGGTCATTATTATTATTATTTCGCTCAATAAATTAATCGATGCCTAAGTTCTACCTTTACTACTCTTATTTATTTTATGATGCTCATTACTGCATAGCATATTCAGTCAACTCAGGCTTTATTATTTCATGTTAGAGTACTAATTATTCCTCTATGTATTTATTCCTCTATGTTATTTCCCCAAAGGAGTTCCTTTGGTACAAATTATGTTGAAACTTACTTTTTTTACCTTTACACTGACTTAACGATACTTTTTATCTTAAAAAATAATAAGTAGGATAATTTCGATTATTGTAATTGACTAAAAATTACACGTTTCTTAATCTTTATTAATTATTAACCCTTTTTTGTATGTGAATTTTTTAGTTTTCTCAAATAATTGTAGATTACCTAGGTATACTCGTACATTCCTTGCAAGTAAATTATGAATAAGTATTCATAATCTGTTAATGCAATTCACTGACGATTCAAGCACACTGCGCTTGAATCAGTTAATGTTGTAAAATTTCTTGAAATGACGCCAAAAATATAATGTTCGAAGTCTTCCAAAAATAGCCTGTTAGCTTTAGTTTCGCGCTATCGTGTTAGCATGAGGCCGACTCCGTTAATACAAACTATAACATCATCTTTACTTGTATTTGAAAATGAGTGCCACAGCGGCTTTTTTGCCTTGTCCTATATGTGCCCATAGTGGAGTGTTTGAAACTGTTCAATCGCTGAGGGACAGATTAATATACGTCTCAACAAACAAAATGTTATGCCCAGTGTGTCAAGAGGAAGTGACAGGATTGGATAAACTCACTATTCATCTATTTACGCATGTGAAAATTATATCAAAAAAGAGCTATCCTGATAAACAAAACTGTAAGGATATCAAAAATAAAATCAAAGATGAAAATCAAGTTATTCAGCAACAGCAGAATCAGCCCAAATCATCGGCTGCTAAAAATAAAACTACAACTTCTGCCGCCATAACTCCTATGAAATATGTAAAGATATATCCCAAATTGCCAACTATTTCTCTAAATACTATACCTGTAATAGATGTATCTCGAGGGTGTTTAAATGAGTGTGGAAAAACTGTTTCCGTGCCAACCTTGAAATCGGAAGCAACAATAATACCAGCTAATACTACATGTAACATATGTGGTTTGCAGTTTGTGGATACGGATATACTGAGGATGCACAAATGTTTAATACATAATATAGACGAAGGTTCTAATCAAAATTTTACGCATTATCAATGCCATTTATGCCCAAAAAATTTTAAAATGAGAGGATCTTTAATGGTTCATTTGAGAGTAGCACATTTCGGGTTTTTATCAGGTAATTATCCATCTGAAAGTAACAAGGAAAAGTTGGAGGGACCATCTGCAGACTCTAGTGATACAGATAAATGTATAAGTTTGGAAAGAAGTGACAATAAACAATGGCAATGCGATGTGTGTAGGAAATGTTTTACAACGAAATATTTCCTGAAGAAACATAAACGTCTTCATACAGGTTAAATAAATTGGTGTTAGTTTGGAGGTAAATTGTACTAACAGAAAATAATAATATTAATATCATTTTTAAATTATTTTATTGTGTTGGAAAATGCCTTCATCAGCAATTAACAGTTTAACTTACATAATTTAATAGACATTATTTTGGCTTACATCAGTGCTGATATTTTAAAAGTTTCAAAATGAATGAAATAAATAAATGTTTATGTGTATGATTGCTAATTTTTATCTTTTTATGTCTTTTTTCAGGTGAAACCCCGTACGCTTGTTCTCAGTGTAATAAAACTTTTACATTTCAACAATCTTACCACAAACATCTTCTATATCATAATGACGAAAAACCTCACACGTGTAGTTACTGCGGAAGAGCTTTTAAAGAACTATCCACTCTTCATAACCACCAGCGGATACATACTGGCGAGAAACCTTTTTCTTGTGAGACTTGTGGTAAGTTTAAGGTACAAATAATTGTTATTAACAGGGTACTAGATCATTAAATCCCTACCGACCGAATATGGACAGTGGACACATTACCTACAATATATTTTATAGGTAGGTATATACCAATATTGTTTCTGGCATGTGGGGTACATAAAGTTCTAATGTAAATTGGCAAACTATAAACAGTTGAAGCCTTTGTTAGAACGTAATTAAAGTTGTTATGTAAGTTAAGGAAAGTTTGGGTAAAAAGTCAATAAAGATGCATTTCAAACGAACTGCAGATGCACACATACATCTTTAAGCTTTCAACGTATTCGAAATAATAATAATTACTTCGTTCTCATCAAACCCCCTTTTATAAAATGTTGAATTTTTATGTCTCCATTTATATATTGAATAAATAATATTGTTACAGGCAAGTGTTTCCGTCAAAGAGTTTCATATTTAGTACATAGACGTATACATACGGGAGTCATGCCTTACAAATGCACGGCATGTGAAAAAAGTTTTCGATATAAGGTGAGATTTTGTTGACCATAAAACTGTAGCAAAGCAGCTACATTTTTTTAAATATATAAGGAACATTCACGTTGACCTGACTTCACTTTATAGTCTAACTTACGTTTTATATCCATGTAAAAAAGTAATTCATGTGAGTTAATATTGTAAAATATCTTCTTTATAACAGATTTTTGACAAGAACTCGTAAATTATAAAGTACGAATAAAACTACTAGGATACCATAAGTACCATACTGACTACCACCAGGGTATTGATTCAGAAATCTTCGGTAAAGGAAACGAACCCCGCGCGTAGAAATAAAAATCGCATCGTGTCTACTCATAACAACTTTGGGATACGACTCGGTTGTCGCAATCCCGACCGGGGGACACACGCGAAATGCAGTGTAGGTTCTTAATAAATAAAACAAATAATTTTAAAATAACAGTTGATATCCTCAATTATTGCAGGTATCACAGAGAACCCATAAATGCCAGTCCAAACCTCCTGGAACTGTCGTTCGTCAAACCGGAAATCTGGTAGAGAAACTTAAAAAGAAACACACGACTTCTGAAACAGAGGCTATTGAAATTGCAAGTACTGAAAGGGAACCCAAGCCCCTTTTTCCAGAAGTGTCCGAAGCAAATGCAGAATTAGTGCGTACCGGAGCAAAACTTTCTTTAGAAGACATGGAATCTGACAATTTCACTTTACTAGCAGAAAATTTTGAATTGAACAATAGTCAAAATAAGGGATCACAATCTTGTACAATGATTTCAGATCATATTAATGTTATAGATTCGAACCTCGACGAATTAATAGATGCGATTCCCAACTTAGACAAAAATATACCTTCTCCGTCAGAAATACTTAAAAACTTGTGTTTATCGAAAGAAGAAAATTACGTAGGAATCTCCCAAGAACCTGCAGATGATAAACATTATGAATTGTATCCTGATTTTACCACGCTTATGTAGATTATGTATCACATTATACATAAACGATTCGATTTTCAATAAATTATGTTATAATAAACCCTAATACCTTTTTTATTTTATTAATTTATACCTATCCCTGTTGCATTATCTCCGTGATTACCGTATTATTGCAGGGGGAAGGTTTGAATATAACCAATTATAGCTGGCAGGTTACTTTTTGATAAATTTTTAAGACTTCAAGAAGTTAACCTGTATCCAATCGCAGATCGCAAGAGATATAGGTATTCAGATTATTTATAAAAGAATTCAAGAAATTAGAGTGGGTATGTACTTTCACCGAAATTACCCACACACAGGTTATCTAAACATGCATATTTTCTTGACAAAACTCAAAGATGCATGCGAATTCACTAAATCTGATTAAAACTTATGTCTTACGTGATTAGAACGCCTTGATTTTGTGATGGTATTAAAGCTATAGAAATATTTTAGTGATATTTTACAGTTTGCTACCAATAGTACCTACAACAAGAGACTAAAAGCGCCACCTATAAGCATGTTTCATGAACATACGAATCGGCACATATTTTTTCGGAAAATATCGGTTTTACAGTTAGCTTGCCTTGGTTTTGCTTCAACGAGAAAAAAAACACAAAAGAGTTTTGAGCAAAACCAGCTGTTTTTGTTCTCCTCGCAGTGCTTGAAAATCAGTGAAAATCAGTATGGATCAAAATTAAATAGTGTCATTTCATCTTGAAACGGTGACATTTTGTGGACTGGATGTGATTTCTTTGAAATTCAAACAGAGTGAATAATTAATCGATTTGAATTTCTGTGAAACGTCACACACGCTAATGGACTGCGTTTTTAGCCATTTATTACGTCTTATTTGAGGTACATGCAATGTGTGTAAATTAGGCCAACAGGCGAAGTTCCTCACGGCGTACCTTCTGTTGGATATTTCATAAATGTAAGTAGGTACCCTGAATATTATCTCGAATGCTATATTTTTTCTTTCTATTATGTAGATACCTACGTAAGCTCAAAGCAGTAATATGAAATTGGTCTATTTACTAGAAGGTCATGATGTAACAGTAGTTTTTAACAACTTCCTTTTCTTTACAATACCTGGTGACCTAATATTTTCAGTTTTGACATGATTAGATAAATTTAGAGAACAAAAAACTTATAGCTAATTTAAACATTAACAATACAGACAACATTTATTTATTTATCTTCCCATGTTGGTGAAATAGGTATGTAGGTATCTATTTTGTTACTACTATTGAAAATTGTTCTAATGAACTATTGAAAAAAAAATTGTATCTAAATAAAAAAAATTATACATTTACACAATTTTTAGAACACTAATAAATACCTACTTCAGTTCAACATAATTATTAGCTTGTTTTGTTGTAGTGCATAAAATTTAAATAAAGAAAAAATTTTAGTTGTGTTGTGATCATACTAAAATAAAATAGGCATTATTTATACTATGTCACTATCTCAGTGTGTGAGGTGATGGTAAACAATGTTTGTGATAATTATGTTAACATTCAGTTCTTTTTGTATAAGGTTATTTATTTAAACTTTGATTTCTTTTCTTTGTTGTCCTATTTTCAGTCTGCCATCTTGCCTTGCATCAGTTTCTATTTTGTGTACTAATATTTTATTTCTTCTTACTTCCATAATTCTTTCAAATAATTGACTATGTTTCATACATGAGTATAGAAAATAAATTAAGGATAGATTATGAAATCTTATGTTATCCCCTTTTAGGAAGTGATACAGCAAAGGTAGGAATTGCTGAACTTTTTTTTTAATAATAACACACAAAACACACCTCACTTATATTAGTTTTATAATAAAAGAGATGTTTTGAGATACAATAGTATAGTCAATTCTTACTGTGTGTGCTGAAAAAAAATTATTTAAATGTTGCTTATTGTAATAAAAAGCTATAAACTTATTAAAATAATTATTAATCTCACAGTATGGCAAGAGTTGAATATTTCGTCCCCATACAAAGTCTATTGCCCCTTTTTACTCCCTACTCTCATATGGAATAGTATCACTCTTTCTCCCTGGAATACGCTCTCACAACAACAAAAGTGATTTTATTACCGCTTTTTCCCGATATTAAAACTTTGCTGATTTTTTTTTGCAGCACACTATTGTGACCTCCCTTTGTCTAATGAAAAGAGTACAAAACCGCAGCATAACAAATAGGTATCAAATCCATCATTTGTCTGTTGCCACTGCCTCTGCTGGCTAGTAAATTATTCTTGCAATGGTTGTATTTTGTTGTTTGATTTGTCATCTGCAGTCAGTCGCCATACTATGTTCAGATGTGTTGAGTGAAGATGACGGTTGTAGACAAATAACCATTGTCTCTCTGTCTACTTGGGTATGTGGCTTCTTTTCAGTCTTTCCATCACAACATCATTATCTAATCCAGAGGCAAGTGGATTTGGGTGGAGGATGAGTCGCTTGACATGCTGTTTTTTGTAGTGCTCTATTTAACTTTCAGGTACTCAGTATATCCTTGTTTCTCATATACCAGGGAGTGTTGCAATGTGACGAGAATTTTATTAAATCTTGTCAAAGATATTGCATCTCGAAATTTCAAACAGATCTGACCCCAAACATTGGTTCCCCTTTTTACCCCTTTAGGAGGGTGAATTTAGTAAAATCCATTCTTCATGGTGGTACATGTTACAAAGTGAATCTACAAGTGTAGAGAAATCATGTTTTCAGTAAATTTTCTTGGGCATTGATGAGTCAGTCAAGACAATAACAAAGCATAATGTAATTCATGTTTTGGAAGGGCTATACTTGGTATCTCATAAAGATAGAAGATATACATCAATATTTAGGAGGTATGAGACTGGCATATCCGCCAGAGAACGAAAGGTATTGTATAGCCCAAAGGCTTGATACACATAGAGGCAGTGGGCTGGTGATGTCTGCTGTAGAACTGAATATTATTGGATTGGACACCACTTTTAGGTAGTGTATGTTCGACGCCCCACAACCCATTGGCCTGATGATCTTAGAAGAATTGCTGGCATTAGCTGGAAGCTCATTAAATATAATACAAAAATTAATATTATATTAAATGGGCGGGCTGTAATATTTGCTTTTTCTTTTACGCTTACGACACCTTATGCCGCATCGTCGATTGTCATCTTATCGTCCGATGTTCGTCAGGAAAAAACGTATTTAGTTAGACAATAGGGATGTTTCCAGAGTCAAAAATAATTACATTATATTTAGTCCGTATTTTAGATTATAAAAATATATTGGACAAAATAACAAAGATACAAGGCAACAAAATGTAGGAGTGGGGGTCTTTGACGGCACTCAGTGGCGAAAAACTCCTACTCTCTGACGTCACGCGTAATTTTGACGGGCTATATCTTTTCATTCAGTAATTTTCGGTGTTATTTACAAATGAAAAAATGCGTCTCTTATTTTTGAACACTCATCTACTTAATATCCGGATAGAGACAGATTGTAATATAGAAAAAGAAAAAAAAAATTTGAACAATCTGGATATAGGCCTCTCACAAATCCATCTGTAATGGGCGGTTGAAATCTGCCCAAATCCACCACACTGCTACGAGTGTATAAAGTCATGGTCCTCTATTAGTACTGTTGGGCTCCTTAAATGTGAATTTCTTGTCAAAAGTATCCAATAATTTAAGCTCTGCAACGAGCTCCCAGTCGCGGCACCTCCTAATCGCTACCGCTTGTCCTTCTTCGTGCCTGAACTGGACGTGGCCTAAAGAGACTTCTTTCTTCTTGGTAGGCGTGGCTTGGCTGTGCCCCTGGCATTGCAGAGTCTATGAGCGGCGGTTACCGTTCTCTTCTCTTTTTGCTAATGCAGTGATCGACTAATCTCTACAATTCGCTGCATAACTGAACTGATTTTAATGAAACCTTTCAGTAATACAGCTCATACATCAGATTAATACAAAGATTATGATTTATAAGAATATCCACGACGAGAGCTGAACCGCGGGCTGCAGCTAGTTCAAATACATGTAAGGGATATGTAGGTATAGTATAGTAGAGAGGCGCACTAAAAGCAAACAGCCGCTGACTGTAGTCCTCATGGGGCCACGACATTAATGTAAAGACGTAGATACTATGTAGCGAGTTACACAGGGTAGCGTCGTATCTCCTAAACTGTAAATTATTTGGTATAGAGTAAGTCCAGGACTTAGTAATAATCAGTAAGTGAGTACACTTTGGATTAAGTAATTAATTTCCCTAATTTCGTGGGTCATTCCATCAATATCCTGATGAAATAACGCTTGTTATTTTACAGTTTGTTATGTCTGTACTTCAAATTGGCTTCTATTGAAGTTAATCCTGTTATAATTTGTTCAGATTGTTTTATGTAAGTACTATTTAACTTTGTTTTACGTTTTAATTTAATTTAATTATAGCCAAAAATAGTCGTCCCTCGTATAATCTATCTAGCTTGTGCTTAAAAAAGGCAATCAATAGTTATTATGTTGTGTTGTGCCTAGCCTACTCATTACTGAAAACGATGTTGCTATGGTTCTAGTACAGTTGCATTAACAGTAAAATCCCGTTTTGTCTTTTATTAATTTATTAAGCAGGTCGGTTTGCAACAATCGGGCCAGCTGTAAATAGCATGTGATCTAATTATTACTCTAGCATAATACCTAGGTACAATTTCGGGCCAATAATGCTTATCATAATCTATTGACAATTACACGTAACTATTGGGACTTAGTAACGCACGTTTCAGCCAGCTGTTTAACGTGCTGTTGGCAAATGTTATCTTGACATATATTACACAAGAACACACAACGATAACGTATCACTGCAATTGCAGCCATTTTGTGGAATAGATCAACAATATTTTAACATCGCATTTATTTCCCACGTATTTAAATTATAGTGTTGTTTTAGTTAATATTATCGTCATCAGCCTGCATACGTTTAAACACTTGGCAGGCGGTTTGGGGACCGCAGTAGGTTTTATTTGTACCCAGGTAAACTATGCTGTCCGTATTCCCTTATTAATATGGTTAGTTAATATAGAAGTTCTAAAACTCGAGATGAATGGCGCTTGGCGTCCTTTTGTTTTATTTTATAATTAACATTTAGGACAAACAGGAAACGAGGAATAACAGGAATGTAATAATATTCCTACCAAATAACGCAATAATTATCATCACAGAATTTGTGTTAATGATATTGATGATATAAGTTGAAATTTCTCTAAAACATCAAAGTTGATATTTACGATTTTCATCCCGAAACCCCAAAATCTATCGCAGTTTGTGTGCGATTCGTCTGTTAATAATACGGATCGGTCCATTTTAGTCGGACCTCTGGCTGGCCGAGTAATAATCTCGCTGGTGGCCTCTGTATAAAGAGGTTTGTGCGATGCGCGGATCTATGTTGAATTGGCAGGGGCACAAGGTGGCAGGGCAGCGGCAGACCCGCGTCTGTATCGATCCGTCGCGCCGCCCGCAAGCCCGACACCTTTCATTACCTTCAGCCTCCCTGCAACATCATTGTTGCCTTTCATGTTACCAAAATAAAATGCTAACTTCGCAGCCGCCAATGGCAAATCAAACGATACAGTTTCACTGTTGATCTCTTTAGGATTCGTGCTCCATCCGACTTATCGAGGCCGATCGATCGCCTTATTAATATTCAATTCAAGTACTGTTTGGAAATATTCTGTTTTTTCTGCAGTGTTTTGCTGAGCGCTGTCGTAACAGTGTTTAATTGTATAATAAACACCTTTTATTAATCAATAAAATTCAAAATCTAACTTTAGTAAAAAACGAAGTAGGTACTCTATTGATAAAATTCGTTAAAATTACCTATTTAATGAAAAATATTTTAATGAAAGTCTTGTAAAACTATCTAATACAAGTAGTATGTTTAACTTTGTTGGGTGTCGGTGGCACGTGGTGGTATAGCAATGAATTTACGTAACACGACGCCAGCACAGAAATAGGCACACCACCTGTCTCTCACCATAACGTGGAAATCGTGTCCGCACTCGAATCGAACCCAGTCTCGGATGATGTTTATCTTATCTCCGTACGACTGGAGTACTTAGAAACACAACAAAAGATTGTGTTGTGTGTTCAGTCAAAAACGTTTCTTTAAAACTGACGCGTCGTTTCGTTTAATCCTCAAACTGCTGTGTTGAGTTTACAAACAATGTATCGAATGATTGTGTTAGCAATATCGCGTATAGGCATTAGAACCCGCAGATGAGATACTAACACAATAATGGCCTAGTTGCGCATATTGCGTAAACGGCCGTAGACTTGAACTCATTCTTTCATCGACGGACTTGCTTCAAACGAATATCAATAAGTGCTTTTAAAAATCCTCATTTCAACATTATTATTTTATTCTAAAACTTTATATTCACATGGCGATGATTTACAGTTTGTAGGAATGTTTGTATGAATTGTCATGAGTCGGTCAAGTTACCTTAATGATTCACATCACAATGACGTGTAGAATTATTATGTATAGTGTTGATATACAAAGAAATCAGCATTTATATTTCAATTCAGGAGGACTAATCCGAGTGGTATGTGCAAACATTAACATGCACAATGTTAACTGATACATAGCAACATAGCATAATGTAAAAATCAGTTTGTGGCTCGTTATTTGCTTGCAATCTGCAGTGGCATATCCCCGAGCATATTGTGCAAGAAACGCGGACAACCCGTCACGAAACCTTTTGGCTCTGCGTCGACGATGTTGCAACACCATAGCTTTCACCGCTCGATCAGAATCAGTGCTGATGCTTTTAGCTTTTGTATGCCGTCGTTCAATACTTAGCTCATGTATAATCGCGTTATTGTAAATCCGTGCAAAATAAAGAAATCTCTACATAAAGCAACTCTATGACCTCCGTGGCGCACGCTCGCTACTCGCTGGAGGGCACGTTCTTTGTTCTCATTCGCGACATACTATTTTTGCAACGTTACTTACATGCTATTTTAGTTAATTAGGTCAAACTGAAATGTTACCATGCCATTGTCATTTATGAAAAACTATGTTAGTTATTGTTCTAAAGAGTGCATACCTACCTACCATACATCTCCACTTTAATATGCAAATGATAAATCATGCTTGTGTACATTTTTTTTTAAAAACAAACTCTAATGGCCTTATTGATCGCGTTGTATTCCAGTCGCGTGTAGCACCGATGAAATGTATGCAACTCCGCTAGGCGATATTATAAATTGTAAACGCTCCTCCGGCGAGCACGCTCTCTGCTCTCACATTTTAAAATCGCCGCGTTTTCTATACATCGCTTTTCGCAGAGAGAACGCTTCCATTTGTTGCGTATTACAGGCAGAATTGGATCATGGAACTGGGAATAATTATGTGACATAAAAACAAGTTTAGAGAGCGTTGGACGACGCGGACGTCGCGCTTCGGCCGTTTATTTCTCATCTAGTGTGTCCCTGACGCGCTTGTAGTCGTTCAAAAATAGTGGCTGCTTATATTTATCTTGCATCGACCCACTGATTAGATGGATGCTTGATTCTGATCCCTCACTCATAAGAACTGCAACTGCATCAACTTCGAAAATACAATAACTTCCGCAATTGACCGTTTTGCGTCATCATAAAATCATTATTCTATTATTATTGTCATTACTATTGTTCATTGTATTATTAAACGTATTATTGAAAATGAAAACTGCCTTGCCATCTTTTAATGACCATGATCTCTGAAGAAGTTTGTATCTCGTATCGCATGATTGAATGACGAAAGTATCTGCATCGGTCAAATACTTTATTTGTTCCTTTAATCGCCTCCCAATCTTCTTCTTCTTTAGAGAAAGCAAGATGTATCAGATAAACCGAATAAGCGATCATGATCCTACGTTGGCCGGTTAAGTTATTTTTAAACATCATCGTTTACTTTTGTCACAAAGAATGTTCAATATAGCCTGCACAGTTTCTATGCGTGTGTGCATTAATTGAGAACTGATCTGTCTGGCTCGAGTATTATTTGCAGGGGGTTTCGTGGAAGGGTCGGCGAGAGGTCGTTGAACCGCTAGGGCTCCAGCCAGTGTTTAGCGCGGGGGCGCGGGCGCACTGGGCCGGTCGATGACTCTTCCTGGGGTGCACCCCGACTGTCACAGATTGATTTTGTTGCACTCATAAAGGCATATCGAATGCATTCATCCCTAAAAATACACTTCTCTTAATTTGACAGTCTAATTTTACCTGGTCCATAAATAATTTATCCTAAAAGAAAAAATGTTATTACAGACTGATTTATATAGTATAGTATAAAGCATTATAATCGTATCAAACAGAGTAATGCTTTATATTAGTCTTATTTCTAATTGAAGCATCGCCATTGTAGCCAAGATATTGCAACGGCACTTCTTAAAAAGTAAAATGATTCGCTTTAATGAAATCGTAGACTTGAAAGTACAAATTCAATAGGTAGTACAAGTGATTTATGCTCTTGCAAGGTGGTTTTACAAAACAAGTTAGCACAGAGCAGAGCAAACAAAGAACCCCCCGTGGTAATATCGGATGACATCAAAATACAACAGATGCATTGAAAACAACAAAAAACGATAGATCAACGGTACAGATTCCGCCTCCCGTTTTGTCCGTAGTAACGCTCGCTAGGTACCTGGAATATCGAAAAACTGACGTTCTTTTGTTACACCCGGTATGGTTTAGAGTAAATTTCACATTCATGCACCGAAAATTACAGGCATTGTTTGCGCGACACAAAACAGTGCCTAAGTGGTCGATGTCGTTGCGGGTGAACATTTCCGTGACTTTGGATTGGGTTGGCTGATTGGCAACGGCGAGGTGTTTACAGCAGTGTTGCCGAGGCGAGCTGGTTTCGCACGTGGCCGATGCTGCACAGCCGGGTTGTCGACCCGCGGCCTTGGGGCGCAGCCCCTCGCTCCAGCCACTGCACGGCAAACCAAAACACACCTTAATGTTACGCCCACAGATTCCAACATCACAGTTCTTACTTGCCTTAAAATTCAACAAAAACTCGCCAAACTTAATCTTTACTGTATCGAATGTTGATATCTCGATCGTACGTAGTAAGGTTAAGTGCTATTTCTTGGTCTCAAAATGAAGGTGAGCATACATTATTTATTATTGTTATCATAGGGTCATCTTTAGTATTTAGTTATGAATGCATTATGTTTATATTTTTATTACAAACCAATGTTAAATTGAGAACGTTGCTCGAGATAAACTTGGCGATAGCATTCATCGATACCAGATTTACCTACTTTTTATTTTTGTTTTTCACCAAAGCATTTTTCCGTAGGTAAGTTAAGTTAAACAGGGTTAAACAGATAATAGTGTTTCGAACATTTAAGCATCTTAGTTACAAAAGGTTCCTCTCTATATTATTGTTATTGCTTTAAATGTTGTTAAACTTTACACGAATGCATGGCACGAGGATACTCGTTTGTGTTGCGGAGTCAAGGAAGGTCACGTTGGAATAATAAATCGGCAGCGGCGGCGATTTTTGCTGTTTCTTTACTCGCGTTCGCTCCGGTCCACTCACGCGCAGTTAACAACACCGAGTCACGTGACCGACCGACACATTTATACCAAAAATATAAAAGCGCCCGAGTGCATTATTATGATTTCACTAAACTTACGTGGTCTTAATACCTGACATTGTATTGATTGTAAATATGTGCATCATTTTCTCAAAATCTACCTGGGCACCGCACCTGGTGCACGTCTCGGCGCTTATTTTTCGTCCCAAGGTGGGGAGAGCGTTTGAATTTGTAACTGGACAGGTTTGTTTTAAACAGGTTGATGTTGTTGCTTGGCTAAACTTGCCTATACCGTTTGCTTTGACTTTCATAGGATATTGCGATAAACACTTGGCAAACCCTTTTTAGTTTTACTCACTTATCAATCCCTATTTATTAATGAAAAATTAGTTCTCTATGAACGATGGAATTGAACTCTTATTACCGTAAAATCTTAATTTCGCCGAAATTGCAACATTTATCAACCATATTGCATGGCTATATTCACACTTTGCATCTACGGCCAATATTTAATTCCAGAAAACGTTCATCATATAAATATTGCTTTGTCTATCATTTACACTTTAATTGTCTGCAAAGATGCGGTTTCACACTCGGCCAAAAACCCATTATCGCCTTAATAATAGTGGGAACAAATATCCAAAAAAACAATTAAACCTACGTAGGTATGCTTCTGGGTAAATTCATAGCTTCTTTTAATCTGAGTAGCTTAGACACCGATGGTAATTGCACAAATTGATGCTTCAACTGTATTACGCGTTACGTCGCCAATAAATTCTCTATCATTAATAAATATCTCGTATTTAATTTAACATAAGATACCTATCTAGCCGCCAACTAGCTAAAGTAGCACCCATATTTTACAAGTCACATAATTTGCGAGTTCGTAATAAATGTTCAGTTAACGAGTTAATAAAATAATACGTACGAGTTTTGATGCTGGCGAGCGGCCGTCATACCCAACAAATCCTCGGTTCTACACAACGGTCCCACTTCCTGTAGCGGCTAAGGTTACTTAATTGACATTGATCATTCGATGTTCTATTGTTTCCCATTAAAGTATTAGCTATTGTAGTAATATGGACTTAAATTGTTGTCTATTCTATACATTGTGATGGACAGTATTACTCGTATACAATTTATTTATGCACATACGATTTACTAATTTTATCATTTACATGATTTTCCACTGTAGATCTGGCAGATCTCTTCGATATGATGTTAAGACCTAAGAATTATACTATACTACTACGAGTATACATTGTAATGCTTGATTCTTCTGTTTGTAATCTTGAATTTAGACCGCCCATTTCTTGTGTAAATAAAAGCAAGCTGATATACGCCTTAATAAAGAAGCATCAGAAAAAACTTCCAGGCTAGTGCCCGCGAAGCTATATGGACACTGATTTATTAATTCAAAAGTGTGGGACAAATAATGGTACTAAAACTGCCTCAACTTCACAAAACGTATTCTTAGGTAGGTACTAACAATTTCAAGTAATACAAAGTCCTAATCCGTACACACAAATACAAATTCACTTTTCAAGTTACGTCCGCCGTCAATAATAATGGTTATGAAAAATAACAAATCATGCGCAGACGCACTGAATGCGCAGTTTTACTTTGTCAGTATGTATCCGTAATTTTTTTAGGTCATCAGTCAAAATAATGCGACTTTGTTGGAGTATGTGTGAAGTGAGAGTTGATCAATTATTATTAATTGTTACTTGTTGATTACACTAGCCGACAATGGATTTTGCTCTGAAATAAAAATTATATATTTTGGTTCCTGTTAGTATGTATATCATTAGAAAAATAATAAAAAAAAATCCTTAGGTCCAATTACGACAATATTTTTTTTTTAAAATGACCAAAAAATACCAGTTCAACAATTTAAAAATTGTTTTTTTTTACATTCAGACGTCGTATATCGCGTCTAAGCGTTATATTTATTCCTGCTATATTTTGACATTTTGCATTTACGTCGTTAACTCGTGCGCATCTCAGTTGTTTCCCATTGTACTCTCAGTTGTTCCAATTTTTTGGATAACACCAAATCACCCGATTATGAAGAACTCATATCAAGCCTATTGACGGATTTTCAGGCATAAGGATGTAACATGTCCCTGAAAATACATTTCCTACATTCGCACTTGGATTTCTTTCCTCCCAATTTAGGTGCAGTCAGTGATGAACATGGGGAGAGATTTCACCAAGACGTTTTGAGTATGGAGAAAAGGTATCAAGGCAAATGGACTCCTAGCATGCTGGCAGACTACTGCTGAATATGTTTACATGATAATCCTGACTACCAATACAGCAGAAGTTCAAAAAACTACAAGAAAATATAAATTGAGCGATAAAAATTTGTAATATTCCATATATTTTTTGCAAAAACTTTATTTTTATTTTTCTCTTAACCTGGACCTAGCAATTTTTTTTTATATTCAAATTATATATGTACCTTATCAAAGCAACATAAAAAAACAAGTTTGGTTTCAGAGCAGAAAAAAAATGTCAAAATTGTCGGCTAGTGTTATTAATATTCTCATATTATACGGTTTATTTAAGTATGTAAATGAGTGTATTGATATACGCGTAAAGTGGCGAGGCGAAGCGGGCCTCGGACCGGAGACCGGAGCCGTGCGCGGTCGTTCACCACGCAGGCCCTTTGCCCCGCCTACGGGACCGATACACCGCCCTTGATATGCGTACGCGCATTGTGCTAACATGAACACTATACCAGCGCATCCATACCATATACGTCGATATTATACGTATGATAATATCACTGCTTAGATACAGTTTGCAACAATAGATAGACGCGTAGCAAAATAATAGCTAATAGTAATAAGGTTATTCAATTCTTTCCAGTTATTAAATTTCACTTTTTTTTTAACAATAAAATTCACTTTTCTTTATAAAAACGTGTTAGTTTAGTTAGGCCAAAACAAATTAAAACGTAAAAGTACCTAGTAACAAATCCTCCCATTCTCATCTAGTGCTCATAAAAGCAGTGCACAATGGCAATAGCTTTTGATTGATTGTGAGTAAAATGTTTATAATTAAGTAATCTATCTATGAACTATCTCAAAGTCAATACTTAAATATGTAATATGTGTGCTTGAGTCTGTACACCTTAATTCTTGTATAATGCAATAATTATATTAATAAATGCGTCCCGGTCACACCAACATCAGACAATTCAAACCAAGGTTTTCCCGTGTATCTACTCTTAGTAGTAGATGATGACTGCGGGCATCTCCCAGGATACCCAAACCTTGACCCGACCTGGAATCGAAACCGGGATCTTTGGATCGTCCGCCCTTTCGACTTAACGCTTTAAACAATGCGCCACCGAGGCCCTCAAATTGGCTATAATAATATCAAATCGGAGACGGCCCTGCCCATAGCATCAGACAGGATAGTATAATTATGTTTAGTTCTAGTGTGAACTGAATTTTTAGTGAGTGAAGATTATGTGAACTAGATTTTTTATATGAATTTAACAGTACTTTTTTAGTAGTAAGTGATATTATTTGGTGAAATTACCAAATCTTTTAGTCTCTTAGACTGTTATAAAATGGATAACAGTGCTAAATTAAAGAAATTGTGAACTGTTAAGGATATGTATTTTCATAAAAGTTGTAGGTAGATTTAGAAGAATATTTCTCTCTCTCTCTCTCTTCAGCCCGTCTCGACCCTTTGGGTGTAGGCCTCCTTCAAACGCTTCCACTCATCTCTGTTCTGGGCCACCTGCAGCCATTTATGTCCTGCCGTCCTCTTGATGTCGTCATCCCAACGCATTTTGGGTCTTCCTCGAGGGCGTTGTCTATCCCATGGTCGCCACTCAAGTAAACGTCTGCTCCACGAGTCGGTCTTGCGGGCCATGTGGCCCGCCCATTCCCACTTCAGTTTGGCCACACGCTGCGTTACATCTGCGACCTTACTATTTTGCCTCAGCCACTCATTAGTTTTACGGTCCCTCAATGTGACTCCAACCAGTTTCCTCTCCAGCGCACGCTGGGTTACGCTCAACTTCTGGAGTACGTCCTTAGTAAGAACCCAGGTTTCAGCTCCATAAGTGAGAACTGGCAGGATACATTGGTCGAATATTCGTGCCTTTTGCTCGGCCTTGAGATTCATTTTGAAGGCAAATTCGAGATTGGAATAGGCTGCCCAGGCTAATCTGGTACGTCTGTTGATCTCATTTGTTTGGTTCTTCTTCCCAGTCACTATTTCTTGCCCCAAGTATACATATTTCTCCACTTTCTCTATGGTGGTACAGTTAACTGTTATGTTCGCGTTGGCATCGGTGTTAGTCATGATCTTTGTCTTGTCCAAGTTCATTTCCAGACCACATCTCAGAGAAGCATCACTAAGTTCTTGGATCATGCATTGAAGTTCTTCTGGATCACTTGCGAACAAAACAATGTCATCAGCAAAACGCAAATTACTTAAGCGACAACCCAAAATATTCAAACCGCGGTCTTCCCAGCTCAGGCTTTTTAATATGTCCTCCAGCACCAAGGTAAACAGCTTTGGTGAAAGAGTATCTCCTTGCCGTACACCCTTCTTTATTTGAACTGGCTCAGTAAGTGGTGGTAGGTTAATCTTTAAAGTGGCTTTCTTATACATATTGTCGATGAGAGCAATATATCGATGGTCTATACGTGCATTTTGTAGCGATTCTAAGACTGACCATGTTTCAACACTGTCGAATGCTTTTTTGTAGTCTATGAAGGCTATCCACAGTGGCATCTGATATTCCGTCGTCTTTTCTATTATTACTCTCATCGACAGTATATGGTCCAAAGTGCTATGGCCACACCTGAAGCCGGCCTGCTCCACGGATTGATACGAGTCAAGTTTTTTGGTAAGGCGTAGAGTTATGATTTTTGTAAAGAGTTTATATAGGTGTGAGAGCAAACTAATGGGGCGATAGTTATTTAAGTCCGCCTTGTTGCCCTTTTTGTACAGTAAAGTAACTATAGAAGAATCCCAGATCTCGGGTATAGTTTGTTCCTCCAGGCATTTGTTAAAGGCAATTTTAAGTAGCTCAATCACTTTATTCCCTCCATCCTTGACCATCTCTATAATGATGTTATCGCTTCCGGGAGCCTTTCCGTTTTTCATTTTTCCGAGGGCATATTCTAGCTCACTTGCTGTTACTTCCGGTACATCCTCAGAGCCAACGTTCGCAATTTTCCGCTTAACTACTTCTTTAGGCTTGGGATTGCTTGACGCGTAAAGTTGTGCATAGTACGTCCGGATGGTTTCGAGTAGTTGTTTTTGTTCTACTATTAGATGGTTGTGCTCGTCCAGTAACTTAAAGATCTGTTGAGTTCCTGGTTTCAAGGCTTTACGAAATACTTTTGGGCCCTGGTGCTTGTCTATTATATGCTTAACGGTCTTTTCGCGGTATGCGTCGATATCGGCTTTGACCTGCTCTCGAGTTCTTTTACAGAGGTTTTTAAAGTAGTCTGTTCCCCTTTTACCTTCATTCAATAGAGTTCTTCTTTCTTCTAGAAGGGCTCGAGTCTTGGTCTTGAACTTTTGGTGGCTTATTTTTGCGAATTTGGATGTAAGGTCATGCGCTACACTATAAAGAACACTTTGTATGCTGTGAATAATTGTTTCGTGATCACAGTCAGTGTGATCACGAAACAATTATTCACAGCATACAAAGTGTTGGTTCTTCTTCTTTCTTCTCTTCTGATCACAGAAGAATATTTATATATTATTTATTGTGAAGTCACTCAAATTAATTTTGAGGGTAGAACTAAAAAGATAGATTGAACTTTTCATTGTCGTTTGGAGATATCATATTTTTCAGATAGTAAAATGTATACTGTGCTCTTAGATTTTATTCTAAGACAGTGCAGTACATACCTACCTAGAATCGTTTTGTAAAAAGTTTAGGTAATGTTTTTAACAGCTTTGTTAACAATTTGTCATGTAAATGTACCTTTCTTTAAATACCATGCATTATTTCAAAAGGCAGCGTTACTTGATAGGTTTTACCTACTTCGATTTTCTACATAAATGATAGATGCCTACCTACCTCGTTATTATTAGTAGGTATTGGTCACCAGGTTATTAAAATGAAATTATGGAACATTTTTATCAAAAGGAAAACAAAACTTTTTTTGATTGCTGTAATAGGTAGGTATGATTGCAACTAATGTTTTAGTATATTCATAAGCTCTAAAATATGTAGGTAGGTACACAAAGGAGGTAGACCACTACACTTTACAGTTTTAGCTGTAAATGTTACGCCCTCCTAAAGTAGCTTTAAAGCCTACCATTATATTTTATCTCTATTTTACCTACCTACGCATCTATATCGAAGTAATTTCATTAGCAACTATGCCTTTGTTTAATTTCTAAAGGCTGTAAATAAAATAACGGTAATATTGCCTTGAAGCCAACCAAAGAACATTCGTCGCATTCGCAATAATTCGCATCGCACAATCGCATCATCTGTTTGTTGTGTTGGTAGAATTGTCCCTCGGTGTTGCTAGAGTTTGGGTCCCAGCAGATGTTGGTAGCTTTTTTTATTAAGTTTGATTGTTGAAATTGCATTGCATGCTAGAAGTTAATATGATAAGTGTAATATAAGTTGATACAGCGAGCATAGTTAGTCAGATATTATATTCTTTATTGCACACTATACCAATACAGTTGACTTAAAACCAGGTATAGTTATATTACATTGGAATTTGTTGAACAATGTCTTATTGCTTTAAGGGATCTCTTCGCAGACAACCTCGGAATAATTAAGAAGAAAGAGTTAGTTGTGAAAAGAAACTCAATTTTCCAAGAAATCCTTATAATATTTATAAATATCTCCAAGAAAACATTTACGGCACATGTGTAAAATTCAAATTCCCGTCTTATTCCATCCACTTCATCGATTCACTAACATAATTAATATAAAAAAATTATAACAATACCAAATAATAGGATAAAGGTCCAAACTCATCTGAATATGACTGATGGCTGATTTGGTAGTGACCTCTGCCGTCTGAGCCAAGAGTCGTGGGTTCGATTCCCGCACAGTGCAAACATTTCTGTTCATGAATATGTATTTATTTACAAAAAAATAAGTATTTAAGTTTATCAGTTGTCTAGTACCCATATAGTACAAGCTTCGGCTAGTTTGGGGCTAGATGGCGATGTGTCCCAGCGTGGCATGACCTAATTTAAAAAATATGTTTCCCTTTAAGAAACATTTTCATTAGTCACATTTTTTTAATTCCTAACGCGACGTACAGTAAGACTACATGAAAATAAGCAATCAATGATAATAATCATGAATGCTTTTTATTTAGATATTATTTTCATAAAATACGAAATGTTAGCTTACCTTTTTATAGTACAGTATACAACCTACTTATTATACAAATAAAATATAAGATACCGATAAAGTGGGTGCGTCGAGTAAAAACTACTGCGCGTCATTTTCTACCATGGTATAATTTTCCAACCAATTTCCGGCAACATTATTTTCTGTCTATGACAGTCTGCCAGCTGTGTGGAATGGATTGAAAAATAAATCGAAAAGGAAGGCAAGCACGGCTCCCGTCCTTGATGTGTCATCCATTACAATATTTTTACGAAACGTTCTATAGTTCGGAGAATCCTTCCTTAGATTATTCTAGCGTGTTTTGTTCTTAAAAGCATTTTGTGTCCGTCAATTGACAGGTAGTGTTAATTATTAAAAATGTTTATGTAACGTAGCATTGTTCCGATCGCTGACTGTGTGCTTCATCTTTTGTTCCAGATAGTTTTGGAGTGAGAGTAAAGTGGTGGTGACGAAGTGCGACTGGTGGTTAGTTGACGGTGATAGTGGACAGTGATGTGGTTGTGAGTGGAGGTGGGAGTGTAGTGGATGCTAAGGCGGCGGTGTAGCGCTCGCCCTGGCATGGTGCCGGACAGGTAGCGCGCGCGGGCGGCCTGCGCAGGCCCCACACAAGCAGCTGCGTGTGTCCCCCAGCGTCGTCTATGGCCGAGCAACACACCACACCGTCGTCGCACTCTGCACTCACGAGAGAGTCCAGCCGGTCAGTATCACTCTTATAAACCTATAAAAGAAGCTGTTGCTCTTGGCTTTTCAGCATTTCTATTATAATACTTGAAGAATAGGTTGGCATGGTAGGTATGAGTAATAATATGTAACATGACTCAAAACTGAAAGGACTAAAAAATTGTAGATTACAAATTGTTGAGAAATCAATGTAGTGCAGTCAATGAAGCATTATAGGTCCGAATTTTTTTACTGTGAACCGAATTGCATACAATTTTGGGATTAGGTTCATCTTACCATTAACTTCAAAAGTGAAAATGATTTGAACTCCGCCACCACCATGGGGGTGGTTGCCACCCCTTCTCGGGGGTCAATGGTTGTTTTTTCAAAATAACCTCGGATATCGATTGAAGATCTAATTTTAAGCAAAAAAGTTTCTATAAATTTTCTCAAAAAATCTAATACTTTTCAAGTTATTGGCAATTGAAAATTCGCAAATTTTTCACGTTTTTCGTCAGTTTTTTTCAAATATCTCCAAAAATATACGTTTTATCGAAAATTTTATAAGGAACGAAACTGTAGCAGGTAAAAAAATGAACAATTTTGTTTTTTACAAAGTATTCTAAGTGCAATATTAAGCTAGATATTAAAGATCAAAGCCGTTTTTTATTTTATCTGAAATTTCATCGATGTAGTCAATGCCATCTAGCAGCGAGCAAATGCATTTTATGCTTTCTAATCGAAAAGGGTTTTGTAGTGCTTGAAATAAGCTTTAAAATGAGCTTTATCAAAAGTCTTTTGCACGTAAAATAAGTGAGCTATATTGCAAATAAGCGGAGCATCGAATGTTTTTTCTTTTCAATCAATGGGTTTAAATAAGTGCCATTTCCACCAAAACTAAAATTAATCATATTCCGCCTAGAATTAACTTTATTATGAAGAGTTTTATAGATTGTATTAGTTTGGCTGCTTTAGGATACATAGTTTTCAAAAAAGTCACGATTAAGGGAGGCTGTGATTGCGCTGCCACGCGCTCTTTAAACAATCATATCTCCGTCAATTTTTATTTGATGGAAAAAACAAAAAACCAAATTGTTTGTCAGAAAAATACCTTAATTTTTTATCCCTACACTTTTATACGTATCTGTCGTCATTTTTGAGATATTATGAAAAAGGGGTGGGATTTTTAAAAATTTGAAATTCTCGATTTTTTTTCAATCGTGCCTTTTTTGAAAACTATGTGTCCTAAAGCAGCCAAACTAATACAATCTATAAAACTCTTCATAATAAAGTTAATTCTAGGCGGAATATGATTAATTTTAGTTTTGGTGGAAATGGCACTTATTTAAACATCACTTAACAAAAGAAAAAACATTCGATGCTCCGCTTATCTACACTAATATTATAAAGAGGAAAACTTTGTTTGTTTGGTTGTAATGAATAGGCTCAAAAACTACTGGACCGTTTTTAAAAATTCTTTCACCATTCGAAAGCTACATTATCCACGAGTAACATAGGCACAATTTTATTTTGGAAAAAAAAACTTTACGCGGACGAAGTCGCGGGCGGAAAGCTAGTTTGCAATATAGCTCACTTATTTTACGTGCAAAAGACTTTTAATAAAGCTCATTTTAAAGCTTATTTCAAGCACTACAAAACCCTTTTCAATTAGAAAGCATAAAATGCATTTGCTCGCTGCTAGATGGCATTGACTACATCGATGAAATTTCAGATAAAATAAAAAACGGCTTTGATCTTTAATATCTAGCTTAATATTGCACTTAGAATACTTTGTAAAAAACCAAATTGTTCATTTTTTTACCTGCTACAGTTTCGTTCCTTCCTTATAAAATTTTCGATAAAACGTATATTTTTGGAGATATTTGAAAAAAACTGATGAAAATCGTGAAAAATTTGCGAATTTTCAATTGCCAATAACTTGAAAAGTATTAGATTTTTCGAGAAACTTTATAGAAACTTTTTTGCTTAAAATTAGATCTTCAATCGATATCCGAGGTTATTTTGAAAAAACAACCATTGACCCCCGAGAAGGGGTGGCA
Organism: Conogethes punctiferalis; assembly: GCA_031163375.1. NCBI lineage: Eukaryota > Metazoa > Arthropoda > Insecta > Lepidoptera > Crambidae > Conogethes > Conogethes punctiferalis. The sequence goes on from CM062078.1 coordinate 13,990,214, forward strand.
ACCACCCCCATGGTGGTGGCGGAGTTCAAATCATTTTCACTTTTGAAGTTAATGGTAAGATGAGCCTAATTCCAAAATTTCATGCAAATCGGATCACAGTAAAAAAATTCGGAGGTTAGCCCGTATTTTTCGCTTCATTGACTGCACTAATGATATTTAACTTTCTTTTTCCTTATTCCTTATTGATAATGTGCCAAGCAGCAATATTTTTTGGGGGTAGTTGGTCAATATGCAGGGCCAATCATTTTGCAATTTCAAATAGGTATTTTTCCCCCATTCCAGGTACAATTGAAAATCTATTCTATCGCATCTTACGAGTCATACTAGCTGTGGCTGCCACTTCATCCCTGTGAAATAAAATTTCAACCCCTATTTTATGGATCAGAGTGTAGGAAATGCCCAGTCATTAGACACTACTAGTCATTGGACAGAACACAATTAAACATTAATATCTAAGGTTTCTCTAAAAACTAGAACATTGGAATTTCAAAACTTTGCTTTTTGACAAAATTTTATAGTCTTCAACATTTCTAATAAATGGTTCCAGTAGTTTAAAATTATACAATATTCTCGGCGGCGGCACAGTTGGTGGTATTTTTAGTGAAAAAAAAAAGCCTACTTTTTATATGGTACCTACCCCTATGGTACTGAGTTTCAAAAAGTAATTTCACACTTTTAGAAATATATTTCTAAACTAGCTGTGCCAGCGGCTGTGGGCAGCGGTGTGGATATTGGGTTTCAAAAATAACGGACTTCCATAAAATGGTACCTAAATTTCAAGTTACACATATAGCAATACATTGGTGAAAATCGCATTTAATTCCATCCAGTAGTTTTCGCGTGATGTGCAATCAAACAGATAAAAATTTCTCCCGTTTTCCCAACACTTCCCATCACTGTTCTGCTCCTATTGATTGTAGCGTGATAAAAAGTATACTATTTCCTGCCCAAGAGTATGCAGAATAATTATACCAAGTTTTGTGAAAATCCATCCAGTATTTTTTTTTCTAAATGAACATACAGACAGGCAAAAATTTTACTGATTGCATTTTTGGCATCAGTATGTCAGTATCAATCACTAATCACCCCTGATTGTTATTTTGAAATTATATTTCATTACAAAATTGACTTTTCTACAGATTTATTATAAGTATAACATGTGGTAATTCTCATTTTTAGAAATAATATGAGATACTTCATATCTGCAAGGACTGAATTTTAGATTTGCTTTTTGTTATCAATATACAAAACAAGGAGGTGGCAAACAACAGTGTATTGCAATAGGATGATGATGATGATACAAAACAAAGTTTTTCAAGTTGAGTGTTCTGGAACCATGTATTCCCCAAAGACAGGATAGTCAATTTATATTCATGATCAGGTACATTTAATAAATGGGTCATTCCACAAAAATTGGTATATTTCTGATGTTGTTTTGTCCTAAACATTTTTTAGATGCTTTTGGACACTTGAGTAGTGTATATCATATGTAGTTTATTAACTATCTTACATCTAAAAGGGCCAGTCATTTTATCCATTATTTTAGGAGAAATTCAGAGATTTTCCAATTTAGGCATCTAGGGACTGACAGCTCTGGTTAGGGACTGATATTGGTAAGCCCAGAATCTTATATTTTTTTAAAGCAGACAATTTGAGATTAAAATTTTCATGTATTATGCAGGCGCAAGTATCGCGATCTGTTAGTTTAGGGGAAACAACCCAGAATGGACGTAATCTACAAAACAGTGAATATCCAATGGTCAATGTCTTTGTTTGAAGACTTTCTGTCTTTCTTTTAGCTTCCACTTGTCTAAATCTTGGTTTTCGTTATTGTTATCATTGATCTGCAGTTCTGGAGGTATATTTTCATCATTTTCAGATGTAGGTGGCGTATTCTGAGCAACATAATTCTGACAGTCTTTTCTAATTGTTTTCTTCTTTCTGTAGTCCATTGAATATTTCTTCCATTGTTTTCTAATTATTCTCTGCTCGCGTGGGGTCATATCCTGAATAGACTTACGATGTCCCTTCTCTTTCTTTTTCAAATATTTCAGTCTTACTGTCTCTTTATATTCTGCCAACAGAATTGGATCACTCTTAATTTTTTCCAGTCGAGCTTTTGCAGCGGCTGATTTTTTACGGGCTTTTTCCTCTTTGGACAAGTTTGGTTTGTTTTTAGGTGGCATTTTTCTGCAAAATGGAAAAATAATACTTAATGCTTAATTATTGTGACCAACGACCGCAAATAACTCATTATTAATCTATAGCTTCCCAGTTTCTAAACTCAAAATAAAAAAGCCAATCGTTAATTGCGGTATTATGCATTCAATTAAAAAAATATAAAAAAAATCATAATTCCTAAATGACTTTTTCATCCCCTAATATATTTTCATAAATTTTCTAGTTAATTTCACTTATAACCTAGATTTAGATATTTTATTCATATCATTAATACATACTAAAAGTCATTCCCCAGCTATATCCGTCAGTCCCTAGCACAGTTAAAGGCTAGGGCCTGATGGTCCAGGGACTGACGATTTGGAGTTAAACTTAAAACAAATGCAGGTTAAACCTCTAATTCAAGCTGTTTAAAACGATGTACCATAGAAGACCGACAAATCACACGTAAATATTAATAAATTATCATCAATTACCTATTATAAACAATAAAACTACTTACCCAGGGAATGACAAAGTGACTGGACCCACACGTGTTTTCACAACAATTGCTGCGTTCGCACTAATTTACAAAATGGCTACCGCTCAGCGAGTATAGTCTATGGGTAAATGAGTATCGTACTTTTCAATAAACTATATATCATTCTCTTGTCATTCATATTATGGCGCGAAATTTGAAAATCTTGGTGTGGCTAGGGAATGACGTATTAAATCGAGGACACTTTTTTAACTTTAAAAAATCGAATTATTTCTTTGTTTCAACTACAAATTATGAATAGAATTTGGTGTATACACGATAAACTAGACAGTTGTTAAATCAAATAAAGTATACAGTTGATGTACTTATAAATATGGGTGCCCAAACATAAAATTTTGGAGTGCGGACATGACTAGGGACTGATATTTTGGGGTCTTTATGAAAGATTTCAAGTTTTTTAAAAATATATTTATTCGTAATTATATGGGTATTGAATAAAACATATTGCGAGCTGTTATTTAACAATTTTTGAACAAGAAAAATACTGATTATACTATGTGAAAAGAGTTGCGGACAGTGAGTGGTACTATTTTTGTGGAATTACCTAATTTATAATATTAATATTAATTAATTAAGACACTAATTTTCTATGTAACTTTGGTAATGCATTGTACATCAGACTGGCCCAATGGTTGTGGGTCCCAACCATTCACATGATGTAGCTGTAGATGATGTAGTTAGTTGGTTAATTAGACCAGGCTGAAAATATTTAAGTCTGATCCTCTTCTAGTTTGTCTGCCTAATCATTCCCGCTGAAGTTGTTGTGCCCCTTTATCCATTGCAGGGTCATGTTGTACTGCTGCAGAGTGTCAAGTTTTAATGGCACTCATATATCAGTTTGAAGTTGATTAGTGTGACTCAGCAGTGCTTGGAAAGCTGATCTACTGTCTGTTAATATCCTGATGTGTATGTTCCTCGGTATTATGGTTTTAGTAGGATGAATATTCCCATGCATTCAGTCTGAAAGACTGTTGTATATGCCAAGTGGTATGAGTATCATCACTGTAAGTGTTTTTTGCAAGTAACATCCGCTGTGAGCAAGTCCTACACACCACTATGTCTATAGGTTTGTGGTGCTAAATCTATCTTTATCTGATCATGATGATTTTTAGTAGTGGTCTGAATCCAACCAACAAGGGGTTCTGGTCCAAAATAACTGCATACTGTTTTCCTCTTAAAATATGTTCTTTACAGAGCTTTGCAAGAAATATTGGCCAGCTTAAACTAATATATTAGAATTTCAGTTAAATTTTTTTTTTTTTTAAATTCTGTTTTTGCTAGCATCCCAAATTCGGACATAATCGCCTATCTATTTCCTCGACTTCCAACATTCAACATCTCTGATGGCCAGTTGGTATATTGCAATATTATCTCATCTGCGAAGATTATAAGCCAGCATTTTTGTCTCAGTCTAAATAAGGACAAAACGGATATTAGCTAAGTAGTCCAATGGTTTGACCAATATTTTTGCTGTATCAAAATATTATATATTGACAGCAACATTTACTGATTATTTTTTGTGGTAGCTTCCTATGAGTTCCTCCAACCTTGAATATTCTTTAAGAGTCCCTGCCTTGCTTGAAAAGGTTAAACCATTTGTAAACTTTGTTTTTACCAGAAGGCCTGAGGAAAGTAATCTGAGGAGATTTTCCTTGCTTGGCTAGGAGCCACTGCACTCTGCACTGATTGATATTTAAAACATATTGGCTTGTTTATTTGTCTGTGTCTCAGTGAGTTTTTGTGAAACATTATATACCTAATACATTTAGTCACAGCACAAACTTTCCACCATACCCCCCATTCTGGTATCATTTGGGACGGTAGTCATCCTGGAGCAGCCAGTCGGCAGGAGGCGGCGCAGGACAGGCTCAGCCTTTTATTGGAATCCGAAACTCATTTTCAGTCATCGCGCCAGTTACTTACTTGTTAACATGTTCGTTGGATGCATACATAGGAGCAGATAATGACGTCGCATCTATAACTTATTATCTTACATTATTATCTGCGCTTGCAATTATGATCAAAAAGTTTCCAAAAAGAGCTCAAAATCATCTAATTGACGATCTATAGGTACTCTTTAGTTGATGTCAGTCACACTAACCAGGGGAACTTAGTATAATATCTTTATGCCTTATTTAGAGGATTCTGGCCGCCTCGCAAAAATTTATAAAACATTGTTATTATTATTCTATAAATAAATAAATAATAACCCAAGACATGCCACGCTGGGCGCCATCTAGCCCCAAACTAAGCCGAAGCTTGTACTATGGGTATTAGACAACTGATAAATTTACTTAGATACATTTTTTTTTGTAAATAAATACATATTATACATAGAAAACACCCAGACCAATACAAACAGACATGTTCATGCACACAAATGTTTGTACTGTGTGGGGATCGAACCCACGACCCTTGGCTCAGAAGACAGAGGTCACTACCAATTGAGCCACCGAGCCAGTCAATTCTATGCTAACTATAAGTCTCTACCTATGAAACTGTCACATGATTTGTTTATTGTGACAGGTCTTCTCCTAGCAGGGTGGTGGGCGGTCGGTGGTTGCGTCAGGTGCGTCAAGTAAGCCACAGCCGAAACCGCCACCACGTGACCTCGCCTCTGCCGCGCTCCAGCAGCCGCCACTCGTCCAGCCGCGGCCGCGCCGACGAGCCGCAGCCCCACGTCGAGCTGCGCAGAAGCTCGCGCCTCATCAACTCACTGCCCCGATCCGATTACTCCATCACCGAGCGTTGGTCCTACGGAGCCGACGTGTACGAGACGCGTTGCGACGCCACAGATTTTAAAAGTGGAGACACCGACAAGTCTTCCGCGAGCATATACCCCAAGCGCGGACGAACGTCCTCGCATGACAGGAAGAAACGTAAAAGCCATTCCATATCAAACAGCACTGACGAGTGCGTCGCTTATTGCACACGCTCACGGACTGCTCTTAAATCGACTGAGAGTGCTTGTGAGCCGATCCCGAACAATATAAAGGTACAAACGTTATCACAGCTATCGTTAAACCAGGACGCTACAGCTACTTCGACACAGCAGTTGCAACTGAACCATTCTGAGGGTGGTGGTTTGCTTCCTCTCGAGGATAGAGATTTTGCATATTCACCATTCAGTTCATCGACTGTTACAGAATTACTAGATTCTGATTATTCTGTGTATAGTCCTACAGCGAATAGAAGGAAAGGAAAGAAGAGGAAACGATCATCTCATCGGTCGTTGTCAAATAGAAAGAGCAATTGCTTGCTAAATTTCGACGAGTGCAGAAAGAGATATAAAATAGATTCTCATAAAAAAGATTTCGAGACACTTAAAGAAACCCTTGTGGATAGTAGAATTCCTAGACAAGAGACTGAAAAAGTAGACCAAGCGAGTGCGTCGCAGGCATCGTGCGCGTATTTGCTGCGGAATAGATACCACAGAGACCTTGGACCGTCTACCTCAACCGTTATTCGCGATAACTCAGGTAATTATTCATCTCTACATACTGATTATTTGGTACTGCAAAATAGTTACATTGTTCTAAGAACTATTATTATGAAGATTATATTATTCTAAATATTCTGAATTCTATAGGAATCCATTTAGGCGTTATCGTGCCTTATCATGTATATCAAGCGCAGTCATTCATCGCAGATAATGGACGCACACATGCGCTAAATGGTGTTTGTTTGTGTTGCAGCAAGTCCGTCTACGAGCGACGTGGTTCACAGTCAGGCAGTAGCTGAGCGCAAAAGCAACACAGATAGTCACGGAAGGATTGCCACGCCACCGCCGTTCAAAGACATACAAGGTGAATGAATTAATTGGCAGTAACATTACGATATCTTTGATTACACACTCATACAATTACAATAACAACGGTCGATTGATTTTTACAGAAGCAAGTTCATCCAAAGCGCACAGTTCTGCCAGCAAGCTTTTAATTGTTCCGCGAGACCTTCCTTATTTACGTCAAACTAACGCAAGGAGGGTAAGGACATATTAATGCTTAATATAACCGTTCCGTAGGTACCCACTTCAAGTTCAAAAGTATCGTTAACTGAAAGTAATCATTATATTATTAATATTTTGTTAAAATGTACATAATGCAATTATAGGAACATAATTTATTGAGTTTATCTCTTGCGCCATGCTCATACCTATATAATAGGTGTCGTGTTTGTTTATGTTAATAAGGTAAATGTACTCGACAACTCGCGACGCCTACTAGACATTGGAGTGTAGGATCAATTATCATTTTGTTTGTTGAGCAAATTAATAGTGTTTGAATGTATGGTGGACGCAGAGTATCGCTGCTGCGACGGGTGCGACCCTGGGGGCTTGCCTGACGAGGGGAGCTAGCACTTCGCAGCGTCAGAGGCAGGATTCTGCTTCGAAAAGACAAGTAATTGTTCACTAATTCTCTATTGTGTGTGTAAGATTGATTCGAAACTTACAAATTGATCCATTAGTCAAAATCAAAAATATCTATGTTTTGTTGTCATCAAAACAGCGAATGAATATTAAGGGTGTGTTGCAGAGTGCATAGCTAGCACATTAGCTTGCGTAAAAGTGAATAAGTGTACTAAGTATAGTGATTATAGTTAATCACTAATCCAATGTTAATGTATTTTATCAATGTCAAGCTTTGTTGATTTTTCTTCTTCATTAGGATAAAGGTGATTGCAATTCGTGTGGCGTCCATATTAATATTGCATGTGTTTCTACTTTAATTTCTATAAGTATTCTGTTAATCGCCTAAGGTTAATTAATATAATATAAAACAGCTTTCTAACTAAGTCCACTTAACAGCATTTTGGATACTTTTTGACATACAATTCTGCTTGGAGCAATCTTATCTGAGGAGGTAATGAGTGGAGATACGGGCCTTAAAATGTTGACGGAATAAGGTGTAATATGATATGCATGCATGTCGTCCAAGCCGTGTCCGACGACGGCGACTCCTTAATGTTCAGTCTGGATATGATACAATGTGTACTCGATACAGGTATCGGGAGGCGAGGGCGCGGGCAGCAGCGCGGCGGGCGGGCGGCGAGCGCGGGCTCGCGACATGCCGCAGCCGCAGCCGGCGTCCACGCGACGAGACAAACGAGGTACTAACACTAGCATTACCAGAAGCGGCGTTAGGGCGCGGCCACTCAGGGAGCCTGATATTATACGACGCGACGCTACTGATGACGGACGGAAGAGCGCCCTAGCGTTATGTTACTAGTCAGGTAGTTGTGAAGGCCTAGCAACTTTAATAAAGAAGGGGAGGGAGGGATAGACAGTTTGTCTAGGGCGCAGGTAGGTCTAAAACCGGCGCTGAGCATTACCATTCCATACCTATATCAACCCTCCCCGCCTCGCGCTCGTGTTGGTTTCTATCAATAATACGTCATTATAATCCATGCATGAACTTACCTGTTTACTTGAGCCCTTACATTAAGTGAGATCATTAGCTCGGGCAACCTAACAAAGTTGACCATTGTAATGCACTGTGACTGAGGAATCGAGGGAATCCTTTTAATCCTCAGCATTCCTGGTAGTGCCTGTTGGACACTTACCTACAAGTAATCAGTTTTTGTTCATTTAAATTTGAGGTATTCGCTTTACCTATTCTGTTGATATAAAAAGTTTACAAAAATCAATAAAATGCATTTTGCTTATTAGACACGATTGATTCTCCTAAATCTGCAGCGCCATTAAGATTTGTCCTAGGTTGTCTTTGATGTGTTTGGCCATACTAGTCCAATAAATAAGAGGACGTCATCTATCTTTCTTTTATTTTAGAATTAGCCTACCATAAAAGTACGTGAATTATTAATCTCAATATAATGACGTCATAGAACATTTCTAAATACCTATGTATTGTCTCGAGTCGTTCTCTTGCTAACTGTGGTTCTATAACTTGCTAAATAATGATAAATAATTGAATGTTTGCTTTTTGAACTTTTATCACTGAAGTTACATTTCAGTAGCTCTACAACAAATCTAATTTAATACAATTGTCGTAAAGTCGGTTTGGTTACCTGAGCTAATGAGCTCAGGTAATATAAGGTCTCAGGTATTTAACGTAAAACACCACGTGTGCGGGGCGGGGAGGGGCGAGGTAGCGGCGGTTTGGCCTATGCGTATGCGCGTCCTTCGTCAGTTTCGAACGTCACTCCGTTCGCGGAGCACGTCTTTACGTGTTTTGTTTCTGTATTCGGACGTCGAATATTTGTGCAGTGATTGCAGAGAGTATTAAATAACACGTGTTCCGAAGTGATCGTGTATGTTATGTGAGATAAATTTAGCTTTTATGTAAGGCTATATTCTAAGCACCACCAAATATTTTTATAAGGGTAGGTATTCTAAATGATGCTGATTCTTTGTAGGCACGCTGGCTTACCCTCACGCATCTCAAAATGTTCAAACAATACGGAATATAAACTATCTCCTTCATTTGGGTTTGATTGCTGTAATTTAAATGACTTACGATTTTCGTAACAAAAAATCACCATGCCTACATGGGTATACTAATCAGAAATGTTAGAACTTATAATATTCCCTCTTTTTTATAACTCTGTGAAATTAGGTAATATTTATTTTACTACCTTGCAGTGGTAACAATTAAGGTATTAAAATCGTCACGACATACACCCACATCTAAGTCACAACCGACAAGTTGTAATAGCCTTTTAATTGAAAATGCTATTTTAGCACACAACTAAATGTTGATTAGCGGTGTAGGTGACCACAAACAGTACAGCTAGATGTCGCTCAATTGTTTGAATATCATAACTACGGGACCTAACATTTCTTTAGCAACTTGCAGCGTTGACAGAATAATCAGCTGTTGACGTTTGACGCCATATTGTAAACAAAACGACACTAGCGCCACGGTGGCGGGGAAGTATATTTGGTTAAAAATATGCGACGCTGAAAGTTCTGAACGCCAGGAATGTATGTTTGAACTACAAAATTTGACATGTAGTAAATTTGTCGAATCAAGATGCAATCAAACGACTAATATCAAATGGTATTGTTCCAGGTAAAAGCAGCCTGGGTTCGTGCGCCAGCACTGGTGGTGCGTCCAGCCGGTCTCACCCCCAGCCTTTAAACACGGTAAATAGCACTTTTTTTATTCACATGTAATTTTTATGGCTTTAGTTATATTTTTAATTCTCTCAAATAAGTTTCGTGTGTCTGTATGTGTATGAATCTGTCTGATGCTTCGTGGCTGTCGAACAAGCAGACAGAGATTGATGCGTTTTTATTTAAATTGGAAGCTGAAGTTTATGTTGCTTAGATGCTTCTTAGCTATAAAATGTGAAGAATACCTTTGGTTGGCCGACCATTTTATATCTTCATGATGTTAGGTTTAAGGACATAATGGCCTCCCTAATCCCTACGCCTGATGGAAAGCGAAAGAGAAGCCCAAAGAGCTGTGATAGCGGGCAAGTAACTGGTCAGTTACCTGTCAGTTGCCACCGCCGTGCCGCCCCAACCTTAACCCCCACGAGCTCCAGAAACCATACTCACTGGCAAAAACACGACCCTGGAGGCAATTTTTTTTCTGCAGTATTCTATAGGGCGGAGGTCCTTCCCCGGAGGGGCGGCTCAATTCGAGCCGGTAGTGGTAGGGCTTTTAAATATTGTATGTAGTTGATAAATGCTAAGTGTGTTATGTTTGCGCAGGGTGCGGTGGCATCCACGTCTTCCACACCGCCGGCGTCAGCTTCAGCCGCATCCATGCCCGACAACGCGTCAGCCGACGCGAAGCTCAAAGGTAATGTTAACTAGTACTAGATGCAAATAAGATCTAATAACTGACGTCTCTTGTCCCAGCAGTTACCAATAACTACTTACTTATTGTTTTTGACTACAGCTACTGAATTGATTATTACTTTATATACCACCAAAATTCACGCGAGCAAAGCTGTGGGCTCCAATTAGTACAAAATAATATGGTGAAATCTCACCAAAGCCTAATTATTGTCATTTTCGGATTGGGTACTGGATTGTATTGGAAAATCATACTGTACGAGCTACGTCGTACATGGTGCAGCCGTGAGTAGGGATCTGACCGATGGACCAAGCGTGATTTAAATAAAAATGCAATGTACATATTACACATTTTTATAACAGTAACATATAGTATCTATGTGAATATATTGGCGATTTGAGGTCATAAATTACACATGACATAAAGGGGAGTGAAGGGGATCCCCGAAGTATAACATACTATGACCTGACATGGAGGAAGGAGGGGTCAAAAAGTCATTATGTAATGTAATTTGAGGATGCCCTTTAGTGAAATAAATTGTACTTTATTAAGAGAACATTGTGGTCACTTACGTGTTCGGTGAGGGGTGAGAGCCTTCCGCTCCCCCAACAGTCCGGTGATGATGACAAGGCCACCCTGGCCATCATCGTAGTCATTTAGAAAAAAAAAAAAAACGTGTTCGGTGCGCGCAGGGGCGTCATCGGCGGAGGAGTGCGCCGGCGGCGGGGCCGGGTTCGCGGCGGCGGGGGCGGGCGCGGGCGCGGGCGCGGCGGGCGGCGCGGCGGAGGAGTCGTCGTCGGAGGAGGGCGAGGTGGGGCGGCTGCAGGCGCTGCTGGAGGCGCGCGGCCTGCCGCCGCACCTGCTGGGCGCGCTCGGCCCGCGCATGCAGCACCTGCTGCACAGGACCGTCACGGCTAACTCAGGTCGGTGCTATACCTTGTTAACATTGTCTAAACTAAAATTACGCGCCCCGCTCCTTAATTATTTGATTTAGATGTGTGAGTGAAAAAAATATTTTCTTTTTTGTTTAGTAACATTGAAAAGAAGACGCAACTAAAATCACAAAAAAAGAATTTGATTTGGTTTGAAAATGAAATTTGACCAAAACTTCATAATAACTCCAGAAAAAGATAATATAAAAGCATATAATATCATCAAAAATTTATTATTTCATTTTAAGATGATACATTACATGGATATTCTGCTTAAAATGACATTACACTAATAAATTATTCAGGCTGATAATGATGAGGTCGATGATAAAGTCACAATACCTCTGTGAGGCCAACCGTCTATCATCAATATTTCGGTCACAGGGAAAGAATTTTTGAAATGGGTTCGTAGATCCCGAGATTACTCATTACAATTTTACAAATATACAAACACACAAATGTTTACTTCCTTTATATTATTAGTATTTGATATTACACGACACATTTTGAAGGCATGTTTGCCCTTGCTTTTGTACGAAAATACATTTGCAATAAATCAGAATTTCTCTGGCGTATATACAGCTGGTTAGCCTTGACAAAGGGCACTGTGGATCATTTACTTCTCTAATTAGGTAAAGTTTAATTAACATAACTGTATTTGTTTGCCAAACAAAAGGATATTTAATGATTCTGATCAATTATTGCCTGTTACATATTTATTATTTTTGGATTTATTAAAATATAGTGCTATATGAAATTTATAAATTTCATGTATTACCTTTACTTACTTTACGTGAAGCCAGCTGTTGTAATCACTGGCGCAACTCTATTACTGCTCCACATTTCGCATCTTTCTCTTGATTCAGTCAACCACATCACCGATGTTGGCGACTTGTCTGATTCCATTTTCCCATCAGAAATTCAGAGCTTTGACTTTCCCATAGTTCTCAATGCAACATGAAGCAATGTTTCTTCTACTTCCTTCAAGAAACGAGCGTATTTATATTTAAAGGTCGGCAGCGACTTGCTCGTCTGCCGCCTCTCGCATAAAAAAAACGTTTACTGCTAAGAAATCAAAGTTAGTGTCGAGCACCGGTGTCGGTGTCTGTCATGGCACTCAACGTATTAAACTCATAATACGGATGATGACAAGGTATGAAAATGAAGAAAATAATTAGTCCGTCTCTTAGATAATAAAAAAATATAAGACCCGTATTTTTTGTTTTGTCGAAATAACAAGAAAATACTTAGATATAGCGCATTAAAGTTACGGAGTGGGGGCTAACTACGTCACGTTAGAGTATATTTTGTACTCTAACGTGACGTCATGTGACATTTAAAATCAATGTATCTTCGTAAGTTTTTGAACAAGAGGCAAAATAAAAAATACGTATCCAATATTTTTCATTAATCTATCTGATGGACATTAAATTATTTTTTAGTCATCATCCCTATTTGTTCCACAGCTGCATCAAAAGCCGCCCAGCTGCTGGCCGGGCTGCAGGCGACAGGCGACGAGGGTCAGCAGCTGCAGGCAGTCATCGAGATGTGCCAGCTGCTGGTGATGGGCAACGAGGACACCCTCGCCGGGTTCCCGGTGCGGCAGGTCGTGCCCGCGCTCGTCAACTTGCTGGCCGCTGAACATAACTTTGATATGGTATGTGGTTATAGTGACTAGATCAGTTTCAGGTTTAGGTGATGTTTGAGAATGATTTGAACTCTTGTGCATCACTTAAAGAAATTTTGACTTCTGTTACGGCTGGAAACTGGGGGTGTGGAATCAAACACGATAATTGGGAAACCACAAACACTTTACTGCACAGCCGTAGTGGACTGTAAACTTCAAACTTCTTACAAAACAATACCATAAAAACCATAGCAACTAAAATATTCTTAAAAAACACTTCTAAATACAAAACTTTGTACAAAACGCATTAAAAAGGTAAAAGTATATAAAAAAGGTCGTTCTGTCCGCAACAACTTCTATAAGAATTGAATATACATATTGATATTTCTCGAGTTCGGGATACTATTTTCAGAGGGGCACAGGGTTACAAACTGTTTTGGCTGCTCTAGTTTGAGTAGCGCACATCTGCATAAAAAGCCTTCCGTCACGTCACAGAATGTCTCTTTTTGCAAAAGTATCTAACAATATTTGCCAACAATAGATCATCACAATAGCAATAAATGATCAATATTGTGTTGTTGACTACCTTGTCGGTCGCAAGTGCCATCTAAATCCACCACCCTGAAATTGTTACTGGGTTTTTCTATCTTGCATTATCTAGCATTGTTCAATGCTTGGCAGGCAAGCGTGTCAATTAAGGTAAATCTCTAAAAGAAAAATGTGAAATTATGGGAGGCCTATGTCAGCTGTGAATGTCTGCAGGCTGATTATGATGACAGATTTTCAGATTGCACCTCTAATTAGAGTACTCCTCTGTTTGTTGCATGTGTGCACTGTCATATCTCCTGTGTACTTGGATGGTCTACTCTTTGTTTCTATCAGAAGGCCCAAGGTATTCACTAGAGTCTCTTTCCTTAGATGAACCACGCATGCCGCGCGCTGACCTACATGCTGGAGGCGCTGCCTCGCAGTAGCGGCGCCGTGGCATTGGCTGTACCTGCCTTCTTGGACAAGCTACAAGCCATCACCTGCATGGACGTCGCCGAGCAGAGCCTCACGGCCCTCGACATGCTCTCCAGGAGACACTCCAAGGCTATACTGCAAGCGGTAAGTGGACATGTACATTTGAATTAATGGTGTCGGAAACTACGTTCATTTCAGCTGCGACTTTTCCGAATGGATACGATTTACGGACTTTCAAGAAGCGAGCCTACAAATTCCTCAAGTGCCGGCAATCAACATGTGACTTGCGGTGTTATGGCGTCTATGGGCTGAAGTTATCTCTTGCCTTCAGGTGACCATCAGTCCCGTTTACCCCCTCTATCATAAAAAATCATAATAATAAATATTGATATTCGTCAATCACGACCTCATCGACATCATACTTGTATATAAATAAAAATGGTTTCATTCAAATCCGTCCAGTAGTTTCAGATATTACCTTATTTTTCTTTTGATACTGTTTCTCCCCTGTGTGGGAGACAGACAGATACAGGTCTGTCTGTCTCCCACTGTTTGTCCCCTTAATTTTTTTCACAGTAAAGTAACAATAACAATAATTTATATAATATGTTTGTGTTCGCAGCGTGGCGTGTCCGCGTGTCTGACGTACCTGGACTTCTTCTCGATCAACGCGCAACGCGCCGCGCTCTCCATCACGGCCAACTGTTGCCAGAACCTCACTCCGGACGAGTTCCATCTCGTCAGGGACTCGCTGCAACTACTTGCTAACAGGTACCGTAAAATATTGAACATATCATCAGCATCAGCCAATCGCAGTCCACTGCTGGATATTGGCCTCTCCAGGTGTTCGCCACTTTGGGCAAACACCTCCAATAGCTACTGGGAAACCAATCTTACCACAGGCTTCAAGTCGTCAAAGGTGCAAAGCATAGTCTTCCGACATCTGATGCACACTCGAAGACGTTTGAATTAATTCGATTCTGCAACTTTAGCACTTCACTGAACCTTAGAGCATAAAATAACCCCCAATTTATACACTAAGACTAATGAATAACATTGAATTTCTTGTTACAGACTGACACAACAGGATAAGAAATCAGTGGAATGCGTATGTCTCGCGTTCTCGCGACTCGTGGACAGTTTCCAGCACGACCCGGCGCGTCTTCAGGAAATCGCTACGCCGGAGTTGCTCACCAATTTGCAACAGTTGGTGAGTAGCAAGCGAATATTGCTTAGAGGTCATCCAATTTACTTCACACATAAAGAGGATGGGGTTCACGAACTGTGATAGGTCAGGAAGAAAAGAGTTCCACAAAAATGACCAGCTGTGAGGGGAAAGAGGGAGGGGAGGAGTAATATACTCATAAAATTTACGTTGTTGTCATCCACAAATCATCATTCTACAACCATAAGAAACAAGGCGGCAACTACTTACAATGTCCTTCCAGCTCATGTGTTTCCTTCCTCTTACAATCCTTGGTTTTTTAGGCGGGGAGTGAAACGGCTTCTCAGTGGGCCCTCAGGGTGAGGGCGACAGGCGCAATGGGTTTGTTCTATTATACCTGTCGACCTAACTTTCGGGCCTTACGACCGCTTACCATCAGGTGGAGTGAGGTCAAGGTGGGATGTAAGGGAGCGGCCTATCATCATTTCGCTCTAAGCCAACCTCACCTGCCCGTTGTGCATCCTGCCGAATAACAAACAAGGCGCTGGCAGCCGACTGGTGGCGGTATAACTATCACAATTGAAAGCGTAGCTAAATACCACAGCTCGATGACGGGCAGCAGCGTCACCGGAGCGAAAAGATAAAATAACCCAAGACATGCCACGCTGGGCCACACAGCGCCACCTAGCCCCAAACTAAGCCGAAGCTTGTACTATGGGTACTAGACAACTGATAAACTTACTTAGATACATTTTTTTTTGTAAATAAATACATATTATACATAGAAAACACCCAGACCAATACAAACAGACATGTTCGATGTTGTTGAGAGTTACGCCCTGCGATCGCCAACCCGTCTGCCCAGCCTGGCGATTATGGGTATATCCTCCAGATGTTTGCTCTAAGTGGCGAACAACTGGAGAGGCCTATGTCCAGCAGTGGACTGCAATAGGCTGATGATGGAGTGAGGTCATCCTGAAAGCTCTTCTAATAAAAAAAAACATTGTGCTTGCAAAATGGTCCCGGCGATAGTGGGCCGGTTTTTGTCAAGGTTCAAGCCTGTCCAAAATCGTGATGTCTGATTTGTCTCGCAGCTGGTGGTGCAGCCGCCGCTGATCTCGGGCGCCACGTTCATCACCGTGCTGCGGCTGCTATGGGTGATGTGCGCGGCGTGCCCGCAGCTGGCGCTGGCGCTGCACCAGCGCTCCATCGCCGACACGCTGCTGTGCCTGCTCACTGGCACTGGATCCTCGATGCACCAGGAGGTATGATCCATACTTAAAGTACCTTAAGCACTTCTACTATAGTCTATTCACCGATACAAGATAAGATAAGATATTCTTAATTGCACACCAAACAATTGACTTAAAACTATGTATAGTAGACATTATGCTGTACAATATAGGCGGCCTTATCGCTATAAGCGATCTCTTCCAGACAACCTTAGGGTAGAGGATAGTTACAGAGAAGAGGTTAGGTGAGCTATCAACTGTATTAGATTTTCTAAAATCTAAGTTAATACGGGAGCACAGCTCGCACGTGATTGGTCGAAGATAAGAGAAGAGATTAAGGGCGCGTTCAGATAGGTAGTGTTTGCCTGCCGCACGGCAGTCTATATTGTCACTCATACTCGTACGCGTGTAAGCTATCCTGTACTCGTTGATGTTCTTCCTGTTACGTGTGTATGCAGACAATCAGTCTTCCAACAACAAAGTCCATTTACTATAAAAATCTCTTGCAGCACATTATTCTTCTTGTTACAAGTTACCAATTACAAGGCGTAAAAAAACTGAGTTAAAATTAATAAATAAATCACCCAACACGTGACACGGGCCACACAGCGCCGTCTAAACCCAAACAAGGCCGAAACTAGACAAGATAGACGATAAACTTACTTGTATACTTTTTTTATGCACACAAATGTTTGTTGTACTGTGCGGGGATCGAACACATTAATATTGAGTATAAAACCATAGCTAAAATACAGTTTTTTTACTGTTTTTATTATATGTATTGATGTATATTTCGTATATACAGCAAGTGGAGCTTCTGCCGCGTCTACCCCAAGAGCTGTACGAGATCACGTGTCTGATCGGCGAGCTGATGCCGCGACTGCCGACGGACGGCATTTTCGCCGTGGACGCGCACCTCGACCGGCCCTGGTCCGCGCCCACAGACCGCTCTGCGCACTGGCAGTGGCGCGACGACAGAGGTGAGAAGATAACTCTTAGATAGATAGATAGATACTCTTATAATACCAAAACATTGACTTAGAACTAGATAAAGGATACAATTGTTGTATAATTTAGGCGGTCTTTATCACTATGACGACAGGTGAAAAGACAACTACACATGTTGCACTGACTAGGCGATGCGAATCGCTTAAATTTTTTTTAACTTCTTTTTTTTTTCATAAAGAAATACTTGTACCTAAATTAATTGGTTTGTGCGTGATCATAGCTTTATCTGAATTGAAGTTTTGTTGCAATCACATCACTTTAATCGATAATTAATAAAAGGGGATTCAAATAAACGTACACACAATACGGATGATGACAAGGTATGAAAATGAAGAAAATAATTAGTCCGTCTCTTAGATAATAAAAAAATATAAGACCCGTATTTTTTGTTTTGTCGAAATAACAAGAAAATACTTAGATATAGCGCATTAAAGTTACGGAGTGGGGGCTAACTACGTCACGTTAGAGTATATTTTGTACTCTAACGTGACGTCATGTGACATTTAAAATCAATGTATCTTCGTAAGTTTTTGAACAAGAGGCAAAATAAAAAATACGTATCCAATATTTTTCATTAATCTATCTGATGGACATTAAATTATTTTTTAGTCATCATCCCAATTTCTTCGTTGATTTATTTTTGTTGAGATTGTAGTACTATTTACAAAGTTAGATGTGTAGCTAAAAGATATTGCATTATTTGACTTGCTGTTAAAAAAAGGAAAGTATATAGGGCAAACTACATATAGTGGTGTTTATTTATTGAGTTTCTACCCATTCTGTAATAAATTGTTTTATTACCTTGTGGCGATGGACATCGCCCGCCGGAGCGTCGGCCGACCAAGTGCGGGTGCGCGCTGCGGTGAGATCGCAGCGACAAGGGCGTGTCTCCTAGCGTGTAATACTGACGTGTGCCGACCATGTAACCGACAGGCGTGTGGCGTTGTTACTCGTGGGCAGAGAGCCGCGCGCTGGAGGCGGGCGCGGCGGCCGGCGAGGAGGAGGTGTGCCTCACCACGCTGGGCCGCAGCTACACCGTGGACCTGACGGCCATGCAGCAGCTCAACGACCACACCGGCACCGCGCGGCCCGTGCAGCGCGTGCCGCCGCCGCACGCCGCCGACCAGCCCGCGCAGCCCGACCCGCCCGCACCAGGTAAACACCACAACGTTCTCTCTTTCACTCTAATTTTATAGCTTTGTTTAGTACTGTTACTGGTTAGTCTGTCCAATTAGGGTTTTCGGAATTTGATAAAGTACATAAGACACACTATAGTTCATTCGCGTTAAGAAAATAGTGACTCATCACCGACTGCCGGCCAAACCGCTTAAACGCTAGAAATTATAATTTCTCGATATTTAATGAGTCACTATTTTCTTAACGCGAATGAACTATAGCGTCTGTGAATAACTGCGCGTTGTGTCGTCGTACTGCATGCGCACCGTGAAAAGTCTGCCTGTCTCTCTCGCGCGCGGTCTAACTTGAGTATGGGGTTTATGTGATGTTCTTCTGTGCGGTGTGGTAAATGATAGATGTTCAATTCCAGTAAAAATATATATTTGCTTGGTGCACCGATAATACAGTTAATAATTCACATGTTGCTAGCGAGTGGTCGGGATGCGTGGCGGTGAACGACTACCTGTTTTGGGAGCGCATGGTTCGAAATGCATACGCAATAAAAATACTAACGTTTACAAAAATTACTAACGTAGGGCCGCCACATTGAGTGTGAAAGAAACTGCATACTGTGTGAGTACTGTGTACGTGTTAGCTTTAGTCAACTGATCTCTATGTCATCTGCATATAATAGATAAGATTGTCTTTTATAGTCTGACGAAATGCGTATATAACCACTTATTTGACGACATGCCTTTGAACCTCCACCTCGTAACTGGAACTACATTGGGTTCGCGCCTCTCACCTGCGGGGTGATAGGCACAAGGTGCTGATAAGGACGGGTGGGGGCGGGTGTCACGCTATAAGTGCCGCCCGCAGCCCACCAGCTTCTCATTCTCGTCCTACCTCTGTTATCTCTCTTGTCCTACGTTAAGACTTATTAAGTTTGTTTATAATGCGATGTTATTCGCCAGATCCGCGCATCGCGATGGTACGCAGCAACCCTTTGCTGGCGCGCTCGCTGTTGGCCGTGCTGCACGAGGTGTACTGGAGCTCGGCGGGGCCGGCCGTGCGCTCGCAGGCGCTCAAGGCGATACTGCGCTGCGTGTACTACGCCGACGCGCCGCTGCTGCGGCAGGTGCTCAAGATGCAGGTGCGTACTGTGTGCGGTTCATGACGTGACCCGCTGCTGCCGTGCTGCACGAAGTCTAGAGACTAATTTCAAGTGGATTGGCAAGCTCAACCCGCAATCCACAGGACCACAGGATACGCAAGAAGAAAATATAGTCGTTTGAACAGAAATGTTTCTTGATCGACAGGTCTCTGTCGTTGACAAACGCTGCGTGTAATGCCCACCAGCGAATTGGACGAACGATATAGTAAAATTTGCAGATCAGGATCAGGCGCTGGATACAGGCTGACTACAACCAGTCCTGGTCTTACTACTGTCAGTGCCCGGAACGAACTCAGAAGGCACAAGAGACATGACGTCAGAATAGGGTGGATATGCTCCCGCTCATTGCCAAACCTGATTGACGCGACAGCCGTATTCAAGTCTTGTGCTATATGTACTTTTCGAACTGTTCCTGATTCAGTGTGTACCAGACACTAGTGCACCATATGCTATTTCCTCTTTTTTACATACTCCTCTTTAACCTTCCATGAATGTATATATTGCATTCCTCAACACATCAACAATCATCAACACCAACGTAATTGCAGGTGATATCGTCCCACATCGCGGGCATGATGGCCTCCAGCGACCTGCGCATAGTGGTGGGCTCGCTGCAGCTGGCCGAGATCCTGATGCAGCGGCTGCCCGAGGAGATGGCGGTGCAGTTCCGCCGCGAGGGCGTGCTGCACCAGGTGGCGCAGCTGGCGGAGCGCGCGCCGCCCTCGCACACGCCGCGGCAGACCAAGCTCAAGGTATGCTGGAAATAGTTTCACAACCTTTCACTGCTTCTACCGCCCCCGTATTATGGCCGATCCACACTCTCCACGAGGCGACACGAGGGGACGCGAGTGCGAGAGGGAGGACGGTGCGCTCGTGCCCCCTCGCCTCGCCTCGCCGTCGCTCCACTTTGTGTCGGTTTTTCGGACGCGAGGCGCAGCATAGCGGGCAACTGAATTAAAACGAGAGTGTGGATGGCCCTCACTCTTGCAGCCTCTTCTCGCCAAGACTCGTGTAGAGAGCCTCTAGGAGGCGCCTCGCGAGAGTCTGGATCTGGCATTAGATTTCGAACTTTGGCGTCTTTTGTTTTTTTTTTCTTCGGGGAAAATGCATTACCGCATCCCCGCTACCCTGGGGAAGTAGCGAGGTATGTTGGACCCACGCCGCCCTAAGGAACGGGAGGACGGCACCCTGCCTCAGGATGGAGAGGAGGCAGGAAATACCCACTGAAAACCCCGGTCCCTTCGTCGAGCGGCGTCTAGGGACAGCGACGGGAGTGGCCCGAAGGGTGGGCCCACTCCCATCAGACAGAGACGGGGACCCGTGCAAGGCAGGTGGAGGTGCCCCCGCACCAACCACCCGCTGGGCCCCGTCAGGAGGGAACTTTAGCGTCTGTTCAACTGGACACATTATTCTGTAGTACATTACGTATTATTGCCAGTGGGCTAGCAACACAGTCGAAGCGATTGTAAGTAGTACATAAAGTAAAATAAAACAAATTTCTTATGGGACAAAATTCATACATATTAATCTGTTTGTGTTTCTTCCAAATAATCCAGACAATTTAATGTTTTTGTCTATCTAGAAGGCTTTTTTAGAGAATTTTGTTTCTAGATAGAAAAGCCATTAACTTCTTTCGACTCTGACTCCTTGTTATTGAGCTTGCAACTACTTTATAAACCAGGCATCGTGTACCCGCCCGCCAATTGTGGTGGCTATGGCAAATCCCCCCAAATGATAATTGTCATTGCGATGATATGTCCAGCAGTGGACGTCTGCAGGCTGATGATGATCGTAATGTTTGTTTGTTTGCAGTCCCCAAGCAACACCAGTGTCCGCTCCAGCGGCGGGTCGTCGCCTCCCGCCTCCACTTCGACCGCGTCTCTCGACCACAACTTGTCCCTGGCCTTTTCTGCATCCAGCTCATTCGTTGCCACAACTCTGCGTAAGTATATGACTGACCCCTGTCGAACTATCATAGCTATGTAGACAGAAACTGCAGTCACATTACAAGATTGTGAAAAACCAAATCCTCGGGGTCTAAACACGATGCCTATTTCCGCTCCGATTCGGAAACTTTGAACGAAGTTTCAAAAACTCGAGAGGAAACAGGCATTGTGAAAACAGCCCAGCAAACAGATTCTGGTCTATAGGTGGGAATAATTAACTGCTATGATTACTTTTAAACTGGTTTATTGTTGAAATGTATTAGAAGTCGTTTTGTATTGACAATTAGTTGTCTTGAAAAGGTATCACGCGTTCAAGAAGTTTGTACATCCCGCTTATCTGTTTTGTATTTGATATTCAACAGCAGCTAGCAGTGACGGTAGCGGTTCTGAACCTGGACCGGCGTCTGCGTCTACACATCAGCAGGCTTCCACTACAGTGCACAGGTAAATTTAACCATCTAATATAAATCAAAATGGGATTGGTATTCCAACTATTTTTGTAACTATGTATGTAGTTTGGTTGTTTAAAAAGTTCTAAAGTAGCATTATTTACTACTATTTTATTCTAAAACATAATTCGAACTGCTCGCTTTTATGTACATAATAGGAAATTCTAAATGTGTATCTGGCAAAAATTACTTTCTACATCCGGGGAGAAAACTTCACGATTATTTTCCGATTCATAATGGGAAATTCTTGGTCACCAGGGCCGAATGGATTCAGGAGAGTATGTATTCATATAGGTAGCCTTATATTTAATCTGTCAAGATTGTTTTAGTGTATAAAAAAATTTTGGGAACTTTTATTTTGCCTATACGGAATTCTGGGATGTCCTAACATTACAGTTTATTATCACTACACGTGAACACCACAGTCAATTCCAATTTCGTCGTCCAGGTCGGGCAGCCCGCTCCAGCTAGCCGAGATGCTGAAGCGCAAGCGCGCGATGAAGCGGTCCGGCGGCGCGGGCGCACGCCACGGCCGGCGGCGCGACGACGCCGCGCACGCGCCGCACGCTGCGCACGCACCGCATGCTCACGCGCCGCACGCCGCGCACCAGGCGCCCGCGCCGCACGCACACCAGACCACGACACATGGTAAGCATTTCATCATATTCCGTCAATCCGTTATCGGGCACGACACGAGATTTGCTATTTACAGTCCAATGCTGGACAAAAAAATCAAATATTTATCCAGTTGTTCGCCACTTTGGGCAAACATAATAGAGGCTTTATCCATAATCGCCATGCTGGACAGGCGGGTTGGCGATCGGAAGCTATTGTGTGTGGAATGCCAGTACTCGAGAGATTAGGTGTATAATAGTTGGGGGGAGTGTAATCTATACTTCCTTTTTGGTTAGCATTACAAAGGTAAACAAAAAGGCCATAGTGAAACTGTTTTTACAGACATGTAGTGTCACAACATAATACAACACACAACCAGTTGCCACATATAATATGCCTACTTTGAAAATTAACTAGTGTGAATGTGAATATTAACATACACTCTTTTAGTTTGTTGTGTTAAACCCTGTTAAACTGTATGAACATTCCTTTTCATGTTTTACATTTCACACTTTTCGCGATACTCGGTGAAATGATAAAACGCATGGAAATAACAGTTATAAATGTTTATTTCCAATTAGCTTCGGCCGTGGGCGGCGCAGCGCGCTCCGCCAGCCGAGTGGGCGGCGCGTCCAAGACGTCCTCGTTCCTGTCGTCTCTCAACCCGTCCCGCTGGGGCCGAGCGCCCCACGCGCACAAGGACACGGCGCTGCTCGCCTCGCCCCACACCTCCACCAATCTCTCCGTGCAGAACAAGTGAGTGAGCCCCCAAAATTATTTTTTTTTAACTGCTAGTGCCAGCGACTTTATTCGCGTAAGCAAAAATAGAACAACTTTTGCTAAGACATTTTTCTTATACATGTTACGCTGTGTAGCTGACCGCTTAAAACTTCCATATCAAATGACATCATTATTTCGACATAGTTTATTTAGGTTATGGGGCCATTCAAGTATTATGTACCCTCTCACATGTAATAAAAAAAGGTTTCTTTTGTCCGCTAATAAGGCCAGTTCACTGTCTGACGAGCTATATCGGTTCTCTGTTTATATCGAAACAATACTTATCTTCACAAACTATTCCAGGGAAAAGGTCCGCGAATGGATCCAGTGGACCGCGGCGCGGCTGCAGCGCGAGTGGGGCTCGCTGGGCGGCGGCGCGGGCGCGCTGGAGCGGCTGGCGGCGCTGGCGGCCGCGCTGCCGCACGCGCCGCACCAGCGCGCCGCGCTCGCGCAGCTGCGCGACACGCT
The DNA here is from genome assembly GCA_031163375.1 of Conogethes punctiferalis. NCBI lineage: Eukaryota > Metazoa > Arthropoda > Insecta > Lepidoptera > Crambidae > Conogethes > Conogethes punctiferalis. Next base: position 14,014,171 of record CM062078.1, read on the forward strand.
CGTGCAGCACGACGTCTCGCCCTTCGAGGTCGGTGCCACACCAATGCTTTAGTGCCCTACCGCTTACTGTATGTAAAGAGAGAGGTAGGGCATAGCGAATCTTCGCTCCAATTGAGCTGCCCGTCCGGGGAAGGACCTCCACCCTATAGAGTACCGCAGCCAAATGACCTCCGGGTCGTGTTCCTGCCGGTGAGTAGGGTTTCCGGAGCTCGTGGGGGGTTGGGGTCAGGCCGGCATGGCGGTGGCTACTGACAGGTAACTGACCAGTTACTTGCCCGTTGTCACAGCGACTTGGGCTTCTCTTTCGCTTTCCATCAGGAGTAGAGAAGCCACTATGTCGAGCCAATATAAAAAAAAAAAATACGGGCGGCGCGGGCGGCCGCCTACCGATGTAAGGGTGGGTTAAGTGTCACACGGACCATCGGTAAGATGGCTTCGCACAGGCTGATCGTCCGCGTGTGTCGTTTTAGTATCGCCCTGACCGCCGCGCCTCGTGTCCCCATTGGAAAGATCACTCCTCGCCATGACAGCACTGAGGTGACGCGTGCGCTCCGCGCGATATTAAAGCGCTCACTGAAGCCAGTGGCGGTCCGCGCGGATAGCTCCGCGGCACGGACTCGCTATGCAGAATGCAGAAGCAATATAAACCTTTGTTAAATAAAGCTTTCCAATAAAAAAATATATTTTGATATCCCCTTATCTTATTTCAATGCTAACTTATTACATGTCACCACAGGTGAACCACTCCGGCGTGCTAGGCGCCCTCCTGCAGTTCCTGACGAGCGGCGAGCCGGAGGTGGAGGCCGAGCGCGAGCCGGACGCCGAGGGCCGCGACGCCGACGAGCTCGTGGCCGCCTGCGAGGACCGGCTGAGGCTGTTCCTGCACGTGTTCGCAGATATGCCGCTGCTGCCTGAGTAAGTACATTCTACAATATACTCGTATATGACCTTATTGTAGGATTTACTTTTGGTGATTGCCGTTACATATAGCTACGGACTTATTTCAAATGTGTCGTGACCAAAACTAAATATCTGCACAACATGTCGGCTAAACAAAAGGCCACTGAAAGAGCACCGGTTTGTGATTAATGGCGATTTGTATGCTTATGCGAAACACTTCATAGTAATTCGATGGTAAAGTTACCCTTACGAGCATTCTTGCGTTAGCAAGTGGTAGGCAAGCGCCCCCATGTCTCGGGTTCTTGAATATATTCCGAATGTGGTCGTGGCCTTCACATCTGTTTCGGTAGCCACCTTCACAATCCGTTGCTATTTTTTCCGTTCGCCTTTTACTCTAGTGGACCAGACTATTGAGAGCAGTTTATTTTTATTTTCGTTTCGGATTCGTTAGACTGGTGGATTGCCCTTTAACAATAACAAAAATGATAATCATCATCATCATCAGCCAGCAAACATGTCATTTGGGGGGATTTACTAAGCAACACGCTTGGCAGGCGGGTTGGTGACCGCAGTAGGTTTTATTTGTATACCTGGGTACAAAAGTACGTGGTTACGATGTCGTCTTGATATTCCTTTAGTCGTCTTTTGTGACACCGACGGTACCCTATCTCAAACGGTATGAAATACCCTATCTCATACCGTCGGTCCTATTCTAATAGGGAATATGCATAACTTTTTTTTAGGGATTTATTGAGATCTATTATCTTCCAGATACATAAATATCGAAGAATTTTTAAACTATCTTTTCTATTAAGCGAGTTATAAAGCGTTAAAGTTATTGCTTAAGACAGAGAGATCTGACGCGGCGGATGACGTCACGTACCGTGAGCGCCGTACTAACTCCATAGAAAAATCTGTTTCGCGAGAGAGAGAGACGGATATATTTGCTTTCAACGACTGTATCTCACCCATTTTTCAACCAATTTTGATTTTGTTTTCACTGTTCGTAGTAGATTTTGATCTATTTTACGATAAATTAGTAAATACCTGAAACTATTTTTCATGCATATTCCCTATTGCGGAATCCAAACGGAATAAACGCATCGAAAATACCTATCTAACCCTTCAATTCCCCGTGTGCAGCAGCGAATGGGACGAGTCGACGGCGCTGAACACGGCCAGCGGCAACCCTAGCGCGCTGGCGGCGCTGGTGGCGAAGGTGAACGCGTGCGTGTCGCACCTGGAGCAGTTCCCGGTGCGCGTGCACGACCTGCCCGCGCGCCCCGCCACCTCCGCGCTCAAGTTCTTCAACACCCACCAGCTAATGGTGCGTACTGTTAACAAACATTCTCTCTCCCACTCTCTATCTCCCTCTCTCGTTACCATTTCGCCTCTGTCTCCTCCCCCCTGAACATCCTCCGCTCTTCTTCCCCTTCCCAGTTCCTATTACCATTTTCTCTCCATCTCTCCCATTTTCTCTCTCCATCTCCCACACTCCCATGTTTCGCCATCTCCCCCACTCTCATTTTCTCTCCATATCCCTCACTCTCCTTCTCACCCTTCCTCCCACCGGCTGACCTTCCCCCTCTCCCCATGCACTCTCTATTACCATTCTCCTTTTGTACGCCTTTTAGTGTGTGAATTGTCTAACTCACCTCTTCACCCGCTCCCTTCCCCCCTGATCTCCTTCCCCCTCTCCCTCTACCTCTCTCTTTCACTCACTCGTCCTAACATCGGATGAAGCTTGCACTTTAGTTCTGTTTTGCGAGTGAAGTGGCGACATCTAACTTTACATTGCATCGTCAGAAAACTGTTCTTGCAAGCTCCTGAAGAGAATAACAAACTCAGTTTTCGTGTTTTTGTTTTAATTTTTCTAAACACACCGATGTGAATTTCGAGCTTACCGTCTCTTTTTTCTGTTTGATGGAATCATAAATGTTAATGCGGTTTTCTTTTGCAGTGTGATCTCAAACGTCATCCGTCATGTACGAACCTGAAGCAGTGGAAGGGAGGTGTCGTCCGGATAGACCCCTTAGCTTTAGTCCAAGCGATTGAAAGGTTAGTTTGTTACTTTTAGGTTAAAAACTGTATTAGGTAAAATTATTATAAATTGCGATTCGAGATTATTTCTTTCACCTATATGGAGGTAAATAGTCGTTTTAACTGGCTCGGTGGCTCAGTTGGTAGTGACCCCTACCTTCTGAGCCATAGAGCGACCCCACCCGGGACAAACATTCGCGTTAGTTTTGTTTATATGTATTTCTATTTAAGTATACCTTTGTTGTTTCGTTTTATTGTTTTGTATTACATAAGCTAATTTTACTTTGGGATCGAATGTATGTGATGTTGTCCGATATATTTTTAACACTATTTCTATATTTTGTTATTAGATACCTAGCACAACGCGGCTACGCCAGCACGCGGCAACGCGACGGGTCCGCGTCGGGAGCGCACTCTGATGACGAAGCTGCCTCCGACGACGACGTCGAGGACTCGCTGGCCACTCCGCCGCACCACCATCCCACTGAGTACGTATACGCAACTACTCTATACATAATATACAATAGTGATACGTCGGATCTTCAGAAATGTATCCGCGGATACGGACCTGAATACGGATATATGGCGTCAAAATGCACGGTTACGGATTTTATTTCCTTGATTCGGACAGAGGTTGTTTCGACTTGGTTTGCCAGGATGTTACTTTTGTTTATGAAATAAGAAATATGTACTCTAAATAATAGTAATTTCCTAAAAAAATCCTCTAAGTAATTGAAAGTAATGAAGGCAAAAGATTAGTTTCAAATTTCTGGAAAGTAACGTGTACATATATTCAATTTCTTTAGGATATCTGCGGTTACGAATATCCGGAATATCGTTAATACATACATGCGACTATCCTAGTACCTATTGTGATAATTACAGTTCAAAAGTTGTCGAACTATACCTACCTACATTAGTAGTCTGTACAATTTTTGTCTAATTGTTACAGTTCGGAGCACAAATTGGAATTCCTTATCGGCGACACAGTGTTGCCATACAACATGACCGTCTACCAAGCCGTTCGACAGTTCGGCGAGCAGACCGACGCTGACACAGATACTGAAACGCCGCTGGGTAAGTTCCACGAATGTCATCACGGCATTGAGGATAAGGGGGTAAAATTCGGGGAGAAATTTTTATGCCAAACGCTTCGAAGCGTGATACATGCCGCGGGTACAGTGTGTAGACAGACATTGCTATGTTTATCTCTTGCCCCCAATGCCCACTCTCCCCCTTATGGAGCATGCTTCGATATTCGGAATATGTCACTCCCACTTCCTTTTTACAACTTTTCATTAATCTTCCTGCCGCTTGCGGATGCTCCTCTGATACCATGTCGTCAGAAGTTCTCATGAAGATATTATATGAACGCAGTAATATATCCTCTAGTCTTGGTAAAAAGAGTTCGTAAAAGTTATTTTTTCCATCTGTGCCTGTCACCATAGCAACAGCACGGCGTGTCGTACCAACGATACAGTCAGTCGCAAATCAAAGCTACAACTATACGTCTTATTACAGCGAACGCCGGCATCTGGATACAAACGCACACGATCTACTACCGCGCCGTGGAGGCGGGCGAGCAGCCGCGCTCCGACGCGGCGGCCTCGCGCAAGGGCAAGGGCCAGCCCACCAAGCTGTCGTCTCGTCGGAAGCCGGACCAGCTGTGGAACGGTACTGTACACTCTTATACTAAGCCTTCGTTATGTCACTAGCTGCAGCCCTGCGGCTTTGCAAAATGTCTTTCATATTCAATTTATATAAATAAAAATGAGTCTTCGAAATGTGTGTGCGCCCATAAGTTTCAAACAACTCCACAAAATTAGATGATTCTTTATTTTATGTATACGTTATTGTTAGGATAAGGTTTGTTTAATATTAAAATTTTCCGTATAAAAGACGCCAGGCGTATGTGGTGCCATCTAGTGTATTTTTTTAGAAAACCGTCACGGACCGCGCCCGTCGATAAACGAAAAACTTTTTCTTATTCACTCAAGCTAAATATAGTTTTTTAATGGAGCATAGTGGCTTTATATCGCCTGATGGAAAGCTGGAGAGTAAGCCCAAGTCTGCTTCTGACAACGGGAGGGCAAACTCAGTTTCCAGTCAGTCGCGCAGCCATCCAATATCATCTCACAGCCATGTTGTGGAATAAAGACTTTTTAAAGTATCAATATGTTTCGCAGAGGGCGTAGTGCCGGTGCGCGATTCACCGCTGGTGGTGATCCTGCGGTCGCCGGTGATGGGCGGCTCCGGCGGTGGGGGAAGCGGCAGCGGCGGGGGCGTAGAGGTGAAGGACGCATCGCTGCCGGCGCTGGGTGTGCTGCGCGCATTGCACGCGCTGTCGCGCCACTGGCACACGCTGTACCGCGCCGTGTGCCTGCCCGACCCGCGCCCGCTTGTGCCCAACACGGACTTCATCAACGCCAAGGTTAGTACAAAGACGTGCGACTATACGCAGCTTCACTGCGACTGTCCGTCTCAACCACAACCTCATCTATAATTTTTTTAAGCAGTCGACATGGCCCGTGGACACCTGCAACTCAAATCGTGTTCTCGGGTTCTTTTATATATATGATTATGTACAGAAAAAACGGTTTAGGACGACTCTCAGGGCGTCTGATCTTAAATGTTACATAGATTGAGAAGTACCTAATTGTTGGATCTCACTGGGTTACATGTCTGGTCTGTGAAGAAATCAATTTGAGTAGTCTAGGCCACATCTGGTGCCCACAAATGATTTGCCGGCGAGCCTGCATAAAAATATTATTCCTTAGTGCATATTTTCAGTCCTGGTAGATCTGCTCTTTTGCAGACTATATATAGTGGGTTCCTTTAGTATCACATATCATTTTTTGATCAAGCAAATCTGAACTTGTTATTTTTGTTTCAGTTGGCTGCAAAAGCAAACCGTCAACTCCAGGATCCACTTGTGATAATGACAGGCAATCTTCCTCCTTGGCTGAAAAAGATAGCGTATGCATGGTAAGTTTACAATTATTTCATCAAGTAACACATATTTAATTAAATTTTATATTGTGATTGTCCTACTGAAAGTCTCATAGTATGAGTTTCGACTTAGTTTGGAACTAGATGGCGCTGTGTGGCTTGTCTTGGGTTATTTATTTACATGTGTCTATGTCTGTCTCGCAGTCCGTTCGTGTTCCCGTTCGAGTGCCGGCACCTGCTGTTCTACGTGGTGTCGTTCGACCGCGACCGCGCGCTGCAGCGGCTGCTGGAGGCGGGCGGCGAGCGCGGGGCCGCCGCCGGAGCGCCCGGCGCAGACGAGCGCGTGGCGCCGCGCCTCGACCGCCGCAAGCGCACCGTGCAGCGCCACAACGTGCTGCGCCAGGCCGAGCACGTCATGCACGAGTTCGCGCACTCCAAGGTACCTGCGCGTGCGCACACTGACGCAGCAGACGAGCGCGTGGCGCCGCGCCTCGACCGCCGCAAGCGCACCGTGCAGCGCCACAACGTGCTGCGCCAGGCCGAGCACGTCATGCACGAGTTCGCGCACTCCAAGGTACCTGCGCGTGCGCACACTGACGCAGCAGACGAGCGCGTGGCCGTAGCCCGCCAAACTGTCACTACTCTGACATTGTGGTGATAGGATTGGTCAGCCTAGACCCTACGTAACCGGATTGTCCAGGGTGCACCATGGGGAGGCTCCTTTCTTGCACCCATATTAACACTACTACACCATGCCATACCCACCCGTACGACGATACCAAAACCCGTATCCGTAATATTTGTTAGCTCCACGCTTCCCCGCTTTTGTGGAAACGTTAACGGATTTATAAACCGTACCTACCGAGTTGTACAGAGCTTTACTATTTACTTATTACAATTTAATGGTTTTATTCCAGGTATATTTTGGTTTGAAGCGGACTCAATATGAGATATTTCCATTTATAGGCTCTCCTCGAGATCCAATACGAAAACGAAGTGGGCACCGGCCTCGGTCCGACGCTGGAGTTCTACGCGCTCGTCTCGCAGGAGATGCAGCGCGCCGACCTGGACGTGTGGCACGGCAGCGAGAACTTCAAGCAGAAGGCGACGTCGTTCGGCGGCGAGATCGTCAAGAGCCAGCCGCCCGTGGTGACGGACCGCGCGGCCGACGCGGCGGCGCGCCTCGCCTCCTCCGTGCGCGACGCGCTCAGCCTCGACGAGGACCGCGCGCCCGAGCCCTCCGAACTGGAGAAGGAGGTCAGTCACCCCACACACCCCGCACCGCACACTATCACTGCTTTAGCTAAATCTGCGCATGCCCATTGTAAGGTTGGCTGGACAGGACAGCAAAGGAAACTCATGTGATTACATGTTTTATTGTCAATTAGCTGTACCCGCGACTTCGTCTGCGTGGAATAGAATTTCATCCCCTATTTTATCCCCTTGAGGGTAGAATTGATCAAAATGCTTTCTTAGCGTATGACATAATGCAGGTAGAATTCTGATGTTATTAATTTGTGAATTCAGTTAAAAGAACAGAATCAAGATTTGTGTCTCCATGTCAACTAAATAGTTGGAGTGCCTAACTAAAATCTGTAAAAACGATCGCGCTCGCCTTGGCGGGGGTACTGCCGTCCTCCCGATCGTTCATGAGCGTAATTTTTTTATTGTACAACGTAACGACATTTTTCTTCTTGGTATTATTTGAGGATGATATTAGGTACCCATCCAAGTAAACATAAATAATTATAATGTATGTACGTTTGCAGACTTCGATCCCGTCGCCGGCGCCCGACGCGACGTACGTGTCGTGGCCGTGCGGCCTGTTCCCGCAAGCGGTCGGGCGCAACGCGCGCGCCTCGCACCTCTCCCGGGTCAAGGCGAAATTCCGCTTCCTCGGCAAGTTCATGGCGAAGGCCGTTATGGACTCCAGGATGGTGAGTGGCTCAACTCTTCTTTAATCGGTATTGGTCAATAGTGACGACGTGTGGGTCGTCTCAATTACCCTTCATCATGGTATGGGGAGATTTTACAGAATCATAGGTCGATGTGTGATGGTCTGTATATATAGGCATTTCACAAGAATATGCAACCATCCACTTGCCATCTTGCGACCTTTGTCAAGCCATCTGTCTGCCTCGGTAGATTCTTTATTGTTTCGAAGATTATTTTATTCCAGTACTTTTTTGACTACCAATGTTATGAGATGAGATACCAATATTACATGCTATAATTAGATCTTTTAGAGTTGTTTTTATTCCAATATAAATTAATAATAAAAATAAAAAAAGATTTGCCCAATTACTAGCTTGACTTAAAGTCATAAATGTATGTCACATACACTTGTCTTGGTTGCTTTATGCGCGGACGACGAGCTAAGTGTTGCTTTATGTATTTTTATATGTAGCCTGCCACTAAACATGCGCGTGCGCCGATGGATCGATACTAATCGATTCCTTCACGCAGACGCGCCCTGCTCAAATTACATCTATAAGAATAGCTGAATCGCCTCCCTTGTACATGTTTACGAGTGATGTCCTTTATCGCAGGTGGACATACCGCTCTCGGTGTCCATGTACCGATGGGTGGTGAACGAGCAGCGCTGGCTGACGCTGAGCGACGTGCGCCACGTGGCGCCCGAGCTGTGGCGCTCGCTGTGCCGGCTGCGGCGCGTGGCCGAGCGCGCGCGGCACATCGCCGCCGACCCGCGGCACACGCCCGACCAGCGCACGCAGATGGTGAGTGGCTCAACTAGCGGCTTTAGAGACACATAAGAAAATCTATAGTGTTGCGCCCGATATCAAATTCACGGGATTTGACGAGGTAACCGACGCATTGACACCCCTTTTCTTTAGCAATTGTCCTCTACCTGAAGGTTGTCTGGAAGTGATCGCTCCCAGCGATAAGACCGCCTACATTGTACCTACTAATGTTTGTATACTCTTTCCTGTGAATGTTTGTGTTTGTGCAATAAAGAATATCTATCTGACACCATGTGCAACACGTGGCGCCCGAGCTGTGTCAATCGCTGTGCCGGCTGCGGCGCGTGGTCGAGCTGTGCCGCATATCATTAATAGGAGTAATGACCTAATTTCGGCTACGATGATCGCCAATCTCCAAGGATACTACCCAAGTACACAGAAGTTATGAATTTGCTTACGCTTCAGTTCAGATGCACTCTGTTCCTTGCTCTCATAATCCGCTCAATAGTTCGACATAACCAGAGCAGGCGCAGAATCAACGGATTGACGTGGTTTTCCATGTAGCACCGCCAATTTCCTGACTCCGGAGCAGTATCCGAGTGATGACTATAACTTCCTCTTTGTTGAAGATGAACTGGATTATATTCCTTTCGTAGGGCCCCCCACCTTCCTCCACGTTTTACCGTTGTGGTGACAGGATTGGCCAGTCTAGACCACCTTGAGTTACCGGGTCTAGATGTTTCCAGGGTGCGCTGTGGGGAGGCCATACAACACAAGACAGTTGTATTACTACTGTTAATGCAGAACAGATTAGTGAAACCAGACGTGACTTGCAGATAAGCGCCCTGGAGCTGGACGGCTGCCCCATCGAGGAGCTGGGGCTGGACTTCATCCTGCCGGGCGACGGCTGCACGGAGCTGCGCCGCGGCGGGCGCGACCTGCCCGTCACCGCGCACAACCTGCACAACTACATCGACCTCGTCACGCACTGGCTGCTCTTTGAAGGTACCACTCAATATTTAATTTCATCATCTTCATCATATAACGAAGTCTGCATATAATAATACAAGTATAGTACCAGGGAAGCACCTCGGATACTTGAGGTAGGTCCCTCAGCAAAAGAAGCTGCCCGCCTCTCACTGAGGCAAGATCCGGCTCGAAGGACCAAAATCTAGAGGCTCCGCTTAGTAGACCAGAAGCTCCGTTTATTGACTGACGGAGTAACTGATTATTCCATGGTCTATATCCTGTAAGTGCGTATATTATACGACCAGCTGTAAGCAGCCACATTCCGGCTCCACTACAAATAGAAACATCGTGATTGGTCAAGGTTTCATCTTGTATGAAATTATTCAATACTAGCTTTTGCCCGCGACTTCGTCCGCGTGTTTAGATTTTTACATACAAAAGTTTTTTCCCAATAACTCCCGTTCCCGTAGGATTTTTGCAATATCGCGTTGCAAGTAAGCTTTACGTTCATTAGAGTACCTGCATGTTAAATTTTAATCATTTATCTTACGCGGTTTAGATTTTTTCATACAAAAGTTTTGCACGCTAACTACCGTTCCCGTGGGAATTTTGCAATATCCTGTTGCAACTAAGCTTTTAGTTTACTAACCTACATGCCAAATTTCAAGCTAGACGCTTGAAACGGTTTAGATTTTCATACAAAAGGATTTTCCAGCTAATTCCCGTTCCCGTGGGAATTCGGGAATGCCTTTCTTAGTGCACCTCTACGGTATCTAAGCTACGTCTCTTCTACATTTCTAGTACCTACGTTTAGCCGTTTAGGCATATAAATGTCAGTCAGTAAGTCAGTCTATTTAGATTTAATTTTACCAGTAAGGCCATTTATTGAGAGAATTCAGTAGTTTTGGGCTGTGAGTTTATTTCTCGGCCTTTCAAGTTTTTTCCTATTGAATCCTGTAAAGGGTTGATTTAGGTAAATATTTGAAGTTTTATCGAAACGCTTTCTTAGCAATAATACCTACGTCATTGTATAGCTTTATGAATGCAAAGTCTCAGCCCGATCGGTTTAAACTTGATAAAGTTTCATGTATACAAACTTTCATCCCCTATTTTATCCCCTTGGAAACAGAAATTATCAAAACTCTTTTATAGCGATACCTACGTTATAGTAACTTTATGAATGCAAGTCTCAGCCCGAACGGTTTAAAATTGACAAAGTTTCATACAAACTTTCATCCCCTATTTTATCCCCTTGGGAGTAGAAATGATCAGAACCCTTTTTTATCCCCTTGGGAGTAAAAATGATCAGAACCCTTTTTTAGCGGATGCCTACGTAGTAGCTTTATACATGCAAAGTCATAGCCCAATCGGCTTAAAATCGACAAATTTTTATACAAACTTTCATCCCCTATTTTATCCCCTTGGGGGTAGAATTGATCAAAATCCTTTCTTAGCGAGTGCCTACGCCATAACATCTACCTGTATGCCAAATTTCAACCCGATCGGTCCAGTAGTTTGGGCTGTGCGTTGATAGATCACTATGTCAGTCAGTCAGTCAATCAGTCAGTCAGTCACCTTTGAGTTTTATATATTTAGATTATTAAAAAATGTCATGTCTGTTCCTAATGAATAATTAATTAAATTGGAAGTACTTACTCTAAATTATAATCCGTTGTCAACAGGCGTGAGCAAACAAATGGATGCTTTCAAGGAAGGATTTGAGTCAGTGTTCCCCCTGGCTAATCTCAAAATTTTCTACCCAGAAGAATTGGAACAAGTATTCTGTGGAAGCCCGTCAGGTAAGCTTTAAATGATTTATTAGTATAGTATCTAAGGTCAGGTTACTTACATAATTAAATCTCCCTAATTTTGTTTTGCCTTCATAGTCAAGATGTATCATGACATGATCGAACGGCGATTATGTCTCAAACAGAATGTAAATCGCGCCAAGCGTTTGAGCTTGACAACGACGGACACCTATCGCTCGTCTTCAATTTCTCCTTAAAACGAGCGCTAGAAACTATATTTAGAACGCGTATTCCAGTGTTCAAACATTGACAAGCGGTCTGTGTGATCTAACATGCTGATTCCAAGTTGCGCGCTGATTGAACTAACACGTCACGCGTTTGGCGCACACTATCTAGACTTCTTTGATCGATTACGGTGGTTTTAACTTTTAACTACAGAAGTGATAATCATTTAGACGTCAACCTTCTGACCCGATTTCTATGGAGAAAATGTATTATTAGTAACGTTTATGTTATCTGTTAGGCGGTCGCGACCAACGCTGGGAGCCGCGCATGCTGGCCGAGTGCATCCGGCCCGACCACGGCTACAGCGCCGAGTCGCGCGCCATCCGCATGCTCATCGACATCCTCGCCTCCTACTCGCGCGAGGAGCAGCGCCTCTTCCTGCAGTTCGTCACCGGCAGCCCGCGCCTCCCTACCGGAGGTCAGTACCCAGCACTGTTCTTTTTAATACTACTAAGGTGACATTTTTTTCCAGAGGGGCATGGATTAGGCACCTTCATGCCGCCTCCGGGGGGAGTCGGCATAGTGTGTGGGACTCACACCTCCCAAAATGGGAGGGCATACCCACTAAACCCCCCTGTGTCGCCAGTGGGCAGGCAGCAAGTAGCAGGGACACGGGTAGCGTCGAAGCATACGGCCACATCCCTGCCTGCCCTTACCAGCCGCAGGAGACAATTGTCATTTTGGGGCATTGGCATTAGTCACCACCCTCGGTGATCGCAATAGGTTTGATTTGTACTCAGGTAAATGTTGCTGCCCGTTTCCTGATTTTCCCTTAGACATCTTCTACGACACCCAAAGAATGAGATGGAGTGACAGACAAACCACATGTTTGCAGTCACCAATGATATTGTTCAAATCACACATCTCTACAAGGATAAAGGCTATTTTTCATGTTAACTGTTTGGCGAAGAAACTAACAAGTGTTTGTCGATGCAGGTTTCAAGGCGCTGAACCCGCCGCTGACGGTGGTGCGCAAGTCGCTGGAGTCGTCGCTGGACCCCGACGAGTACCTGCCGTCGGTGATGACGTGCGTCAACTACCTGAAGCTGCCCGACTACAGCAGCGCCGAGGTGATGCGCGCCAAGCTGCGCCTGGCCGCCTCCGAGGGCCAGCACTCCTTCCACCTGTCGTGAGCGCCCACGGGGGCAAGTGTGAATGCGGTTAGTGATATGTATCCATAGTTGTTGTGTTACACGGCGGCCGCTCGCTCCGGACCACTGCTGTTTATGTGCAATCAAGAGTGATTTATTTCCCTAATGTGACGGACACTGAAAGTGCTGTGCGTTCTATAAATTTGTTTTTCTTTTGGATTCTTTTTAGATTACAGAAATATGTTAATAATTATATTTTGTGTTAATTTAATGTGATAGCTTTTGTATATTACTTTATCTATGTATAGAGAATGTCTGTTCTCGACGGATTAAAATAGTATATAAATATATATGATATAAATATGCGACGTGATCATTGCGGCCACGCCAGCCTCGCGCGGCCGGTCGCCGACACACGCTACCACTGAGTTATAGTATATAGGTTACATATTATAATATACGATACGCAAGCTGTTTGATGGACCACAGAAATTCTTCTAGAGTCCTATGAACTTCAATAGCATTTATTACCAAACGGTGTATGTTTTGATTAACTTTAAGTATGATTAATGAGTAAAGAAAAAGTGCAAAATTTAATATGTAACAATTTCAATAAAACCATGTAAACAATATTGATCAATTTCTTGTTTTATTTAACTAACTTCCCTGTTATTATAAAGGCATAATTGTTGTTCCTATGACGATCATAGCATCCAGCCAATACTCACTATCCACCTGTCAGGATAAAAAGGAACAGTTTCAATAATTGACCTGCACCCTTCCTTCCTCACCTCATTACGAAAAAAATAATTTATGGAACAACTCCTAGCAGACGACAGGTCGGCTGCGCAATTTTAAAACACAGTAAGGGACATTTTTTTAAAAAATCGGGTTTTTGCTGAGTGCTGTTTATAATGTGATTACGCACGAATTTGCATATTCAGATTCTGAATTTTAGGTTTAGAAACGAAAATACCTACCTAGCATGTCCACTGATCTGGTTTTCAGTGACCAAAACCGGCTGTAAAAACCATTTCAAAACCTAGCAAGGCACAACGACAACTTTAAAACCTAGTAAGGGACAGTCCCTTACTAGGTTTTAAAGTTGTCAATTCAAACTGAATTAGGCGCCTACGTTTTAGTAACTCATAGATAGCGAGCGTGTGCGCTGCATTGTGTGGTTCAACTTAAATTACTGCTGATTATAATGTCTCGAAGACAATTTTATAGATCGAGATTAATTTTTAGTGCCCTAAAGAACAATAATATGCTTCGATAAGTACAAAAATGCTTTGATCTAACATTATGTTGATGAAATCAAATTTTTCCTTACCAGAAAACATGAAACGTTTGACTTACCTAATACTTTTACTATGTAACTAGCTGTGCCGGCGGCGTCGCACGAGTGGATATCGGGTTTCAAATGGCACCTAAATTTTAAATTAGACCTCTAGCAATACATTGGTGAAAACCGCATTTAGTTCCATGCATTAGTTTTCGCGTGATGCGCGATCCAACATGCAGATAAAAAATTCTCCCGTTTCCCACACACTTCTTGTCACTGCTCGGCTCCTATTTATTGTAGCGTAATAAAAAGTATACTATAACCTGCCCAGGAGTATGAAGAATATTCGTACCAAGTTTCGTTAAAATCTGTCCAGTAGCTTTTTACATACGACACATAAACGAATATACAGAACATACAGACAGACAGACAAAAATTTTACTGATTGCATTTTTGGCATCAGTATCGATCACTGATCACCCCCTGATAGTTATTTTGAAAAAAAATTTCATGTACAGAATTGCCCTCTCTACAGATCTTTTTTTTTAGGTATAGATTTAAATGTTTCATGTTTGTTGAGATTTCCTATATACGAGTATCTCATTTAAATTATGTTTTTCCGTTAATTAACTTGTATTTTAAATTTGTTTTGCTGACTTACTAGGTTTATAACTTGTCATATTGAAAATTTGTAGCTCATCAAAACCAGAACAAAACCTAGTAAGTGCCTTTACTAGGTTTTAAAATGGTTTTTTGGTCATCTTTTACTCGTAAAAAACAATTTAATCATTAGTAAGTGCTTTCTAACGTGTACTATTAAGTATTAATGCTGGATATTATATTTACTTGAAAGCCAAGGATATGCCACACATTTCAAGCTAACTATCGTCAACGTAAGTTGCATAGTTTAGTTACGGCACGCTCTCAAAGTAGCGGAGACGTTTTTTCGCTCTCCTGAACATTTTGTGTCATGTCCCTTACTAGGTTTTGAAATTGCGCAGCCGAGGTGTTTAGTGTCATAGCAAACAACAACTCGACAACAGATTGTTGTATTAACTCGATCCATTTAGTTTAGATATGTGGCGCAAATGGTGCTCTGATTATAAAGCCCCCTTGTAAAATGAGAGTACAATGATTTCAAAATGGCTCAGTGCAAACAGTTCATTTTGACATGAGTCCCGGAATTCATACATTAGGGGCAGTAGAGCACTATTTTTGCCACAGTGTCTGTAAATCGAGTTGCCCAACTAATTTTTATAAGCTGCTATATAGTAAGTAAATGAAAGGCTACTTGTTTGTAATGTTCCTAAAGGGAAGCTTGTAAGGGTGCATTTCATTCGGTAAAATTATTATTGCCACAGCTTAGCTTCGCGCAGCCTTGCTGGTATCGAAACATATCCTTATACAAGGGAAAACCTTACTTTTGTACCATCAACATTTAACCTTGCTACCTGGTGCTATGTGCTAAGTTACTTCCATCAGGGTTGTAATGTCAGACCTACCTGGTGTTCAGTCATCTTGGAGGTGAAAAGGCAATGTGATTTTGCCCACCATGTGTGGTAATTCTTTTTTTTTATGATTTCTATTAAAGTTTGTAGCTCTAAGGAATAGTTAAATCGGGTTTTGGTTATGGAAATGATTGAATCACATTATGGTTGTGATGCAAACATTCATTGTTAATAAATAAACCAGTTTGTAATGTAATGATTTTATATAATATACCCATTTAAGTTAATTACTAACTTGACACAATGTAACATTAATGAATTTACCTAATAATAATGTTCAACTAGACTAATACAATAAAATGTATCTTTAAACACACATGGAATAAGTAATTAAAATTATCTAAATTACATAGTGTCTATCAACCATTATTCCCTTAACAATGTTGATATGTTCATCAAATAAAATAAAACAAAATAAATAAATAATTTTAAATACTAATTATGATAAAAACATCAAGAATTATATTGAACTACATTGGTATGATGTTTTGTATATGTCGCAGTCATCTGGTTGAATCTGCTATTCAATTGAATGACTAGCGCGTTCATTGAATGACGACATTTAATTGAATGCCTAAAGGTCAACTCGTCAAGTTATTGAATGAAACGTTCAACGTCTTGACTGAACGTCATTTTAGCATAGTCGTTGAATGGGTAAAAGCCGACTGTTTAATGTTTAGTTTTTAATTTTTCTTTAAAAGTACCCGGAGACGGCGTATTAATAGGTAAATCTGTACTGTCACACTATTTTATTACGTATAAGTCAGTTTAAAGTAAATCTAATCAAAAAAATATCAACACTCAGGTGATCATGTTCGACGCCATATTTGTTTTAGTGACTACTAACGCCGCGCGGGAAAAAAATGAACTAAATTACAATCACTTGACTGCTTTTACGTCCGCTCTTTTCAAAGGGCTATGTTTCAATCCGCTACTTAGTTGGACGTTAAGTGACGCGTGTTTAGTCAACGTTCGGTCTAGTCATTCAATTGAATGTCGTCATTCAATGAACGCGCTAGCGATTCAATTGAATAGGAGATTCAACCAGATGACTGCGACATATATATGAACTGATGAACTTATTTCATTTTGAGTAGAAGGCTAATGAATCAAATTCACTATTATCCTACACTAAAATATCTTATAGAAACAATCATATAACTAGACACCAATACACAGTTGCTTCAGGTTTACAGTACCATAGCTATCCAGCCCAGTATAAGACATGAACCTCCAACTGGAGTGAGGCGCCGACAGCAGCGGTCGCCGGTGAATGCATGGTAGTAGCAGGTGCCACAGAATAACCCCATGCCAGCTATAAAGAAGGCTCCAGCCTGTAAAATATTTAATGTCATTATTACAAGTTTTAGCAAATCAAAGGGTCAGAAAAACAATGAAAATGATTAAAAGAAATTGCGTATGATTAAAACTGACAAAAAAATCTTGCAAATCATCATAAATTTTACATTACGTCTTATAAATTATTAAGAAGATTATTCCTCTCTGAGGCTAAAGACCCTTAGAGCCCAGACTGCCTGACACAAAAGTTAAACAATGGGATTAGTATTTTAAAATGGCATTGAACCTCAGGAGGATCATGATCAGGAAATTTTCTTATTATAAAAGATGTTGGGTGAGTCCCAATTTTATAAATGGTAAATTGCCAATAACGTAGATTATAATAATAGATCATTAGTGGGACATTATGTACCTATATAAAATCTGAATCAGATCAGAATAAAAGAAGCTTCCAAAGCCATTGTAAATCACATTATAATATATGAAAAAGGCTTGGCCTTGATCTATGGACCTAGGTACACTACCTACCCAATTTAATAGTAAATCTATCAGTACAAAATTGATTAATGAATAATATACGACATTACTTACGATATATGGTCTTCTGCAGAGAGGTACAGTCATTAAAGCTAAAGTATGTAGAAAGTGAAATCTATTTGCTGTATCAAATATTTTCTTAAGATCTTCTTTCGTGTCAGTTTCTGGGAAGGTGCGATGAGCGCCCATCGCGCCGAGCACAACGGCGCTGGCGCCGCTGATTCCCGCGAGCCTTACGAACGGCCCGGCTTCTTGGACAAGCTCCCACAATGGCATTTTGACGATTATAGGAGCAGGAGCTTGAGTTATAGGCTTAGTTTTAAACACGCCCTGAAATGGATCGAATATAACTTCTTAAAGAACTACACTGTTATTTACTACAAACTAGTAAAATAAGCAACCCAAATCAACAGAGAATATGAAATCTATCGAAATATTGATAAGATAATCGCAAAAGAACGATTGAATAGATTGGAAATTTATTTTAAACTTACGATATTGCGTAAGAAATTCATAGCGCCATCCGTCACCGTATTAACCATAAGAGCGTCTACTAAATTTACCATACCTTTTGTCTTTTAAATCGTAACAAAGGCAAGAAGGTAGAGCTTAAATGTAAAAAACAAAATTTATTTGATCGAAATGTTGTACAAATATGACAATCACAAATCAATGCCCAATGGCAGACTGACATTATTATTTTTTTACTTTGCCCAATAGCTGGGAGCCTGGCAATAATTTTATACTGCCAAAACATTTCTTTTTACGTAATATAATTTCTCCATCCAAACGTGGTAAAATCAGTATTTTTAATAATTTAAGTGTTCCAGTAGTTTTAAAGGTAGATTTCACTTAATCGATTAGAAGTGTGTCTCTAATCTGCAGAATAGATAGCAAGTAGCGGGAAAAGTATTCAGGTTTATAATTCTTTAATAAGCTATCTATTAATAGTAGGTAGCTACTTTAGAATGCTGAACAATGGAGAGTAAGATGTTTCAAATTAGCTATTTCTGAGCTACAGTGTTCGTATAAATCTATATGGATCAACTGCAGTCTTGTTGCGCTGACTATTGTCCATGACCCAAGGCGACTGGTGGCGGTAAAACCATCACGATAGAAGGCGTAGCTAAATACCACAGGCTGATGACGGGCAGCAGCGTCACCGGAGCAAGAAGCTACGCCCTGCGATCGCCAACCCGCCTGCCCAGCATGGCGATTATGGGTATATCCTCCAGAAGTTTGCCCTAGGTGGCGAACAACTGGAGAGGCCTATATCCAGTCGTGGACTGCAATAGGCTGATGATGATGAGTATAATTTTGATCTATAACGTGTAGGTAAAATCAGTTGTGTCGAGTAAATTACCATGGATTATTTGCTAATGTACCTATTTGACGCCCGCAGCTGCTCGTATTAATTTTTAACCCCCGACGCAAAAACGACGGCAGTTATAAGTTTAACGAGTCTGTGTGTGTATAAAAATACTAGGGATCATCAAAATGCATGTGGTATCGTAGCTCCCAAACGGATGATCCGATTTTAATGCGGTTTTTTTGTTTGAAAGGTATATCAGTCGAGAGTGTTCTTAGCTATGTTTGGTGGAAATCGGTTCAGGTCTTCAAGGTCATCAGAGCGTTTGTTAGGTGTGATTCCTATCGGATAACATTCATAAGTTATCCGCTCAGTTTGCTTACAAGCATATGTGAAATCTGACATTTGAAACACTAATGTATTTTCGAACTACTGAGCTGGTCTGATGTTTGGGCCCGAAGATAACCGAACGTAACCCTGGACTGCCTTTTAGTTGTGCTTTTAGTAAACACATCGAGTTTGGGCTCGTTGAATTTGTCTTGACTGGTTCTTTTTAACCCCCGACGCAAAAACGACGGAGTGTAACAAGTGTGACGTGTCTGTGTGTGTAAATGTAAGAATGTCAGTCTGTGGCAACGTAGCTCCCAAACGGATGATTAGTGCGCGCTTTTTAGCATTGGTTACAGTAAACATCTGTAAAAATATTTTAAAGTGAGTATGTGAAGTCAACCAACCCATTCTGTGAGGTCAGACTTGAGCAGTGAGGTGGTTGACTAAAGCCAAAACGTTATTTTTAGTAGGCTCGGAGATCTACAAAACCAGCTAGTTTGGGTAAAGTATTAAAATATAAGTATGGCTAAGGGTGAGTGGTTGTAAAAAAAAATAATACCAAACTATAATATAGAATAGGTCCTACCTACGGATAAAATAAAACTTCAATTCCATCGACTAATGCCATATAAAAATATATAATTCCACATCAAAATTCACTCATTCAATTTCATCAGTTTGTTGACAAACAAAATGGCACTGTGTGAGTACATTAATATTTCTTTGTAGCACCAACATAAAGTTCTTATCACATTAATTTAATTAGCTACCTAAACGCGCCTATCGTAGTGAAGTCGGGTCAGTCTCAACTAGCGGTTAAAATAAACTAGTTGGTTCGTCCAAAACTACAAATTATGTTTGTTTAAGGTTTGCTAGATTTTAATTCTTTTTCTCCACGTCGACTTTATCCTTTGGACAGCACACGCCAGCGTACCTGAAATGATTTTAAAGTTAATAATGTATTATAGAATACTCCGACCTAAATCTCAGGGAAAGTAGGTAAGTTGTCACATTTACTCGGCTCGTACCTCGCACCTCACAAGATCTGTGGTAAGGTAAACGAGCTTGGTATTTACACTCTCGTGACCGTCTGGTCACACTCTCGCCTCATTGCTCGCCTCGCAACTCGTACGCGAGTGTAGTTAAATGAGTTATAAGTACCGTTCGGCGCCGACGCTGACGCTGCACTGGTGCGCGGGGTAGGCGGCGGCGCTGAGGCCTCTCGCGGAGGCGCAGCGCGTCAGGTACACGCACACGCCGGCGCCCGCGCCCTCCGCCGCGCTCGCGCACGCCTCGTCCGCGCCGCTGCTCGGCCGGGGTGCCTGAATAACAACAGAAACAAATGTCAGAATACGTCACACATATTGACCCAATCCCAAGCACTTGTGGTATGAAAATCGGATCAATGAACTGAACACATACATAAACGCAAGGACTGGCGAACACACAAAACCCTGTTTAGAAGGCAGCGCACCGGGCCAGGTAAGCAAACAATAGCTTAAATGTTTTTTTTGCTTAGTATTTATCAGCCTCCCTACGATACATAGATACCTAATTGTACAAAGATCTAACGGTACAATTTTGAAAAAAAAATGATATCTTCTCGTCTGACAACTCTGTGCGACCGTCATTGATGGTTCTCTTACTGCTTACTGTTTTTTGGGTTAATTAACATTAATAGATAACTTTGACGTTGATCACTCGCTGGTTAATGGCCAAAAAACACTAGGTTTTAAAATAACTTCTGTACAAAATACCTTGACTATTAGGGGCAGCGCAGACGACAAGTCTGTCGAATAGTCATCCGTGACGCATTTTTTTGCAATTATATAACGCACACGACTCGCAAAAATCTGTCGCGGATA
The DNA here is from genome assembly GCA_031163375.1 of Conogethes punctiferalis. NCBI lineage: Eukaryota > Metazoa > Arthropoda > Insecta > Lepidoptera > Crambidae > Conogethes > Conogethes punctiferalis. Next base: position 14,034,988 of record CM062078.1, read on the forward strand.
TTTCACAGACTCAACGCATACGACGCACATCTTCGATCAATATGTCGGCAGACCTAGACGCTCTTTTTAAATGTCTTAGACGCATACTCTATCGCACAAAAAGTCTGTCGTCTTTGCATCCCCTTATACTATCGAGTATCGACTGGGAATCGGAAACTCGCACGTTCATTACCTATTCGCTATTAGTTTTCGGGAATTTGACCGCGCGCATCGGAAATCTTCTGATGAGATTGTAACAGCCCCGCTGGACTCACCGTATTATCCTTCGAGAGCTTCAAGAAGGTGGTGAAGCCGGTCGTGTTGGAGGCGATCTTGATGCCTTCACCGGCTAGCAGCGGGGTGAGCCAGCCGTACTCCTGGAGGTGATACTGCTCCAGCGGGTTCACGGTGGCGAACGGGGTAATTGTTGACGTTATTGGCGCCACTTTAACAAAATCAATTAAATAAATCCCACTTATGTAACAATGCAAACATTGGGTATACCTATCCAAGGGCATAGCCAGGACTGTATATGTCACCGGAAAATAGCAAGAATCGTAAGTTGATCAATTTCCTAGGTAGTTGATTAACTTTCGGAAAATAATAAATGGCAGTTGAAATGTATTATTTAACGTATGTATTTTAGTAAATTGATCATTATACGGGGTCTTGCCGTTAAATAATCCGACGAAGGTGAGGTGAACGTTGATTGGTTCAATGGCTCACGTGGTGTTATCCCAGTAACCAATCAGGGAACAGTGTATTAAGTTACGGGTAATAGTGCACCGTTAAATAGTACATTGAGCAACGATTGGCCCATTTGAGGACGATTTTACTTGTGTCAAAATCGTAAATTATTAAATTACTGCCACGCTACCGTAAGTTGATCAATGAACTGAAATCCATTGCGTTAAAAAATACATTTCAACTACCGTTTGTTATATTCCGAAAGTTAATCAACTAACTAGGAAATTGATCAACTTACGATTCTTGCTATTTTCCGGTGACATATATAAGGGTGAGAATGCAAAGAAAAGTCTAGATTAGGTTAGGTGTATTGTTTGAATCCGGTTTTCACTAAACAATAAAAGACGCTACTTCTTGTTTTGTTTTGTTGGACTTAGCCTCCAGGCTAGCCACCAAACTTAGGTTTTATAAGAAGCGCCGCAAGTTATAAAGTTCTTCAAAACAACAGTTTACCAGAACCAAGGCCAGTGAATGATGCACCCTCATGCGACAGAACGGTCAGAACATTCCATCTTCCGAACCGTCAACCGTGACATGCTTCTTCACGTTCGTTTAACTAAATGATTCAATGTGATGTGTGTGTGATGGTGATAAACGTGTGTAATAACATGCAATTAATAGCCAAAAGCCCATTATGAATAGATACCTAAATGCACGTCCAGATCGGCCTCGGGTTCTTCTTCTTCCATGTCGACAGCATCCAGCGCTATGGCCGGAGCAGAAATCGAGCCGAACTGCGGTCGACCTTCAAGACAATGACAAATTGAAACATATGACTACATAAGCAGGTAGGTACACACGGCCACACACCAAGTTACGCAAATCTGTCTGGATAAGGATTTCCACACATACCGACCAATGTTTTGGCATGCGCGTGACATTGTCACGGCTCACAAACTTTGCGCCTCTTGGATCGTTACCTACATTTAACCAACAGTTTCGAGCGTCCATGCGTTTGCGGACTTTGCGGGCCGCGCTTACCAACCGCGCGGGCATACACGCCTGACCTATGAAACCAGCCTTAGCGTTAAACAATAATGTTAAAAATCAACGTTAAAAGTGAAATTTTGATTATGAGAGCGGGTGTAAATTGCGATTTCGGCCACGTGCCAAAACATCCCAGGCCGGTATGTCTGTGTACCTATTTGGAAATTATTTAGGAACATTATGACGGAATTGGTTAGTTAATGAGTGGCCGTTGGTACATTGTCATAATTTGGAGGGCCACATCCCAAGGTAAGTAGCGTAGCGTAAGAATGAATAGTACTTACTTGTACCAGAAATCAAGAATGATTGAGAAATTGGGCAAAAAGAGGGTTTACAATTACAACACATGTAGGTAAAATCAAAGTCGTATGTTGATACCTTACACGTACGTATATAGTTTGTAAAAAATTGAAAGACTGACCGAATAGGTTTTCATACATTTTCAAAAGTGTTCTAATCGAATCCCACCATGGCCCTTAGGTATTTAATATTTTTTGCCTAAATAAGTAACTAGGTATTTTTAGCTATAATTATTTTGTTAGTAGGTAATCTTAACATGCAGTTATAATTTGTATGCCGATGAATTTTGTTATAATAATTTATAATCAAAATTAATTAAAAATGGATTGGGGTCCCCATGTTTTTACTTTTGAGTAGCTAGGTATATGGAAGCCAAGTGTGCTCAGATTTGACGTTGTAATATGTTGATTAACATGACGATTGCGTTGCTGCTGTTCTCATGACCATGTGTGATCGTGGCCAGTGTTGGGTGACGGCGAGTTATGAACCTTACCAAATTGAGCAAATTGGAACATGGAAGGGGCAGCCTGCCCGGACAGGCCGTGCCCGGACAGGCCGTGCCCGCCGGAGTAGCTGGAGTAGCCGATAGGAGCCGCCGCCGGCCGCGACAAGAAACTCGCGTAGTTTGCTGGCAGAGCTGCATAAACCATTCAACAAATTCGAGTAACTAACTAAATACATAATATAGTGCATTTTATTTTCCTAATATCTAGGACGCTAGCCGAAATGACCTTATCATCATCTGCGGCTATCCCGCCGAGACTGAGTAGGTAACAGAGTCTAGACTAGCTTAGATTAAGTGAGTAGCTGTAACACATAAATTCAAGTCCTGTCGTTTCCTTTTTAGTCTAGTCATAGTTTTTTAATAAAAGGGAAGGTGATGCTGTCATTAATAATTGACCTTTCTACATTCTCTTTTTAGCTCTGGATAAAGTACCTACATGGTCACAATGCAATGCCAAAATAAACAAAAAAATCTTAAAAATAAGTTGTACACTAGATAATATAACTTATACGACAGGCTGGTTTTGCATTACTTGGATTGTTATTTCTCATGGTGCCAGTTTTTAAATTTATGTTGGCGAATTGTCCACTACCCACATCATTGCATCCAATCTAAGTAGCTTTTCTAAATTATTGTTATACTTAATTATTAATAATCCAACGACGTAAAATATTAAATCTATAGACAGCTTAGAGGTTTGCGAAGACAAGCAAGGATGCAGCTCCCAATAACGCGAAATTTTTCAGGTATAGAGTAGGTAGCCAGGAGTAGAAAGAAATGCAAGGAGACGAACTCGCATGCGCTACTAACTACTTAGTCTTTTAGAAATTTAACAGCATTTAACTTACCCGCGCCGAAACCAAAGTCATGATCTGAAAATAAAGGAATTAAAATTATTTAGTATCTAAGTAGGTAGTCTCTTAATTGTAACTTCACAAACACACAATATAGGAAGGTATTTAATTTATGCAAATGCATAGATTTTTTTTACTGTTTCTATATATAAAGAGTTTGGCCAACCACAAACCAAAATTAGGCAGGACACTATCTTCTACGCATACCTATATTAAGTACCTACGAAGGATCAAAAGTGACATTTTGTATATATATTTTTTTTTTCTAAATGACTACGATGAGGGCCAGGCCGGCCTTGTCATCATCACCGGACTGTTGGGGGAGCGGAAGGCTCTCACCCCTAACATTTTGTATAGGTATGGCGACGCTTATTTTATACGTCCATGACGGGTTGTAAGTAGTTCCAATTTCGGTCATGTGTTTATGTCGGTTTTTAAATGGACACCATTAATGTAGCTACTCACTCTGCTTATGCACAGACTCTGCGTCGACGGCGTCCGTGGCGTTGGGCTTCACTACCACCAGCGAGGTCAGCGGCGTTACGAATGAATACTGCAAACATAAACATGCAGTAGCGGCGTTAAGGTAGTGTTCGGCGACCACCCACGGCACCCGATAGCTATAGGTATAGGGGCGTAGCGCGGGACAAAAAACGGCGTCACCTGATTCTGCAAGCAATTTTCACACTTGCTTGCGCCCCTGATGGACTTAAAAGTTTAGTTACACACGTACACTCACTTGGTGACAAACCCCTTGAAGAGATTTCGATCGCGTTTTTTGACAGCCACTATGCTATGAATGACAGAAAAGCAAGCGGCCTGTCTGCTGCTGCCCATCAGCATTGCCAGGGGCCATGCCGCTGTCTACCGTGAGGAATGAGCTCTCTTTAAATAAATTACGTTTTCAAAGCCGTACCTTGAGGGCAATTTCCAAGGCTTTCTTGTCAGGCGAGTTGGCGTCTTCCTTCTTGTCGTCGCTGGCGGGCGCGTCGCGTTTGTCCTTCTCGTCCAGAAGCTGTTTGATGGTGAGGTATGCCCACAGCCGCTCCAAAGGCAAGAAATTGTCCTTTTCTACAGGTACCGGGGCTTTAGGCAGGATTTCCGTGTATTTCTGTATACATACAAAACTTTGCATTTTCACGATGCTAATCTTATGAGAGGTAACGTAAAAAAATAGCATGGCTTTTGAAAGCCCACCAAGGCTTTAGCATCTCGCATCCCGCATCGTAGGCGTAGCTAATTACCTACCACAGGCCGAGGAGCGGGAAGCTACGCCTTGCGATCGCCAACTCGGCTGCCCAGCGTGGCAATTATGGGTAAATCCTCCAAAGTGGCTAACAACTGGAGAGGCATGTCCAGCAGTGGACTGCAACAGGCTGATGATGATGATCATCCCGCATCTGCCAGAATCTGCTTCCCACCTATTTGGGCGCGTGATTTCAGTTTCAGTGTTTACCACAAGTGTTTTCAGTACTGATTGAGAGAGAGACTTGCTTACAAAGATAAAATACTTTTAGGTATACCATACGTGATCTCTAAGGTGACGATCTAGTGGGGCAGATTATACTGAAATGTTAAAGCAAATACAAGGAACCACTTTGTCCCACTGGTGGGGCGCCTTGGTCCCCACCAAGACTAGAGTAGAGTAGACTATCCCGTGTATGTGTGTGTTCTCCTTACCCGGTCGTGCTGGCCGACGCCGCAGAAGGCGCCGACGGTGGGCGTGAGTTCAGCCGCGCCGGGCGCCAGCCGGCCCGCCACCACGGTCTCCGAGCCCAGGTAGTAGCGCCGGAAGCGGTGCTTCGTCAGGGAATCCGCGCGCACCTACGTAAAGTACGTCATTAGTCAACCAACACTCTACAACTAAGTATTGCACAAATTATACTAATGTATTTTGATATCTGGGATGTAAGGGAGCGGCCTATCATCTTTTCGCTCCAAGCCAACCTCACCTGCTCGTGGTGCATTCTGCCTAACAACAAACGAGGCGCTGGCAACCGACCGGTGGCGATATAACGATCATAATTGAAAGCGTAGCTAAATACCACAGACCAATAACGGGCGTTACCGGAGCTAGAAGCTATGCCCTGCGATCACCAAGTCGCCAACCCGCCTACCCGGCTTGGCGATTATGGTTATATCCTCCAGATGTTTGCCTTAAGTGGCGAACAACTGGAGGAGCCTATGTCCAGCAGTGGACTGCAAATAGGGCTGATGATGATGATGATGATTTTGATACCTAAGGTAAAGACCACTCTGAGTGCTAATATGAATGCCTTGTCTGCCAATAGGTACATTGAACTTATAAATATTCTTCAGAGCAATTTAAATGCTAAAATAAGTATATCTTGCACTGACTGTGCCTACCTACTCGTATCACAGAGAATATTGTGCACACTGGGCGTGGCTGGTGATGGTGGTGGTATTTTTTTATATTCGAATGGGGTAGCGCTTGACCCCAACTCGCTTGATGTTAAACGATGTAAGTAATGCTAGGTTTACACGCGTGCCACGCAGCCCGGCAAGCAGCCTGGCAAGCAGCTCGGCGAGCAGCCCTGCCCTACAAATTGCGCACGCACGTGCACATTCAAACAGACGAACAGCCCGTTCACATGCTTGTGCTTGTGTTCGTGCCCGTTGAATGTCGTATTGAACGCTAGCGTGTAAACGCGGCATTAGAGTCTAAGGTGTAGCGCGCTCACCCAACAAAAAACGATTCACTCTCATTCAACTAACATGTGAGTACTTGCCTGTTCCTTAGGGTAGACGAACTTGACGTCCGCGAGCAGCGGCGACGAGACCTGCCGGTAGAAGTCGCGCAGCTGCAGCGCGGCGTCGGCGCCCTCGTAGATGTGCCGCATGAAGCCGTCGTTGCGCAGCGACAGCTTGCGCAGGAAGCTACGGTCCGCGTCCTCGCCTGCAAACAGTAGGTGCGTACGAATTAGGCGTAATGCTAAGACGCAATGACGTAACACACACACAGGGCATTCGAGGCAGACGTAGAGGCCCCCCTCCCGGGGAACACTCCATTGCTCCCCGGAGTCGAGGTTATTGGTATTTGGTAGGTAAATGCACATTAAGCCATTGTCCCTGCGTCTGATGATCTGACTTCTCTCCGCTCGTCAACCTTCGTCCTCATCGGATTATGATTGTAAAACGACAGAGAATGTTTTTACGCTCAGAACCTCCTTGGAGATTATCCGCTGTGGCCGACATTTGGTGAGGAACTCAGGATAGTATTATTATTATTATTAGGTACCTACACACAGAAAAAACATCATACCAAAAGCTAGTGAATAGATGGTTGCTTTGTCCAGGCCAGAATTCTTTTCAGTCAGATGGTTGATGATGCGAGTAGGGTTGGTCTGCCCAACAGTGGGATCGCCGTCAGTCAGGAAAATGATGATGGGCTCCAGTCGTGGCACCTCTGAAAAACAAATCAATGTTCACTTTAGTATACATGTAAGTATGTAATTTGATCAATTACCTAGGTACATCATCATAATATTTTAAATATGTGATGATGATAAGGGAATTGATTCGTGAAATATAGCAGACATGCAAGTAATTTTTTTTTATTTCATTGTTATAGTAAGTATAACTATATTGTCTATGATATGTATAGTCAGATAAGGTTTAATATCATGGTTCGTCTCGATAAATTAAATGTCAGTTATTACATTTTCAGTGAGATTAGCTTTTTGGAATAATGTAGGTAGATTGTTACATATTGTGTGTGATTTTTTCAAGTTCTTTTGCCTATGTTGAATTCTTTAAGGGTTTACTTAAATAGGTATAATTGAACTAGCTATTGGTTTCAAACCTGAAAAATTGGTTGGTGGTATCTATGATTAATCTAGTAGTAACAGACTAAGTATTGTAAAACCTTGGTCATTGTTGCTCGTTGGTGGAGGCGTCGATGCCGTAGAACCAGCCAGCTCAGGTGCACTCGTGGTGGGCACCTCCTCCTTGGAGCCTTCGGGCTTCGGAGTCCAGCCGATGCCCTTCTTAATAAGCTCCACGGCTACATCAAGAGCGCTATAGATGTTCGTTCCTGTGAAGTCAAGAGCACATTATAGTATATCTAACTAAACATAATAATTGATTATGACCAAACAAAAGCCCTAACTTCAATGGTCAAACTTATTAACTCTCGCACACACACACACACACACACGAACCCACAACACGCTCATACACATATAGGTATTTCTTCTACTTACTTACTATGTACAGACAGAATACGTGTTATGCAAAATAAGTGTTATTCAGAACGTCTCCGACGAACAAACTCATTTTTTAATATCTTTCTGCTTTAAGTTTTATCTATCTTTACAAAACACATAACCAAATAAATAATACCTACATTTAAGTAGGTTGTAAATGAGGAATTGAGTAAAGATTACGGGGGTTTATGTCCACTCCTTCATTGTTGTATAGCGGCCAACCGTTCCTAAAACAGTTAGATACAGAACGCATAACAATCGTGCGACACACTTTACACTCAACCTACTGGCATGTGTTTCACCTTCTGATACATCTACCTATAATAGTACGTATAGCTTGCGACATAGGTTCTTATGCAAGGCTCTGGCATCCATTATTTTATGGTTACGATTCATATAGAGAGAGAGATAGTAAGTAAGTATAATTAATTATAGCTATTAGTGTAGCCTTTGTAGCCTGTGTACCTACCTACATCAATTTCCACCAGTATTTGAAAATTCACCCACGTAGATACATAATATGCAAACTCAATATACCTACTTTTAAAGTATTCAGACGTAGACGACCTAATCACCACCTGATCTTATAGGTATATCCATTTGTGCAGTAGGTAAGTAGCGTGATGTAAAATGATTGTGAATCTACCCACATAATATTGCTGTCAGCATTAGGACGAGATTTAGTTAATTTAGGTATGTAGGTAGTTACCCATATGACTGTGGGCTTTAACTTGTCGTAGCACATAACTCAAAGATAATTGTCATACTCAGGTCATGACTTAGTAGTAAAGAGTCACGATGCGGTCGGGCCTCGTCTCATCAAACATCCTGCTTCGGCTTCGGTTGAACTTTTAGAGACTTACCACCACTGGCCTGCAGCCTGCTGACGATGACCTTCGCCTTGGCCACGTTCTCCGGGGTGGCCTCCGAGGGCGGCACCAGCCTGTGAGGCTTGTTGTACTCCGTTAATGAGTGTTGGACCGAGAATTGATCCTGGCTGGCCTCGTCCAGGTCGCGAACCTATTGAGTAGATAACCAAACGAATTTGAGTGCCGAGAAACTAGACGCAATAGAAAAGCTACCTACTATTATTTGGCAATTACCTATAAAAAGGTCTGCCATGGTGCTCAACGCAACGCAAAAAGAGAGTCTGTGACATCGTAACTCCATGGTGAAGCAATTTTACTTACTAAGTTTTTTTGTTTCAAAGGTGATTTAATCCAACGTGTTCTTAGTTATTTTGACCTAAATCTGGATAAAGATCATCGCCATCGACGAATGTACTCGACCCGGTTCTCGTCAAAGGTAGTATCAAAATGTTTTAACATCTACAAAGGTTCAAAACATAGGTACAACTACCTACTAAGTTAATATTAATAAAATAGAACTGGATTGATAACAATCCAAAATCAACAGGCATCTCATCCACAAAGTAAATTAATTGGAAATCCTTAACTAACTCAGCGGGATTATGAAACTTGACATAAATCCGAATTGAAGTTCCGAATGACGAATTCGGATTTAAGCATTGTGAATCGGTAGCCCTGAGTCCGTTAAACTGTTGGCTATATCTCAACACATTGACTATGCCTTTTTTTTTTGTGTGACATGGTGTGTGGGACTCACACCTCCGGAAATGGGAGGGTATACCCACTAAACCCCCCTGTGTCGGCAGTGGGCAGCAAGTTGCAAGGACACGGGCAACGCCGAAGCATACCGCCGCATCCCTGCATGCCCTGGCCAGCCGCAGATGACAAGCGGCCAGCACTCCTGGTCCGGGGAGGGCAAATACCCCTACCCCCGGACATTGACTATGCCTACCTTAACTGAGGAAGCGAATTCAATGATGCTGAAGTAGTCTCCTTCGTTGAGCTCGCCGAGGATAGTCTGCATGGCCTCGCGCAGCTGCACGATCTTGCGGTCCATCATGGAGCCCGACGTGTCTAGCACGAACACGCAGTACTTGTTCAGCGGCGGCGTGTCCGACGGAGCGAAGAAGTGGACGAAGTACCCGTCGTTTACCTACAAACATACAGGTAGGTAAGTATAATCTTGAACTTGATTGACACGCTCCCGCGTAAGTTTTTTTTTTCATTACAATCAAAGCGCGACTCAAACGCGACATATTTTATGTAGTACATTATCTATCACAGCTTGACTTTACGACTATGGTCTGCGTGCGTACAACAGCCGTGATCAGATCCCGCGTGTCTCTCCTGACTGGATTTTTGTCTAAATCTCCAAAGAAGTCTTTTTGGTAGCCAGAAGATATCAAAATAGCACACGAGTGTGTAGGCACGCAAACACAGGTTTGGACAATAGTTCCAGACTACCGTGGAGAGATCAAGCGGAGAACCGACGGCTTTATGTGCTTTTTGCTACTGGGTACTTAATTTTTTGGCAGAAAAACCAAGATACAATTTTTAACCCGATTCGGGATTCAAACCTGGGTCCTCTATGTTCTCAGGTGGCACTTGCGGCTAGCTGACTTCAGCATACTCAGTAGTTTTTGAGTTTATTCATTACAAAACATTAATTACGAGCGTACTCGTACACACGCGCACAAAAATACAAAAATCTTTCCGCTTTATAATATTAGTGTAGATTGGGTGAACTCACAACATAACTTACAATAAGTAACCTTTTTATAGCAAAGTAAATTTTGATTTTTTTTTATAGTGGCTTGACATAGTGGCTACCCTACGCCTGATGGAAAGCGAAAGAGAAGCCCAAGTCGCTGTGACAATGGGCAAGTAACTGGTCAGTTACCTGTCAGTTGCCACCGCCATGCCGGCCCAACCCTTACCCCACGAGCTCCGGAAACCCTACTCACTGGCAGAAACACGACCCAGAGGTCATTTGATTGACTGCGGTATTCTATAAGGTGGAGGTCCTTCCCCGGACGGGCGGCTCAATTCGAGCGAAGATTCGCTATGCCCTACCTCTCTTAAAAGCAGAATGCATTGCACTAACCAAGATTTCGCCATCCTTAGGCCGTTCAACATCGTACTGAACCACAAATTGTCCTAGAGCTGCTTCTCGGTCCTCTGAGTCTTCCTCCCTGTTGTGATAGCCATATGACGGGCGCGATTCTTTGGTCTTTTCCTAAAATGTTATACAGTTTTAATAAACCAGTAGAGCAGAGCTGTATTTTAAAGTATGTACCTATTTAACATTATATTATTAATCGAGCTTATAACTCACCAACGTCTTACGATCTTATAACGTCCTGCGATCGCCAACCCGCCTGCCCAGCGTGGCGATTATGGGTAAATCCTTCAGATGTTTGCCCTAAGTGGCGAACAACTGGAGAGGCCTATGTCCAGCAGTGGGCTGCAATAGGCTGCTGATGATGATGATGATGATGATAACTCACCAAGTAGATCTCGTTTAATCTTTGTTGCTCAATTAAGTCTGGCTTAAAGGTAATGGTTGCATCTCGTCCATTTGAAGCTTTGTCAATAATTGCCTTTGAATTTTCTGAAAAATAAAATACCGCCAATTACGCATACGTAATCGAGGCTACCGAAGAACTAAAAATCTACACACAATCATTTCATGCATTGCATGCAGTGTAAGCGTGTAGCAGGCACCCTACATACAAGCCAACATTCCATTGGCATCAGCTGACAGCCATTGGTCAGGGCTTAAAAAAAATCAGCCAGGATGTGGATCAGTCCATTTAAGTAAACCTATTTTCTTCAACACAAACGGTTCTACTCATTACGAAATTCCTTTAAAAGAATACATATTGCGTCTCCCACATTACTAGCCGTATCTAACTAACATAGTCTTCAGGAAGGTACACATTAATTCACGGCACATTAGATTTATTGCGATGTTATCATTTAGAATTTGCATTGAGTTCCTCACTAATGTTTGAACCTCTTACAGGTAGTGGAGTCTCGACTGCCACCACATGAATTTCATCGAGATTTTTAAAGATACCTACTATAACATCAGTCAAATACCTAAAACAGTTTCACTTACGCGCATCTTCTGCCGTAGCGTCGATCTCATTGCCTGTCCTGACTTCCGGCACCCTCAGTTCAGTTATCTTCTGCGACTCCTTGATGTACACAGTGACGGTAAGCTTGGGCACGAGAGAGCCGGGGTGCAAATTAATGGCATGATTGTATACCCCATTGCGGCGTACTAGCAGCTCCTCGTATGTCAGATTGAAGACTGCTACAGTGTGGGGCTCTACGTTTACAGACACCGTAAAGTGATTGGAGTCACGTGCCCTGTTACATTAAAATAATTGTAAGACATATTATGATAATATCTGGTAGTAGCAATAAATTCTTGTTAGAATGATATAGGCATGTTGGATAACGGATTTTCGACTATTTGACAGTATAAGTAGTGAGTGGGGTTAAAAATGAAAAGAAAGAAGAACTTACTTCGTCTCTACGTGTGCGGCGGCCAACCCATGGGATACAGCTTGATTGTAGATTTGTTTCGCTTCTTCCTTTTCCTTTACATAGGCTTTGTAAGGCTTTCCATCGAGGATCCTGAAAGGGAGAATACTAATTTAAAGTTTTGCTATCTTTGTTATTCTTTGTTTAAATGAAAAAAGGAAAAATACGTGTCCAATATATTTTTATAATCTGAAATACGGACTAAATAAATTGTATTTTATTTTGACCCTGGAAACATCCCTCCCTATTAGAGGCCACGTTAAGGCAAAGCTTAGGTATAACATAACATGTTACAGTCGACTATGTAAATTGCCGACTGGTGGCGGTAAAACCATCACGATAGAAGGCGTAGCTAAATACCACAAGCCGATGACGGGCAGCAGCGTCATCGGAGCAAGAAGCTACGCCCTGCGATCGCTAACCCGCCTGCCCAGCGTGGCGATTATGGGTGTATCCTCCAGAAGTTTGCCCTAGGTGGCGAACAAATGGAGGGGCCTATGTGCAGCAGTGGACTGCAATAGGCTGAATCATCATCATCATCATCAGCCTATTGCAGGCCTAATCGCGGTTGCCGAAATCGGCAAGGAAGAATTCGATATACGTACATAGTAAAAGAGCTGATGAAGGCAGTATCTGGCAGGAGCACTCTGAAGGTGGCCTCTTGCGCGCGCGCGGCCGCGTTGCGCACGGTAGTGACCACGGCCGTGTGCGCGTACCGCAGCGTGATGGTGGACGTCACCTCCATCTCCGTGAGCTTGACGGGCGCGTTGGCCTCCTCCGTCGACACGGAGCTCGGGCTCGTCGGCGCATCTGTCGCGCCAGACGACTAAAATATTGCAGAAGTTCAATAAAATATACATTCGTTATGTAGGTAAGTGTCATCCTTTCTATCATGCTTTTCTCTACCCAATTGTTGTTTGGAACTTTTGGAAGAGATTGTTAATAGCGATAAGAGCGCCTAAATTTAAATTATAAAGGTACTTTGTCTATAAACTGTCGTTCCAAGTCAACTCTTTTGGTGTGCAATAAAAGAATACATATCTCGTCAGTGTCTCGTCGTCTCGGTTTATTCTAAACGAAAGTACCTACCTACCTTAATTTGTTGCAGTAAATAAATAAAAGGACATCGTTATGCGACTTGCCCTTTGTTTACGGCTCTGAAGTGCACTGTAACTATCGATTAGATAACGATCGTTCGATGAACGGATCGCGTGTTTTTGTACGGACCGTAAATCTCTCCCATTTGTCCCTTCCGTCTTCGAACATATGAACTAAATTCATGAAGATTGACATCGACGGATCCACAAGAGATCATTGTTCGTTTCGTGTTCGTTTCTCATGGCACAAAACAGCGCGAATCGTCCAGTGAACGATCGTGTTTTGTTCGTTCGATTATTATCATAGTAAGTAAGTACTTACCGATTCATCAGATCTGGCCACCACCATTGTGTCTGGGGTGGGCGGCACTGCCGCAGGGTATGCCGTGCTCACCACAAGGCAGAGGCAAACAAGCATTGCCTGCCACCGGGGCTCCATGTTTAACCCTGAAACAACCATAATAGGTAAGTATACATATTAAAAGTAGGCTAACTAAACTAGATTAAGTTAAATAAAAGCCACTAAAACAAGGCGTAACGTTGGTTAACACAAGGTTATAATCGCCTTAATTTGTTAAAAAGGTATTGCGTTTGTGTAGGTAGCTAATTGGTTTTATAACAGAAGATGTGTTATAAAAGACGCAAATTAAATCATGGTATATTTTGAACGAATTTTACGTTTTCGAAATAGACTTTCCCGATCATCTTTGCAGGTCTATTACCGTGTCATTTTCCTACAAATTTTAGATGTGATTTTTCAAGTAAGTCATATAGTTATGTTGGTATTCTTTCTGGTAACTATGAAGTAACATGCAAAATCAGTACGCATGTAGTTATGTTGGTATTCTTTCTGGTAACTATGAAGTAACATGCAAAATCAGACATAGTCAAATATCCTATTGGCTTGGCCTATAAACATATCGACATCTTTTTGATTCTTTATTTTGAGATTCAGCTGTTTGGTACGTACCTAAGTATACCTACTTTTAACAAATACCTATTAGAGAGCAATAAATTCATAGATGAAAGGACTGCGATGATTCAAATACTAATTTAGGTATTGTGAGCAAAATCTAAAACTTACTTTACCTAATTATCACTTACAAATTACGAGGGAAACAACAAAGTTTCCGTCCGGCCAATTGAGTGTGGGTAAATAGGTATTATGAGACATAACAAGATTATCAATGTAATTTACCTACAAGTGTCATAATGAAGCGTCTATATTGTTTATCGTGACTTTTTGACCCCTTTCTACCTACCGAACATCAATGTATATAAATTGGTACATATTACAATTATATAAAACGTACAAAAACAATATATCTAAAGATAAGTGGTATCGTTTTGTATTTTTACATAGTAGGTGTTTTACTTTATAAAAGAAGTAGGTAGGTATTATTCGGTTTTTAATAAATACTACACCAGGGCTTGGTAACGTTACCAATTTAACATTATAATAGCGGTAAGTAACGGTAATTTATAATGTTACTTTTTTTACCGGTAAAATAATTACCGGTAAGTCGGTAGCGATACTAAATATTAACGGTAAATTATAACGGTAATTTTTACCGGAACGCAAACTTAACGTTAAGTTTCAGGTATCGATACTGCAATATAACGTTAAAAGTATCGATACCTGCTTTAGTTACCGGTAAAAGTAACGATACTTATTACGCTACTTTGCTGCGTTGCCGCTCCGCACGGTTACCTATAGCAGAGCGGCAACTTCGCGACACGAGACGCATGAGACCATGTTGGGAGGGAGCGATAGAGACAGAGAATGAATTTAATCCAAAATTAAGTAAGTAACGTTTAAACGTTTACCGATACTTTTACCGATACCATCATGAAGGTAGCGGTAATTTATAACGTTAAAAATTACCGCTTCTTTAGGTATCGCTACTTAAAAAAGTATCGATACCTCGGCGAGGCAAAAGTAACGTTACCATATTTTTACCGGTATTCCAAGCCCTGTACTACACACAGTGAAATATTTTTTGCAATACGCCTAAATCTCAAAAAGTAGGTATATCTTACATATACCTACAATTACATGTATCAAAATGTTACGAATTACTTATCTACGCCAGTTAAATAAACTGAAGGTCATTCTAGCAGATGAAGCTGCAAGTTTATCGACATCTCAAAACAAGTTGCAGTTGTTCTAAGAAAACCAGTCCTAAAGTAAGTAGGTACCACCATTGAAAAAGTTGCGGGCTGTTGTAAGGCATACCTACACAATAATACTATACGAATTTGCTTTCACACAAGCGGTCACAATATTTATGGTGCGGGCCAGGCACGTTTTATGTACATAGGTTGTTTTTATTTTTTAATTTCATCTGATCTTAAAACGAATACCTACCTTCCTGTTTAGTCGCACGCACCTACTACAGGGCGAAAAATTACATACAGATAAAAAAAAAATTGGACCTGCACCATGTTATTATAACATATATATGTTATAATATGTAGTAAATATGTAAGTAGGGATTGCAATCCGGAAAACCGGATCCGGTAATCCGGCGGATCCGGCGTCAATATACACTTACCGGATCCGGCACCAATATACCGGATCCGGTGACCGGATCCGGTAATTGCATATTTTGGTAAAATACCTGCGCTATTGTATGAGTAGGCACTTTAAACATGTTGTGAAAGAGTTGTGTATAGAAAGATTTAACCAAGATAATAACTCTGATAGAAGCGTGGAACTCGTGGACGTGGAAGAAACAGTAGAGAAGAGCTTAGACTTAGATACAGCGAGAAATGGCTTCTTATAATACGATACAGAATAAGAAAAATATGGATTTTGATAAAATATTAAAAAAGGAAATGACTGCATTCGAAGGTGAAGGAGTTCGAGGAGAATACGTGTCTGCTATTAATGATTATTTGCTCACAATTAAGCCTACAAGTATAGAAGCTGAAAGAGCCTTCTCGGCCGCAGGCTACATTTGTAGCTCTATTAGAAGTCGATTGGGAGATGATACAATTAACACAATTTGTTTTTTAAGATCGTTTTTTCAAAGTAAGAAGTAATTATTTATAAAGAATATTATGAAGAATAATAATTATTGTGATCTCAATTAAGATAGATAGATATTCTTTATTGCACAAACATAAACATTCACAGAAAAGAGCATACAAACATATAGTAGGTACAATGTAGGCGGTCTTATCGCTGGGAGCGATCTCTTCCAGACAACCTTCAGGTAGAGGACAATTGCTAAAGAAAAGGGGAAGGCAGTGCAAACTGTGACAAGTAAGATAAAATAAGGTTAATTATTAGATAGTATCAGATAAGATAGTTGATTGTTTTGTTTTTGAGATTTTTCTTTTAGTAATCATCATCATCATCATCAGCCTATTGCAGTCCACTGCTGGACATAGGCCTCTCCTTTTAGTAATAATAAAGGTGATTTCGTATTCGTATATATATCGTTTTTTTTTTTAACATTTCCTTAACAGTCTAAAGTTAAGTTATCCTGGTTAGATCAATCCGGTCGGATCCGGCCGGATCCGGCTGGATTGATGGATATCCAGCCGGATCCGGCCGGATTGAAAATGAGGCCGGATTGCAATCCCTATATGTAAGTAAGACTGACTCGGTGGCTCAATTGGTAGTGACCCCTGCCTTCTGAACCAAGGGTCGTGGGTTCGATTCCCACCCGGGACAAACATTCGTGTGATGAACACTTGTGTTTGTTTGTTCCGTGTCTGGGTGTTTATAATTTGTATTTAAGTATTTATTTGTGGTACCTTCGTTGATCTGATACCCTCATACCCATAACACAAGTGCTACTTACTTTGGGATTAGAACAATGTATGTGATGTTGTCTGATATTTAGGTATTATTATACATATTATTAAGTAGGTAGTAATCGCACACCACAAGTGTTTTAAAGTTTTTAACACCTCCCCAGAATCCTACTTGCGTAGGTAATTTGTTAAGGAAAAGTCATGGGAAATATATGTAAATATAATACTAAGAAGACTATGAAAAAATCGGCCAAGTGCGAGTCGGACTCGCGCATAAGTAGGTAGGTACCTATTTAAATTTTTACTTAATTAAATTCATATTAATATCATGAATATTTTTTGTTTAGCGCCCATGGCTGAACGCGTTTGGTAACCATAAAAAGGTTAGGTAAGTAAGTAAAAGGTTACCTAAGCGGTGCGCTGAAGTACCTACCTACCTAAGTAATTCCCCATTTAACATCTGATATTTTGTTGGTAAACAGTGACGCACTTAAATGGACAATGAATAAATAAGAGACAGCAACTTATGTATCTTCCTAGTAGGTAGATAACGACATTAGAAGGAAAATTGATGTACAATTTCTTGTGAATGAGGATATTTTTAACTTGATTAAGAACGTGATCATAAGTGAACTTAACGACCACACGAACAATTTTAGTAGGGGCGGGCATGCTATAACAAAACCTGTTTTAAAAGATACTTTTTATCCCTGCTGATCTTAACGTTAAAAGAAAGTTTTAGAGGCACCACAACACAATTTATATTTAACTAGCTGTGCCCGCGACTTCGTCCGCGTGAAATAGTTTCATCCCCTATTTTATCCACTTGGGGGTAGAATTGATGAAAATCCTTCTTAGCGGATGCCTATGTCATAACATCTACCTGCATGCCAAATTTCAGTCCGATCTGTCCAGTGGTTTGGGCGGCTGTGCGTTAATTACTAGACTAGATATTCATTACTTGCGTACATTTCATCTTTTACATCTAATGTAATAGGCACGAAAAGGATTTGCCATTGACTAAGAAAATAAAGATACTTACTAAATGAATGAGCTAACGATTATAAAATAAGACAGTCAAATATACTATGAATGTTATACCTACCATAACGGGAATCAGATTCTAGATAGGTATCATTGCCAACCTGTATCCGGTTTTGGTCAACCTAGGTATATCGTTTAGGCCTGGAAAAATAATTTGATACGATCTATAGGACAGAATTATAATGAACATACCTACTAGGTACTTGAGAAATTCTTAATAGTATTCCCAATAGAATTAATTAATAATATTCGTTGTGGCAAGACAAGAATTTGTTTTGTGTAAATAAATAAGTAGGTAAGTTTATCAATCCTTTTTCTTCGGCCATTCTAGTTATTTGTTACACTCGGTCTAGGGTAGGTAATCTACACAGATTGGTATTTCGTATAAAATAGTACCTACCTTCATAGACCGCTAACTCCTAGGCCGTTTTCTCTAGAGGCACCCACAACCCACCGACGAAAAAACATGAATTTATAGGTACGAGTATTGTGGGTCCTATCTCAATTTTGAAGAAAGTATGACTAAAGTAACTAGGTACTTTAGATTTTTATTACGAGTACCTAGGTGCCCAGACGAAAGTGGATGAAGATCATGTAGATTAGATAGGAAATGCACTAAAGTTACTTAAAAAACTTCCCAAAATAAGATTTTCACCCTAAATTTCCCTACCGTTGTGTACTGCCTTATGCAAACTGACTGATAGTGTTAGTAGTTTGATCCATGAAGGTAAGTTGAAATTGAATTCCGCACCAACAGAACAACAATTGAGAGCTTCCTGGGAATGTGTATCTATAGCTACTATGTCGGTAGATACATACGTAGTCACTGAGCACGCACCTCCGGCACCTCGTCCGAAGTGTCGACTATCAACATTCATTCACTGCCTAAACAAAGAATCGACTTACCTTAGACGCTTATCAATAGCCAATTTTGATAGTTAACGTTTTTTATATCCAAATTGACATGAAAAAAGGGTAGATGATGATTGATTGTTGAACACCGTGCGCCGGCGACCTGTGATGCTGTTACATAAACCAAACCACACTCACCCGTTTGTTTACGCTCAACGAGATGATTGCACCAATTGTTCGCTCAAACTCTGGCACGTTCCACGTCCTCACTGCCTGGTTAGTGGTAAAATAAAAATAAATGCCGGAGAAGGAACGTGTGGTGCGTTGCTCGGCCGGCGCGAAACTCGTTATAAGGCGGGTCGCGATCGGTTTATGTACAAATACGACGTCTAACTCGCCGAGCAGTGATGACGACTAGCGGGTTTTCACGTCTCATGGATGCAGAGGGCTGAGGTCAATCTTGTATCATATATAAATTCAGTGATTATAAGTGAAGTAGATATTTATTTATTTGTAAGGTCAACCGGAATCAAAATAATCCTCGTTTTGTGTGTTGTTACCTACATTGTTCCACTGATTCAACGTAAAGAAAAACGTTTCACAAATATAATTATCCACCCAATCAACTTTTTGTTGTCAATATTGTGGTTCTTCGAATTGATTAATTTTCTTGAGAATTCTGTGAAACATAATCTAACTATGTATAAATAATATTAGGTGTTTAAAGAGGAAAGATTTGTATTTTTGTGTGTAGGTACTTAGTAAGTACCTACATAATAATATGAATGTTTGAAATGATTGAATTTTATATTGCCGATTTCGAAAATGCTTTAACCATTGGAAAGCTACATTCACCCTAGGCTACATTTATTGCTAGAAAAGGACTTAACATACTAAATCGGCAATAATGTACCCAATGAAATTTTTTCCAAAATACCCGAAGCGAAGCGGGGGCTAGTCAACAATAAAAAAAAGTAATACCTACTTAATAGGGAATATGCATGAAAAATAGTTTCAGGTATTTACTAACTATAATGCGACTATTTTTTTCACTTGGCGACTATTTATGACTATTTCATGACTATTTTTTGGCATAGTCAAAATTCGTTTTCATGCAGGTTTCAGAGATGAGGATTCCAGCTTGAAGGACACAAATCTACTACGAACAGTGAAAACAAAATCAAAATTGGTTGAAAAATGGGCGAGATACAGTCATTGAAAGTGAATATATCCGTCTCTCTCTCGCGAAACAGATTTTTCTATGGAGTTAGTACGGCGCTCACGGTACGTGACGTCAACTACCGCATCGGATCTCTCTGTCTAATCAATAACTTTAACGCTTTATAACTCGCTTAATAGAAAAGATAGTTTAAAAATTCTTCGATATTTATGTATCTGGAAGACAAAAGATCTCAATAAATCCATAAAAAAAAGTCATGCATATTCCCTATTAGGTAGGTAATTAATTATTAAAAGTTCTTACTCACATTCTTTCCATGTCGATAACTAGACGTGTTTATATAGGCCTACGTAGTGAAGTCCGTAAAAAAAAGATTATGGGATGGGATGAGGTATAAGAGAAATAGGGCATCATAGTGAATCTTCGCTCGAATTGAGCCGCCCCGTTCGGGGAAACACCTCCACCCTATAGAATACTAATAGGTAGAGGTAGGGATATAGCGAATCTTCGGTCGAATTGAGCCGCCCGTCCGGGGAATTACCTCTACCATGTAGAATATCGCAGCCAAATGACCTCCGGTTCATGTTTCTGCCGGTGAGTAGGGTTTCCAGAGCTCGTGGGAGGTTAGGTAGGTCAAGTAACTGACCAGTTACTTAACCTTTGTCACAGCGACTTGGGCTTCTCTTTCGCTTTCCATCAGGCGTAGGGAAGCAATTAAGTCGAGGTACTATAAAAAAAAATAATTATAGGCCTAATAAAAACACCTATCTATTGCTACAGCTCGTAACAAGCCCCTTTGAGCCTTGTGTATGGAGTTTTTTTTGCATTTACCTACTTGTACCTATATCAAGATAGCACGCCGGCGATCACATCTTATTTTCAAAGAATCACAGTCACTTTTTCAACTGTAGCTAACTTACGTAGGTACATTTCCTTGTAGGTAGTATAGGTATGTCACCGGAAAATAGCAAAAATCGTAAGTTGATCATTTTCCTAGGTAGTTGATTAACTTCCGGAAAATAATAAACGGCAGTTGAAATGTATTATTTAACGTATGAATTTTAGTAAATTGATCATTTTACGGGGTCTTCAATTGCCGTAAAATCATCCGACGAAGGTGAGGTGAACGTTGATTGGTTAAATGGCTCACGTGGCGTTATCCCGGCAATCAATCAGGGAACAGTGTATTAAGTTACGGGTAATAGTGCACCGTTAAATAGCACATTGAGCAACGATTGGCCCATTTGAGGACGATTTTACTTGTGTCAAAATCGTAAATTATTAAATGACTGTCAGGCTACCGTAAATTGATCAACTAACTGAAATCTATTGCGTTAAATAATACATTTCAACTACCGTTTGTTATATTCCGAAAGTTAATCAACTACCTAGGAAATTGATCAACTTACGATTCTTGCTATTTTCCGGTGACAGGTATACCTACGAAAAGTGGAAGTACTTGCTCCGAGCTTAGTGATCCTGAACGTGGACCACGTTCCGACGTAGGTACTCTATGTTGCTCTAATAGACATGCCACGCAGGGCCACACAGCGCCATCTAGCCCCAAACTAAGCCGAAGCTTGTACTACGGGTAATAGACAACTGATAAACTTACTTAGATAATTTTTTTTGTAAATAAATACATAATATACATAGAGAACACCCAGACCATATGGTCAGAGAATAAAGTCGGGGCCCCCGAGGCTAGAGTTAGGCTGCGTTTCCACCTGATGTGCTCAGAATATGAAAATTTTAACAGACAATAATCACCTCTGCTGCACATAAGTCTCTCCGAATGTTCGCTACTTTGATCGATCCTGGGCTTCTCGCATCCAGCCGTCCTGCGCAAATCGTTACTCCACCGGGCATGAAGGCGTCCTACACTAGGTACATTTGCCGAGACACGGTCTCCACTGCAGAATTCGTTTAGCCCAACGTAATGTGGCCAGCCCACTGCCACTTCAGCTTACTAATCCGGTGAGATATGTAACTTTGATTCTCTGTAGGCTCACCTTAATTCGGATGCGATCCCCAAGAGAGACACTGACTGAGCATAGCCCTTTCCATAGTTGCTGAGCGACCTTTAACATAAGGACTAGCCGTCGCTGTGACAACTGGCAAGTCACTGGTCAGTTACCTGTCAGTTGTCACTGCCATGCCGGCCCAACCCTAACCCCCCACGAGCTCTGGAAACACGACCCGGAGGTCATTTGGCTGCGATATTCTATAGGGTGGAGGTCCTTCCCCGGACGGGCAGCTCAATTCGAGCGAAGATTCGCTATGCCCTACCTCGTTTCGGTTCAGCTAGGCTGGGGCAACGATTGGAAAACTATGTCAAGTCTATAAATCGTCGATCCCACAGTGCCTAAAGACGAAAGTTTTCAATCAGTATCCCTCTTCAGAATAGCACACTTCCTCTACCTGAAGGTTGTCTGGAAGAGATCGCTTACCAGCGATAAGACCGCCTAAATTGTACCACTTATTGTCTGTAATACCTTGTCTTTAGATGTTTGTATTTTGTGCAATAAAGAATATCTATCTATCAGTGGGTTCTAACTTCTACCTATTAACAGACAATGACTAGACTGGATTAGCGGAATACGGCGAATAGTCGAGTTATCGTGACTTTTTTTTAATTTAACACCAAAACGGTCAGCTTTAAAAAAATAGTTGTTGCCTTCCTTAGCGCCTATAAAACACGAATAGCAACATGACCTTTATGCTACAGCGTTACTCTATAGTTGTAGAGGAGAATTGTTCCACCTTATGCACCTACCTGTGCTAATCAACTAGGTACTTATGTCACCTGGCCAGGGGATTCAATTCCACTGTAAATAAAAGGAACTATGAGTAGGTACCTACATACAGGGTTGGATCCAGGATCCAGAGAGGTGGCAACACTGACACGAATTTTGATAAAAAGGTAGCCAGTGAACAATATTAACACATAGATTAAATGTTAGATGGTTAATCTAAAAACCATAAAAATTTACTAGAACTAGGAAAATACTTTCTTATTTAGGTCTTATTGGTATAGGTGATGTCCTTTTCTGTTATGTGTAAGATATAATATCTATTTATACAAACTTAAAATAAATCTGTAGAGGTCAATTCTGTGCATGAAATATATTCTCGAAATAACTATTAGGGGGTGATTAGTGATCGATACTGATGCCAGAATTGCAATCAGTGCAATTTTTATCTGTCTGTATGTTCATATAGAAACAATAACTACTAGATGGATTTTAACAAAACTTGGTCCAGTTATTTTTCATACTCCTGGGCACGTTATATACTTATATAGTATACTTTTCATCACACTGTAATCAATAGGAGCAGAGCAGTGATGGGAAGTATTGGGAAAACGGGAGAAGTTCTATCTGTATGTTTGGTTGCACATCACGCAAAAACTACAGCATGGAACTGAATGCAGTTTTCACCAATGTATGGCTAGAAGAGGTCTAACCTAAAATATTTAGACACCATTTTATGGAAGTCTGTTATTTTTTAAACCTGTTATCCACGTGCGAGACAACACTGGCACAGCTAGTTTGGAATAAAAACAAACTAAAGTTTCTTATATTATTATAGAATTTAATATATTTCATAAGGCATCAGTCCAGTACATTTATCTGTGTTGCATAAACATTTTATTCTATTTCTATTCTTGGTCAACAAATTTGCTGAGTTATTATTAGAACCATAATGAAAAGTTATTTCAGTATGTGGTAAAATATCTCTAGTGCTGAACAGAGCTAGCTTTGGTATTGGTGTATTGACTCTTACAGGGATAATGACACAATTTGGGTCACAGCTGTGGTTCGCATACCGTCCTATGTTTCCAAACTCACTAGGATCAACAAATGTTTGCAAAATCTGGCCACTAGTATGCTCATTCAGACAAAATATGTAATTCATTTTTCCATTCAAAATGTTTAACTGATGTCGCTTCTCAGCCTGTGCTTTTGTGATAACTTCCCCAGCATACTCACATATGAAAGAATGTTTTGATATCAACTCTGTTGTAAAGAGGCCAAGTCCTTTACCATCTAAGCAACTCTTAACATGCAAACATTTGAGGGGGCCTTTCTGTACTAACCTATTACCACAGTTTTGGGAACAAGAACATAAATCATTACATTCCATGATAGGACCAATTACATTATTTTTTAACTTATCTTCACTAAGTTTCATATTTGAGTCCACAATATAATTATAACCACCAGAAATAGAATTACAATAACATGACGTAGAAATTTCACATAAACCATTGCAATCACATGTATTCGTTAGTTGGGAATTATAATCGTTGACTATTTCACCATATTCCAAAGATATTTCTGTGGGGCCTGGTACATTTTCCATTGTATAAATTATGTTACTATCAACATGTATATAGTCGTCCTCCATTATTCCGAATAATTTTAGAGCCACTCGGCCACTTGTGTTTGTTTGTTTTGAATTTGACTTTTGTCCGAAATCCCGAATTATCCGTCAATGAATAACACTGACAGATTATTTTTTAATTTACGGGCTGGGATTCCACCATAGAGCCTATATAATAACTGATCTCTAATTTATAGAATACATTAAACATACATTACATTAGATAAATACAAATTGACAAAGATCTTTTTGGGCCGTCAATTGTTCTTTTGTTTTTAGTTTTACATTAACACCCATATTTAGATGCCATGGCACACACCCATACTACCGCGCGTGGCTGAAATCGGTACTAAAAAAACAATCGTCACTTTTGACGTTAGTTTTGTCATTTTTCTTTTTTAACCGACTTCGAAAAGGAGGAGGTTCTTGCCTTTCTCATAACTCAAAATAATGTCTATGTCACATTTGACGTTATGTAGTGATGTAACAGATTGCAAAAAGAGCAACCTAATCCACACTGCAATCTTTGAAGGTACTTTGTACTCAATAGCCTTTCGAAAGTTGGCTCTTTCCTTCCCTAGCTCGCAAATAACTACAAAAATTCATCATCATCAGCCTATTACAGTCCACTGCTGGACATAGGCCTCTCCAGTTGTTCGCCACTTAGAGCAAACATCTGGAGGATATACCCATAATCGCCACGCTGGGCAGGCGGGTTGGCGATCGCAGGGCGTAGCTTCTTGCTCCGGTGACGCTGCTGCCCGTCACCGGTCTTTAGTATTAAGCTACGCCTTACAAAAATTACAAATTAGTTATTCTGTCGTTAATGTTGCTTAAAATTAATTTAAATACATATTACATTTCAAACTTTCTGCATAATATGATGAGAACGCTGGCTATGCTTTAAATAAATAAAAACGATCTATCAAAATATCTAGAAGGACTTTGGGCATCGGAGATTATATTGAAAATCATTGGAGCCGATTTGTCTTCTTCTTCTCAGTCGTTCACTGTTGAGAGAGTGGTCGTGGTCATGGGGAGTCGTCTGCTGCTGTGGTTGCCGCTTTCGCGATCCGTCTCCACCGGTCTCTGCAGGTGGCATGGCGAGAACATTCCACCACAGGCGTCCCGGTGACGGACTTGATGGTGTCTGTCCAGCGGGTAGGCGATCGACCCCGTGGTCTGTTACCTTCGACTCTGCCCTGAATCACCAACCGCTCCATGGAATTGTTATTACGGGTAACGTGCCAATTTGTCACCATCTGCCAAAAGAGATTATTTTGATGCATTCACACATAAAGTACAGACATGCAATCCTACAAAATATAATGAATTATGATTAAGTAGCCTTCCAATTTCTGTTTATCAGTGTATTTGTTTATTATAAAAAGTTACATAAATTACAGCATATAATAAACACTGTTTTATCTTCCGTGAGCTTCACAAGTTAAAATCTGCTTAATATTCCGTGGCCTCACTAAGCAGGACTCACGAAGAACAAGGGAAACCCGATCTAAAAACGTACGACGACGTTTTGGCTTAAAGCATAAAAAAAATTAATTTAAATTGAAGGGTTACCTACACACAGACCAATGCTACCAAGTGATATTTTTTTATGTAACTGTTGCTAAATTACCTGCTACTTCTTGTATCATATGAAATAGCAGTATTTCATTACAGCTCCCACCACTTTACATACCTACATCCGCGGCCGCGCAGGCGCAACGTCGTGACGTGACGTAATTGTCCATTCATACTTTTTGTTTCATTAATGAAAATGAACATTTCAAAGGTGTTCCTTGTGTTGTGTGCGTCTAATTTAAATTCGTTGATTACTAATTAGTTTTTGATGCAATATTTCTTATTTGATACTTTTTAGGATGTCAAGAACATTGTGCTAGTTTGTTCAAAAGTGCATTCATTCATTGATAGAGTGCAGGTATTGAGCACATGCGCACTGCGAGTGTGAATCTGTTCGATTCGAGTGTTCGTACATTTTGTCTCTATTAAATGGTAAACATACGAAAAATGTGGCTTCCGT
Organism: Conogethes punctiferalis; assembly: GCA_031163375.1. Classification (NCBI taxonomy): domain Eukaryota; kingdom Metazoa; phylum Arthropoda; class Insecta; order Lepidoptera; family Crambidae; genus Conogethes; species Conogethes punctiferalis. The sequence goes on from CM062078.1 coordinate 14,061,372, forward strand.
TGGATTTTGTGATATTATGTGATTGGATTTAAAATACTTGACCAAGTGATTCAAACTCGAAAACAGCCTGAAGTAGAACATTACGACACTCCGGAAGTGGCGGGACAAGCAAGCCGGCCGAGCTCGTTCCGAAAGAGATAACAACGGATGAAAGAGATAAACAGTAATGGATTTAACATGGCGGACGATACGCGTAAAGTGCGAGTTGAAGAAAGATTGAAAATAAAGATAGGTAAGTGGACTTTTTTTGCGAATTAATTGTGGTGTTTTTTAAAAAATGTTGGTGTAATTGTTGAGAAATGTTAGAAAGTACAATTTTAGCGGGGGTTTCATCTCTAAGCTATGTTGTTGTCATTGTCGTGAACAGGTGGTACAAAAAGTATTCTTGCTTTTCCTAGAGCGATATGAATGAATATCGAGGGAAGAGTGAATTACAACATATAATTTTATACGCTACAAGGGTTAAGGCAAAATAGAGCTAACGTATTGATTTTTGCTGTAGTTTTAAGCTTCTTTTCTTTGTTTTTATCGTGAGCTGTTTTGACAGTTCATGCACAGTTTTATGAATGAAATGAGTCCTCGTGAACACAATGAGTCTCGTGCCTAGATCATATTAGATTAGATTCATCTGTGTACTTTGTACAATGATGACGATATATTTAAACATCTAAATACTTTATTTAATTTATATGAGAATGTCAGTTTTATTATAATTTCATCTTGCTAAACATTACACAACTCTACCTACTGTTATTGCTGCTCTAGCGATTTTCTCCTAAGCTTTTTTTGCTTAAAATTCTAGTTTCCCATAGAAAACAAAATATGCCCTAAATTCTTAGTTTAGGGATATGCACTTCTAATGAAGAAAGAATACACTTTGCAGTTTTTCTTCCTCCCAATTACTGTAAGATACCTTTCCATTTTCTTGAATTAGAAATCATGTCTGTACTTTTAATTTGTGTGTGGTATATATGGATTTTGTTGAAGGGCATTGGTAACTTATTTCGTAGTTTTGGTAGGCATTGGTAGATTATCGCAGTATTCCTCTACTCTAAACATTGTTGCCTTTAGTTCAAAAACTGTGGAAGTTACATGAATATTTACCATGATTCTTCTCATTGATTGATTGAATATTAATTTTTAATGGTTGAAAATCAATAGTTAACAAGGTGCATGCATTTAAATTTATGGAATAATTATGACGTGAAAAAAAAAATATTTTCTACCTATTGTTGCTTGAGTATGAAAAACTTTAAATAATTGTGTGTAGGTATTTCAGTAATGTATGAATGTGAAAACTTAACATACTGACATGGCAGTTGTGTACTTAGTTAATTAATAACAATTAGAAACAAAATGCTTGCTCTTTTCAGTGGAATAGTTACAGGGTGTTAAGTCGGCAAAATGTCCTATGACTTGTATGGTATAATTATGCCACTGCTTCTTTTTCAATGGACTGACATGGAAAGAAAGTACTGAATTCTATGAAATTTATTTACTATTAGTTTCCCAACCAAAATATGAGTGGGTTATATCCCAATGTCCATATAGTATATTTGCAACATAATATAGTATTTCAATTCAAAAGTGTATATTGAGAAAGGTTATTTTTGTAACTCTTTGTTTTGTTATAATATACCATGAAAAATTCTAAAACAAGTGTTCCGTTTCATGTTGCTTTTATGTAAAAAATTAAAGTTATGTAATTCTACAGATTCCGAAAAATCACCTAAAACTAACCTTTTCACTAGTGTAATCTAAAGTAACCAATGCTGTTCAAAAATCACCTTAAAAGTTACAAAAGTAACCTTCTGGCAACGCTGCAGGATGTGCTATTAACTGTGCACCAAAGGCTTAGCACACTATTTACTGCACTAGGGTAGGTATATCACTAGCCAACTCACTAATTATTCTATAATTCAGTCTTGAATCAATAAAACAAGACTCATTAAAAACAATTTTTAGTTCCTTATGAAACTAATACAAATATGCACATACATACCCTTTTCGTGGCCTTAAAACAATAACTTTTAATTAAATGTCTTGAATTTCTGATTTTATTTTGGCAGTATATACTGACAAAGCTACTATGGACAAACTTTAGAGTTTTGAGTTCACAGAGACATTTATTGGATGAAACTTATTTTATATGTAATTAAGTATCTCAATAAATATAATGCATATAGGTTGCTGATCAAATTTTGGTCCAGGTTATGATTTGATAACACATTACATCATTTAACAAATGCAAGCAACAGACTATCATTCTGTTATATTCTTATCGTAGTAAACGTTTAATTTGTGGTGTGTTACTTGATGACTTAATGTGGAACTTAAATCTAGGTATTGGTAATTAAAATTTTGCAGGATTGTTTTACTTAGTCCTATAAATAAGCTTCAGTTGTATGAAGCCCTGAGATTGTGATTGAAAATAATAATAAAAAAAATTAACTGTGTAATGCGAGTAAACTAATTGTTCCTGCCGAAGTTCCTATATGAGGAGCCCTCATTGAAGGCCCCGTTGTAACTTGAATCTATAGTTAACCCAAAAAGGTAGTTGACAAAGTAATAAGTTCAATGTTTTCACTGTTCATGGTAATATTATTATCAATACTTACACTTTGTAAATTATATTAGGCATCATTAATTATGTACATTTACTTTATGTGAGGGCCTACTGTATAAAGTATCTCAGAACTTCTTGCGAGCTATTTCTCCTTCATAAAATCTTACCTGGAAGACCGTCACTTTTATGTAAAAATAGGTGAAGATACTACAAACCTATATGAAATTAGCGCTGGCGTACCACAGGGCAGCGTAATGGGACCCATACTATATCTGATTTACACCTCTGATCTTCCACTCAGTGATGCTGTTCTGGTGGGCACATTTTCTGATGACACAGAGATTTTGGCTACCCAAAAAAGTGCAGCCGAGGCATCTGCCGTTCTCCAGAAAAGCCTTGATGACATATCGGAATGGCTTAAAGATTGGCGCATTAAGGCAATTGAATCAAAATTTGTACATGTCACTTTTAGCCTTAGACACGACACTTGTCCCACAGTCAAACTCAACAACGTCGAAGTACCTCAGGCAGACTACGTTAGGTATCTCGGGCTTCATTTGGACCGTCGTCTAACCTGGAAACATCACATTTTTACTAAGAGAAAAGCATTGGGTCACCAGCTTAGAACACTTGATTGGTTGATGAACCGGCGTTCAAAAGTCTCCCTAGAGAACAAATTGCTACTATACAAAAGTATCCTCAAGCCAATTTGGACATATGGCATGCAGCTGTGGGGTACTGCATCAAAGTCTAATATAGACATAATTCAAAGATTCCAATCCAAGACCTTATGTATGATTGCTAACGTTCCTTGGTACTTTACGAACGATCATCTCCACAAAGAACTGAATGTCGAAACTGTCAAGCATGAAATAACTCCAGTCAGTCAAAAAATACAGGTCCAAACTACAAGATCATCTCAATAGGCTAACATAGAACCTTGTTGCCACTGACGACTACATACGGCGGCTCAAGAGAAAGACTCCGCTTAGCCTGAACAGGGAATAACGTCAAATTTAATGCGTGGATGGATCACTGGATGCACACACTTGAAAGCCCAATTGAACCCTGTCCAGATAAATGGCTCACGAAAAGCCAGAATACCGGACAACAATGTAAAAAAAAAAACTTTATGTGAAGTAATTTTTAATTATCAAACCATTGTAAGATGTGTGGTTATGGATTTTCACTCTTCACCAATTCCATTGATATAAATTGTCATTAACAATATCATAATAATAAATTTAGTAATTAATTTAAAACTTCATCTATTGTGATAAATGATATTGTCGGTTGCTACCTTTTTTTTAACAAGAATTTGCAAAAGTGCACCATTCTTGCTGCACCAAAATCTTAGTAAAAGTAGGAATAAGCATAATACAAATTTTATATGGTCCGTTAAAATGTTAGCTGTGGGTACAAATAGTTGTGTACTGCAGAGATGATTGATTTGTGTCGATGACGGCGCGGACTCATAAATCCAAGATAACGCGAAGTGTGTCTGCGATAAGAGTGCAGTACGCCTTCCGGGGCGCGACCCGCGACCTCGCCTCCGCCGCTGCTGTTCTCTTCGGCGCTATCGTCCACTCAATATTACTACCAAGTACCAACTGCAATCTACAATTGTATGTTAATATGTATTATAAAGAGGAAATATTTATATAGGTTTGTAATGAATAAACTCAAAAAGTGCTGTGCCAATTTCAAAAAATCTTTCGCCATTGGAAAGGTTACCCTGAGTAAAATAGGCTATATTTATTGCTACAAAATTCAAAGAGTACTAAATCGCCAATGATGTAACTCAATAAAATGTTTGTCTGAAATACCAAAAGCGAAGCGAGGGCGGATCGCTAGTACCTACCTTAACCCATTCCCTGTCCACCATCCAGACATATTAGAATTTTAATTGTTATGTATCAAATGTGGTACATGAGACAGGGAACCTGTTAATATTGTATCTAACACTGTTGATTATGTCTACTGCTTTTTGCTGTTACTTCAGTTTGCTAGCACTATTTTAAATTTTCTAAGTTTTTTTAAATTTAAATTCTCTAAGTTTGTTGTACAAATGTAAATCACAACATATAAAAATTCACAATATGCTCACTGTATGATCAGAAATTAGCATTTCTTTGCGTAGGTACTTATTTCATAGACCAACAATTGTGTCTACATATTTCATTCTAGTATGTACTGATAGTTGACTCTAATTTGATTAAGACAATTGCATCATCAAAACAAACAAAGCATGACCTTCACAGTGTTGTCTTAGCTTATCCTGTCATTTATTCATCCTTAGTAGTGATTCGTCCACTTATATTTTTCTCAGCTTGACATATTTCGTAAGGCGTCATATTTAGCTATAGAACATCGAATTGGGACAGGCATTCATTTATTACAGATAAATTTGGTAGTTAGCTACATCAGTGATGGTTATAATGAGCTTAAGGTCCATTTCTGTGTGTAAAAAAATGTTTCGTTATGTCCCGTCACGAGCATAGACGCATTCGATAAACACAACGACTTATGGTAACTTCCGTCAGACGTCCTATCTACTACACTACACCTTTGTTCTTGCCACCACTCAGTCAACTCGCCCAAACGGGTGGCTACTAATTGAGTAACGTTATTTATTTTATGCCTCAAGCAAATGACTCACAGTGTACCTGTCTCAGCCTACTACGTTTGCAGACCCTTTAAGAAGTCGATAGCTCCCGATTAGCTTGATATTAATCTTTTAAGAGTATGTACTGTTTATAGAAGGTATATTGTATCATATCGGAATTCAATGGAACTGAGAAGTTATCCTTGTTTATCTATTATCTATTACTTATAATAAATCTGTAGAGAGGTCAATTCTGTACATAAAATATTTTTTCAAAATAACTATCAGGGGGTGATAAGTGATCGATACTGATACCAAAAATGCAATCAGTAAAATTTTTGTCTGTCTGTCTGTCTGTATGTTCGTTATAGAAAAAAAAACTACTGAACAGATTTTGACGAAACTTGGTACAATTATTCTTCATACTCCTGGGCAGGTTATAGGATACTTTTCATCACGCTACAATCAATAGGATCGGAGCAGTGACGGGAAGTGTTGGGAAAACGCGAGAAATTTAAACCTGTACGTTTGAACGCGCATTACGCGAAAACTACTGCATAGAATTGAATGCGGTTTTCACCAATGTATTGCTAGAGGTCTAACTTAAAACTTAGGCACAAGGTATAGATGGGTATTATATGGAAGTCCGTTATTTTTGAAACCCGATATCCACGCGAGCGACGCCGCTGGCACAGCTAGTAAATAAATAAATATCAGACAATATCACATACATTACTCCAATCCCAAAGTAAGTAGCTTAAGCACCTTGTGTTATGGGTATCAGAACAATGAAGGTACCACAAATAAATACTTAAATACAAATATAAACACCCCGACACAGAACAAACACAAGTGTTCATCACACGAATGTTTGTCCCGGGTGGGAATCGAAACCACGACCCTTGGTTCAGAAGGCAGGGGTCACTACCAATTGAGCCACCGAGGCGTGTCAACTAAACGCAAAATATTTCCATGAGTAAGAACATAATTTATTCGTCGGCAATGTGCTGTAATAAAGTAAAACCTTCTGTTATTATTACCACTCAGATCAAGTAATTTACGTTAAGTCAAGCAGTAATTATTTACAGGCAGGTGAGTGACATTGACATTTTTCCGACATGGACCTTAATTTGATATCGGTTAACACTTTAACATTGAGTTGTATAAATCAATAAAAATAAAACAATACACAGGTATTGTGTGAGATAACAGATACGTTAATTACTTAGTGTCTTAGTTGGTCTATGTCTATTGTAGACATGCTAATGGGAATGTCTTGTCAAATTCGTTAAGCAATATTACTCGTACCTATTCGGAAAATGTAAATATTTATGTAATTTGTTATTGTTTATCTATTAGGTCACAATACGGTCGTAACAATGTACGCGCGTCATTTATTTTGCTCCCAGTTTTATGAATGAAGCTTTGTTTCAATAATGGCGTTTGGATTTCATACCTATGCTCATTTATGTAGGGCAGACAAGTGACGAGTGAAAAATAGAGTGCTAGACGTCGAACGGTGAGGCGCGTCGCGTCGGTATCTACGCCACAAGGCGAGCGCGCCGCGGTGAATGGGGCAAACCGAACGTTTTCCATTGAGCGCGCCCATTCATGGAAACTCGCCAGTCCGTTAATGAAAAACGCGTTCGTTTATCGTCACCGTTATCATCGCGACGGTTACCACAACATGTGCTATGCCTAATACACACTACATTTCCATTCAAAACACTCCTGTCTGTGTCTAATCACAGGCAATACCGATAAGATTACAACACACCGATAACATTGTTATTGAATTGCTTCTTGATTTTTCAGCGCAAGTAAGTAACGCCTCACTTTAGTATGAGGAAGTAGGTACCTGTGCAAGCTTACCGGATCGTTGTACTTTGTAATTTATTGTTGTATTGATCAGATATAATCACCTATTTATATTTCTTTATATTACCGCTTGCGATTCGGCCATTCGGCATGTGTTTTGCAAAATCCATTTTGAATCAGACAAATACCAATATTAGTGTTAACAATGGAATAGTTTAAAATACATATTATGATAATATACATATTGAATCTTATGGTTACTTCGCAATAGCTATAGCTATTAAATTTTAATTATGTAATAAATTACGTACTCCAGCCAGTGTAACCGCACGTGGAACGCGAACGTGTGCATGCATTTGAAAAATAGGACTTAATTTGGCTCTCGTCATGTCCAAAATATAATTCACTATGAATATTAACATTTTTATTGAATACACCAACTTCTTGTTCCTTGTTCTGTAACTATCAATGTAAAGCTGACCATACACGCAAGAGTCAGTCAAGTGTCAGGTAAAGTTTGGTGAAAACCTGCAGTTCTGTAACATACATGCTCTGGTTTACCTGAACAGTTGACCTATTCAGGCGCGTATGACCAGCTTAAACAGACTAGGCCTCGAATGGTTGGCGTTCTCTGGAAAAGGCCTACGTTGAGCAGTGGGCGGCAATAGGTAGATTGATGAAACGAGCTAGCCTTCAATCATGATTTCAGACTATAGATATGCCATTGTTGGTTACACGGCCGGGCTTAAGAGTATTATGCAATTGAAATAAAAATAATTGACGGAAGAGATTTAATTTTAGAAAAGTCTCTATGTAGGTACCCATGTATGTAGGAAGATCAACAATAATGTTGGCAAGTCTACGCTGGTACGCTGCGTTGCGATGGGCGTCTGCCATTGTGCGAGAAACTGTCTCGAGATGAGAAAGCTATAAAGTACATACCTTTACCGTTCGGCACCGATCCATAGGTACTTTCTACACGCTTGTTGGCGCCTCTGCCACAATGGCAAGTAGCAGTGAAGCATTACTGTTTGTTTATTAGAGTAGACTATTTTACCATTCCCAAGTTCAATCCATTTTAAGCTAGGTAGGTACTCGTTTTCTATTACAGTCAGTATGCAATTTTCTTGTACAAGACACAAAATAATCGTAAAAGCCTTAAAACATTTATACTAGTAGTGTAGTATCCGCCTACCGGCCTAATAAACACGGCAATATTACAAAATAGGTCCTTAGAATCTCGACTTAATTCATAAACGATGCAGCTGAACTAACCGATTTTCGCAATGTACCTGCAAAATTGGCCTGTCACATGTGGGTGAGGACCTAGATCTGACACCATGATGGAGGCCTGCTCTACGTAGGCAGAGGATTGTAGAACTTGGAATTATGTAGTTCTTATGTTTATGCAATATTCACCACAATAAATACCTTTGCTAGTCTACAATTATATTGCTGAAAAAATATCAAACTGTTGATAAATGCCACTACCACTGTAATGCACCAGTTGCATGGGAGTTCAATAGAACAATAATGGGTAACGGAGCTCTAACAGGTAAGCTCGCCTTATAAAAAATACGTACAGAAACGACAAGCATGATATGTATATGTATTATTTATTGTAATAATATTCTTTGGAATCACGTCCTTTAAAATACTGCAGTATTTTAATAAGTAGGTACCTATACCGCTTCAACATGTATAATGCCAACATAGTTGGTGCTGATCGGATACGTGGAATTAAATAATTGCATGAGCTGTTAATTCCCGGGAATTGAGCGGAATACGCTCCGAGTTGCGTAAGTTAATTTAGTGCTTCCTGTAGTATCCCGTAAAATATAATTTTAACGACTTTTGTTGTTTCTAGAGACAGTGCCAGCTTAACACCATGATTCAGTAATAATCCGCTTGTAATACGTGTATGGAACTAATCTCTTCTACCTTTGTGCGTTTTGCAAGTATTATAAGTATACATTAAAAGCATACTAGTACATCGATGCGTTTGCACCATAAAATGTTCCCATGCTTAAGGTATCCACCGTACTCTCGATTTCGAAACAATCGCACTACGCAGTGTGGAAACATCTTAATAATCGCTATTGTGGCCACATCGTAGGTAGTTAGGTAGGTATTCGTTTCCTCAGTAGCTGAAGCAAAGGTTCCCGTTTCACTCCCACGATCCACTTTGGTGGCGTGTGTTACTGTCATGTTGATGATGATGACGGTTGTTTTTGCATCAGCAATTATGTACAGTTTGTTGCAAGTTTCTCTCGCAGTCCAATTACGACGAATTTGTGGGAGCCTACGACCACGAGAAGGTCTCTCCTTTGTTTAAACGCCCTAACAATCACCGCTGTAATCTTGCCTCAACTTATGATAATAATTTACATTCTTTCTAATTACTAATGTACGTAATAATGAGCCGTTTACATTAGGAAATTTTGTGAAAGTTATAGTGCGTTGTTTTGTAAAACCATTTGACGAATGTGTAGTATACTCTCAGTTTAGATTAAACGATGAAAGTAAGTATGGTATGCACGTAGGTATTCGTGACTGGTACATATTTGTATGTGGTCACGGTCAAACGCTTTGTTTCCTTTAGCAGGAAGTTGTTTTCATAACATAATTGACTATTAATATCGTTTACTAAAGCATACGTCATTTGCTCATACAGCATTACAGATTACTGTGGGTAGATCTATAATATCAATTTTTCATATAATCCTTAAATAAGGTTATAAATTTTATTGTTATGATAAATAAATAATTTGTTAGTTTGCTGGCAATGAACAAAACCTAGAATGGTACCCGGTTTCTTTAATTTTTTTTTTAATATCAGAGTTTTTAGGGCAGCCGCATTTACTGAGAGTATAGCTCATTATTACTTTTTTGTGAATACTAAAAAATATAACAATTCTTTGTAAAGTATGAAACCATATCTATAGTACCTAAACCCTCGCCATATTTTTTAAACCTACGAAACATCATCTTTTCTGGTGCTTAAGAGCGCGCATACAGAATTCGACGTATTTGCGGCGAAACTGGTATTTTCGGACGAGCTATTATCATATAAAACGATTTTTTTAAAATAAGAAACATAGTTTTTTATATAGATAAAGTCTTCAAGCAGTGCGTAGGCTAGATAAAATACAACATTTACTAGTATATTTTTGTCTATCAAAGATCTCCCGTAAGCCGATTCGCAAAAATGCGAGTCAGAGTCAATTTCGAAAGTCTTAATATCAATTGCATTACATACATATGTTTTAAATATATGTTTATACAATAGCTTATATGGTCTATTAGTGCACTAGATAAAAAAACTTTCAAAAATGTGTTATTAAATTGCCCAAAATAATTTTTCAAAATAAGCTCAATTCACACTTTTCAACAGTGTTTTTCTAGTAGAAAACACTGTTTCTTTTAGTTGAAATTTTGTGTAAATGTAAAAGAAGTGTTTCTTAAGTGCACTAAATTTTTATTTTATTAATATTCTATGCCTGTTATTTTATACGATTTTTTTAAAAGTGACTATAAAGCCACGCGCGCGACGCTTGCCGATTCAGTCCAAATCGGGTCATCCCAGAGGGAGGACGTGCCGCTCGCTGCTCCGCTCACGCACACATACGCACAACCACTTTTATGAGCGTATACTGCTCTGCGCGAGTGCAACTCCACGAGTTTGATACTTTGTAATATTATTTTTGTATGGAAAATTTATTAAGTTAAAATAATGTACTAAATTAATGAAATGATTTAATGTTTAGTCATGAGTATCAAATACAAACATCAAAACATCAGGATTATTATAATTATTATTATCTACAACCACATTTGCTAAATATTTCAAAAAATTAATATGATATTTGTTTATTAGTTTACTAATGAAGTTACAAAGTAAGGCTATTCCAATGATTATTATTATGCTCGTTAACATCAATGGTCAGAAACAACTTCCATGAAGAAACTGATAAGGAGATTAATTTGAGTAGGGAGCATTTAAGGAATCTACGTCACATGTTCATGACTATAAATAAAGGCATACAATGAAGCTGAAAGTCCTAGAAATCCCATAATCGAGTTATTATTAGTAAAATTATATGTGTAAAGATTTTTTTTTTTTAATGCATTCTTGTCCAGTATTCTGGCTTTTCGTGAGCCATTTATCTGGATGTTTCTGGGTTCATATTAGTAAAATTATATGTGTAAAGATTTTTTTTTTTAATGCATTCTTGTCCAGTATTCTGGCTTTTCGTGAGCCATTTATCTGGATGTTTCTGGGTTCAATTGGGCTTTAGAGTGTGTGCATCCAGTGATCCATCCACACATTAGATTTGACGTTATTCCCTGTTCAGGCTAAGAGGAGTCTTTCTCTTGAGCCGCCGTATGCAGTCGTCGGTGGCAACAAGGTTCGATGCTAGCCTATTGGGATGTTCTTGTAGTTTGGACCTGTATTTTTTGACTGACTGAGTTATTTCCTGCTTGACAGTTTTGACGTTCAGTTCTTTGTGGAGACGATCGTTCGTAAAGTAAAGATGGAAAAGATGTAAATATGTGTAAAGATGGATGATAAAATGTTTGATAGTATGCACGAAATTGATCTATTTAGATTTAGATAAATCGATCTTCGAATCCAATTTTGGAATTGTCGCTTAATTGTTTAGTGTGGAATAAGTGAATCTTTGTGTCACAATAATAACAAGTTCTCAAGTATCTAATATTAAAATTAAATCGATCAAAGTGGTCAACAATGGAAGAGGCCAGTGTCCAGCAGTGGCCTGTGAGAGGCTGATAACGATATGAGATTACTACTTTCATTCAGATAGTATTAGAAAGAAGTAAAAATAATTATATTTTATAGTTTCAAAATGTAAAACCAAAATGCAATGTGATAGTTGTGAAATGTATGGCCATTACGGTTACTAGGGGTGATTTTAGAGAAAAGGCTGGTAAGATACGGATATTTTACGGTAACTTATTTACATACATTACGTTAAAATTACCGGCTACGTATGCTGAATGGTAGTATGGCGACGAGCAGGGCCAGCATGTAACTTGCAGTATGCAAGTCGCAAGGTGCAACGTTGCCAATGAGGGTTCCCGTTTTTGTAATCACCAGAGGGCGCCACTGTATAGTGAGGTCTTCGGGCATAGCTGTTAAGGTTTGTTTTATGCATGTGATGACTGTTTGTTCGTTATAAGAAGGAGGACATAAGTTTCCAAAAGGCAAAACTGTTTGTTAACGGTTAATAAACAAACCAGTGAACTAGCTTTTCTTTCAGACCGCTAATTTTTACACCTCATTTTCTCGGCTCCGCTTTTAAAGCGCAGATAATCACTGAGCCGTGTCTTATATTTTATTCGAAAATTAATGCCAGCTATGCCAAAATTGCACAAAATTATTTAATTTTCCGAAATAAACTCGTTCAACCCACAGAACCTATGTAATTTGACATTTCGGATACCTCACGCTACACTAGCACCTCTGGTGGCGAATTCACACGCGATATGGGCGCCCCCATTAGTGCAGCAGTTTGCCATAATAGGTATTGTTATTTCTTTTATTTGCTTCGTCGCCGTCATTGGAATTATGTTAAATTCGAAATATTAATAGGTAATTAATTAATTCAGTTTAATTTCCAAAATGTCAATTTTGGGGGAAAAGGTAGGAACCAAAATTTTTCGGAAATTGACTCTCTGAACTTTGTTTCTTTTCATTCATGCCGTAAAAAGTACAACATAGGAGATAATAATACAGTTTTGAATATGTCGCGGTTTGCGAGTTTTTTTTCCAAAATATCGATTATAGGGGAAAAGGAAGGAACCAAAATTGTTTAAAAATTGATTTCCTACAAGTTTAGCCTTCTTAATTTAGACCGTAAAGTAGAAAATAAACGAGATAATGACAACATTTTTTACTTGCTGGTGTATTTTAATTTTCAAAATACCGATCCTATACAATTTTTGAATATACACAAGAGGACTCACCATACCTACCTATTCAGATAGCTCGCCTTTGTAACCTGTCCATTGCATCATTTATAAAATTGCGTAAAAGCAGTATTCTACGCATGATTTGTGCCTTATACAAAAAACAGCGTTGGTCAGTAGTGATATATTCTTTCAGAATCAGGTTCAGGACACCTATTTTAGAGAATGCTGCAGTAGTCAATGACTCCTTCAATGTAACCCGTAGGATTCGGGTCACGACTAATATTCATCCCGAGAATAAGTGATGGATTGGTCAAGCTGGATAGGAACGAGATTTTAGTTGTTGTAGGCCATCTGGGGTTTCTGCTACGAAACACAAGCACAACTTTCAGCACAAGCATCAGTAGGTATACATGATCTCTGTGATCAGTGCATAGGAGACTTAGGACCTTAATTCAAATTGACAAATTGTTTACAAACTAATCTTTTTTGAATGATGGCAACCAGCCTCTTTGTGAGATCCATTTCTGCCGAGTGAAAATGAACAAAGTAATTTTTACAAGTTAAAATATAAAACGGGTTAGAGTTATATCGTGGCAACCACGGAGACTGCTCTTTCCTTAAATAATAATACAAACACCTAAACACAGAACAAACACAAATGTTCAGCACACGAATGTTTGTCCTGGATGGGAATCAAACTCACGACCTTTGACTCATGATCAGAAGGCAAGGAAAACACAGTAGGGATTATTGATTTTTATAAAGCAACATTAATAATGTCAATCACTCACACAATACCTTTGGATAGGTAAGTACCTGGTACATATAAAGATAGAAAGACAAAAATATTGTTATATTTTTCTTAAACCTTAATTAATAAGCACTTAAGAATAATGTACTCTAAAGTGTTTAAATATATTTAATAAGTACGCACCTATACTACACTAATAAAATATTGAGCAATAATAGAATGTTCAAATAATTTAGTTGAATAATAAATTGTTAAGTATCAAAATATGTTTGTCTCCGACAGTTAGTGTCCGACACGCTGCTCACCCACACAGACACAAATGATGTCTATGTGTGTTTCGGAATCGGCTCCCGCGTGCGTTTCGAGTTGCTTAAAATTGTATGCGCGCTCTTAAATGAATAGAGAATGGTCCAGACTGTTCGGAACCAATAAACTTATCTTACTTCTTTATTGTAATTACAATACACATACCTACAGTTGACATGTACTATTCTACCGTTACCCGTTTTAAAAACCAATATTATAACTGGCGTATAGATTTTCAACACTTTCAAAATAATGTGAGTATTGCTAATAACAGCAATACTCACATATATATCTTTTAGTTAATGATTTTGTAATTTTACTTGGCATGGTGCAACATGCAGCCAATCAGAATTCATGTTAGGCCAATACAAATATTGGTTTAA